>JAGXJF010000037.1:0-679287 GCA_019208055.1 Stipa capillata | reverse complement strand
CTGTTCGGGGGTGCCATAAGTTTACTGTCTAGACTTGTATCTACGACATTGACCTTTATACACAAATCCATAAAATTCTTAAAACTTCTAATGGAGTGACCCCACCGGGTTTTAGGATCTGGCTCACACTGTACGGTGGCGATGATCAGCTTGAGTGACAAGACAATTAGACAAACCTCGCAGCCGTTGCAGTATATTGCTCACCTTTTTTCTATTAGGTTAGATTATTGGGTGAATTTGTTGGTGTATAAAGTTTAATATGGTATATTGCTCAAGACCCGGTTGATTGCAGTTTAAATAAAAGAATTATAGACAACTTTCAGTTGTTTTCTACGTCAATTTAGGCCCGTTTAAAATGGAGAATAAAAAAGAAATTTTAGAGGATTTGAACCTATAGGACATATTCCTATATATACATGCATGCCTTTAGAACAAAGAATAGCACTTTAGAATTCCAACGAGATTGATATAGAGTGACTCGTCCCGTAGGAGTTTTAGAGAAAACCAAATACGAGGTTCAAAAAATTTCCGCTGTCTTTTTAGCTAGACACTACTCTCTAAATTTTCGTGCAGTATTTTTGCAAAGCTTCCGAACGGCTACTTGAAATTGTTGGAAAATAATATTTAGTCATCTCTCTTAGCTTGAGCTTTTGAGTGAATTAGCTAGCGCATGTAATTCAATAAAAACAATTCATGTGATTTATTTTCCTGTATAAATGCACAAGACATGACACTTCAATTCTCTTTTATTTCTCTACGTTTTTCAGTTCATTTTTTCAAAAAGGAGAGCATGCCCTTAGCCTCTGCATCAATCGATGCACATAGCTACTTTTATTAATAAGGTTCTACAATTGTCCATCCAGATACAAAGACAGCAGCAACGAAATTAAGCGATACATTTCAAGTACCATAAATTCTCTTACTATTAAGTCACCCATATAAGTTTAACAAATCTCATGCGATCATCTCTAAAAGGTTGCACCCAGTAGCCAAATAATCCCGCATATCCACACTGAAGTGAAGACCACGTATGGATGAAATTGGTCGCCATACGAATAGCCTGAAAAAAATTGATAACTCCTTTTTTTATCAAAAACCAAATCGTTACGATATAGCCAAATTGACCAATATAAAATCCAACGCCACCGCAAGTATAAGTGTCCGTTGTGGTCTACTCATGCCTTCCTGCATTGCATACACGAGCTTAGAGGCTTTGGAAATCCAATCCACATCGACCCTGCGCCTTCCTATGACCGATCGGCGAGCAATGCGTGGCCTCTTCGACTTGGAAGATGGCCATCCTTCTCACGCTCGAAGAGCACCTCGTGACCTCTTCAGGATGACCTGGGAGCCGGCCTTCTCAAAGCCTTCAATTGGGCTGGTACAGAAATTTCTCGGAATTATGTTGTGCGTCACGGCTAACCGCCGTGGTTCCATGCCTAGACCAATTAAGTACCAGACAGCTGCTTCACTGACTTGGGTGGTCGGACAAGTACGGGGACATGAATGTCCACGCTGTAAGATTGTCACTAGAACTAGAACCGAGAGGGAGAGTACGCCTTAATTATTGTTGGTTGATTGTGTTGGAGGGATGTCTGCGCGTTATCCATAAACCAACGGTGTATAATTAAATGCTATGTAAATAGTCTAAATCCCCTCCCCTCTCAATGAATATTTTGTATCTCGAGGGGCAATATTGTAAATTTCTCACCTCCATCCCACCTCTACCTCTATAAATAGAGCCCCAAGGATAAGGGAGAGGGGGATCCATTTTTCTCATTTCTCATTCACAAACCCTAATTTGGGAGAGAAATACAAACGGACTCATAAGGCCTAGTTTCGCTCGTCACCTTCTCTCCTGGGTCCCTACGTGCACCCTCGTAGGCCTACGTAACCGAACGGGAGTGCCTCTCTCTCATTGTCTAGGCTCGTACCTACGACGGTTGGCGCCGACTGTGGGGACCTGAGCGAAAAGCCATAGCGTCTAAAAGGAGGAGGCCGAGCGTGACTCGGACCACCCCCTGGCGCATAACTATGTGTCGCCCCTGAGGGAGGCTCTGCGCACACCTTGTGCATACCCCTGCGGGATGCTCCACGTACCCTGTGCAAGCCCCTGCGGGATGCTCTGCGCACCCTAGGCGCACCCATGCCGGACGCTGCGCGCCTCCTTCGCGTACCCCTACGGGACGCTCTGCGCACCCTGCGCGCACCCCTGCAGGGGCTCCGCGTGTACCCTTGTGCACTCTGTGTGCACCCCTGCGGGACGCTGCACATACCTCTGCGGGAAGCTCCGCGTGCACCCTGTGCGTATCCTGCAGGAAGCTCCGCGTACCCCTGTGCACCCTGCGCGCACCCCTGCGGGGCGCTTCACGTACCTTGTGCGTACCCCTACGGGAGGCTCCGTGCACACCCTACACTCATCCTGCACGCCCCTACAGGAGGCTCCACGCACCCTACATGCACCTCCATGGGAGGCTCGGCATGTACCCACCCCGCGCAAACCTGCGGACAACCCGCGAACCCCTAGTTGAGGCTCAGTGCGCCTGGACTCCGACGGCCTCTGCATCCGTCTTCGGTGACATCACGCAAGGGGCTCGACATTAACCTCCGCCGTATGTGCCTGGACTCTGACGTCCACCGTGCCCGTCTTTGATGCCATCGTGCAAGGGGCTTGACATTGATCTCCTCCCTGAGCGCGCCCGGACTGTGACACCCTCCGCGTCCGTCTTCGATGACATCACGCAAGGGGCTCGACATCGACCTCCTCATCACGTGTGCTTGGACTTGACGTCCACCGCGCCCGCCTTTGATTGCATCGAGGGGCTCGACATCGACCTCCTCCCTGCACGCGCCCGTACTCTGACGTTCACCATACTTGTCTTCGGTGACATCGCGCAAGGGGCTCGACATCAACCTCCTCCCTACGTGTGCTTGGACTCTGACGTCCACCACGCTCGTCTTTGGTGACATCGTGTACAGGGCTCGAGAGGTGAGCTCTGTAAATTTGAGCTACAAGTGCAGTATTAGAGATGGATATTGTAGTTTAATATTTACACATGTTCTTGCGACCTTTCCTTTCTCACAAACTGTTGTACAAAATTAACATACACCTTTTCTTATCTAATTTTGGACATTTCTTTGCATGCACATGCGCACACATGTGTGCTCTTAGTATTCATGGTATTTTAAGTTTATGCCATGCAGTTGAGTAATTTGAACACTGCAACTTATAATAAGAACTACTGCTGTGCATAACACAACTAAATAAATAGATGGAAACTTCATGGATTACCACTTGACTAAATAGGTACGACCATGCAAATGTAACTGATGTTTTGTCAAGTTATGCTTATAATAATCATAGCATACATGACGTTGCTATTTCCACTACAGGTGTTGGAAGGAATAATGAATGCAAAAGGGGCAGAACTAGAGATCCTTGTTGGCCTTAGTTCACAAATATGTAATGTCATTCCTCAAGACTTTACCCAAGAACTAGAGCGTGGTCAGATTAAGGAAAGATTTATAAAGAGGCTTGTCAATGCACTTAACTCAAATATGATACCCACTGCTCATTGTCCAGGAATCAGGAGGGTGATAGTTGAACATGTCATATACATGATGGAGTGCAATCCTAGCTACGCCAACTGTTTCAACAAATGCTGGATGATGGAAGCACTGCAAATGGTTGAACGTACACCTTCAAGGGCTGAAAACTGCGGGTTCTTCTTGGGTGATGCAGGACTCATGGAACACAACATACCTCTCTCCAGCGAAAGAACTGATGGGTCCTGAGTGGCTACGAGGTGTCAGCAGAGCCACCTGGCAATGTATTTAGGTGGTACTGGCCTATACAGGGACTTGTAAACACGCTCAACTTCCTCATTTCAGAAGAGTGCTGTATTAGAGCTTACTTATGCATCTATAATAGTAGTGAGATCCGGTAAAAAGAACCAATAGTACTTTGCTGTTCATTGCATTGCAAGGAGATCCCATGAATTTAGGGCTGATATAAAAAATGCAGGTTGCGGCCAGGGCAAAAGAACAATACTTGCATTGAAGTCACACGACCATGCATATTATGAGATAAGACAGTAGTGGATGTGTATAGAACTTTTTATATTGAACAAGATTGAGAGTAAAGGTTATTGTAAATTTGTAATTGCACTTCATTATTCTTATACTGTCATCTATTTGCCAACTTTTTTACCGATGATTGTTTCAATACATAATTAACTGTCTTTGCTTGTTCCCAAATCAATGCTTACTGATATTTCAGATGATTGCTACTCCTATATCTAGTTCTAGACATCAGTTATTGCATGTAACTGAAAAGTTTGGTGCCATATACAGCAACCATTTGTTTCCAAATAAAGTTGAATCCTTGATAGAAAAGAAATAGGATTCTACGTATATGTTATAGCATCACAATTTTGGTGACGAAGCTCAAGCTGTTATGACGTTGTGGCAAGATCCCTTCGTGCTGACAAGCATGCTTCATGGAGAGTATCACAGATACAGATATTTGGCGGCAAGAATGCAGAGCGCATATTCACCGACTCATTTTTCCAAGAACTCCCCATGTCCTGTCTGAGGTCAGACTACCATGATGTAGTGTTTAGATCAAAGCAACACCATTTTTAGATCTGATTCTTAGTTGTGTGGTATTATTGTTTCACCAACAGGTGTTGGAACGAGTAACTGACAAAGAACTAAAGTTCTTCATTGATCACAGCTTAGAGATGAATATGACAAAGAACTAAAGTCATGTTCTGGATGCTAGTTCATGACAGTGAGCACAAGGATTGAATTTCCTCCCCCTTTACCCAGAAACCGTTGGGATTTCATCTGTCCTAGTTCCATGGAGAATTTGGACAAGGAATTGAGGTGTCCATCACAACATTACGCCGACTTTTGAGGAATGGAAGGGAACATCAACTCAAGGAACTGATCACCAAGTACCAACCCCGGAAACCACGAACTAAACAATTATACATCTATATAAGTCGTATCGCCGATTTGGGTAGAAGTAGTACAATTGTCCAAGCAACTCCGAGGGGTGTCGGATCCCGGAGCCCCGACGGCACTCGGGCGAGCGCGACCATCGCCCGGAGAATTAAAGGAACGCAGAGAAAGAGATTAATCGGAGGCGAGAAGGCAAGCGCACCTGTCCAATTAGGGCAGTCTGGAAGCTGGAACGCGACCTCCACGCGTCCGAGCTATATCTTGCGCCGCCGGGGAGGCGGAGGCGCGCCGCGCGCGTCCGGTCGCCAGCCGGCGCTCTACGAAAAGCGCCGAGAAGGAACCACGCCTGCTAGGAGTCGGCGGCGGCGTCGAGCTGCTCGTGCTCGCGGTCGCCGTCCAGACGCCCACGTAAGCCCAACCACGCGGTCCGTTCTATAGCCCAACGGGCAACGGCCGATCGAGCTCGTGCTCCACTGCTCCCGCCCCATGCAACTCACCCAATTTCCCGCGACCTACACAAGCTCGCTCCCTGGAGGAGGCGGGAGTAACAAGCTACATTTCAAATGGCAAAAAAAATTTAAAAAAGAGGTTTTTTATGGTGCAGTTTACTACTGTTTAGAGGGAGTAGTATAGAATCAGATCCACCGTTGATTCATAAGGATAGTTTAGTCATTCTCTGTTTCATCAGTAAGGGTAGTTTGGTCTGGAAGAATTTAATCGGAAAGAAAAAATCAGTCTGGAGCCGCCGCCGCCCCTGTCTCTTCTCGTGCGAGCCGCCGCCGCTGCCCCTGTTCGGCCCCGTCCCCACGCGTGGGACGCCGCCGCCGCAGCGCCTCGTCCGGCCCCGGTCCCGCGCGTGAGCCGCCGCTGCCGCCGCGCCTCGTCCGGCCCTGCCCCCGCGTGTGAGCCGCCGCCGCCGCCCCTGTTCGGCCCCGTCCCCGCACGTGGGGCGCCGCCGCCGCAGCGCCTCGTCCGGCCCCGGTCCTGTGCGTGAGCCGCCGCCGCCGCCGCCGCGCCTCGTCCGGCCCTGTCAAAGAAAAATCGCTTCCGATTTCGCCCCTATGGCTGCGGGATTTGTTTGCCGTGCCTTCCGGTCTTGTCCTTAGCTAAAAGTACTGCTCATCTTGTCTAGTAAATACTGCTCATCTTCTCTAGCAATATCGGTAAATCTGGTCCATTAGATCTATTAGGATAGATGGTTCATATTACTTGGTAGGCACCGTAAAAGACCTCTTAAAAAAAGGTGCCTTTTCCCTCGAAAGGACAAAAAGCCCAAGAAAGTCTCATTCATGACCTATCAAAAATCAGAAATTTAGAGTCCCCAGCCCAAAATCAGTTGGCCCAGCTCGGGATGTGCTCAACTCCTAGCTCTGCCCCTGTACGTACCATGGATGAATTTTTACCGGTAGCGAAAACAAGGTCTGGAACACAGGAACAGGACGGCCGTGAGTGAAGAGCATGGATAACTATGGTCTAGCCATGGTCAAGCAGTAGCTAAATCTAAGAGCCAAGAGATGCGCAGGGTTTTTCTTCGAAAAAAGTTGCTTACTTTTCATCCTTCAATTATTGACTAAGTGAAATTTCCATCCCTCAATATTAAAACCGTCTAAAATTGATCCCTCAACTATCAAACAATGTAATTTTTATCCCTCAAAACGGTTTTGTCCATCTAGAATGGTTTTTAATGCCGTGACACAAATAAATATTATTTGCGGGATTCTTGATACTATCACTCTTATCACATGATAAAATATATGAGAGAGAAAAAATTTAGATGCATTTAATTTTTAAGTTCATGTTAGATACTCTCGTTAAGGACGCAGTATATAAAGCTATTTATATGACGTGAAAGTGATAGTTATAACATTTAGATATGATCATTAGGATTGCCCTTAACTTATATCTACTTATCCGCGAGTTTCACGAAGGTACCTCATGAGCATTGTCCTACGATATTGAATCGTGTAGCCCAAATATTAGCAAGGAGAACTGGTGTAGATTCTTCCAATGTTTGGTTGCACAGAGCACCAAACTTCATTACTTTGTTTCGGTGGACGATGTAAATACTATTTAACCTAGTAAAGGTTGCTTGAGTTTGAAAACAAAAGGATGCAGCCACACGAAATGGCCTTCCTCCCTCATGAGGAGTTTATTCAATGTTGCTTAACCCTGTGTTGCCCCTATGCCGTGGGGGTAGCGGGACTATCGGCCCGATCGATGAGGCGTCCCCCAGGCGGGCACCTCTGGCCGGGCTGATGGTTAGGACTCTGAGTGTCCCGATGATGTGGCGAGGCCTCGTGCGGTGACGACGGCTTTCCCCTTCTTCTTCGGATGAGCGTGGATGTTGGAACGGTGGTCTTGGGCTTTTGGTATGGTGGTTGTGGTCTGTAGGTGGTGCTCGTGTGCAACTTGGGCTGTGGGGTAGCCATCATATGCAGCATCACGGCCTACGTGCGCCCATTGGATATTGGGACGAAGGTCCCAAGAGGTGGTGTAGGTGGTGCTCATGTGCAGCTTGGGCTGCAAGGTAGCCATCATGTGCAGCATCACGGCCTACGTGCGAGCGGTGGATATTGGGATGGAGGTCCTGAGAGGTGGTGAAGGTGGTATGTGCTGGATGTGGTATTGGGGCGGATGCTGGGGGTGGCAACCTTAGGGATAGTGGTTGGCCAGCTGGCGACGGTTTTAGCGTTGTGTTAGGTGTCTGGTTCAGTGGTTTGCGATCACCCATCAAAGCAGGACTGACTCGGGTCCGCTCTTCTCATAGTGGATCTGGCTTCTCTCTTCTAGTAACGGTGGCGATGATTGTTGTGGCTTCCATGCGATATGGGGTTCTTCTTCTCGACGTGGTCAACGGGACGTCTTCCGTGCTCTATTGAGCCTATCGGGGTACTTTATGCTCTTGTGGTGCAGGTCATGCCGAATCAAGCCTACTCAGTCGGGTCTAAACCGCCTCGATGTGGCAGGGATGGTCTTCGGTAGATAGTAGGGTTAGTAGGCTTTGGTGCTCTAGGGAAGTTCGTTTGGTTTGCGGGTGCTGGTAGTGCGTCCTCTTGCAATGTCCATTGCATTGTCGGCATGTGTTACCGGTGTGATTTTTTTTCATTTTGTTACTCTTGCTATATCAATGAAATGGACAAAGTTTTTTGCCTTCGTTCTAAAAGAACATTGCTAGCTTTTCGCAGATGATTGGTGTCACTCACAGAAACAAGCTTGGCTTTTGGCTACACGTGAGCACTCGCCATCTCGCTGCGCCTTGCCACACACATACGTGTCGTGGCATTTGGCTGAGACCGAGTCGTGTCGTGCGTGTGCCCCACTTTCAAACATATCACTGGGAATGCATAACCCTTGTAGAGCCTACATCAGATAGCAGAGCTTCTCGCATTTCTCCTTCCCCATGAGCTACTTCGTCTCGTCACATCAGCGTGCCCGGTGGTCGTGAGAGCTTGTCTCTAGATCCAAAATGTCTTCCTCAAGATCTTCCTCTTCCGAGATGGCTTCCCCCAAATACCCTTGCATCGATTGGTATAATTTTTGCAAACAGATTTTCATGTTGTTTTCTTTATATATAGTATATATTTTTTCATGAGGAACATATTTGTCAGACATGTGTCACTCTGTTGAGTTCATGTCTAGTATATATTTGTTTTTTATGCAATTGGAAACTCTATTTGATATGTTCATGATTTACCTATGAATTAAAATGAACTTGAAAGTGTTAATCTACTATGTACTAAAATTAGAATACAATTAAAAAAATAGAGAAAGACTAGAAATTCTGACAAAAAAGCAAAACATCCGACCGTTAATCTGGTGGACCATCAATTTGTTTAAGAAATCAAAATAGAGAAAGACTACTCGATTTGTTTAAGAAATCAAAATATGACAAGACCAATTCGACTACCATTATGCTCTATTTCATATCGTCTTAGTCATCCTGTGTCCTCATGTGATTTACAGAGGAACCATGAATTGCATTTTGCTTGAACATTCACTTTCAGCACTATACCGCATAATTTAACAGGGTGGACTACCTTGTCTTGGATGAATCTAACAAACTTTTTGAGCTTGGTTTTGTTGAGGTGATTGATTCAATTGTCAAAGCATGCTCGAATCCTTCAATAGTTTGATCTTTGTTCAGCGCCCGTTGCCTGAAACAATTGAGGCTCTTGCACGTACAATAATGCATGATGCTGTTCGGGTTATTGTGGGAAGAAAGTGACTATCACATCTTCATGTGAACAAGCAGACCTATTTTGCAGGGGTTATTTTCATAACGAATTGTTCAACTTACAGGAATTCAGCCTCCTCACTGATTAAGCAAAAGTTGAATTTTGCTGGAACTGAGAGGGGGAAGTTGATAGCACTTCGCCAGAGCTTTGCAGAAGTATGTCATGATCCTTCTCTGGCAGTTTCTCCTGATCTCCATATGTCTTGCGTCGTTTTAAAACCGGTTTTTACTGGCCATGGCTAACCAGTTGACAACAGTCTAATGCATTAATTCCTAACTCACACATGCACAGATATAAATAGCAAAGCTGAGCCTATTGTGCTGCTTGTAGCCTTAAACTAACTACGGGTAAAACGTTGAACTGCATATTTGTTATTAAGAAAGAAGTTTCTATGTGTTTTGGAATTTATTTACCTATTGTCAACTGATTTTCAATTGTAGTTTCTGAATCCTCCAGTATTGATCTTTGTTCAAAGCAAAGAGAGGGCAAAATAGCTTTATAAAGAACTGGCATTTGACGACATTAGAGCTGATGTAATTCATGCAGACCTTACTGAAGAGCAGGTATTGCTTTTGCATCATATATCAAATGTCTATCTATTTTGGTTTTCACTTTTGTGAACTTGTAATGTTATCGACATTGGGTTCATTGGCTCAATTTCTACTTCCTTACTGCAGCGCCAAGATGCAGTTGACAACTTGAGAGCTGGAAAGAGCTGGGTACTAATAGCAACGGAGGTCCTTGCCCGGGGAATGGATTTCAAAGGTGTTAACTGTGTAATCAACTATGATTTTCCGGAGTCGGCTTCTGCCTATATTCACAGAATAGGTAAGAAAGTTATCCGGCTTTGACTGACTCCAGGCACCCCTGCTTGCACGCACTTGTTGCGATAAGATTATAAATCTCCTTTCCTGTTATATATATAGGACGGTCTGGAAGAGCAGGTAGATCTGGTGAGGCCATCACGTTCTTCACAGAGGAGGACAAGCCATTCTTGCGGAACATCGCCAACGTGCTGATAGCTTCAGGCTGCGAGGTCCCTTCCTGGATAATGGCATTGCCGAAGCTCAAGCGCAGGAAGCACAGGGTGAACAGGGACCCCATCTCCATTTTGACTGACGAAGATTGAGTGGGATTGGATTTGTAACCATAACAATTTTTTAGATGCACGTTGGCTTCAGGTGCACCATTCAGTTTGTGTGACTAACACCCGAGATAAGCATATGCTACACCCGCCTTTCCAAAGATCTCCATGTACCCTTCAGGGTGTCAAGTTTTATCATCTGCATTGGCAGTCCTCCGGCGCATGGAAACTTCAAGCAGGCTCCGCTGCAACACCTGTTCAGATAAATGAAACGGAGAACCGTTTGAGAGAATGTGTTATCTCAGTTGATTTATTTTCTGGAACTGTCTAAAATAACTCATTATCCTAGACGGTACTGATATCCGTCGAAGTTATCGTTTATTATCATTGACTATTGTTTACAGATGCTTCAATAAACAGTCAGAGATGTGTTGTTCTGTAGTAGTGAAGGAGATGTAGGCATTAATCCTATCTTTTTCCTTGAAATGGTAGACGTTATCACTAGAAGACTACAAGTGGCAGCATGTGCGGATAGTTTCAGATAAATACTACAGCATATCTTAGTCGATTTCGTCACCATTGGATCGTCGTGGAGATTCATGCTCCGACCTTCACCGTCACCTTGATTCAGCCGGTGCCACACAAACACGCAGGCATGCATGAACACTCCTTGGCGTGCAGGCGTAACGTTCAACGACACCACGACGATGCTGCTGCGGCCGGCCGGGGGTCTTTCAAGGACGCGGTGGACATCTTCGTCGAACGCTACTGGGGAAGAGGTCTCCGGCTCTACCTACTCTTTCTCCGGAGCATAATATCATAACCGCAGCGACAGTGATACTCTCCCGCGACTGCTTCGTGCCCGGTTCCGATCTGGGATAATCTAATCCGGCCAGTCGGTGTGCAGAGGTCCTAAAGCCGTGGAAAGTAAACAAATGCTTCGCGCTATGTGTACCATCGCCTCTCGCCGGCGGCAGGATTTTGGGGCGTTTGGTTGGAAGCCACAGTTTGATACAACTTATCTAAAAATGCTAAACATAGACTCGTTTTTTCCCACACTTGCGGTGCTCATTTTGTTGGCAGCACTTTCCGTGGCAAGCCGTCGACTAACTTAATTTTGGCATATGTAGACACAAACTAGACATACCCTTAGCATTTCCAATTATGAATCTAGGGCTGCACGTCGGACTGCCTAACTTATTAGAGAAAGCTGTCGTTTAGCATGCGTGCATGTGTTGAGTCATGGGCCTTTATGCTAAGATACTACTTAGCTAGTACGTAATACGAGCTAACTCCAGGGCTCCAGGCCGCGCGACCATCCGCGACGATAAAAACACTTGTGGCCATCCGCGACGATAAAAACACTTGTGGCCTTCGGTTAATTGACTCGTGTGCGGTGTCCCTGGGGTTGCATTAGACCCTCCAATTAACTGCGTTCAAGCGATGGCGAACGTCGCAGAGCACCGCATACAAATGCCAGCTCCTCCCGCCGGCAAGGCCGCCGCGCCGGAGAAGGGGCTGAATCGCTTCGTTCACCTTGTCGCGCTGCTCGAGAGGGCCGGCAACGCCCTCGGCACGCTGGCCTTCACGTGGGCAACCGTCGTCCTGCTCGGCGGCTACCCGACGGTGCTCCGTCCCCACTGACGATTTCTGGTTCGCGACAACCATAGTTTTCCTTGAAGCCGCGAGGTATGCCACTAACATATCGCACAATTAACCTATCTTTGGTTCAAGGGAGGGTCTAATGTACGAGTGATTGTAATTTTGTTAAATCCCAGTCAGCCATGGGATCTCAATATAACCACCAACCTCCTCTCGACACCCTTCCCCTGTCTCCATCCCCCACGAGCGCACTTCCTCTCCACATGCTCGCCACCTCGCTCCTCCCCCGTGTTCCCCATCCCCAGCGTGCTCGTCGCCACCGCCTTGACGCCCTGCCCTCTGACACCGCCCTACCTCAACCGTCTGTGCGGCTATGGCTCCGGCCATCCCTCTAGAACCAGGCTAGAACCAGGAGGCATCGATCTCTTCTCTAGCGGTGGTGTCCCCACCTCCAATTCTAACCCTAATCTCTCCACCGTTGTGGCCACTACCACGTTGCCTGTGGCTCCTTCTCGTGACCCTAACCTCTCCATCTTCGTCACCGCTCCCGCGTTGCCAGCAGTGGCACCACCAGGTAGAGCATGTCCCTTGGAATTTTCTTAAACTCTAGGCGACTGTGATCTAGCAAACCCGTCGGCCTAAAGGTCAACAATCACAACCTTGTACTTTATCACTAGGCCACCTAGAGTCACTTGGCCTTCTAGAAATGTTCTTTCTTTTTCTCCTTTTGTTGACAAAAAAGTAATAATGTAAGTGCGATGCTTAAACTGCGTTTCCAATGTTTTAGCAAACAAACATTTTGGCAATACCAAAACTTGCCAAATTTAGCGGCTTTAGTTAATATTGGTACAAGAATCAGTTTGGATCAGATGCCCCCCCCCCTCAATCCCAACCGTCATATTCCCACATGGCCCACAACCCCACGCCTGAGCCCACTCTCCACACTATCACCATTGTTTTACTCTATTTTCGCCCCACCTAGGCCCTACTACCTTGTCTCCGGCACCATCTTCCCCCTTCCTAACTACTACCAATACCGATGTCTCCTCTGTCGCCGCCCCTGCCCTCCTCCTCTGTCTCCCATGGCTACTACCACGATCTCCTAAATTGGGTGCTCTAGCGACGACTCGCCCGCCCAATGGTCATCTACTGCAGCCCCGTCCTACCCCTTGCTCTCCTCCCCCCTCCCACTCCCACCATCATAACCCTGAACTCTAACCTTGCCAGCGTCGTCTCCGGCTCCGCTAGGCCTTCCCTCCACATCCAACAAAGCAGCAACACGGAGCTAGAAAAAGACCCCCAACCGTACGATCGGTCCAATCCAACAGCCCACAACCGATCTACCGGACTGATGCACATCTTTTTGGACATAAGGAGGAAATATTTTCATTTTCTCTTTCATTCCATCTCAAGCATAGAGCTATACTTAAATACCCTTTTTGGACACGTCTAGTCTGTAAAAACCGAGTAAACACTGGCAAAAAAAGAACCTGCTGGAAAACCTTGAGAGAAAAACTCGGAAATACGGTGAAAAAGGAGTAAAGAAATTGGATGGAAAAATCTGGAGAAAAACCTAGTGAAAACCTGGTGCAAAACCGCAAAAACCCCAAGTGAAAACCTTGGAAAAAAAATGAAAACAACGCCACAAAAGAAAGAAAAAGAAAAAAAACACAAACATACCAATCGATCTTTGTGCAGAAGCAAGCAACAAAGGACAGAAAGAAAAAAGAAGAAAACAACATGTAGGAACAAAAGAACCAGAAAATACTAAGGTGCACATGCACTATTTTCTAAGGTGCACATGCACACATGTGCAGCAATCAGTGTTTGCTCACTATCAACCACATCTAGAAATATTTAAAAAAATATATATTATAAGATGAAGTATACACATATAAATTTTGTTAAAAAACATGATCATTTGCATCCTGTGAGAAAAAAACAAATATACGTTCTTTTTGAGACACTGCTATTGTACGTTATCCTTCCTTATGTTTTTTGTACAAATTCATTTCTTGTGTTTTCTGCACAGGTTATAAATAGTCATATTTTTTAATTAAAATATAGGTGCATATTTCGTCCTATAATGTAAACCTTAAACAAATCATACTTTTTCAAAATTTAAGTGTGCTTTTGTGCACAAGTAAGCAACAAAGCATAGAAAGAAAAGGGAAAGAGAAAGGAACAAACAGACAAGTAGCTAGGTGCGGGCGGGCATGTCTGGGCCTGCGACGGAGCTTCGACGAAATATTAGGAGGGGCCAAACGAAAATGCAAGCTACGATCTGGTGAGGGTAAATGTAAGATTCCCAAAATTAAGTGAAAGTTGACTAAATCGATAGGTTTTTAGCTTCATAGAGATGATTATCTACGTAACCATATAGTATATGGGCTTAGATACCGCATATATACATAGTTATTAATTCAAGGAAAGGAAAAGGTTGAGCTGGGGGGCCAGGGTGGTTCACCCTGGCCCCAACGTAACTCCGCCTCTACTCTGGGCTGCTGGGCCAGGTTAGGGCTGCGCGTCTACGCGCTGGTGAGGACTGCCTGCGGAAAGCCAAGCGGGGAAGCGCTTTTCTCTTAGGTGTTTACCGTGTAACAAGCTAGAAAAGTTTACCAGTTAGAAGAGCCCCTTAAATATTGTCAAGATCAGTTAGTTATTTCATAACTATCATTGCCTTTTAGATCCATGCATCAAAATCTGTTAGTCATTTCATAACTGTCGTTGTGGTTTACATAGATGCATGACATCTTCGTTTTGTGGATTGCATGCTGTCCTTTTTTGCTTAATTACGCTAATACATATACTTCAGGATGTTCAGCCGCAACAGCAACAGGCCTGATTACCAGTTGTTCTTCCGTACCAGAGGTGCTTTCAAGTCTCTTGGCTGGAATGGGCTAAACTTGACCGTGTGTTTTCTGGATGTTATGGTGTGCATGATGATCTGGAGTGGCTATTGGATAAGAATTATGCCGGTTGTATTTCTGGTAATACTTGCGATTGGCCGGTTTCTATGTCCAGGAGCTGCAAGGCTACTCATATGCAATTCGCTATGTCACGCGATATCATTATGGAGCCCCATGGTTGCAATCATATTGCTAGGTCCCTCTGTACCGTGTAGCTACGATGATAATTACGAGATTTACAAAATTCACAGGTTCATTTGCAGAAACTCAATTGCCAAATGGACAGTGTACCTGGTACTACTTATGGTTGTGCTCCTACTAACAGTCAGCAAACTTCGGTTCCCAGGTATCATCAAACTAGTAGATTGTGCTATGGGCCACAAACTAGTATTGTGGCGTCGAGTTATTATAAACTTGTGCATGTTTGCTGCCATAGTGATGTTAGTGTTCGCTTTTGATGGCATGTCTCGATATATGATTATCGTTTTCCAAGTATATGCTCTGGTGATAGTGTCATTTGGCAACCTCCAGCTTCCAGCAGCAGTATTGCGCATTGTGCTCGCACTGGTCCGCTTTATACCCCCAGGCTACCATGGTGATGATCTGCAGCATATTGACAAGAATAACGACGAGAACAAGACAAACCTCGTGCCATCTCTCGAAATCTTCTACGGAATGGTGCTTGGACAAGGAATATTGTACATCGCTGCCTGCATCCTCGAGGTCTTCTCATTCATCCTCCGGAGATCCCTTGTCCGTAGTGCTGAATTTAGAGGTCACCTGGGAGTGGAATATGTCAATTTGTACTACGCACATGCCTTCGAGAAATGCATGGGAGGGCCTGTGCTTGCTCCAAAGAAGATCAGCCTCATCGGGTTTGCGATGGATTCTTTGAAATCGGACTCGCGGAAGATGCAGCTCTACGGGGTCCAGATGCTGCACAGCCTTCTGAAAAAGGAACCCTTCAAGACTAAAGCCTTCTCAAAACTCACCACTTCAACGAAGACAGTGAACACATTGTTCAACATGCTGGGCTGGACAAGTGAAGGGGATAAAGATATTAGATCATTTGCCGCGAAGGTCACAAACGAGCTTGCTGACAGCCTCCGAGTTGCCCCTATCCCTGGGGCAATGCAGCTCATAGCCTCACTTCTGTACACTGTTCACCAACCGGAAATAAAGGATCCTCTTCTAGACACTAATAGCCAAGAGGCAAAACAAGATGCCCTTATTCAGGAAGTTAGCAGGGACGAACAGAACTCCCCGATGCTTAAATGGTGGAAACAGATGGCAATGTATTGCTTGATTCCGGCGGAGGAGCCATCTAATATGGATGAACAACACTCCCATATACTCAGATGCTGGTCTGTTCTAGAGGAGGAGCCATCAACGGACCAGGATCTCCTCCCTTTACTGGGCATGTCGATTCTAGACAGGCTTGGTAGCTTTGATCTCGACAACTGTATTGAAATCAGCAGAGCAACGGGCCTCATCTCGAAGATCATAGAATTTACAAGCAACAGAAATAATATGACAAATATTAATGAGGCACACCAGACACTGTTGAAAGCTCCATCATTGAAGGTGCTGACAAGACTTGCAAACACTAAAGGGAAGTTTGGTGTAACTTTGCGACAGAAGATTTCAGAACATCCCTTCCTTTTGAGCAACCTTGCAGAGATCTTGGACGACAGAGAAAGCAGCCAAGAAACTCAGGGAGCTGACAGCAGAAATCCTTAGAAACCTTTCCATGGATGGAAATATAAGGGAGGAGATCGGGCACATCCAAGTGATCATTAGCTCGTTGATGCATGCATTTCTCAGCCGACGTGCACCCTCGAGTACAGATTCAGATCAGTTGCTACGAATGATCGCCGGGCAAGCACTGGCAGTGCTGGCAATGGAGAGTGCCAATAACTGTCTGGCTATGCTAGCGGAACCAGGGTATGCATTCATCAAGGAACTCACAATTATGATCCATGGTGACAGGTACAGGTACGTAGCATCGAGCCTGTTGTGGAATATGTGTGTGCATGCTCGACCTGAGCTTGACAACTCGGACCTGAAGGAAGTCTCCTACATTTTGCGAGAGGTGAGCCCTGTAAATTTAAGCTACAAGTGCAGTATTAGAGGTGGATATTGTAGCTTAATATTTACACATGTTCTTGCGACCTTTCCTTTCTCATAAATTGTTGTGCAAAACTAACATACAGCTTTTATTTTCTAATTTTGGACATCTCTTTGCATGCACATGCGTACACATGCGTGCTCTTAGTAGTCATGGTATTTTAAGTTTATGCCATGCAATTGAGTAATTTGAACACTGCAACTTATAATAAGAAGAACTACTGCTGTGCATAACACAACTAAATAAATAGATGGAAACTTCATGGATTACCACTTGACTAAATAGGTACAGCCATGTAAATGTAACTGAAGTTTGTCAAGTTATGTTCATAATAATCATAGCATACATGACGTAGCTATTTCCACTACAGGTGTTGGAAGGAATAATGGATGCAGAAGGGGCAGAACTAGAGATCCTTGTTGGCCTTAGTTCACAAATATGTAATGTCATTCCTCAAGACTTTATACGAGAACTAGAGAGTGGTCAGATTAAGGAAAGATTTATAAAGAGGCTTGTCAATGCACTTAACTCAAATATGATACCCACTGCTCATTGTCCTGGAATCAGGAGGGCGATAGTTGAACATGTCATATACATGATGGAGTGCAATCCTAGCTACGCCAACTGCTTCAACAAATGCTGGATGATGGAAGCACTGCTAATGGTAGAACGTACACCTTCAAGGGCTGAAAACTACAGGTTCTTCTTGGGTGATGCAGGACTCATGGAGCACAGCATACCACTCTCCGCTCTTGTGGCCAGAGCAAAAGAACTGATGGGTCGTGAGTGGCTATACAGGAACTTGTAAACACCCTCAACTTCCTCATTCAGAAGCATGCTGTATTAGAGCTTACGCATCTACAATAGTACTGAGATCCGGTAAAAAAAAACAATAGTAGTTTGCTGTTCATTGCATTGCAAGGAGATCCCATGAATTTAGAGCTGATATAAAAAATGCAGGTTGCGGCGAGGGCAAAAGAACAATACTTGCATTGAGGTCACACGACCATGCATATTTTCAGCATGAGATAAGACAGTAGTGGATGTGTGTAGAACTTCTTATATTGAACAAGATTGGGAGTAAAGGTTATTGTAAATTTATAATTGCACTTCATTATTCTTATACTGTCATCTATTTGCCAACTTTCCTACCGTTGATTGTTTCAATACATAATTAACTGTCTTTGCTTGTTCCCAAATAATGCTTACTGATATTTCAGATGATTGCTACTCCTATATCTAGTTCTAGACATCAGTTATTGCATGTAACTGAAAAGTTTGGTGCCATATACAGCAACCATTTGTTTTCAAAATAAAGTTGAATCCTTAATAGAAAAGAAATAGGATTCTGCGTATATATTATAGCATCACAATTTTGATGACGAAGCTCAAGCTGTTATGACGTTGCAGCAAGATCCCTTCGTGCTGACAAACATGCTCCATGGAGATTATCACAGATACAGATATGTGGCGGCAAGAATGCAGAGCGCATACTCACCGACTCATTTTTACAAGAACTCCCCATGATGTAGTGTTTAGATCAAAGCAACACCATTTTTAGATCTGATTCTTAGCTGTGTGGTATTGTTGTTTCACCAACAGGTGTTGGAAAAAGTAACTGACAAAGAACTAAAGTTCTTCATTGATCACAGCTTAGAGATGAATATGAATTCTTGTTCTGGATGCTAGTTCATGACAGTGAGCACAAGGATGAATTTCCTCCCCCTTTACACAGAAACCATTGGGATTTCATCTGTCCTAGTTCCATGGAGAATTTGGACAAGTAATGGAGGTGTCCATCACAACATCACGCCAACTTTTGAGGAATGGAAGGGAACATCAATTCAAGGAACTGATCACCAAGTACCAACCCCAGAAACCATGAACTAAACAATTTTACATCTATATAAATCGCATCGCCGATTTGGGTAGAAATAGTACAATTGTCCAAGCAACTCCGAGGGGTGTCGGATCCCGGAGCCCTGACGGCACTCAGGCGAGCGCGACCATCGCCCGGAGAATTAAAGGAACGCAGAGAAAGAGATTAATCGGAGGCGAGAAGACAGTGGCTATACAGGAACTTGTAAACAACCTCAACTTCCTCATTAGGATTAAAGCAACTCCGAGGGTCGTCGGAGCCCGGAACTTCGATGGCACTTAGGAGAGCGCAACCAACGCCCGGGGAATTAGAGGGACTCAGAGAAAGAGAATGGAGGGGAGAAGGCAAGGCACCTGTCGCTTTAGGGGGGTTTGGAATCTGGAAGGCGACCTCCATACGACCGAGCTATCCCTTGCATCGCCGGCGAGGCGGAGGCGCGCCGCATCCGGCGCATCGGTGCCGTCGGCACCTGCGACCGCTCTGGGAAAAGCGGCAAGAAGGAACACCGCCCTAGAGTCGTCGGCGTCGAGCTGCTCGTGCCGGCGGCCGCCGTTTACACGCGCATCCGCGTTCCCGCGCCCGGCGCACGTAAGCCCAAGAACGCGGCCTATTAGTATCCAACCTGCTCCTAAGGCCCATGTCGACTAAGGTTGTTTCTCAGCACCGGCAGTTTCTTCCGTCATCATAGACGTCGGACATCCGGGGATCGAAAAAGCCATTGCCCACCACTCATGCCGCCGGATCTTCTCTGACCTGGCTCGCCTCTTTCCGTCCGCTTTTTAATCTGATGAAAAAAGACGAGCCACATCTAGCTATCACATACATATCTCCGTGTTATTTTTGTAGCTTTCTTTCGTTCGTTTCCTCTTCGTCGGCCACATCTTCCTCTCTCTATCCTCACACATTCAATCCCCAAAATCCCCTCACGGACAGCACAAGTTCAACAGCAAAAAACATTCAGTGAAGCATTGATTCATACATACTGCACCATCCCAAAAAATTGGTGCAACACGAATTCGCACTAATGCAGCATCACAAAAAGGATAGGTGAAAACATTAATTTACACATATTACAGCATCTTAAAAAATTGGTGCAACACAAATTTACACAATCGCAACAACATAAATAATTGGTGAAACATTGATTTACACGTACTACAACATCCCATTTTTGGCGCAACAGTGATTCACAACTACAACATCCTAGGAGATTATGGTGCAACATCTCTAAACTACAGACTGCAACATCACACGGTTATTGGTGCAAACATTGACGAAAAACAAATTGCAACTCATGCAGCAAAGCAAAGTATCTCACCGCGGCATCGGAAATAGAACGCTGCAACATAGCAAAAAATGCCCCCAGAAAAGAGAGACAATTCTTCCAGATCTGACAACTCCCCAGATCCATCTCCTCACTAGAGCCTCGTCGGCCGCAGTCGGAGCTTGCCCATTGTCGACGATTCCTCCACTCCGCCTAGCAACGCAGAAACATAGAAGTAGTGCGCGAGCGAGCTGTGGCCATGGTGCACAAGCTTACGAGCGACGAGGGTGAGCTCCGCACCCTTCTCCTGGAACTTAGGTTGTTGTGGAGAGAGAAAGAGGAAGAGGAGGAGGAGATGTATTGTGCAACAGATCGGGAGGATAAGGCTGAGCCGGAGTGGAAGAGAACGAACAGGAAGAAAAAATATAGCGCGTTGGTTTGTTGAGACATGGAGGGTGCAATGTGCGTCCGATGGGGATAACGTATCGGATGTACGAGGATAACACTCTCCAAAAAAGGGCAAAAGGGCACCGGTGGTTGATGATATCTATGATATATAGCTGCATCTATTTAGAACAGTCCCAATGCTCCAGTTACTAGATACAATATTTTATCCCAAATTCCAACAATCTGTGAGACCTCATTTGCACGTAATCAATCAAAAATCCTATGTGAGAGAGAGAAAATCTAGATGCATTTAATTTTTAAGTTCATGTTAGAAACTCTCGTTAAGGACATAGTATATAAGGCTATCTGTATGAAGTGAAAGTGATAGATATAACATTTAGATATGATCATTAGGACTGCCCTTATATCTACTTATCCACGAGTTTCACAAAGGCACCTCATGAGCATTGTCCTAGGGTATTGAATCGCGTAGCCCATAAATTAGCAAGGAGAACTGCTGTAGATTCTTCCAAATGTTTGGTTGGACGGAGCACCGAACTTCATTATTTTGTTTCGGTGGACAATGTAAATACTATTTAAGCTAGTAAAGGTTGCTTGAGTTTGAAAACAAAAGTATGTAGCCACATGAGGTGGTCTTCCTCCCTCATCAGTTTAGTCAACATTGCTTAACCCTGTGTTGGCCCTATGTTGTGGGTGCAGCAGGACTGTCGACCCGATCGACGAGGCGTCCCCCCAACGGGCGCCTCTAGCCTAGCTGATGGTTAGGGCTCCAAGTGTCCCGATGATGTGGCGAGGCCCTGTGCGGTGATGACGGCTTTCCCCTTCTTCTTAGGATTGGTGTGGATGTTAGAATGACTGCCCAGGTTTTTGGTATGGTGGTTGTGGCCTATAGGTGGTGCTCGTGTGTAGCTTGGGTTGTGGGGTAGCCATCATATGTAGCATCACGGCCTACGTGGGGGCGGTGGATATTGGGATGGAGGTCCTGAGAGGTGGTGAAGGTGGTCCGTGCTAGACATGGTATTGGGACAAATGCCGAGGTGGCAGCCTTGGGGATAGCGGTTGGCTGGCTAGCGACGATTTTGGCATTGTGGAAGGTGTCTGGTCCAGTGGTTTGCGATCACCCCATCAAAGTAAGAGTGACCCAGGTCTGCTCTTCTCGTAGCGGATCTGGCTTCTCTCCCCTAGTAATCGTGGCGATGATTGTTGCGTGGCGTGGCAGTGCAGCTTCCATGCGATATGGGGTTTCTTCTTCTCAACGTGGTCGATGGGACGTATTTTATGCTCTATTGAGCCTATCGGGTACTTTACGCCCTTGTGGTGCAGGTCATGGCGGATCTGGCCTGCTCGACCGAGTGCTAAGCCGCCTTGGTGTGGCAGGGATGGTCTTCGGTAGACTATAGGGTTAGTTGGCTTTGATGTTGTAGGGAAGTTCGTTTGGTTTGCAGGTGCTAGTGGTGCGTCCTCTTGTAATGTCCATTGCGTTGTCGGCATGTGTTGCCAGTGTGGTTCTTTTTTTATTTTTGTACTCCTGCTAAAGCAATGAAATGGACAAAGTTTTTGCCTTCGTTTCAAAAGAATGTTGCTAGCTTTTCATGGATGATTGGTGTCATTCACAGAAACAAGTTTGGCTTTGGGCTACAAGTGAGTACTCCATCTTGCTGCCTTGCCACACACATACATGTCGTGGCATGTGGTCGAGATTGAGTCGTGTTGTGTGCGTGCCCCGCTTTCGAACATGTCACTGAAAACACGTAACCCCTATAGAACCTACCAGATGGCAGAGCTTCTCGCATTTCTCCTTCCCCACGAGCTACTCCGTCTCATCGCATTAGCGTGCACTGTGGCTAGTGAGAGCATGTCTCTAGATCCAAAATATCTTCCTCAAGATCTTCCTCTTCCGAGATGGCTTCCCCCAAATACCCCTGCACCGATCGGTATAATTTATGCAAACGGATTTTCATGTTGTTTTCCATATATGCAGTATATATTTGTTTATGAGGAGTATATTTGTCATAGACATGTGTCACTCCGTTGAGTTCATGTCTAGTATACATTCGTTTTGTGTGCAATTAGAGACTATTTGATATGTTCATGATTTACCTACAAATTAAAATGAACTTGTACTAATTATTCTAACAATAGTTTTTACTTGGTCGAGTAAGGATCTTTTGTTCTGTCTTTACTTCTTTCTGTGCTTCAGCAACAAAATTTCATTGTAACTGAATCTCTTTTTCCTCTTAACGAATAGGCACGGCTCTCGCTATTTCCAGTTTTTTTTAATGAAAAAGGGTTTTCCCTCTCAGCACCATCGTGATCCAGCCGGTACCACGCAAACACGCAGGCAAGAAATTGGCGTGAGGGCATAATGATCAACGACACCACCTATACTGCTGCAGCTGCGGCCGGGGTTGTTCAAGGACGCCATGGACGCATTCGTCGAGCGCTGCCGCGCGCGGCGCGCACGTCGCGCACGTACGTTCCTCTCTTACTCCCCCTGTCTCTCCGCCCCGCCCGGAATAATCTCCCGTCCAATATATCGCGGCGCCTGGGCGGGCAGGCGGGCGGGCGTACGTGCAACCTCAGAGGCAGAACAGATCCATGGGCAGCGTCGCGAGATTCCCCTCTTGGTCCTTGTGGCTTCTGCTCCCGGCCATGCTCGTCGTCGCCCGCCTCGCGCCCGGCCGGGTCTCTACAGTCTCCGCTACGCTTTTTCACACAACTCTACCCTACTCCCAACTCCGGTCACCTTTCTCTTGGGAGGACAATATCATACTGCCACGCCTGCTTCGTGCCCGGCTCGATCTGGGGTAAATCTAATCCGGCCAGTCGGCGCGCAGAGACAGAGGCAGAGGTCCTAAAGCCATGGAAAATACGTAAATAAATGCTTCGCGCTACGCGTACTATTTGCCTCTCAGCTCGCCGGCAGGATGAGCCGTTCGGGCGGTGATCGCAGGTCGTATCAACTCTGTAGCACAAGAACTGTTGGTGCATTGAGCATTTCAGGTTATGAAGCCATGGCGATGCCCGCTGGGCTGCCTAACTTATATTAGAAAAAAAGTAAAATGTATCTATGGTAACTGAACTCGTATCCTGAGCCCTGCCGTGGCTTTGTATGAAAAAAAGAACATGTGCGCGTGTTGAGGGGTTATGGAAAAGCAAGACATATAAAATTAGATCAGATTCCGCCTAGATCTCCAATGGATTATATATCGTCAGTGAGCAAGGATAAGCGCGCAAGACATGGTGGTCAAGCTAATGAAGTCTCATGCCGGAACATGGAGTATGTTAACTAGATTATTATAAGTCTGTCGTGTATCAGGATATATAACTAGTACGTTGTCCTTGTTTCAGCTTGCTGGTCATTTAAGAAATGCACCTATGTTCATCAATTCAAGAAATGCAAATTTGCTCATGTTTTGATCCAAAGCCGTTAGTGTTCTGGGATGGAGTTCGTTAGGGTACGGTTGAGGATTCCTCCATATGGCTCCACCGTCCACCCCTCCTTGAATCACCGGACAGCGAAGGAGCAATGAAAGTTCTTCGGATATGATGCATGTAAAAAGTGGATGAGTTTTGTAGTCAGGACTTCGTTGAGGGCACCATGCATGCCACAAAGCAATCAGCAATAGAATAGGCGGCGCTCATGGCATGCTTCTCGAGAAAGGTCCTCGAGTAATAATATTCTAAGCTTAATCGACTCACCAACCGTGACAGCTCCGCTGAGAAGGTGCCGGGACAGTGTGCTAAAGCTCACATCCAAGCAATGATGAACGGCACCGGCGGCGGCGAGAGGTTGAGTGGCGAGAGTATCCACGAGTGGCAGACAAGGGCCAAACTTTGGAGAGCGGTTTTTCCCCCAGTACTTGGACGTCCGGGTACTATCTTAACCGTTCGTTTACTTTGAGATTCGTACAACAAAAATCTGAGAGCACCTTTGTTATTTTAGTCCCTGGGATTACTTCACCTTCCGCCAGCTCCTCCCCCTTCCACCTCCTCCGGCCCTCTCTCCCTCCCATACCGGTGCCATCTCCATCCTCCTCCACCCTCCACGACCCGCGCCGCCACCTCCTCCGGCCTCACCGCCACTTCCTCCGGCCTCGCCGCCCCCCGCTGCCACCGGATCCGGCCTTGCCGCCACACACCGCCACCGGATCCGGCCTCCTCCGGCCTCGCCGCCACCTCCTTCGGCCTCGCCACGTCCACGACCATGACCGAGGAGACGGCAGACAGGAAGGAGGATGTTGCCAGATCCCGTGGTGTGCCGGCTGCGGCGAGGCAAATCCGATGCATTTTTTTCATTTTTTTTGAAGATTTCCTTGTATGATTTTTGTTCCGTGGATTTGTTAATGGCTGAAATTTTCATGGATGGGTTAGTTTTTTGCATAGATTTTTCGTCGATCTGAAGAACCGAATGATGGGGTGTTTTTTTGCATGGATTTTTTTTGTTCAGGTTTGCGATGTGCGATGCATGTTAATAGGTGTGAAGAATTAAAGATGTTGGATATTATAATCTTGATCATGTTTATGATCCGACCCAAATTTTGTATATGTTTAGTTAATCATTTCCAAACATCTATTCATATTGTGCGGATAATTTTGGGTCTATACAAAATGTATGCAGTTCATAAGAAATGGCAATAAGATTGGTTCATGCATATTTTGGGATCATGAAATTTCCTAATGACAAAACGTTGCAGAAAGTATAGATAGATTTTCGGACTACTAACCAAAGAAATATGCATGACATTTTTGGTTAGTCATGTATGAATATTTTGGTTAGTATCTGAAAAGTAAAGAAATAGTGTCGGCGACAGGCGATCCCCTGGCGACTCGAAGGCGGTTTCTTCCCTAGTTCTCTCCGCTGGTTCTTCGCCATCATCATCTCCGCCATCTTTCCTTCATCTTCTCCATCTTGTCGTCTCCTTCGTCTGCTGTTTCTTGCTCCTGGCTGCGGCGCGCTCCTGTTCGTCGCCATGGGAGATAAAGATGCTGAGCTCGGAAGGCTGATGGGTGCTCTTCACCTTTCAGAAGCCGAATGCAAAGGCTTAACGGTGCCGTGCAGGACTGATCGGGAGACTGCTGGTGGTGCATGGCATGCGCTGGCCAAAGTTCTGGCCCGGAAGCCTATCCATTCAGATGTCATCACGAATACTGTAGGGAAGATCTGGTGTCCTTCTAAAGGTATTATTTGCAAAGCAGTGGGGGATAATGTCTTCTTAATCTCCTTCAATCAAGCTGAAGGACGTCGAAGAGCCCTGGAGGATGGTCCTTGGTCTGTTGGGCATGGGCATGAACTCATGCTACTGGCCCCATACGATGCTTCCAAGGCTATCGAGGAAGTAGAATTCTCTGAAATCTCTATCTGGGTTCGTGTTAATAGGCTCCCAACGGGAATGATGTCACGGGAAACAGGGGAAGCCATTGGTTCCCAACTAGGCGTTTGAAAGGGATCTCAGGAGTCGACTAGAGGGGGGGTGAATAGGTCGGCTCTAGAAATTAAAATGCCTAATGGGTTTCTCTTCTGGAGATAGGTCAATCCTAGAGAAAATATATGCAACTGATGCAGGTAACTGAGACTCAGCAAGATATATCAGATAAACACCAGACACTCAGATAGCAAACTCAGCTGATGTAGAACAAGTTAAATTCAGAGCTAACTGAGTCTCAGGTGTGAGAGTCAGGTGAGTGCATCAGATGACGTGAACAAGAAAGGTACTAGCTTTAGCAGGAGCTAACTGAGTCTCAGGTGAGGAAACTCAGTTAGTGTGCAACAAATAAAGGTGCTCTAGTGATCTAAGCATACATAGACATCAGAATAAGTAAGAACAGATCACAAGACAGAAAGTAAAGCACACAATGATTTGTTTTACCGAAGTTCCTACTTCTTGCGAAGCAGTACGTCTCCGTTGAGGAAGCTGTTCTCACAGCCGGCACCAAAACGTGCTCTTTCCTCGAGTACCTTTCTTGTGTGGAATCCTTTTATCTTGCTGCTGCAAGACAGGCAGACCCGAATCGCCCTCACAGACTCTTGGTGGCAGCCACACAAGACTTGGCTTGCTCACCAACTCCAAGAGCACTCCCACTCTTAGAGGAACCAGTACCTCGAAGATTACACCTGAAGGACTAAGTAACTCACTCTCACGATGGATGCACGCAGGCAACACTCACTTGGAGACCTAGAGCTCTTTCTTTCTCAACAGGTTGCTTTCGGGTTAGAGGCAAAGGTTGGGTAAAGGTTCGAGGTTGAAAACCTCCCCAGGTTCCCTATTTATAGGGTCCCTGGCAGCTAGCCGTTACCCTCATGCCACGTCAGACAAAGAGCCACCAGACCTAACCTATCTGAGACTCAGCTAACGAGCACCTCTGGTAACCTACTAGCCACGGCTGAGCTACCCACCTGAGTCTCAGATGCCAAACTCAGGTGGACTCGGTTGCCTCAGGCAGCACCTGAGCACAACTCTGGCCGGCTCACTACAAGCCTACAACTGACCAGAGAGCAATGACCTCGCCAAAGTCCCTGACCAGCTCGCTTAGACCCTTGGCACTGGTTCCAAGCTTCTTCACCGAAGACGACTGCCCTTGTAGACGCACAGAGAACCCTTAGTCCTGATCCACCAGCTTCCTAGCTCCTCCAGGACTTATCCAGCTTGCATTCACGGCCCTTGAACTCCATCAAGCAACCATCACCTCGCTTGCCCTCGAGCACAGCCTCGGCTTCCTCGCAACTGTGCCTCAGGAACCTAGCTCGGCTGGTCCTTCTGACCTTCCCAGTTCCTTGCTCTTTTTAGGGCTCATCATCAACAGTTGTCTCACATCAGCTTTCACCTGTCCATCTAATCCCTGTTCACACTCATTGCAAAACATTAGACACAGGTGAGGATTGCCAATAACCATCAAAACCAAACTCTGGGGCAAGATAGCCATCCTTCCAAGCTCCATGGGAGTGGATGCACTTTCAATCTCCCCCTTTTTGGTGGTTAGTGGCAACCCCTTTAAAACATTCATTTAGATAAAAAGAGTATTGCATTTAACCTTGTTTGACACCAACTCCCCCTTAAGATGTGCACAAGTGAGATTTTGCATTTGAATACAAGTGTGCAGATCAGATTTAAACATTTGAGAGTTGATGCAAGCACAGGTTCTCACAACATAACTGAGAATATAAGCACAGCGGAATAGCAGGTATGTTGGAGGAGTACTCAGTAAAAAAAAATAACAGAATGGATTGCATGCTTGAGTACAAATATCAAATATCAGAGCGTCATGTATATATCGAATATCAGAGCATAGAGTTAAAGAGAGTAATATCATGTATCAGAGCAGATCAGAGCCAATGTGATAAAAAGATCAATGCATTTCAATATATTTGTACAATACAAAAACGAGGTGTTCAAGACTGATAAAAAACATTTTGCAGTACATAGAATGTCTTGACACACATGCAGTCTAGTCTACCCCTTTACATACTGCTCCCCCTGAATATAATACTCTCCCCTACTCGCTCTCCCCCTTTGCCACTAAGCACTAAAAAGAGATAGGAAGAAGAAGGAAAAGAAGATCCTCAGGGAGCTTGCTTTGGTTGCAGAAGGGATAGGATCTGATCAAATTTGCTGGTGACCGAGGCCTTGAGATCTGCCATTTCACTCTTGAGTTCAGATTTCAGCTGAGCCATTTCTTGTTGCAGTTCATCTTGTCTCCTCTTGATAACAGAGATCTGTACTGGCACAACCCGTTTAATGAAAGCATCAATAGCTGCGGGATTGTCTAGGCGTTGAACCAAAGGAAGACTGTCTGATGAAAGGTTCACAGAGACCGATGCTTGTCGCTCAGCGGGAGGAGATGATTCTCTAGCTGAGTCTCGGGTGGGAGACACCTGAGGCTCAGGTAGAATTGCTGGGAGATCAGCTGCTGGCTGAGGTGACCTGACTGAGTCTCTGGTGGCTTGCTCTGGAGGCTCTGAAAAGGCCGACTGAGATGAGTTTAGAATGTCGTAGAAAGGAACTTCATCTTCATGGTCATCCTTCTGAGGTCTGAATTTTGCTGAGATATGTCTTCTTGTCAAGAGAAAAGACTGCAGATGCTAAGGATGTTCTTTGGAGAATCATATGCATTAGATATGAGCCATATCTCATCTTGTCAGATCTGTTCTTCTGGCACTCATTTATTTCTGAGAATATGTATCTGGCCACATCAAACTTCTCTTTCTTGGCTATGAGCTCAAGAATTCTCCATACTGGATTGTATATGGCATCAGTTCCTCCACCTTTGGCACAGATGGATATGTTCAAGATCTTCACTATGTGCTTGGGTGTCTTCATCAATCCTTTGAAATTAGAGATATGCTTAGGGACTGCACCCTTAACAGGAGGAGGCACAAAGCCTGTAGGGAAGAACTTCTTCCTTTTCTCATTTGGAACCCAGTCTGGCAGGAGACTCTTATCTTCTTCTGAGCCTTTGGATATGCTGATCTTCTGTAGCTTTGACCCTGATGGTAGATTGAACATCTCTGCAAACTCTGGAGCTGTGATGCACAGCAGTTGACCTCTTGTCATCCAGAGCATATAATCTTGATTGTTCTGCTCTACAAAGACTGTTGCATAGAATTCCTTGATAGCTTCAGAATCATAATCTTGGTTTAAACTGCATATCTTATCAAGTTGAACAGCAGCTAGAATCTGCTTCAGATTTCCTAAGCCGTTCTTAGCAAGATTTTCCCAATCAATTGGCATGCTGTCAACAAAGCCTTTCTTCTGCAGCAAGAGATGATAGCTTGATTGCTGCTGATCATTCCAAAACCTTGGATCAGTGCAATGTCTTCTTTTCAGATTTCCTTCACTGTCAAAGTATGGATTTGTTGTTCTCATGGCAGTGTAGTTTGATGTGCTTCTTGAGTCCAGGTTCATGGAGGCTAGACTGGCATCTGCCTTTGGTAGCTTCTTGAAAGCAGTTGCAGATATGAATTTCATCATTGATGTGTCAGATCGTGCAACTTTTGAGAATATAGCTGAGTATTTGGCTTCCAACGACTCATCTGACTCTTCTAACTGAGTCTCAGCCGGGGTATCTTCTGAGTCAGATGCAGAGGGGGATGAGTCTGATTCTTCTGCTGACTCTTTCCTTCCACCACTCTCCTCTTCTTCTTGATATTCTTCATCTGATTCAGACAGCTTTTACTTCTTCTTGCGAGGAGATGGAGGATGAGGGTCACTTGGACTTGAGTAGGAGTCATCTGAGTCTTCTGACTGAGTCTCAGTTGACAGTGCCTGAGACCCAGTTGGCATCCTATGAACTGACTCAGGTGCTGGAGAAGATACTGCTTTTTCTTGCTCTTCAAGTCTTGTTTCTTCTTGAGCTGGTTCTAAGTCTGATAGAGACTGAAATACAGAACCCATGCTCACTGATACGCCGACTGATGGATCTGCTCGTGGCTCAGTTGGGTTTTCATGCGCTTTAGTTGACTTCTCTTCGAAAGATGATCTTAGCTTATCCATAGATTCTTCCATAGTCTGATCAAGTTCTTTTTCTCTTGAGTCAAGCTCAGCCAAAATGTCTTCAATTGATTCTATGGCAGCTTTCTGTTGAGGTTCCACTTCAGTGAGGACTAATTCTAGTCCAGCTGATGCAGCTGCCTGAGACTCGGCTGGCATACTCAGCTGAGGCAGTGAACCACTGGCTTGTTGAAGGGGCACTGCATCAAATGCTTGAGAACTGGATGTGTAAAATATCCTTGAGTTTGTTTCAGCAATTTCATTTTGTAGATGCTTCTTACGAGCATCATCAGCACAAGAGTTTAACTCCAACATGAGATTCTCTATTCTCCTTTGAAGAATGATATCTGAGAACCTTGTCCAGAGAGGCTTATAATCTTCTGAGAGTTGAGGGAATAGACGATCAATTTGATTGATCAGGTCTGCTTTCTCTTGTCCAGAGGCTTTTCCTTCTTGCTTCAGCAGCTTTTTGAGTTCTTCATGGATTGCCTTGTCCTTCAGCTGAGTTTCTCTTTGGAGTTTCACACTCTTTGGAACATCTGATGATTCAAAGATTTGCTTTGCAAGAGCATCTATTCTTTCCTTCATTTGAGGCCTTTCCTCATCCGTGGCATTAGGCAACTTATCAGTTAAGTCTTGCCATTTTTTGATAAGTTTGCTGTGTTCCTGTCTTTTAAGAGCTTCTACTCTCCATTCAGCTTCTTCCTCTTCTTGGAGTTGCTTCTTTGTTTTCTTCTTGACTACCACAGCCTCTGATCTTGGCTTCTTTGGCACTTTGCTCAGGGATAAATCTGTTGACTTGCCTGCAGCCCTTGTCCTTTTGAGTGTATCAACTACTGGAGCCTTCTTGACTTTGATAGCTGCCTCTTTCTCAGCAGCCTTCTTGGCTCTTTTTTCAGCTCTTTTCTTCTTTGCTTCCTCAGCTTGGGCTTTCTTTTCAGCTGCTTTTGCTTTCCTTTCTTGCTTCAACTGTTCTTCCTTGCTAGCTTTCTGAGCTTCTAATTCTCTCATTCTTTGAGCTGACTGAGCTGCAGCTATGTCCATCTGACGCTTCTCCTCTTGTAGCTCTTTGAGCCTAGCTTCTCTTTTGGCTAGCTCAGAGGGTGACATAGGCGCTTTTACTGATTTTTGGGCAGCTTCTTCTGCATCCAATTTCTTTGCAAGACTTTTAGCCTGCTCTGCCTCCCACTCTAACTGCTGCTTCTGACTTAGGAGCTGAGTTCTCAGACCAATGGGCAGATCATCAGTTATATCCTCAGCCACATTCCTTGATTCAGGCATCTGCATAGGTGAGATAGGATAGAGAATAGATAAGAGATAATCCTATTGCAGAGAAAACAGGAATATTTGGCTATTTTTTTTGGATGTTTTTAGGAGAGTTTCACAAGTCATCTCATGCTACCTGACTTAGCTACCTGATACTCAGGTGAGATAAAATGTGTAACTCAGGTGGAGTAGCAGAGCAACCTAGGTTTATCGAATCTTGCTGAAATTTGAGAATTCTGGACAATGAGTTGCAAGAAATCGTTCTAGAGGTTAAAGATATATCATCTCTTTCTAATTCCACAACTAAAAGCTACTCGAGAGCTTGGAATTCGCATTAAGGCGGAAACCACCCTAGTTCCGTGAAGAACAGCTCGAGGAGACTTACATTTGGAATTTTGATTGGAGATGAGGGCGCCGAAACAATCAGGAGAGCTTTGGGAAGCTTCGGAGAGAGCGAAGATCGTCGGAGAAGTGCACGATCGTTGAGAATCAGATGGCGGCGATGGGCGCAAGGGCACTGAGACTCTGAAGAGGGTTTAGCGCGAACCGTTACAGAGGTGGGTTTTTATATCCCGAGTGGCCCTGTGGCACCTGAGGGTCAGCTGGATTGCTACCTGAGACTCAGGTAGAAAATAGAAATTGAGCTGAGCTCCATACTTAGGAATGTTCTCCAGGATTTTAGAATGTGTTCAGCTGAGGTTCATGTGGAAGACTCAGCTGACAAGGTTTTCAATAGGATTACCAGAGAGATCTTAAGGATAAGAGATGAAAGCAATAGAGAGAATTTCTTTTCAAACACAGCTTGCCAAACAATCAATCAATACAGAGCTAAAGCTGTGTTGAATTGAAATAGATGGTGAGATCCAACTTATCTAACCCAATGGTGAATCCATGAGTTCAATAAGATGCAAAATCAGCATGGTATCTATAAGACCTTACCCCACCTGAGGTACAACCGAGACTCAGGTGGCTGACTCATGTAGAATGCAGAGAATGAAAAACCAGAAATGCAATCATGTGTACACGTGTATCATCATTTCCTCACTGCACATTCGAGATATCCATGATATTTAGCTCATGCCTGAGGGTACAGAACCTATACTCATCTAAAGGCTTGGTGAAAATATCAGCTAGCTGAGCTTCGGTTCTAACATGGCACAGTTGGATATCTTTCTTTTCTACATGGTCTCTTAGAAAGTGATGTCTCACTTCTATGTGTTTGGATCTTTGGTGTTGGACTGGGTTGTTGGCTAACTTGATTGCACTTTCATTGTCACAGAAGAGGGGTACTTGAGACATAGATATGTTAAAATCCTTCAAGGTCTGCCTCATCCATAACAATTGAGCACAACACCCACCAGCTGCTATGTATTCGGCTTCTGCTGTGGATAGGGCTACTGAATTCTGTTTCTTGGAGCTCCAGGACACAAGGGAACGCCCTAAGAATTGGCAGGTACCTGAGGTGCTTTTTCGGTCAACCTTACACCCGGCATAATCACTATCTGAATAGCCTACAAGCTCAAATGGTGCACCCTTAGGATACCATAGACCAAACCCGGAGGTATGAATCAAATATCTCAGAATTCTACGAACAGCAGTGCGATGAATGTCCTTAGGATCAGCTTGAAAACGTGCACACATGCAAACACTCAACATTATATCAGGTCTAGATGCACATAAATACAACAAGGAACCTATCATAGACCTGTACTCCTTCTGATCAGTGGACTTACCTTGTTGGTTCAGATCAAGATGCGCATTTGTTTGCATGGGAGTAGATATTGACTTAGCTTTGTCCATGTCAAACTTCTTGAGGATGTCCTTGGCAAACTTCTCTTGAGAGATGAAGGTTCCCTGCTTGAGTTGTCTGATTTGCAGCCCTAAGAAGAACTTCAGCTCTCCTACCATGGACATCTCAAACCTTTTTATCATCATCTTGCTGAACTCATCACTTAGCACACGGTTAGTACTTCCAAATATTATGTCATCGACATATATTTGGCATACAAATAAGTCCTTGCCTTTAACTTTAGTAAAGAGTGTAGTATCAACAAGCCCAATTTTGAAACCATTATGTATAAGAAACTCCTTTAGGGTATCATACCAAGCACGAGGGGCTTGTTTGAGACCATATAAAGCTTCGTGGAGAACATATACATGATGGGGTCTTTTTGGATCTTCAAAACCAGGGGGCTGTTCTACATACACAAGTTCAGCAAGCTTACCTTGGAGAAAGGCACTCTTGACATCCATTTGATAAAGCTTGATGTTGTGATGATTTGCATAAGCTAAAAGTATCCTGATAGCCTCAAGTCGAGCTACAGGTGCAAAGGTCTCACCAAAGTCCAAGCCTTCTATTTGAGTGTAGCCTTGAGCAACCAATCTTGCCTTGTTCCTCACCACTTGGCCTGTTGAATCTTGCTTGTTGCGAAAGACCCACTTTGTTCCTATAATATTGTGATCCTTGGGTCTTTCAACAAGTGACCAGACTTCATTTCTCTCAAATTGGTTCAGCTCTTCATGCATAGCATTGATCCAGTCTGAGTCAGACAGAGCTTCACCTACATTTTTAGGCTCAAAGGTGGAAACAAAAGAGTAGTGAGCACAAAAGTTAGCAATACGAGAACGAGTAGTCACTCCCCTATTAATGGCACCAATGATTTGGTCTACAGGGTGATCCTTCTGCAGCCTGCTGATCACAGGGGGTTCTGGGTCAGCCGCCTGAGTCACAGCTGGAAGTGGGTCAGCTGGGTGTATCTGTGACTCAGTTGGCTCTTCCTGAGACTCAGCTGGGTGCATGGAGGCTTCTGAGTCCAATAGATCATTAGCTGGGTTGTACTCGAACTCAATGCCATTGACTTCATCCTGCTCATCAGCTGGGTCAGGTAGATTCGTAACTCCAGATGAAGCTTGCTCCTCAACTTGGGGCCTGACTTCACCTGTTGACTTGTGAAGTATATCTACCTTCCCTGAAATATCATTAGCAACTTGCCCATCTTGTGAGCCGTTAGATTCATCGAATGTCACATCTACAGCTTCTTCAACAACCTTGGTGTTGGTGTTAAAGACTCTGTAGGTGTGAGATTCTGAGCTATATCCAACAAATATTCCTTCATCGGATTTGGATTCAAATTTAGAGAGACGTTTGCCTTTCTTCAAAATATAGCACTTACAACCAAATACTCTGAAGTAGGAGACGTTTGGCTTCTTGTTGGTCAGCAGCTCATAAGGTGTCTTCTTTAGGAGTGGGTGAAGATATAGTCTATTGATGTTGTGGCAGGCAGTATTCACAGCTTCAGCCCAAAACCTTGCTGGTGTTTTGTACTCACTCAGCAGTGTTCTTGCCATCTCTATCAGGGTCCTGTTCTTCCTCTCCACCACTCCATTCTGCTGTGGTGCATAGGGTCCAGAGAACTCATGCTTAATCCCATGCTTGTCCATGAAGGCTTCAACTCTTGAGTTCTTGAATTCTGTCCCATTGTCACTTCTTACTGCCTTCAAGTTGATGTTCCATTCATTTTGAACTCTGACAATGAGGTGCTTGAACCTTTTGTACACCTGTGACTTGTCCTTCAAGAAAAATACCCAAGTGAAACGTGACAAGTCATCTACAACAACAAAACCATACTTGTTACCTCCAATGCTCTCATATGTGGTTGGACCGAACAAATCAATGTGTATGAGATCGAAAGGAGAAGTAGTGGTCATGATGTTCTTGGGTGGATGAGGGCTTCCAACTTGCTTTCCAGCCTGACAAGCACAGCACGGCTTGTCTTTGTTGAATTGGATCTGCTTCAGGCCTAGGACATGTTCTTCTTTACTGAGTTTGTTCAGCTGCCTCATTCCCACATGACCTAGCCTCCTGTGCCACAGCCAGCCTAACTGAGCTTTGACTATAAGGCAACATGGCACAGCTGCTTCTTGATCCTGAAAATCTACAAGATATAGCTTATCTACTCGATAGCCTTTGAAAACTTGTGAGTCATCTGTTAGTTTCTGGACATAGACCTCTTTAGGATAAAATGTGACTTTCATTCCAGCATCACATAATTGAGAAACAGATAAGAGGTCATATGAAATAGACTCAACAAGCATTACTTCAGTAAGAGAATGTTCCTGAGATATAGCAATTTTACCACAACCCAATACCTTGCCTCTTGAATCATCAGCATAGTTGACATACTTGCAAGGAAGGTTATCTTTTCTCATCTCAGAAAACTGCTCTTTGCCTCCAGTCATGTGCTGTGTGCAGCCACTATCCATGACCCATTTTGTTCCACTGGAGGCAGAGCCCTGCACGATTAGTTTCGAGACTTAGGAACCCAAATAGCTTTGGTTCCCAAGTTAGCAGGTCTCTTACTGTAAGCATCAATAGCAGGAATAAGATTAACATTAGGGTTCTTAGCAACTATGGCTTTAGAAAGCTTAGAGAACCTCTGAATCTTTCTCAGATTCTTATCTCCTGCAAACTCAGATGGAGGGGTTAGCAAATTTGCATTGCACCTGAGTGAGCTACCTGAGTTACAGGTGGCTTTCCCTGACTTCGGTACCCAACCGAGTGAGTCACCTGAGACACAGGTGACTACTGACTTTGGTACCCAAATGCTTGGTACCTTCTTGTACCTACTCCAGGGTCCAACATATACTGCCTCAGGCTTGCCCTTTTTCCCTGTCTTAAGCACATAGCTTGGATTAGAGGGAATTTTCACATAACCATCTGTCTTTCGATGGTTTCCTGCAAGAGAGTTAGTATCATATTTCCCTTTCTGAGGAACAAAGTGATTCTGCAAGTATTTCTTGTTAGTAGCAGAGGGAGTATATGAAGAATTGTTCTTTATAAGTGCAGGAGTGAAACCAAGTCCCCTTGTACCATTATTCTTTAGTACTAAGGTGGACTGAAGCCTAGCAAAGTTCTGCATGCCTATGTTAGCACTGCATAGGCCTATTCTCATGAGCCTTTTTAGCTCTTCATGCTCCTCCTTGAGCTCATTGTACTTTGCTGCATCAACAAAGTTAGTAGCAGTTGAAGTGCTTGATTCACTGGATGAATCTACAACAAACACTGTACTAGAAGTAATAGCATTGATGCGAGATGCACAGTTTAAACAGGTTTCTATAACAGTAGGAGGATTTGCATCAGGTGTAACAGCAGTGCAAGATGAGTGAGTTTCTTTGAGTTTGTCATGCTCAGAGATTAGGAGCTCATGTGATAGCTTAAGTTTGTTTTGAGCTTCCTGCAATAAGTAAACCTCCTCATCAAGATCTGCCTTAGCATCTTGTGCATTATCAAGGGACACCTGCATGTCAGTTAGTTTGTCCCTGAGAGAGATGTTTTCTTTTCTCTCTTTCCGAAGGAGCTTCTCTGTCCTGTCAAGAATATCCATTAGTTGAGCATAATCAGGGAAGTCATCCTCAGTCATTACCTTGCTGCCTTTAGCCATAAGGCATAGGGCTGGAGTCTCAGCATATGTAGGATCTGCATCCTTGTCGAAGAGAGAGTCTGACTCGGGTGCGCAGCTGAGTGACCCAACTGAGTCTTCTCCTGGCTCAGTTGGACTCCTGAGAGATCCACCTGAGACACAGATGGCTAACCCAGCAAGCTCAGTTTCTTCCTCTGACTCCTCTTCTGACTCTGAGTCATCTGAGACCCAGGCTTGTCCCACATAAGCTCTGGCAGCAGAGGTCTTCTTCTTTCTGAATATGGGAGGCTTCCCTTCTTTGTACTTCTTCTTGACAATGATCTCCTTCTTCTTGTACTTGCCATCCTCTTGTCTCTTGCTCTTTTTGGGACAGTCAGCAATGAAATGTCCTGAGTCACCACACTCAAAACACTTCTTGTCACTGAGTTGCTTCTTCCCTTTAAATCTATCAGCTGAGCCTGAGAACTTCTTCCTTCGATAGAACTTTCTGAAGTTCCGAGTAAGCATGGCAAGCTCATTCTCCTCATCAGTGGACATCTCTTCATCTGGATCTTCTTCTTCATCACTTGAGTCCCTGTGAGTGGCCACTGCCTTGAGGGCTATGTCCTTGTTCTTCCCAGAGGTGATAGCATGCTTCTTAGAGTGATTTAGCTCCATCTCATGAGTGAGCATTCTACCAAGGACATCTGTGGGCTTTAATCTGTCAAAGCCATCCTTTTCTTTCATCATCAGACGCAGAGTGTGATAAGGCTTGGGAAGCACAAAGAGGAACTTCTTGATCACATCTCCATCTTCCACTCTGTTGGACCCAAGGGCTTTCAGCTGGTTAGTGATCATGGTAAGTCTTGTGAAGATGGAATTGATGTCCTCTCCAGGTTGGTAATGGAAGTTGTCAAGTTCATGCTCCAGCACATCTTTCTTGGACCTCTTCAACGTGTCACTACCTTCATAGATGGCCTGAAGTGTGAACCATATGTCTCTGGCTTCCTCAAAGGTGCAGACACGATTGAAGTCATGCTCCTGCAGTCCCATATAGATAGCATTGGCAGCTCTAGCATTGTTCTTGATGCTGATCTTCTCTTGATCAGTGGGATTGCTCTCATCAATCACATCAAGACCTGTTGTGACAATCTTCCATACATCTGGGTCAAGTGCAGTAAGATGCATTTGCATCTTCCGCTTCCAAAAGGCATAATTAGTACCATCAAACATAGGAACTCTACCCTCATAGTTCGACATCCTTTAGACTCTGGCTGTTAAGCTAATTATGAGCAACGAGGCTCTGATACCACTTGAAAGGGATCTCAGGAGTCGATTAGAGGGGGGGTGAATAGGTCGGCTCTAGAAATTAAAATGCCTAATGGGTTTCTCTTCTGGAGATAGGTCAATCTTAGAGAAAATATATGCAACTGATGCAGGTAACTGAGACTCAGCAAGATATATCAGATAAACACCAGACACTCAGATAGCAAACTCAGCTGATGTAGAACAAGTTAAATTCAGAGCTAACTGAGTCTCAGGTGTGAGAGTCAGGTGAGTGCATCAGATGACGTGAACAAGAAAGGTACTAGCTTTAGCAGGAGCTAACTGAGTCTCAGGTGAGGAAACTCAGTTAGTGTGCAACAAATAAAGGTGCTCTAGTGATCTAAGCATACATAGACATCAGAATAAGTAAGAACAGATCACAAGACAGAAAGTAAAGCACACAATGATTTGTTTTACCGAAGTTCCTACTTCTTGCGAAGCAGTACGTCTCCGTTGAGGAAGCTGTTCTCACAGCCGGCACCAAAACGTGCTCTTTCCTCGAGTACCTTTCTTGTGTGGAATCCTTTTATCTTGCTGCTGCAAGACAGGCAGACCCGAATCGCCCTCACAGACTCTTGGTGGCAGCCACACAAGACTTGGCTTGCTCACCAACTCCAAGAGTACTCCCACTCTTGGAGGAACCAGTACCTCGAAGATTACACCTGAAGGACTAAGTAACTCACTCTCACGATGGATGCACGCAGGCAACACTCACTTGGAGACCTAGAGCTCTTTCTTTCTCAACAGGTTGCTTTCGGGTTAGAGGCAAAGGTTGGGTAAAGGTTCGAGGTTGAAAACCTCCCCAGGTTCCCTATTTATAGGGTCCCTGGCAGCTAGCCGTTACCCTCATGCCACGTCAGACAAAGAGCCACCAGACCTAACCTATCTGAGACTCAGCTAACGAGCACCTCTGGTAACCTACTAGCCACGGCTGAGCTACCCACCTGAGTCTCAGATGCCAAACTCAGGTGGACTCGGTTGCCTCAGGCAGCACCTGAGCACAACTCTGGCCGGCTCACTACAAGCCTACAACTGACCAGAGAGCAATGACCTCGCCAAAGTCCCTGACCAGCTCGCTTAGACCCTTGGCACTGGTTCCAAGCTTCTTCACCGAAGACGACTGCCCTTGTAGACGCACAGAGAACCCTTGGTCCTGATCCACCAGCTTCCTAGCTCCTCCAGGACTTATCCAGCTTGCATTCACGGCCCTTGAACTCCATCAAGCAACCATCACCTCGCTTGCCCTCGAGCACAGCCTCGGCTTCCTCGCAACTGTGCCTCAGGAACCTAGCTCGGCTGGTCCTTCTGACCTTCCCAGTTCCTTGCTCTTTTTAGGGCTCATCATCAACAGTTGTCTCACATCAGCTTTCACCTGTCCATCTAATCCCTGTTCACACTCATTGCAAAACATTAGACACAGGTGAGGATTGCCAATAACCATCAAAACCAAACTCTGGGGCAAGATAGCCATCCTTCCAAGCTCCATGGGAGTGGATGCACTTTCAGCGTTTGTCTGGATGTTGATGTGGGGGAGAACGGAATGGCAGCAGGGAGATTCTTGCGAGTCAAAGTCAGAATTAACGTTTCTAATCCTTTGATGCGTGGTGTCACAATACTCAGAGAAGATCCTCAAGAAGACCTCTGGTGCCCTCTTGAATATGAATTTCTGCCAGAGTTCTGCTATCTCTGCGGTGTGATCGGGCATATTGACAAGGATTGTTCAACAGGGGATCGTAATTCTGCAGACAGGCCCTACGGAGCATGGCTGAGAGTCATTCCACCACGTCGAAGATATGTTGAAGAATCACAGAGCCGGAATGTTCCAAGTCATCGCTCGGATGCATATCGTGACAAAGGTATTAGCAGAACTGAAGATGGCCTGAAGTTAAACAAGAAGTCTGAGAATGCTCCTGAAGCAAGGTTTGATCTTCCCAGTGGTTCTAAAATAGGGGATACTGTTACCCAAAATTTGCCAAATATAAATAGTAACAAGATCCCTCTAACCAGTGTTCAGCCGACAACGAGCGCGGTTGTAATTGATCAAATCTCTCCTGATACCAATTCACAAGAACCTAGCTCCTCACAGGTTTCTCTAAATTCATCCATTACGGCAGGTAAACCAATGCGCAAATTCTCGCAGAAAAAACCAATGCAGATCATCAAAGAGCTTGCCAAAATTCCCCCTCCTGCTAAGAAGAGAGCGGCTAATGAGATTATGACATCCTGGTTAATAGGATTGATAGACTACTCATATCAACAATGTGCACCTTCTTTTCCAGAAGCTCATCTCCAAAGAACCTTGGGGTTAAGCGTGCTTGGCTTGGAGCAATTTGGGGATGGGTGACCGACTGGGAAGTTCTTCCCAGGTGCGCACGAGTGAGCACAAAGTGCGCAGGAAAGACTAGTGTTGGTTTGTGGGGCCAATCTGGATCCCAAGTGATAGCCAGGTATAACGACCGCCGGTCCGGGTGAGAGGCTGGGGTGTTACAGAATGGTATCAGAGCCGACCCTCACGATTACACGGGCGTGTGCGGGTCAGGGGCGCGGACATGTGGCGCATGGTGCGTGTGGCCCTTCGAGGCACACGGCATGGCACATGTGCCGGCACTGGACGCATGGACGACGTGTGCTAAGAGGGAACGTTCCTGCTAGACCGACGAGGACGTCGGATCCTTTAAGGGGGTGTATATGACATCCTGGTTAATAGGATTGATAGACTACTCATATCAACAAGGTGCACCTTCTTTTCCGGAAGCTCATCTCCAAAGAACATTTGGGTTAAGCGTGTTTGGCTTGGAGCAATTTGGGGATGAGTGACCGACTGGAAAGTTCTTCCCGGGTGCGCACGAGTGAGCACAAAGTGCGCAGGAAAGACTAGTGTTGGTTTGTGGGGCCAGTCTGGATCCCAAGTGATAGCCAGGTATAATGACCGCCGGTCCGGGTGAGAGGCCAGGGTGTTACAGAGATGGATATGGAAATTGAAAATGAATCCTCTAAGAAGGTATGTAAACCTGAGGTTATTGTGCAAGGTGCAGCTTATGGTTCGGAAATTCTCTTAAAGGTTGGGCTGTCGGAACAGTCCGGCCAGTTCCAATGAAGATAGTGGCGTGGAACTGCTGGGGGTTGGGCAACCGCCCGGCAGTTCGGGGGCTTCTGGATCTCCAAAAGCGGAAAAATCCTGATGTGCTATTTTTATTTGAAACAAAGTTAATTGGGAGGAAGATGAATAAATTCAGGTGGATACTTTGCATACCCCATATGGTGGTGAAGGACAGTGATGGAAGAAGTGGTGGTTTAGCTCTCTTGTGGAAATGGGAAGTCACTATTGATATCAAAGGCATTTACCGCATGTTCATTGATGCGAAAGTCAGGGAAGAGAATGGTGTGACATGGTGGTTGACTGGCTTTTATGGTGAACCACGTTCAGATAGGAAAGAGATGTCTTGGAGAGCTATTAGATCTGTCGACGACCGGTGAACCGCCGATCTTACGGTATTCGTGGAACGGTGATACTTAGGGGGTAGGGACCTCTAGGGCACAAGGCCAAGAGATCTAACAGCAAGAAAACGTCCTTTTTATACAGGTTCGGGCCTCCCTCAGGATAACAACCCTACGTCCTATTCTTATATATTGATGGGAGAAAACGTCTTACAAGGGGTGTATATGTCAGTGGCTATCCTAGGCCTAATCGTAGACTAGTCTGGCTAGTTTCGCCTGACTCGACTCCTTCGAGGGGGCGGATCTTCTCAAGGGGATGGCTATGGCTTCTAGATCTGGAAAGGCTCTACTAGGGCTTCTTCGTCTTGTTCGACTCTCTAAGGCCTGTCCTTCCCCTATGGATGGCTGATCCTTTTATAGGGGGGTTAATCTAGTCGTACCGGTCATGGACTTAGTCCCGGGTAAGACTCTAGTCTCCTTAAACATCGGGACCTTATCCCTAGTTTAAAGGGTATCTTTTCTCCTTACGAAGGGTTACCTTATCGTCCTAGGATCCTTACATGGTATACTTCGGTAATCCAGGGAAACGTATACGGATACTTCCTAATATACGGGATACTGTACTATCCATCGTCAAGATCTCTCCGCCATCATGCTAATAAGCCATGGCTATGCCTAGGAGATTTTAATGAAATTATGTTCTCTTACAAGAAACAGGGTAGAATTCCTCGTCCTCAATCTTGTATGGATCGGTTTCGGGAAACTTTAGTGGCCTGCGATTTGCAAGATCTGCGTTATCAGGGTGACATCTTTACTTGGCGCAATCACAGTTATCGCCGTGATCGTTACATCAAGGAGAGACTAGACAGGGTTCTGGGAAACTCTCAATGGCGAATCCAATTCCCCGGTTTCGTAGTTATTAATGGCGATCCGCGTCACTCGGACCATCGACCGATATTACTTGACATAGAGGGAATGGAGACGTCTTACATCCCTGCCCTACGGCCTTTTTGTTTTGAGGCTGCTTGGCTCAAGGAAGAGGACTGTGCTCAGGTTGTCCGGAATGCATGGGATTGCTCGCTTGCTGGGACCGTTGCAGTGAGACTAAGGGGTGTAGCCACGGAACTTCGTAGATGGAGCAAACATAACCTGGGTGATCTGGAGGAACGGCTGAATATGGTAAAGAAGGACCTTCAGGATTGTTTGCATGGAGACATCACAGAAGAGAACACCCACCGAGAACACATTCTCAGGTCCAAGCTAGAGAGACTTCAAGATCAGCAGGATTCCTATTGGCGCCAAAGAGCTCATGTCGAATGGTTAAGGCACGGTGACAAAAATTCAAAATTCTTCCATGCTTGCTGTTCGGAAAGGAGGAAAATCAACAGAATTAATAAGTTGAAGTGAGAGGATGGGACTATTATTGACAATACCCTGAGTCTGAAATCTTATATCACTGAGTACTACCGCGATCTGTTTTCTGCTCAGCAGGGGCTGAATCTTGATTCTGTTCTACAACATGTCCAGCCAAGAGTTACAACTCAAATGAATAATTTTCTGTGCTCTCCACTCTCTAATGAAGAAATTGATTTTGCGCTGAAAGGAATTGGAGATCTCAAGGCCCCCGGACCAGACGGAATGCCAGCGATTTTTTTCAAGTCGTTCTGGGACGTAGTTGGTGATCGTGTTCGTGAAGAAGTGCTCAACGTCCTCAATGGTGGTCCAATGCCAGCTAATTGGAATGTCTCTACAATTGTTATAATCCCAAAGGTAAAATGTCCTGAACGACTTAAAGATCTCCGCCTCATTAGTCTTTGTAATGTCATTTACAAGATCGTCTCAAAAGTTTTGACAAACAGATTGAAGGGGCTTCTCAGCGACATGATCTCTCAAAATCAGAGCGCTTTTGTGCCCGGAAGATTAATCACTGACAATATTCTTATTGCATATGAAATGTCCCATTACATCAGAAGTAAAAGAAACGGAAGAGATGGATATATGGCTATCAAGCTGGACATGAGCAAGGCATACAATAGAGTTGACTGGAGTTTCCTTGAGGCAATGATGGTTAAACTTGGTTTCCACAGATCCTGGGTCCAACTTATTATGAAGTGTGTTACTTCCATTTCTTACCGGGTCAAGGTCAATTGTGACCTTACTGACACGATCTGGCCTCGGCGTGGCCTGCGCCAAGGGGATCCACTATCTCCTTATCTCTTCTTGTTTTGCGCTGAGGGTTTCTCCTCGCTTCTTCAGGTTATAGAAGAGCAAGGTCTAATGGAAGGAATTCGTATACGCCCTAATGCTCCCACCATTTCTCACCTGCTATTTGCGGATGATTCTTTGGTTCTTCGTAAGGCTGACAGGAGGAATGCGATGGAGCTCAAAAGAATTCTATATCTTTATGAACTTTGTTCTGGACAGCTGATCAATCGGGAAAAGAGTTGCGTCAGGTTCAGTCCTAATTGCAACTCTATAGTCAAGAGGGATGTGCTCCAATGTTTGCAGATAAACACTGTGGCACACAATGATAAATATCTCGGGCTACCTATTTACATTGGAAGATCAAAAGCTCAGTCCTTCAATTACCTCAAAGGGAAAATTTGGAAGAGGATTCAGGGATGGAAAGAAAGAATGCTAAGGGCCTGTTTGGTTGGGCTGTGGCTGTTGACAAAGCTGCTGTTGGCTGGCTGTTTAGAAAAGCTGCTGTGGCTGTGGGAAAGTGACCATACGACTTTTGGTTGATCCAAACCATCTACAGTATTTTAGAAAATGAGCACTGAAGCTTCAGCACATTGCAAAAAGCTAGCAGAAGGTAGCTTTTCTAAACAGCTGAATTTGCACTGCAAAGCCCACAGCTACTGTTAGCAAAAGCTGCTGAAAAGCTGGCCGTTTGGTTGGGCTGCAGCTTTTTCCAGTGAAAAGCTGCTGAAAAGCCCAACCAAACACCTCCTAAGTAAGGCAGGAAAGGAAGTGTTGATCAAAGCGGTGGCTCAAGCTATCCCAACTTATGCAATGTCTTGCTTTGATCTGACCAAGGGACTATGCGATGAAATTACGTCCATGATTTGTCGGTTCTGGTGGTCCCAAATGGATAATGAGCATAAGATCCATTGGCTTCCGATTAACAAGCTGACTAGACCGAAGAAGGAAGGAGGTCTTGGTTTTAGGAATCTGTATTTCTTCAATTTAGCCATGCTAGCTCGTCAAGCATGGCGTTTTATTCAGAATCTTGACTCCTTATGTGCGAGGTTGTTTCGTGTTAGATATTTCCCAGACGGAAAACTTCTTGATGTAGGTCCGAGCTCTGGTATATCTTATGCCTGGCGAAGTCTGCTGAAAGGAATTGATCTCCTGAAGCAAGTAATTATTTGGAGAGTGGGAAATGGATTGAACATCCGGATCTGGGAAAATCCATGGCTTCCGCGTGGGATCACAAGGCGTCCTTCTTCTCAACATGGCCAGCATATAGTTCATAGAGTTAGCGATCTTATTTGCCCGGTCAGCGGGCAATGGGCTAAGGAGTTGCTCAGTCAAATTTTTTGTCCAGATGACGTTAGAACGATTCTCAGTATTCCAATCAGAAATAACTTTAAAGATTTTATTGCATGGCACCCAGACCCGAAAGGTATTTTCTCTGTGAAATCTGCTTATAATCTTTGTCTCAGTATAGCAGCAGTCGAAGCAGGACAACCGGAAACAAGTGGTACTGTAGCAAATCCGGCACATCCTGACACGGCTATTTGGAAGAAAATTTGGAGTCTGTGTCTGCCTAGGAAGATTCATATGTTCATTTGGAGATTCACGCATAATAGCCTGCCTCTAAAAACCAACCTTCTTCGTCGCGGCTTTCAACTTGATCCTATTTGTCTTATGTGTGGCAGAATGGATGAGGATGGTGCGCATTTGTTCCTTAAGTGCAAGTTTGCTAAGAATTGTTGGAGAGTGGCAAGTATGGAGGAGCTTCGCCTTCAGCTTATTAATATATGCAGTGCTCATGCGGTTTCCTCTGCCCTAGTGTCCCAACCTCCCGACTCCGCAGGGATGGCCGCTGTTTTACTCTGGAACATTTGGCTAGCCCGTAATGCTGTCAACGCAGGTGATCATCTGTGTCCAGTTGATGAGCTTGTTTCTAGGTGTCACAAGCAGGCCCTTGAATATAGAATGGACCGAAATCTGACTTCTGTATCTCAAACACCTGCTTTTTCCCGATGGGCTGCTCTTCCTCATGAATACTTGAAAGCTAATATTGATGGAGCTTTTTCGGCTGCTTTTGGTGAAGGGGGATGGGGCTTTTGTATCAGAGACGCAGACGGCGGTATTTGGGGAGCAGGTAAGGGTCATCTGCAAAATCTTGCAAGTGCTTTACAAGCCGAATCAATTGCTTGCTTGCAAGCCCTTCAATTCGCTTCAACGGCAGGCATAAGCCCTCCGACCACGATCTGGCTCAGATTGGAGTACTCTTCCACGAGGCCAATTTACTTCTCTCCACCTGCTTTCAAGATTTCAAAGTTTCTCACTGTAATCGGGTTTGTAACAATGTTGCTCATGTCTTGGCCAAACAGGGTGCTAGTTTGCCACCTGATTTTGTTGTTGTTTGGCAATCGGATGTGCCGGATGTTTTACACTCCTTGGCAGCCAGCGATTCTGCTGGCCCTGCGTATCAGTAAAGTTTCTTGTTCCTATAAAAAGAAAGTAAAGAAATATGCATGAATGATTCAAAATATTGAATAAACTATGCAGGGATTTTTCTTTTGCTGTGAAGAAATATTGCATGAGAAATTTACTAATGACAAAATGTTGCAAAAAGTATACGTAGATTTTTCGGATTACTAACCAAACAAATATGCATATGTATTAAAAATGGTGAGGAAATGATGGGGTGCAGAATGTGACGAGGAAACAGTTGGGGGTGCGTTATGCAAAATTGAATGGACTTTAGAGTGAGAAATGGATGGACTTTAAGGTTTCTTTTGCAAAAATTCAGCATAAATCTTAAAACGTCTTTTATGATGTAGATAGTACATGGACGGAATAGCATTTTTGCAAACTTTGGCTCACATCATTGGGATTGTGGTGGCCTGGTCGGTAGGTAATACAATATTCCGAGGTACATTGACTCACTGTGAGAAGAGTCAATAAGAGCTAGCGTTAAGGCCCCCGACCCGGCCTGGACAGTGTGCTAAAGCTCACATCCAAGCAATGGCCAACGGCACCGGCGGCGGCGGAGAGCACCGCGTCCGGATACCAGCTCGGGGCGGTGCCGGACCTGCAAGCAAGGCCGCCGCGCCAGAGACGCGGCTGAATCGCTTCGCTCGCTTCGTCGCGCTGATCGAGAGGGTGGGCAACGCCTTGGGCACGCTGGCCTTCACCTGGGCGACCGTCGTCCTGCTCGGCGGCTACGCGAAGGACCTCAACCCCGGGCATGATTTTTGGTTTGCGACGATCATAGTATTCCTAGAAGCCACAAGGTATGCAAACACTATATATACAGCACGTTAGTAGCTACAAATTGTACTCTCACCTTCATGCGTAATTGTCATAAAAGCTTAGCCATATTCAGTTCAAAAAAGCTTAGCCATAGAGTTGAACGGTCCAAACATGAAACTAGCATGCATTTATTCAGTGGTCATTGCCTTCGCAAATTCTTGTGTTCATCTCCCTGCCACATTTTCTTGGATATGAATAAACCAAAATTAAATTTAAATTTAGAAAATCCATGAACTTCATTTAGTTATCTATTTTTTTGGGGAAAAAATCATTAACTTCTATCTCAAGTTTTAGCTATAGAACAAAGCAGAAAACCTATACATTGGCGTCGAGCATTTCACATTTCACATACCTCGTAATTCTTGAATAGGCCAATTGCAGAAATTTAGCTTTTTCTCTTAAGAAAAAGTTCCTCACCAAATCCCTCAATTGAAGCCTAATGACTGGCGCGCCCGTCTTTCTTACCTAAGTAACTATCGCGTCCAACAAGAGAGATAAAAATCTATCAGTCAAAAGCCCCGTCAGGATCGTCAGTAAGTGTGCAACGAAACCTTCCATCATGCTCAAGACAGTATCATCGAAGAGGATTTTCCAATTGCAAACAGAGGTGAGGATCACCTTAGCTCCACGCCTGTTTCACATTCGACATTGTGTTTTTTTAGAAAATGGAAGAGTAGCCTCCCAGCCTTTGCATTGCGAGTTGTACACAGCCAACATTTATGACAGAGTACATCACAGCGATATTTAAAAAGAAATGCAACAAAATAAGGCTATTAAGAAACACATGTCTTAAAAATTACATAGCCTGTGGCTAAACCGCCACCCATGGGTGGTGAAGAGCTCTCTGATCACGGTCTCCAAAGTTTTATATACCGACTGGATGGCCTCTCGGACATCCTCCCGCTGCAACACTGACCAGGACCACAACCAATTGGTACACATATAGATATCGTACAATGGATTAGAAATAGTATGCCTATCAAAAGCCACATCGTTGTTGCATGTTAAGAATAATGTCATTTTTGCAATTCCCAAATCTCCCACAGGGCAGCCACACAGTTGACATTAAAAGCAGCAAACCTTTTATTATGTAACCACTATGTAGCTAAAGATTCAAAATCCACAATCGGAATGCCAAAAAAAATCAAAATTTTCATTCCACACCACTTCAGCTACCAAACACTCAAACAAGAGATGATGCACTGATTCAAGTTCATCACAAAAAGCACACTATAAAAGTTTAAAGATGCTTCTCTTCCTCAAGTTATCACGAACCATTATTTTGTTTTGGGTAACCAACCAAAGGAATATGTGGATTCTGAGGGGAAACTTCACTTTCCAAACTACAAGAAGGAAAACAGTAGTTCCTCTATTGTTAATGATAGCATACAAGGACCTAGATGAATACACCCCACTCATACTGCCGTACCAAAGCATCAGCAGAATTGGTGTCTTGGATACTATGAGCAATTGTTTCCGAAACATACCATTGTTGCATAAGCTCTGGACTAAAAGTTCTCCTAAAAGTACACTTCACTTGGACACCATCCCACACTGCATCCACCGAGACATTGTGTTTATTTAATACACAACAAAGATCCCAAAACTGAATTGCTAGAGGAAAGGACCCAAACTAAATGTCCTCCTAAAATTTCACAGTCCCCGTTACCTATAACCCATCGATAGCCAAATTTAAGTACTTTAGCTTTCCACGTGACTACTTTCCACAACAAAACAGATTTGGTTCCTTAGTTCTATATTTATAATCAACTAATTGTTTCCAAAGCTTGCCCTGGCCATTGAAATACCGTGTATCCCGAGACCCTAAATATTCATATCTTGTAGATTAGGCACTCCTAATCCGCCAAATTCCTTTTTCATGTATAAAGATTGCCAATTTCCTAGGTGTATCTTATGATGCCCGTCAAAATCATTCCAAGGATAGTTTGCCATCTGAGAATTTAAAGAAGGATAACAGATAAATGGGAATGCTAGACAAAAATGATTTGATGAAAGTCAGTTTACCACCATAAGACAATAATTTGCCTCTCCGGCCAGCAATTCTACTAAGCATTTTATCCACTAAGGGTCGAATATCCTCTCTTCTCAGCTTATCATGATGCAAAGGGATTCCTAAAAACTGAATTGGAAATTGCCCTACTACACACTGAAAAATGCCTGTAATCAAATTATCACTATACCCTGCGTCCATCATTTTAGTAAAAGCATCAACTACAAGGTTAAACAACAGGGGAGACAGGGGATCATCCTGCCCGAGCCCCTTGCCAGTAATAAAGAAATCCCCCTCTGTGTTGTTCAACTTGACTCCCACTAATCCAAGATGAGTAACCGGATAAGAGGCTTGTGGGATTGACCTGATAGGGTAGGGTTGGCTATACTGCTGGTGGCGAACTCCAGGCTAATAATCTGAAGCGCATGGATACAAGTTATCCTTGGAAGGAAAGACAATTCCAAATCCGCTTTGTCTATGCTTGGCCTGATTTCGAAAGTGTCCAGAGTTTTATATGTTGTTTTCATTGCAAAATGATGGATCTCCTTCCGTAACTTTCCAATTACGAGTACGAGAATTGAAAGCTTTTCTTGCCTAGAGTCCTTGAGTCATTATATACCTTATTCTATTATGGATCTTCCGCGGTCTTATTTCTTTCATTCTTGCTCGAGCCGGATGATGATAAATTCTCATGTCGGGTTCCTAATCCAAGAGATGCATTTAGATCCAAAACCTCTCAAGGAAATAATTTCTAAGAGGAACTCAAGGTTTACCCTATCATAAGCCTTCTCATACCCAATCTTAAACACTAACCTCGTTTTTTGCTAGAAACCACCTGATGTAGCACTATCCAAAATGTATCTTCCTTCAATTAAAAGCAGACGAGTTACTTGCAATTAGCCTATCTAAAATCCTAGCCAATCTATTGGTAAGGACTTCTGTAAAGATTTTGAAACAGTAGTTAAGGAGAGTAATCGGTCTAAACTTCTTCATGACCCTAGCATCATTCTCTTTGGGAATTAGTGTAAGCATAGAAAAATTTACTCTATGTATGTCTCGTTTGTCCTCCTCTAATTCCCTAAACATAGCCATAAGATTAGCTTAATAATGTCCCAAAAGTTTTGATAAAACATAAAGGAGAGCCCATCAGGCCCAGGAGCCCATCAGAATAGGAAGAGAACACAACTTGTCTCACGTCCTCTTCAGAAAAAAGGGTTTCTAACAAGGTATTTTCCTCAGTAATTACTATACCATAATCAGTAAAAAATCATGTCTCAGCCTAATTGCTGGTCTAGGTTCACATTTAAACAAATCCTTACAAAAATTAGTTGCAATATTCAAAATCCCATTAGTTTCTTGGACAGGCCCTCCAGACCCTTCAAGAACATGAATGAGCATTTTCCTCCCTCTCTGGTTTGCTACAACATGGAAATACTTAGTATTCCTATCCCCCCTCTAAAATGTCTCTTTTTCTAGCTCTCTTCCTAGCTTTAGTTTCTTCCATAACCCAAATCTTATTCATCTCTGCAATGAGCTCATCTACTCTAGCCTTCTCTATATCAGATAAGATGGAGGTCTCAGATTTTATATCCAAAGAGTCATATTCTTCCATCATTTCTTTCTTGTGTTTCCTAAGACTTGCCTCTATGTTAGAACTCCACCCTCTAGCCAACTTCCTAAAATATCTTACTTTATGTTGCCAGGTATCTATAGCATTTCTACTCTTACAAGAACTAGCCCAAGTTTTTTTAATAATATCTCCAAAATCAGTTCTAGCCAGCCACCATTTTCAAATTTAAAGCTAGACTTTCTAGTTACTTGACCCTGCCCAAATTCCCATAGAATAGGAGCATGATCACCAGCAGTGTGTTACCTATTCAAATTATATTTATCTTCAATTTTTGTCTTCGGTCTTTAGAGTTTAGAGCTGTATATACCAAAATACTGGGAAGGTCAGTTAGTTCCATAATTGTTCCCGTTGCATATCTATCTTTCCTAGAAACATTGTGATCTAGATGCACCATCTTGGTTTTTTGAATTATATGATGTCCATATCATTTTAACGACGCCTTACATACTTCAGGATGTTCACCCGCAACAACAGACTGGATTACCAATTTTTCTTTAATACCAGGGGTGCTTTTAGACCTCTTGGCTGGCATGGGTTGATTGTGATCGTATGCGTTTCCGATGTTTCGGTGATCCTCTGGAATAAGCTTGATGGACTGAGTGAGGAGATGATTCTGTTATTGATGACAATACTACTTGCAATTGGCCGGTTCCTGTCTGGGCTGATAATACGCATGTGCAATCCACTACGCATATGCAATCCGCTACGCCGTGCCACATCGCTATCGAGCCCCTTGGTTGCAATCCTACTGCTGGCTCCCTCTGTATCAGATTGCTACATATACGATGGCGAGCTTTCTTACAAAAGTAAGTCCTCATTGGCCAGATGGATAGTGTTCACAGCACTACTTGTGGCAGTGCTCGTGGTAACAATAAGCAGGCTACGGTTCACAAGAATCATCAAACTAGTGCATAGTGCTCTGGGCAGCAAACAAGTTTTATGGCGTCGAGTTATTCTGAACTTCTGCATGATTGCTGCGGTAGTGGTGCAGTTGTTCACGCTCCAACTCGAACTTTACGAGGGCCTTTTGTTCATCATATTCCAACTGTGTGCCTTAGTCATTTTGTCATTTGGCAACTTACAGATTCCGGCAGCAGTGTTGCGTGTCGTGCTCGCACTGTTGAGCCTTGAACCGCTTAAGAACAAGAGTGGTTACGATAAGAATCTTGTGGCATCTCTTACAATCTTCTATGGATTGGTGCTTGGACAAGGAATGCTCTATCTTGTGGCTTGCGTGCTCGAGTTCTTTTCGTTCATCCCTCGGAGATCCCTTGTTCATCGTGGCGGATTTAGAGGTCAGTGGGGAGTGGAATCTGTCAATCTGTACTACGCATATGCCTTGGAGAAATGCATGCAAGAGGGTGTGCTTGCTCCGAAGAAGATCAGCCTCAGTAACTTTGCCATGGATTCTGTGAACTCGGACTCATCCACGAATCAGCTCTACAGGATTCGGATGATGCACAGCTTTCTGCAAAAGGAGCCAACCAAGGCACAGCTCCTTTCAAAACTCACCACTTCTACGAAGATGATGGCAAGAATAATCAGAATGTTGGATTGGACGAGCCCAGAGGATACAGCTATCAGATTATACTCCGCCAAGGTCACCGCTGAACTTGCAAAGAACCTCCGTGTTGGCATTTTCCCCGGTGCGATGCAGCTTGTATCTGCACTTCTTGACGCTGATAGCAGACCGAAAAGAGGAAACCCACTTCTGGACACAGATGATGAACAAGAAGAAAGACAAGATCCGGTTCTGAATACAGAAGATAGCCAAGAGGAAGAACATGATACAGTAAGGGATGCAGCTGATAACCACAGGCAAAGACAAGACCAACTTCGGGACACCGATAACCTACTGGAAACAGAAACCAGCTCAACCCAACCAGTTGGCATCGACGAACAGAACTCCTGCATGCTCAGATGCTGGCAGCGGATTTCAGAATTCCGGTCAATTCCCAAGGAGCAGCTGCTGACAGACCATGATCTTCTACCTGTACTGGCCATGTCAATTATAGACAGTCTTGCTGGTTGTGATCAGGAAAACTGTGTGGAAATCAGCAAAGCAGCTGACCTCATCCCAAAGATCATACGATTCACAAGCTACAGAAGTGACACGACGAATACCGAGGCACAACAAAAGGTCCTGCTGAAGTCATCACTGACGGTGCTGCAAAGGCTGACAAGCATCGGCGGGGAAATCGGCATAACACTGCGGTATGAGATATCGAAACATCCCTTCCTACTGAGAAATCTCGCAGAGATCTTGGGAGACAGCATGAGCAGCCAGGAATTCAGAAAGTTGGTGGCAGGAATCCTCAGAAACCTTGCCGTTGATGGGAAAACAAGGCAGGAGATAGGTCGCAACCAACTGATCATTACCATGCTGATGCAGGCATTTCTCAATGCAGAAGGAACCACGAGTACCAATGCTGATCGCTTGCTACGAAAGGTCACAGGGCAAGCACTTGCAATGTTGGCAATGGAGAATCTCCACAACTGCTTGATTATGTTGAAGGAACCAGAGTTCATTAAGAAACTCAAAACTATGATCCTGATCCATGATGACAAGTACGTATATGTGGCGGCAAGCCTGTTACATAACCTGTGCCTGCACGCTCGACCCGAGCTCAGAGAGTCAGACCTGAAGGAACTATCTCATACCTTGCGAGAGGTGAGCCCTGCTAATTCAAGCAACAAGTGCACTATTAGAGGTGGATAACGAAATTTACCATTTGCATTTCTTGTACGTAAGATGTTGAAAAGTTCATCTACATTTTGTACTTTCGGACATTTATTTACCACTGAACCATATAGGTATAGCTGTATATTATATTTTTACTAATCATGATACAATTCACTACAGGTATTGGAAAAAATAATGGACACAGAAGGGGCAGAACTGGAGATTCTCATTGGCCTTAGTTCACAGATATGTAAAATCATTCCTGAAGACTTTGTGCGAGAAGTATGTGACGGTCAGATTGAGCGACGGTTTGTGAAGAAGCTTGTTGACACACTGAATGCAAATATGAAACCCAGTGCTCAATGTCCTGCGATCAGGAGGGTGGTACTTGAGCAAATCATATACATGATGGAGTACAATTCTCGCTATGCAGACTGTTTCAACAAATGCAGGATGACAGAAGCCCTGTCGATAGTAGAACAAACATTGTCAAAGGCTGAGAACTACAGGCTCTTCTTGGGTGACGTAGGATTCATGGAGTACAGCACACCTCTCTCCGCTCTTGTGGCCAGAGCAAAAGAACTTATGGGCTGTGACTGACTACTAGGCACAGATGGTAGTAGGACTTCTAAACCCATTCAATTTCCTCATTTCACAAATTGCAGTAAGTAGTTCATTGCCATACAAGAGAGGACACTGTGAAATTAGAGTTGATATCAAGAATGCAGGTTGCTGCGATGGCAAGAGAACAATACTGGGATTAGAGTCACCAGACCATGTTATAGTTATACAGATCTCATACTTGTCTGATTCTGAGATGAACAATAGTGGATGTACGTACTTCCTTTTTTGAATGAACAAGATTTTCGTTTGCAGTGAGAATAAAGGATATTGTAGTTATACATGATCATATCGTTTTATCTGTAATTTATTTATCTGCTTTGCTAGCAATAATAGTTTCAATGCATATTCATTTCCCTTCAAATGTTTCTGAATCAATACTTGTGGACGGTTCAGGTGATTACAACTCCACCTGGTTGTAGGACATCATTGTTTTGGCATAAATTGTTACAGCAAAATTCTCATAAGGTCGACACGATAAACTGAACGGTTGTGTTTCGAAACAAAGGTCATATTTTTAAGAGAAATGAAATAGCAAACAACAGTTGAAGAGAGGAAGATATGTGATGTTACGGCACGGATATTACAAGATTTCTTCCTACTGATATGTGTGCTTCATGTGGACAAGTACAGATATGTGACAGCAATTCTAATACAAAAGCTGCGTGTGCACCCAAGAGCCGATCTCAGATGATTCAGGTTTACTTTTCTGTGGTCAGACCCGCCATGTTGTAGCTGTTTAGATCAAAGCAGTTCTTAATATTTGAATCAGATTCCTATTTGTGTGACACTGTCATTTCCTCACCAGATGTTGGAAAGAGTAGCTGAGGCTCAGGGCATAGAACTAGAGAACTTTATTGACCTCCGATCATGAATATCAAATGTTATTTCTAAAAATTCTGCGCAGACACTGGAACAAGATCATAGTAAGAAAAAAGTGTGAGAAGCTGGTCGATGCGTACTGAATGCAAATACGAAGCCTAGTGTTTGTTATACAGGAATAATAAGGCTGATAACTGAACACAACATGATACAGTTGCATCCTCGCTATGTAAACTATTTTGGTGACTGCCGGGCGATGGAAGGATGTCAAAGTTGAAAATAGCTAGCTTATGGGCTTTCTTGAGCAAGCAGGGGTCGAGGAGTACTATAGAAGTACCTCTCCCTCTTTTGCAACAGAAGAACAGTTGATTCCTGGCCATTCAACTTGACAATCATAAAGCATAGTTCATGTCGGCAACACGGCATTGCATGTCCTGGTAAGAACAACATGAAAGAATGGTTATGTTATTGTTGAAACATCATGAAAGGCCATGGTACCTCTGCATGATCTAGTGCTGCATTTCAAGCCCAATACCAAACTCAATAGCATTAAGTTTCAAGCCGGACAGTCTATGTTGTTTGGTACGGCATTGAGTAGTCAAGATACACCAATTCAGTACAGATCCTAAAAACTCCATAACTTTGGGTTGCTAGTTGGCTAGTGTTGATCTTAACGAAGAACCATCGACTTTAGCAGTGGATGGGAGCCTGATAATAAACGATTTTAAATAACAACAAATCCGCACAACAACACTGTAAATTTCCGGTTTATTCCAACACAACCAGAGTTGAATTTTCTGCCACCCACATTGCAATTGACCATTAAACACTATACTAATCAATAGTAATTCCCCAGAACTCACTGATTCCAAGCTTATCATATCAAGCCGCGTTGCCGATTTGAGTACAAATAGTATAGAAATTTAAACCCTAAAGCTTGCACTAAACGGCCCAAACCTCACCGAGGGGTGCCGGGGGCCGGAGCTCCGGTAGATCCCAGGTGAGCGCGGGCGGTGCCCAGAGAGAGATGTGTCATGACCCCGATTTTCGGAGCCACGAGAAAATGTTCACAATTGTCTAGGGGTTTCTCCATTGCGAACGCAGAGTAGCCACATAGCCAACACAACATCAAACATCCAAAGTTTATTACAGAACTATAAAATATGCTTAGCGGCAGTTTTATCTTACAACAGGTGGTAGAGGCGTCCAAGCCCAAAAGTTTACATTACAACCAAAAGTTATACACCACAGACTCCTTGAGCACGGATAAGACCTAAAAGTTGTACTCGTCTCCATCAAGGTATTCTTCATCAACGGGTTCCTCTTCATCATCTTGCATGTATGTGATTATTGGTGCAGCAATGGGTACATGATATACTCAACAAGCCACGTTGGGAAATGCACGACATAACTACATGCCTTGGATTTCAAAGGAGGGGTATATGGTTTATCATTTGGTGGATGCACAATTCTAATTTCCATCTTAGTATTTTAAATTTCTTCACTTAAATAATTGGACCACAATTCGTTATGTTTTAGTAACTCTTTCGGGTCATCATCAAATTCAACTAACCTTTATCAATTTCTACTTATGCCTTGTATCAAGAATCACCTCTAAACACAGCTTTGTTAACCGGAAGCACAACGTATTTGAATACTATTGACTTAACCCTGTAGAGTGGCTGAGCTTTACCCACATGATACCTACACCTCTTATTGTCACTGCAGATTAACACGCGTCCATCAGTGTGTTGACAGAGGTAAGATAACAATATTTTTTATTTACTCTATCTTTTGAAGTATCTACCAAGGAATATGTAAAGACCCTCTTGTTAAGGGATGATTTAACTTGAGATCGGCAGGCTCAAGGGTTAAACAAAAACCATTTTTCAACTCATGCATACATGTAGATTCTTGCATCTCACCATTAAAACCTTAAAAGGTTGCTCTGGCATCAACTCTACCAAGATTTAGAGAGCTAAGTACGAAAATATCTTAACCAATTTACAAGCTACTCAAAGTACCAGCTTAAACACTTTGGTGTTTCAATTAAAATTTACTTCTATACCTCAACCTACAGATCTTTCTGAAACTCCTATAGCTCGGATAGATTGTATTCTAACAGGCAATAACTTAGAGGACCAGTATTTATATACTGGAGCTTTCTGCAAATTCTTCTAAACAAATTTCCTTGAATCACTGATAGTTTGAAATATAAATTACAAACCGATTCAAACTAATAGTTTAAAAAGGAAAAAGAAATAATTCTTCCCTTCTCGTGCTGGGCTACCAGCCCAGTATTTCTTCTCCCCCTCCCAAGCGGGCCTCGGCCCGCTCTCTTCCCCAGCGCCTGGCTCCTGCCGGCCTTCTTCTTCTCTTCCTCCCGCACGGCACACGGGCCTCGGCCCCTTCCTGTTTCCCCAACACGCCCGCACGCCACCTGCTCTCTCCCCAGGGCGCGCCGCCGCACTCGCCTTCAGCCAGGCGGAGCCCGCTTGCAGAGCCTCGCCGCCGCGTGGCCGGGGCACGCGTCCAGCAGCCCCGCCGGCGCCTCTGCCTCCGTCTCCTCTCTCCTCCCGAGGATAAAAGCCCCTTTCCTCGGGCGCTTTGGCCTCCTCCCCATTTTTCACGCCACCGGAGCCCCGCCCTCGGTTGCTCCGACGCGCCGCCACCAGTGCGCCTCCGCCGCTCCCCGCCTCGTCCTCCCTCCGACTCGCCACCGCGCGCCCAAGCCCCGGGCGCCCCTTTTCCCGTCCGCCTCGGTTGCTCCGCAGCTCCTCCTCGCGCCACCCGGCGGGTTCCACCGCTCGGCACTTACCTCGCCGCCACCGAAGACAAGTCGCTCGAGCCGCCGGCCTCCCGAAGCAACCCCACTGCTGCGCCGCCGCCTTGCAGGTTGTCCTCGAACATCCTCACCGGCCAACCGTTCACCGTGCGCCACCGACCGCTCCGAGCCTCGCTGCTCCCGTGCCGAAGCAAGCAAGGCCGCCGGGCTCAAGCCCGAGCCCGCCGTCTCCTCCACTCGACGCCTGCGCCCCTTGCTCCCGTCGCCTGCTCGGCTCCCCTCGCCGCGTCTGCAGTCGCCGCCCCGCACTCGAGCCCGACGGTCAAGGCCGAGCTGCCGTTGCTCGGTTCTTCTCCATGCCGCCTCTCGGCTCGCCATTGCCGACTGCCTCCTCCGTGAAGCGCTCCACCCCAGGTCGCCTCCAAGCACCGCCTCGGACCCGTCGCTGCTCGCCCTTGCCGCTCACCTCCGGAGCTCCCCGACGTCTCCCTCGAGCTCCGCCTCACCGCCAACGACGACGCCGCCCTTGTTGCTAGCCTCGGCCACACTCCTGATGTGGCGCACCCGGTTTTAAGGCCGGACACGTCATTTGTGATTACCGTACTGGTCCCTGGATCAGTAGCCAGTACGCACAAATACCTGATAGCATACACATACAATACCGAATTCTTAATATACGGTTAGACCTTTACGGTCGAGGTTCATTACCTGGCCTATTGGCCGAATAAAACAGCAGCGGAAAATCATAACGAAGTGGATAGCCCATCGGCTTGCCGAACCAACAGGCAGCTGACTGGGGGAAAACGTCCTAACTCTCGGCGTCGCTGTCGCCCTCTTCGGGGTCGAAGTCTTCTTCCTCCTCTGGCCAATTCAACAAGCCAGGTGAGTACATTGAATGTACTCGCAAGCAATTCCCATTGGGGAAATTATACGGCTATAATTCATGCAGGAATATTTCAAGGGATAGCTCTAACCTAAGTTGCCATTTGTGCGGAAATGTAAGTTCTTATTTTAAATACACATAAATAGATTGTAAAAGCATTTCGAAATCTATAGCACTTTAAGAAATCACCTCATCACGTCTCATCACATCTCATCTCATGCGGTAGACACCGCTCAACATCTCTCGACCTATTACCTGATAGCTCCACTTGCCGTCCATGGCCCCATCCATCCGAACGGTAGCTTCACCTACCAGATAATTAGGTTTTCCAACACCTGACCGTATTCCGGTCCCTCCCGGCAATACGACGGACTCCTTCGGCAATTTCCTTACCATCGACACATGGCCTAAATTGCCCAAATCTGTGGACACATCATGCCCACGTCCTTAATCCCTTTTGCCCAACGTTGGCAAACAAATCTTAGTCTAGCCGGGGTGTGGCTGTGCCAGTTCATGTCCATAACCGAGGACGCGGTTATTCGAATAGATTTTTAACACTCTGCAGAGGTTGTACGGCTTTACCCACAAGATGTAGGTCACCTTGGGTATACTGTGCACCGTATACTGACAGGGCTATTACAACGAGACTTGTCGCCTGCTTTCATACTAGAGTCGGACCCGCTAAATGAGACTAACCCCATCTCCGGTTGTGCCCAGGCAGCCTGACACCACAACACGGAGAAGCGCTCATCTTTGTGTCGAATCCTCATCCCTGCCTAAATGGAGCTCACTAAGAATCTCGACCCATGTAGCGCCGTGAGAAATTCTCTAGGGGCCCATCGTCCTACCTAGCACATGCTTCTTACTTCCCACGGGTCCAAACCCTAGTATTAGGCGGGTTACCGAGCCAAGTCCTTCCCATAAAGGACATGTGGACGTACGGTGGGGGAACTGGTTTAGCGGCACGGTGGCTCGGTCCTTAACTGATTCGAGTAGGACTCCAGGTCATCATCGATCACCAAATAGCTTCCAGCTACTTCGTCTCCCTTCGAACCACCTTACTTCCTACCCGAATCCAAATCATCTCCATCTCCATTTTGGGTTTTGGCAACATTTCATTTAAAATCACCGCGGATAACATATGCTATCCGCGGGTTTGGTATTCCCATCCCCGGTTTGAAAACAAAAGTTTAATTTTAACTATAGCAGGGCTAAGCGTTGGCTATTGCCTATACCCTTGGTATACCGTCGGTTGGAAACCGACCGACGGATCCCTAGGGTTACAAGGAATCAGATGTTCGACCCTAGTCTGTATGCATCTATCGGACATAATTACTTCTACATAAAATACTGTTTATAACATAGCATGCATATTTCGAAATCAAAATAAATATACTTCACAATTATAGGATGCGAAATGGTCAAGGCGGAAGATTGCTTGCCTGGCAGTTCCTGCTCTGGTTCCTGACGCGGGATGATCCCGGCTCGTACGTGCCTCACTCCGCTAACTACGTGTCGGAAGAAGACATCGAATAAGAAGCAATCCAAAAACTTCAAGAAAATCAACCAACGTGCAAGACACAGGAAACGGTGAATACACGGCGACTAATTAGGGTGCTTGCCCTAGAACGGTCGAGTTAGGGTTCAGGGTTTCGGACAGCGATCTAACAGAGGATGCGTATACTCGGAGTTAAGTTCGAGATTCGAACCTACGGTTTCATGACTTAGGTCTCTAAGGCCAGAGGGAGATTTTGGCGACATGCATATGCAACATTGCCACATAAAATGACGATGTCTTTTAAAATGGGGAAGACGTTCTCGTTAGGATTTAAACTAACGACTTTGGTTCAAACGAGTCTAGGGGTTACTGATGTTTTAATGGCACTGGTTGAAAGGAAACTTATCTTAGGGCCGATCATGGAAGGTATGTGTATATTTATATAAGTCGTATGCTGATTTAGCTACTCAATATTCAATCGTAACTCTAATCTCTATTATATTTGTGCAGGCTTCTTAAATCCTAACAGGCATCCGAATCAATCGACTAAAACTACGCCTAGGATGTCAGAAAAACTCGGAGTAAGGGTCGGCCACTAGGGTTGTTCCAAAGCTTCTGCATGTGTATATGCACATTGCATGCGAGGTTTAAAGACTTAAGGAAATAACTTAACCCGATTCTGTTAATTACATTCCAAGAACTTGAGCTCTTGAATATGCATCCGAATCCACTATGCGAACTAGCTTTGGGGTTCCAGGATTAGGTTGAAGAAGAAATCGGTCGATAGGGTTTTGACTGGCCGGATCAGCGTTACGAATTAATATCGAGCATTAACCAAACTACCCTATTTCTAATCTTTTACTAACACGTGCAAAGATGCTAAATCCTATTAATGCATTAGCATCAACCGAAGGAATTAACCTATAATTTCAGAATTAAAAGAAAATGAAGAGATGCCCGTCGGCCACTAGGGTTTTTTTAACCAGCTGGCTTAGTGTGCGAATTAGGGATTAGCTAGTGCATTAAAGGAGCTAAGCAATCGGCCGACTAACATGTGCCTTAAATAGCCTAAAACGGCAGCATGTACTAAAGCGCAACCGCTCGGCGCCTGGCTCGGACAGGACTAATGTCTACCGATTAAAGCAATGCATTAACCTAACTACCCGGGTGATTAGCGCTACTGCTAACAGGGATTAAACCGGAAAGGAAAAATAACAGGTTTGCTAAGCCGTGAGCTTCGGACAGAACTAATGCGCAACTTAGGTAATAACTTAACTGGCTCAATTAGCACTAACGCTAGGGAGGAACTAATCAACGTATTAAAGGAGCTAAACGATGATTAGAGCTGGGCGAGCTAGAAAAAAAAAGCCCAAACATGCAACAGTGTGGCATGCGGACCAGCAGCTGACTTAATGAGTTGAAGGGAAAAAGAGCTTAATGGTCAAACATGCTACAGGACCATCGTCTACTCAACGTGATGAGGAAAATGGATAAATTGCCTACACACGCTACAGGACCAGCATCTACTCAACGTGCTGAGGAAAATGGATAAATTGCCTACACACGCTACAGGACCAGCATCTGAGCTAAATAGCCAAACATGCAATAGTGCAACCGGCAGCTCACTCAATGTGCTGAAACAAAATGAAAGAGGAAGGGAGCGGCGGCGCATGCACTGGCCAGGCTTACTCGGCGGCGGCTTTGCTTGGACCTGGGCGCAGCAGAGGGAGCTGGAGGGCTCTGGAGGTTCGGGCGGTGGAGGAAAGGGAGCTGGGGGCGAGCTTGGTGTGAACCCGACCGGCTTCAGTGGCTCAGGCCGGCGACCAGGTATAGCGGCGGCAGTTGGAGCTGTTGGTCCGACGGTTAGGGCGGTCGGCCAAGCTACTTCAGTGAGCTTCTTGACTGTTGCTGAGTGCTGAGAAGCTCGGCTTAGGTGCACTTCCTGTCTTGGTTGTTTGGCATGGTTTGGGATTTGGGGATTGAAGCGTGGAACAGAGGAGTTAGCTTAGCTAGCCATGGCTTGAGGAGCTTGCAGGGTGTGGCGCACCCGGTTTTAAGGCCGGATAAGCCCTTGTGTTTACGGTACCGGTCCCTGGATCAGTAGCCGATACCCACAAGTTTTACCTGTGTATCAAAATCATACACGCACTTATTAGAACAAAATACATAATCCGATCTTCAAGATCAAAAAACTATACCTTTAGCCCAACGGCTAGAAATCCTGCAGCGGAAAAACGAGCGGTGATGAGCCCATCAATATGCCATTCCCAACAGGCAACTGACTGGGGGTTCGCCCTAGTTATCGTGGATACTGACGTTGCTTTCGGATGGTTGCCCTTCGGTCTGGCCACATAACAAGCCAGGTGAGTACATTGAATGTACTCGCAAGCGCTCCACCAGGAAGTTTAGCACAGATATATGCATGCAAGGGAATTATCAAGAACTTGGCTCTATTCTAGGTTTCATGTTGTGCGAGAAAGTAAGTTTGCATTTGGAAATACGTACATAGATGTAAAAGCGATTTTATCCAAAAACATCTCGCCGCAGCGAGATAGGGTATTGCTCAAACACTTGGCCCGTACCCCGGGGGAGTTCACTTTTGTGCTTACCGCTACCTGCGGTACAGCACGGTACTTGCCCGGTTCCACAGGGAGACGCAGCTCGCCTCGTACTTACGGGGTTCCCAATCACCCGGTTCCTCAGGTAGACACAGCTGACCTCGTACTTACGGGGATTCTAGGGTTTGCCCGAGTCCACGGGAAAACCCGACTTCACACCTCCCGATACGACGGGAATTTGGCAAACTGCCCTGCGAACACGGCGGATCGCGTCCTTAAACCCATAACCCAGAAGATCTTTTTTGGGGCTCAAAGAGCCAAAACTACTTTAGTGTGGCCCGACCAAGTTCGTCCATGACCGCGGACGCGGCTATTCGAATAGTTTTAACCCTCTGCAGAGGTGGTACGTCTTTACCCACACGATGTAGTTCACCCTGGGCATACCGGGCCCTGGTACACTACCAGAGCTAGTACAACGAGACTCTTCACCGCTGTGAACCCAGCCACGAACCCGTCAGAATAGACATGTTCCAAACCTAGCTCGAATCAGTACCCCTGCTACGAGGAAGTTGGTGTTCCATCTTTGTGGCGGGCGAAACTCGGTACCCCCGGGTTTGCCCTCTTCGAAGTGTACCCCACCCCATCTGCACTCTACTAACTGCCCACGGGTTCATGCTAGTCCAGGTCGGCTACTAGATCAAGTCCTTCCCACAAAGGACATGTGGTCGTACGGTAAGACTTGGCCAAACGGCACTTAAGACAGGTCCTTAGATGATCCGAGAAGGACTCCACTCCACTCCCGTAAACGGGCAGCGAGAACCACGACGGGCCTTACCTCGCTCTTTAACATCTCCCTTCCAACACCCTTCATTACCAACCCGGATCAAAAACTTCTCCCTTTTTAGCTCGGTTCCACAGAACCATTTCGTGGTAGAATATCCCAACCCATGCATATCCTACCTTCCATGCACCTCTACAACCGGACGCGACAGTCCGTTTCGATATTTCATCACATGAAATATGGGGTGTTGCTTTCCTTTTCCTTTTCGAAAACCTAATTCATCTACTGCGGGGCTAAGCACATATATATCCATACACTATCCTAAGTTTCCGATAAATCTTCGGGATACAGTAGTCCTAAGGCGACAAGGTTTACGGGGTCGGACTAGGGTTTCCTGTCATCGGTGATATCTACTCTATATAAAATAACAGGGATAAAATATAGCATGCATGGTTCGAAAACAAAATAATATTTCGTAAAACTGGGATTCAACATGATCAAGGGCGGAGAGCTTGCCTGGCGTTATCGGCCGAATTTCAGTCGCGACCTTGGCACGTCGACGTCGGGAGTCCTGCGCGTGAGGTATCGCCGCGTCGCAACTACACGTCGTGAAAAACAACGATTCACTAACGGCGCAAGGAAAATCCATTTAAGATCCAAAAATATGCTCAAGCCATATTTAAAACCATACCTCGATCTTAGAGGGTGGCTAGGGTTTTTAGGGTTTTACGATGCCCTTACACCTTCGAACTATGCAACATGTGGATGAGTACAACTACAGGCATGGGCTCTAGGTTCTAACACTTTCTTGAAGGGTTTAACACGGTGGAGCTAACACTAATGGGAATATATATATATGCATGGAAGGACAGCTAGGGTTTCTAGGTTAACACGTCCCTAAAACCTTAACTCCTAAACATGTACAGGAATGTCTTTATGCTAGTATCAGAGGACAAACCTACATGCTGGACAACTTGGAATGGAACATCTTATCACTAGGTTTAAAAGTATAACACTACACGTGCATGCGTGATGATCTAGGGTTTTGCTATAACTACAACCTTTCATTCACAAACTATGCAATCTGAGGATGGAAACCTACTTATGCGTGCTCTGGATTCTATCATAACTTCGAAGGTTTATCTCGATGGGGTAATGCTAAGGGAACTTGTATATGTATGAAATGTCGATTAGGGTTCCTATGGTTTGGGTGGTAAATACTTATTCTCTTTGGCTCTTGTACTCATGTATCATATGAACAAGTATAGTCCACTGGGTACATGGAGAGGTTTGGATTTAAACCTACTGGACAACTTGGGTTGAATCATCTAATTAAACTATATTTGAAAAAGAGATAACCCTACATATGCATGCTTGACTTAGGGTTTCATGGATCATCTATTCTCCTTAAACTTTGAACTAAGCAACATGAATGCATGGTTGTAACTAGTGTAATGCTCAAGAATAAACATGTTTACATGCTGGAGATACCTAGAGCTAAACACCTATTCAAAAAGGGAATTCGAAGGACTGTTTGCAATTTGATCTGTGTACTGGACTGGGCTGTACAGGGAGAGCCATTGAGATTTTCGAAAAGTGGTATATATGAAAAAGATGGGAAATAAATTTTTGAACAACTCTTATTTGGGACATTTTCTGAGAATCGGCTTGGATGGGGCTGTACAGGCCAGAACAGCGAGGAAGGGACTTGAGGCTGTGGCAGGACGCGGCAGCGGAAACAGCTAAAATGAGCTGCCGCGGTAGGAATGGGGCAGCGGCGGGGATTGAGCTGGGCTGCCGCGACGGGGGTTTTAGGTGTGGCAGGCTGCCGCGGCGGGGACTTGGGTGGCACTGCACTGCCGCGGCAGGGGAAAAGGATGCCGTAGGCTGCCGCGGCAAGGGACGACAGCAGGGACAGCCAGGGCGAGCTGCCGCGGCAAGGACTTTTGGCTGCCGCGGTAGGGAGTTTTGGATGAGGCAGGCTGCCGCGGTGGAGGAGAAGAGCTGCCGCAGAGAAGCTGAGCTGCCGCGGCAGAGAGATGGAGTTGCGGCAGGGCTTTAGCTGCCACGGCAGAGGAAGTAGGGCTGCGGCAGGAGTTTGTGGAGGGGTTGCTTGGCGCGGCAGGGCAGTAGATGCTATGGCACTGCTTTGGGGAAGGGGAGCAGGAGGTAGGAGAACTGGAGGAGCTCGGGAAAACTTAGGGAACAGCTCGGGTGGAGCTTGGGGGTGACTTTGGGCAGCTCGCGGAGGAGAATGGGGAGCTTGGCTGCTGTTGTTGCTCCACCAAGGAGTCCAGGAGCAGCTCAGGTGGTAGCTTGGAGCAAAGTGCAGCTTGAAGAAGGGGAGCTCGGTTAGGGAGTTGGGAGCAACTGGAGCTGCTGCTGCTCGGCAGTGGTGTGCAGATAGGGGAGATCAACTCGGGTGCCTAGCGTGTGGTATGGGGAAGAAGATAGAGGTAAAGCTGAGTGGGGGAAAAGGATGGGGCTTGCTCAGTTTGGTTTGCTACTTGGGCTATTTGGAAACTCGAAAATGGAGAGGAGAGGGAAGGGAAGAGGCAAGGGAGGAAGAAGGAAATGGGGTAGCTGATTGGTGTGGCGTGTTGTTCTGCTCAGGGGAAAAACAGCAGGGATATGGGGGCGTGGAGGAGGGATGAGGTGCAGGCAGCTGCTCCTGGTAAAGTTGCTTGGCAGGACAAATAACAAAGCTAGAAATCAAATGAAATAGTAAAGTTGTTGGTAGTTGCATGCAGTGGTACTGTTGGTGCAGGAGGATAGCAATGGGGTGAGGGAGGGCTGCTGCTGTGCGCATAGAAAAAGAACAAGGGAAAAGAAAGGAGAGGGGGTGCACTGGTGATGACTGCTGCTGCTGGTTGACTTGTGAGCTGATGTGAGAAAGAAAGAAAAGCAAGGAGAGAGGGGGAGAGAGGTATGGTGCGGCTGGTACTAACAGAAAAGTGGCATGCAGTGCATGCATGGTTGCTGCTGTTGTGGTACTGCTTGGTGATCAAAAGAAAAGGAGGGCGAGGGGAGCTAGCAGAAATGGCAGGGAAAAGAAAGGGTGTATGCATGCATGGCAGCTATAGGGGAGAGGGTGCTGGAGTTAGAGTTTGTGAAAATAAAGAAGTAAGGAAAGGAGAGGGGAGATGGGATGGCTTAGTTGACTAAAGGAGCAGCTAGTTAAATCAAGGTGGAGTTGTGTTGCTGCTGCTTGGGTGCATGCGAATAAATGAGTGATGGCAGCTCAGGTGAAGTAGATGAGTAAAGAAAAGACTTAGCTGCTGCTTGGCTGTTGGAATTAAATAGGGAAGCGAGTAGTGAGTTGATGGGAGATGGTTTAGCAGAAATTTGGCAAGGCAAGGAGCAAGGGTGGCAGGAGGCCTAAGGGAACGTGTGTACGTATATACGCACATGTATAAATATGCGTACCCATTCGGGTAAGATCGGGACGATATATGCGGACACAGAGGAACGCTTGGATGGTGAACAGGCACGTGCCCAATCTTGCGAATACTTCGGGTGTATAGGTATGGACATGCAGGGAGTATACTGACGATGTCTTTATGAGAGATGAAAGGTGACGGGGTGTATGTGCATGCTCATGTGGGTGAAGAATGGTCTAGGGCATTATATAAATAGGGTTTTGACTGGAACAAGAGATAAATGGATGAATCGGTGAGATGGTAAACGGTTAATTGGTAGAAAACTACCGGGACAGATATTTTTCTCCCGGTACGGTAATCCGGTAAAGGTGAAAAAGATATTTTTGTGTCGCATGGTAAAGGAGGAAAGAATTACCACGGTGAAGTAATTGTTTGCGGTTTTACCGTGTAGAGAGATAAAAAGGTAACCTGGCAAGAGTAAGGGGTAAAGGTGAAAAGGAATTTGCGTATATATATTCTGGTAAGGAATAATGGTAAGGTAGCTGACGATATTTTCTGGGTCAGGTGGTAAGAGGATTTTTACCGAGGAAAGTAAATTAGGGTTCGGAGTGTATGTGCCCACATACACTTGGATATTTTTGCATATATGGGACTTGTATGCGGGTGGAATGGACATGCGAAGTTGCAGGGAGTTGGGGTTGAACACTGCCATCGATATATGCATGTGTTTATGCATGGGGTGGTGGCAGAGCCGAAAGTTGAGTTAGGGTTGTGACCCGTAGCTCGGAAAGAATGGATCAGGGTTTGAGAACATTTGCCGAACAGAGTCCCGACAAAGCAGAGATCAAGGGTACAGGAACAGAGGGGAAAGGTTTTGGGTTGACACACTTTAGGGTTTCAACAGAGGCAGGATTTGAATAGAAGTTTTAATATGATGCATCTTAACTTGCATTAATAAGAAAAAGTTTTTGTTGGCCCTAATTTTCAGGTCTCGAAAAAATGAGGTGTTACACAGGGGAGCTGAGCTCGGGGAAGAAGATGATGGCTCGGGCGGTGAGGTTACTCAGCTGCGGGGTTTTGGGGATGGTTGGAGAGTGAAGCCTGGGAGAGGAAGGGCGCTCGGCAGTCCTTAAATAGGCGGCGGCAAGCCGGTCGGCCATGGCTGCGGTGCTGGGTCCAGATGAGGTGACAGCTCGGGCTAATGGTGAAGCGGAGCTGAGGTACGGCAGAAGCAGAGCACAGGGGAGCTGAGGGACAGCTCAGGAGCGGGGCTGTGGCTCGGATGGAACTCGACGACGGCCAGCGTAGCAAGGTGAGGCGACGGGTGCGTGCTGTGGAGTGTCAGGGCTCCTGCCATGAGCTTGAGGCGTCAACCTTGCTACAGGTGCGTGTGCTTAAGGACCAGGGAGAACAGGGGCACTGATGGAGACTCTATACTGAGCAATTTAAATGGCAAGGTGACATGAGCCTGGTTTCTAATGCAGGTGAGGAGACGCGAGATGCCAGGGGGCTTTAATGGGTGATTAGAGAGATGAGGGCAGCGTGTGGTCACTTCCCAAGACATGGCAGCAATTTTAGGCAGAGAACAGGCTGTGATTTCGTGCGAGCTGTCATTCGGGACGAAGGTGTTCGGTGCTGGGCTTATCTAATTTCTGTATATGACTTGCCCATATTTTTATATATTCGGACTCCTGTAAATGAGGGGATTGCTGTGTGATTTTATCAGGATTTTCTGTGAATTAATTCTAGGGGTTACCGAGCAACGCTCGAAATCGACCTAAGATTTAATAATTATCTCTGTAATTACTTTTGTACTGGATGCTATTATTTTATGTCATATTTAGGTTAAGGATATTGTCAGGGTTCGCCGGAGATTTATTTGGGATTTTTAGGGCAGACCGGGGAGAGATATATTTTGCGATTAGGGTTTTTAGGAACGAAAGAATTAAATAAAGAGGGAGAGGAATCGGGGGTCGAAACGAGGGTTTCGGAGTGCGGCAAGGAAAGGGGTGGATGGAATTGTCTCTGGAGCTTCGAGACGGTGCTTGGGCACAGATGGCGGGGAGGTGCCGCGAGGGCATCACCGGATATCAATCGAACAGAGGAGGGGGTTTTAGGAAAGAAAAGATTAAATAAGACGGAAGAGCTATCGGAGGTCGGAACTAGGGTTCCAGAATGGGGCAAGGTGGGGGAATGGATGGAAAGGTCTTCGGGGTCTCGACACGATACTCGGGAATGTGAGGGACCTAGGTGCCGCGAGCGTTTCGGTGGATTTTGCTTGCGCGACGAATTAGGGTTTTGGAAGAATCGGTATTTAATTAGGAGGCAAGGATTGGGGTAGGGACTCGAGAGTCGAGGTGACACCTTTGTGTCGGCTTAGGATGGGTTCGTGGGGAGGTACCGTCGATGCGGTAGACGTGGGTTTAGGTGGCACCGAATAGATAAAAGGGAAGGAATGCCGGAAAGGGTGCTCGTGGAGGGGGAAGAACTGTCGCGGCGGAGAAAGTGTTGCCGCGGTATTGCCGTGGTAAGGAAAAGGAGTTTGCCGCGGTGGGACTCGGTTGTCGCGGCGGAAGGAACAGCGGCGTGACGTTGCCGCGGCGGGGAAGGGTTGCCGTGGCAGAGGAGATGTTGCCGTGGCAGAGGAGATGTTGCCGTGGCAAAGGCATGGCAGCGACGGTAGCTGCGGTGCGGTGCCGTGGCAGGGAAACGGTGGCGTGGCAGAAACTTGTCGCGGCAGGAACGGCTTGCCGCGGCAGAGAGAGATAGAAGCGGCGGTGGCAGAGGCTTTGCCGCGGTAGGGGAAATGGTTAACTACGGCTGTCGTGGCAAGAGTGTGGCAGCGGCAACGGTTGCCATGTGCTGTCGCGGTAGGGCAAGTTAGCTGTGGCAGCTGCCTCAGGATGTCGTGGCGGAGACGCAAGGGTAGAGCAGGGTTTCGACGAAGCAGAAATCAAGGGGCAGGAACAGAGGGAACGGTTTTGGTTGCTTTACTTTAGGGTTTAACAGGGACATGATTTGAAGTAAAAGTTTTAATTGGGTGTATTCTATATCAGCATTACCGGCAAAAAGTTTTTGTTAGCCCTAAATTTTGGGTTACGAAAATTAGGGTGTTACACCTGAGCACCGACGAGGTGAGCTACTCCCTAGCTCAACCTCCACCTCTCCTTTCTCCCCACTGGTGCTTCCCCGTATTCGATTCCTTGCCAACCGTATCAGTACCAGTACCGCCAATTAGAGATAGGATTATACTCAACGGTTTGGCCCTGATGGCAGGTGAATAACTATCGTTAGCAATAATGCCTTCGGTTAATTAGGTCAATCACTGTTTAGCTTAACATATGCAAGCAAACCAGATTTTGGCAATTTCAAATCCCCAATCAATAATTTTGTAATTCCACTGTTTTGCAGAATGCATTAACTAACCCGATTGATTAATTGTTTCTGACATGTCTAATCGCGGGTTGAATCAATGTTTACTGATACAGCTGATGGTTAGCTGCTGATTGATTCACTGATCTTCCATGATTACCAGTTGAGGGTCTGTTAATCAATCAAGTGATGCTCTAGAAAACGTTTAACTGTACTCAGTCTACTTAACTACTCCAAGTAAGCAATGTTCAATCGCATGACTGATACTTCTTTTAGCGCAATTGAGCAACCGACACTTAATTCCGATCAGTTGTAACCTCATACTTAACTGACCCAATAATCACCCCTGCAATTAATTGCTATACTCCAGCTAAAACATGTCAACCTGATTATTAAACTGATGCTGCTAGCTAAGCTGCAATTAGAGGATAGTGGCAGCTAATCATATGAATAGTTATGGACTAAGTAGAATTAGTCCCAATAGATCACCATGGTTAACTTTAGTCTCACGAGGGTGCTGATAATTAGTAAGTACTCAAGTTAATTGGTCAAGCTCTACCGTAATATCGGACTTGGGATAGTCCGTGTCAAACACTAACCAGTCACTCAAAGTAAGATTTTAGTAAATTAATAAGCCACTGATCTATGAAACCCACTTACCATGATCCCAAAGTAAACCTGGAATCTTGCTCTAACTGATATAGGAATGACCAATTAAGTTCACATGCCAAGTTCGTAGTTAAGCACTAATGCTTATCATGCTAATTACCACGTACACCCATCATCGTCCATAGATCAATTCCAGCTAGGTATGAGGATAATTGACATACTGTTTTCTTTACTGAGAAGAAGACAGGAAATAGTTAACAACTAATTACATTTTCAAAGCTTATAGAAAATACATATAATTTCTCAAAAGAAGTAATTACTTGTTATAAATTCAACGCTTGAAATATATGGTTCAACAATGTAGGTCTCAATCATGCTACCGTTCATGCACCTTCCTGAATTTCAGTATGCCCCATCTTAAACCATTTGTTCAAGCAGGAATAGCTGAAATCTCATCCTAGGTCTGATTGGAAACCCATCCCATATCAAGATTTAACTTCATCCTTATTTCAACATAGCATTCTCTTAATATATATTCCAATTGTGCAACATTTAAAAGAAGAATATGTTAAATAGCACTAATGATTAATTATACCCTCCACAGATACATATATCAAGTTCTAGTAGTGCACATCGAACCAATCCATTGCATTAGTTTCATATAGGCATCTTCTACATGTTAGGGGTCACCTCATGCATTTTTGAACCTTTTTACTCGCTGGTTTTGACTAAAGTTCTTTATTGCTTCGTTTCGGTATTTCGGGTTTTAATTGGGTAGAAGCGAGCAACAAGGAGTATACGGAGGGTGAATACTATTGTGATCCAGATCAAACTCAACAAGGCAAGTTCACAAAGTGGCTCGCTTAGATTCCTTCAATTCTTTTCATGCTATGCTTGTGATTTGGATGAAATACTTGATTGCTATTCTTTGATGATGATATGTTATGTGATGGCGAATCACTAGCATGTTAGGTTCAATTGTGTTGCAAGGTCAACGGTGACCTTTTAATTGGACTAACAAATAATGGAACCCTAAAAGGTGAGCTGTGAGAGCCGGGGTACCGACGCCTACAGATGGATCGGCTAGGTGAACCTAGACCGATACCGATCTCGTAGGGCTTTACCCGTCACCTGCGGCGGGAATGTTTGTAATAGAGGTGGGAAGTCACGGTTGCGCAACCCTGAACTTACATCCTATCAATTCGTTTTCCGCGTTGGGCAAGTTCGGATAGTTCAGCCCAACTACACACTTGGCTATACTCTGATCGAGTTAGTCAGACCTCGAGACCAAGCCCTGTTGGGCTGGCTCAAACAATTGGTTGAAACCTGTTTGGTTCAACTAGAAATCGAACTCAAATTGTCTGTTTGACATTGATGAAATGATTAGCCTTGGAATTCTGTCTGAATTTCACTTGCTCATGGATTTGGTTCAATAGAATTCTGTTTGAATTGCTATATGTTCAAATCTGAAATTGAATTCTTGCTTGGATTGTTGTATGCAAATCTGAAATCTAACTTGGACATGATGGTACATATGGATATTGGCTTATCAATTATGTTCATGTCAAGTTTACTTGTTTATGTCAATATGCAATGCTAGTCTTTCTTCCATGTCATATGCTATGCTGAAATTGAATTGGGATGAGTCTATAAATGTGACTTGCAAGTACGAAAGTACTTACGGAATTCGATTCCGAACTTGTTGCAGGTGATCCTAGCATCGGTGAGTACTACGATGCTGAAAATGTCGATACGGATGCTTAGCTTCTAGTTTATCCTTCACGATCGAACGTTGTGGGTTTTGAATCTTCATATAGGGATGGTGGGGCTGCCATCCCATGGTTTTACTCTTGTCTTGCTGTTTTTGGATCTCGAAGACTTGTAAACAGTCTTCGAGCTGTAGATTATATGATGTTTAACCTCTCTCGGGTAAGAGGAACTTATGTACCTTTAACTCCTTCTTATTAGAGTTTGAACTGTGATATGAAGTTGTTATCTGTGATCGATCCATATACAATGCGTGTATGTTTGAAGTATATGGATTCGGTCGTAAAGGAGTAATGCTTTCTCTTAGTGCTCATTTCGTGAAGTGTTATCGGTCGAGTGACCCACTAGCTGAGATGCAGTGCCGGCTAGGCAGGGTGTGGATAGTCGTACCGGGCTCTCGAGCGACCCACTAGTCTTCGGGCTAGGGTAGGGTGAGGGTGCGACTGTCGGGCTCCTCCGACTTCATTTTACGTTGTGAGCTTAAGAGCGGCGTTAAGCCTTTACCGGACTTTGGAATTGTATGTGGTTCCGGGAAGTTTATTCGCTTCCGGCCGGCTTGACCCACGGTGATAGATACATACGACGAAGGCGCGTATGGTATGTGGGTCCGGTGTCGGGTTACCCAACGGTGATAGATACATACGACATAAGCGCGTATGGTATGTTGGGTGACTTCTCGGTCCTTGGCGATAATCATTCCCCTAATCATATGGAATTTCCGGGTCCGTGACAAAATACTACATCACCCACTCTCCCGGGAGCTAACTGGCCAGTATCAACTTCACGATTCGGGGTTTGAGTGTATTCCAATTGCGATTTCTCAATAAATGGCATATCACCTCTTTTGCTTATGTGGACCTTCCAGAGAAGAGGAACCGCAAGCTATTTTATAGTTGTCCAGCTGGTAGAGCAGATTACTAAGCCAGGTTTGACAAATCAAACATGTGGCTGAGTGGGTTTTGTGTTCATCATTTAGCACAAGAGATTTGTCCTTATCTGCCCCCCGTAAGACAATCTAACATATTACCCTTACTCCACTTAAGGGGTTATGGCTGCATGATCAACAAGTGAAAGGTCACATCCTCTCTGTCCCTAACCGTCGGTAATTTCTTTTAAAACCACATTCTTCGAGTTTTATTTTAGGGTTACAAATATTTCTAAACATAGCCTAACCTAGCTTCTAATGGCGGTGAAGGATACTGGTATAATTTATTCTAAGGTTTTTAAGGTAAATATGGCCTACAAAAATAGCTGGGGCTGTGGGGTGCTAGGTGCTAACTATACAATCATGTCATTCAAAAATACAATGGTATTAAATTAACATGCAAGAAATAGTTAACTAAACTAATACTACAATAAATAGCAGTCATGTGGGATCAATATGAACAAAGGAGTGTGACTTGCCTACTGCATCGAGATCGGTCGGATTGTTACCTTCACGAAGATCTTCACCATCAGAATCCCTCCTAAGCGTCGGATTGTCACTACCGTCCCTATTTGCAAAAAGATCCAAACATTCATAAATTCAGGCTCGACGAATGCGAGCTGGGAGCAAAATGTAAATTAATTAAAAAATAATACCATAAATATGAAGAAGGGGTTTATGGGGTGCTTAGGAATGGAATTAGGGTTCGTAGTACACAGGTGGAATTGAGACGTTGGAAATATGGAAAAAGACATATGTGGTGTTATAGTGTTTCGGACGAAGAATTGGGAGTATACGTGGTATGAAAAGATTTTTGTGGGGTTTTGGACATTAAGAAGTGGGAATTAGGCTTAATGGTGTGGAAAAATAGAATCAGGGCGTCGAGACGATCAAAATGGGTTTCAAGACTTAACGGGCCAGGTCAGAACAGTACTAGACCCGTAAGGAATTCTTAACGGGTCGGATGAACAGTGTCCGACCTGTTAGGGAGGTTCTGGTGGATCGGGTTGAATAAGTGGAGTAGGCTGCAATTGGGTTCAAAGTATGATAACGGGCTGAATTGATATTGGGCTTTGTTTAAAAGAAATTTGGAATTATTGTTAAAAGAAAATGGGTTGTTTTCTCTGTGGGCTAATAGACTCGACCTGCATGGCCTTTTTAGCCGGCCTGAGAAGGGGAAAGCCGGCCGGAGGAGAGAAGCCGAGCGGCTCGGCACGGATCTGAGCCGCCCGAAGGGGCGCGGCTTGGAGCACCAGCTCGGCTCAATTCCAAATTGAGCCGATGCTCAAATAGGGGAAAAGAGGAGAACAGGGGAGGGCGGCCGCTGGCAACGGGGAGCTCGATTCCATCGCCGGTGAGGGTCGTCGGAGCTAGGGGAGGACACTAGGAGGATCTAAAAAATATGAGGGTTCCATTTTCGGAGAGAAAAAGGGGCATTGCTATGGGAGATGGGCTCGGCATCGGTGAGAGGAGCTCAGGCTCACCTCGCCGGCAATGGAGGCGACGGTGGTGGGGCTACTGGAGCTTGGGAAGAAGAAGGAGAAGAGCTGGGAGTTGAGGAGGAGAGGGAGGAGCTAATCGGCGCAATTGGGAAGCACGGGAGAGGTCCTCGGGTTTTATAGACGGAGTAGGAGCCCGACGGGAGTGCTCCCGTGCTGCACGGCAAGAGGCTTGAGGTGTCGGGGCCAGCTCCACACGGATGAGCTCGACGCTGTGGTGACTCTCGGTGAGGAGGGAGTTCAGCGGCGCTCGGAGCTGCGTGGCCTCACCGCGGAGTTCGGTGAGCGCTCACCCGAGGCCGCGGCGTGGCTCCAGTGCTCGGACGCGGGCGGCACAGAGAGGGCGAGCGCAGGCGATGAGAGAAGGGAGGCATGCCGCCGGTGACGTGTGGCCTGGATGACGTCGGCCACAGTGCCGGTCACCGGTGGTGGGGCCCGCTCGGCTACCGGCGACGAACGGTAGGGCGGCGGCACACCGGGAGTGGAGGTGATGGGAATGAGGGCTAGGGCGGTTGGGACATGGGCCAGATGGGCCAAGGAGATGGGTTTGCGGGCTGGAGAGAAAGAAAGAATGAGGCCCAAGAAAATAATTTCAGATTTTGAAGAATTTTGTATTTAAACGAAATTTGAAAAAAAATTCAGGCTGTCACAAGATGGGAGCGGAAGGTAAGGTCACCTGTGGAGTTACGGCGTTGGGGGAAGTCCACACCGAGCTGGTCCCTGCCATGGCGGAGAGGCAGCAGAGGAGGAGCGCCTTGGCCGGTTCCTTCTCGCAGTCGAAGCTTTCTCGAGGGGATTAGTCGGGTATAGTAACAAGTAGGAAACATCCTGAAATCCCCAAGTGACGGTAGACCGTTTATATTCGTAGCAACCGGCAACGTGGAACGTGCGATACATGTTTTAGAAATATATGTTAAGTCAAATATGCACCGTGTAAATCTATATCAATATGTGTATCTATATTTATACCAATAATAATATATTTTTTGATCATATGCTTCGTATTAATTTGGACTTTGATCATATACCCAATTTTACTTTGTAATTTGATCATATGCCACATACTTGTTTGCCCTTTTGTTAATTTTCCCTCTATGATATTTCTAATAGTTACTCATCTTAACATCTCCAATTAGCACTGGAAAAGATCCAAATGTCCTTGGGAAAATCAGCTTCCCATATTCAGGCGTTCCCATGCTCCGTCTCGTTTATCTCTGTTCACAGCGCCTATGCATTGACTCCGGCGGCCGGAACTGCTCCTTCTGGTGGTGCAGGATGGAGAGGGCATAAGTCTGACCACAAGGAAGATCCCGGCGAGCTTCCGGGCAGCCTGCCACACTCCATCGTGTGGTGGCGATGAGGACGACGCGTGTGGAGGAGGCGTTGCCAGATCTCGCTGCGGCCAGCCTACATCCATAATCATCTTGCTCTGTCGTCGCCCACATGTCCCTATCCACCGCGCTTGCGCTGCTCCAATAACTTATCGCGGCCGGTCTCCGCGCGGATCCCATCTCAGACGCCCTCAAGCAGCGCGGCTGGCATGACGACGAAGGTTGACCACGAGACATGAGGTAGAGGTGGAGAGGGGAGGGCAGGGGAGGAAGAGAGCAGGAAGGCACACATGGGTTGGAGACTGAGAAGGGAAGAGAAGAGGGAGGCGACTAAGGGCCAGTTCTTTTCGGCCGCAGCTTCTCTAGAAACAGCTTCTCCAAAGCTGCCCCGGAGAAACTGTGGTGGAAAAAAGCTCTAGAGAAACCGCAATCCAGTTCTTTTCAGCTTATGTGCTCTTAGCTTATTTTTTGATTTCTCTGGTGAAAAGTCTGTAATGATCATGGACTGTAATTGTGTGATGTTTAACTTGTACTATGTGAATTTTTGCTGGGTTGATCGTATATGTGAGCAAGGAAACAATTTGGACTGCCAAGGTAATACAAGGTTTCCCCTGGATTGTGATTATGTGATATTAGACTGTCAAGGTAATACAAGGTTTTCTTCACAACAAATGCGGTCACAATTAAATCTAATCGTCCCAAAGTGCTAAAAATCCCCGCGCACGCCGCCACCCTGCCGGAGCTCCTGCAAGCCGCGCTTCCGTCGAGCTGCTCCGTCACCTTCACCCTTGACGCGGCGCCTCCGGGGCTCCCCGCCAGCGGGAGCGGCGGCGGGGCTGGGGCCGAGGGCTGGGACGGCGGCAGTGATGGAGGCGGGTGGAAGAGCGGGGCGGCGCGGCGTTGGGTGACCCGGGCGGTAGGGCGGCGAGGCTGGGGGCGGGGGGCGGGGACGACGGCGTGTGGAAGAGCACCGCGGCGGCGGAGGCGTCAGGTGGAGGAGCTCTGGAGGGGGCGGCGGAGGAGCTCGCCGGCGGCGTCGGGTGGAGGGATCTCGGCGACTGACCTGGGTGGACGAGCTCGGCGGCGCGGCGGGCTCAACGTGGCCGGTCGACCAGACGGCGCGGGGTCGGGCGAGCGGGGTGGGTGGAAGAGCGGCGGCGGCGAGGAACCCTATTGCGGGGGGTCGGGCGAGCTGTTGCGCCGTGCGAGCTGTCCAACCTGTGGAGTGGCAAAACGACCATAATAACGGTTCGTTTCAAGGATAGAAATGGAAATTTTGATTTCACTTCAAATTAGAAACTCGGGAAGCTGTCTTCCCTAGCTTTTTTTTTCACTCAACAGGAGAGGGAGAAGGCTTAGAAATTAAGCTAGTATAAAATTTTGAGTTCTTTTTAGCTTAGGCTTAATTCCACCTATAAGCCATGCTATAAGCTGAAAAGAACTGGCCCTAAATTCTGGACATATAGAGAAAGAGAAATCGGGGGAGCGAAGGAGGAAGGAAGAGAAAAAGAATGGGGATCGAGAAAACAAAAGGCTCCTGACGGTGAGTCCCTTGGGGCATTTGGGTCTTTTCTAGTGCTAAGTAGAGATGTTAAGAAACTATTTAAAACATCAGATAGGCAAATTAACAAGGGGACAAAGTAATGTGGGGCATAGTAAAATGAGGCATATGATCAAAGTTCAAACTAAAACAGGGCATATGATCATATCCCTCGTAATAAAAGCACTAGTTGGGTTGGAATAATAATCACTTTAACCATCCATCCAATCTAATCAACGACAGTCAAGAAAAGCTAGAACTTTTCTCTCAATTGCTAATTAGTATGTCTTAATTGTATTATGGCATTCAACGGTAATTAAGCCTTGTACTTAACACCGTAAAATATTTGTAGTGTTACAATTATTGTCTTGGTTATATCTATTTCAGGAAGCAATACATGTTGCAACACTTAAAACTGATATTTAAACAAGGGCCTCATGTCATCACTGCTAATTGTTCCAAAGATGGTTGTAGTGTTACTGTCGCTCATTTGGGTTAAACTGATCTCGGAGATAACACCTTAAGCATTGCTGCATGTATTGGTCTACCGTGGATGAACTGCATTGGATAAATTATTGCTCTGCGTCAATTTTTGTAAATAAAAGGCTGATAGGTTAATCACCACTACCAATTCCACGTCCAAGTAACTATAGGCTATAGCTGAGAGTAAGTTTAGTCTTTAGGTTTTGTCCAAGCCATCTGCTGCCTTCTATGGAGATCGACAATGTAGATGCACCATTGTTGTTTATGTGACACCTAGAACAACACTTATCTTGTATTGTTAATTTTGCATATGCAAACTTTCTAAAAGACATCTCTTGATGATTATGTTTACTGGATAGGCTAAACTGATCGTGCTCCTTGCAATATGTTGTGATTAACGTGCATTGCAGTGTGCGCGATTCCCAGTATCCACCAAAGCGCCCCCTCCACTAATCACTGGGCGTGAGACATTTGGAGGAGGCTACATGAGCTGAGTGTGGGGAGAGGAAATAGAGCAGACGATTAACTACTCTTCAACTCTTTCTTAAATATGTAATTATGAGGTAAACTATAAAGGTCTAACTTAATTTGTGAGCCATTGGATCCGGTTGTATGATGGTTATGATTATTTAGACTACAGCAAACTCGTGTTTTTTAATAGTGTAGATATATAAATGCACTTTAGATGCCTAATTGATATATGTTGTGAAAAATAGTAACTACATAATATGCACCAAGTTTTACATTTGAATAAATTTGGGCCAAAACCTCGCTCTAAATGTCACCAAGTTCGCCATTGATGTGACCCTCGGGACCAGAAGATGGATATGCAAAGAATAAGTGAAAGGAATATACATACAAAGTGATTTGGAAGAGCAGCCTTAAATCGACATGCAAAACCATGCCCTGGTGATGTTCTTCCTCCTATTATTCTGTGATCGGATGGCGTATGATGTTCACGGTCGTCCATCCATGATATTTTTTGTGTCAGATGCATGCCACATCTAGAACGTAAACATGACGGCAAGAGGATGGGACAGTTGTATGAGTCTCATTTTGTGTCCACCAACTCAGCGTTGTCTAGTTAGGGTGTATGGTTCATCTCATGCCATCACAACTGCACAACTTTTCAGTCATCTAAACTTCTCGTTCATCTCTCGGAGATCCCTTGTTCGTTGTGGCGGATTTAGAGGTCAGTGGGGAGTGGAATCTGTCAACCTGTACTATGCATATGCCTTGGAGAAATGCATGCAAGGGGTTGTGCTTGCTCCGAAGAAGATCAGCCTCAGTAACTTTGCCAACTCAGATTCATCCAAGAAACAGCTCTACGGGATTCGGATGATGCACCGCTTTCTGCAAAAGGACCCAAGGCACGACTCCTTTCAAAGCTCACCACTTCTACGAAGACGATGGCTAGAATAATCAGAATGTTGGATTGGACAAGCCCAAATGATACATCTATCAGATTATATGCCGTGAAGGTCACCGCTGAACTTGCAAAGAACCTCCATGTTGTCAATTTCCCCGGTACAATGCAACTTGTATCTGCACTTCTTGACACTGATAGCAGACCCGGAAGAGCAAAGCCACTTGTGGACACAGATGATGAACAGGAAGAAATACATGATCCATTTCTGAATACAGAAGATAGCCAAGAGGAAAAACATGACGTAATAAGGGATGCAACTAATAACCATGGGCAAAGACAAGACCAACTTCAGGACACCAAGAACCTGCCGGAAACACAAACCCAACAAGTTGGCAACGGCAACTCCTGCATGCTCAAATGCTGGCAGCGGATTTCAGCATTCTGGTCAATTCCCAAAGAGCAACTGTTGACAGACCACGATCTTCTACCTATGCTGGCCATGTCAATTGTAGACAGTCTTGTCGGTTGTGATCAGGACAACTGTGTGGAAATCAGCAAAGCAGCTAGCCTCATCCCGAAGATCATAGGATTCACAAGCTACAGAAGTGACATGAACACGACAAATACCGAGGCACAGCAAAAGGTCCTGCTGAAGTCATCACTAAAGGTGCTGCAAAGGCTCACAAGCATTGACGGGGAAATCGGCATAACACTACGCTACAAGATATCGAAACATCCCTTCCTATTGAGAAACGTCACAAAGATCTTGGGAGACAACAGGAGCAGCCAGGAATTGATAAAGTTGGTGGCAGGAATACTCAGAAACTTTGCAGTTGATGGGAACACAAGGCAGGAGATCGGTCGCATCCAACTGATCATTACCAGGCTGATGCATGCATTTCTCAATGAATAAGGAACAACGAGTATCCTACAAAAGGTCACGGGGCAAGCACTTGCAATGTTGGCAATAGGCAATGTCCACAGCTGCTTGATTATGTTGAAGGAACCGGAGTTCATTAAGAAACTCAAAACTATGATCCTGATCCATGATGACAAGTGCGCATATGTGGCGGCAAGCCTGTTGCATAACCTCTGCCTGCACGCTCTACCCGAGCTCAGAGAGTCAGACCTGAAGGAGCTATCTCTTACCTTGCAAGAGGTGAGACCTGCTAATTCAAGCAATAGGTGCACTATTAGAGGTGGATAGTGAAATTTACCATTTGCATTTCTTGTACGTAAGTTGTCGGTGATGAAAGCTCTAGAGAAATTCTGCAAAGGATTCCTATGGTGCAGGGTGGAGAAGGCAAAGGGCGGGAACTGCGCCGTGGCTTGGGATGTCGTCTGTAGGCCTAAATCCCTTGGCGGTCTAGGCCTACACAATCTTTCCATTCTGAATTATGCTCTTCGGATGCATTAGCTGTGGATGAGCAAGTTGGACATGGGCGGGCAGTGGGGAGGCCCTTTCTTCCACTGCCCAGTAGAGGTTTCCGCCATGTTCCATGCTTCCTGCTCCGTGCAGCTAGGAGATGGCACTAGCTCACTCTTTTGGTCCGTCCGTTGGCTCGACGGGGCGACATTGCGACTCTTGCTCCGGCAGTTTTGGACTTGGTGGATGCTCGTACACGAGCCTCTCGTACTATGAAAGAAGGCCTTCACGACCTCTCTTGGGTTCGTGATATCACCGGCGGTCCCTCGGCTATTGCCTTGTCCCAGTTTCTTCTTCTGTGGGACAGACTCGTCAGTCGCTGTCTTAGCTCCAACGAAACCGACTCCTTCACTTGGAAATGGACCGCTTCTGGCCATTACAGTGCGAAGTCGGCCTATCTTGCGTTCTTTGCGGGGAGTGAGCTGTGGCCGGGCTATGACCTTGTGTGGAGTCCTCGGGCCCCCCTTAAGTATCGCATCTTTGCGTGGTTGACTCTTCGCGATCGCTATTGGACGGGGGAGCGGCGCTTACGCCATGGGCTATCGGTCGATGCCACATGCCCTCTTTGCGACCAAGAACTCGAATCGATCGATCACCTTCTTATCCAATGCGTCTACTCACGATCCATTTGGACAGAGGTCCTGCGCAGCCTAGACCGCTTGCACCATGTGCCCTCTTCCTCAGTCACCTTGCTGTCTTGGTGGTCCGGCCTGCGCGACAGTTGGTCTCGTTGTGTGGGACGGAGGCTAGGCTCTCTCTTGCTGCTGGTGCTGCGTTCCATTTGGTTGGAAAGGAATGCCAGGATTTTTCGGGGGGAATCCCAGTCATCGAGCGAGCTTCTTGATGCGATTATGATGAAGCTACGAAGTGGAATTCCGTGGGATTGTTACGAGAATAGGAGAGTGCGTTGTGCGTTGTGTTGTTTGTGTTCAGTGTTGTCTGTTTTTAACCCCTTCTAATGAAAAAAAGGTGTGCTTTCTCGCGCGTTCCTGAAAAAAAAGTTGTCGGTGAAAAGTTCATCTATATTTTTGTACTTCTGGACATTTATTTGCCACTGAACCATACATGTATAGTTGTGCATTATATTTTCACTAATCATGATACATTTCACTACAGGTGTTGGAAAGAATAATGGACGTGGAAGGGGTAGAACTAGAGATCGTCATTGGCCTTAGTTCACAGATATGTAAAATCATTCCTGAAGACTTTGCCCGAGAACTAGATGACGGTCAGATTAAGCAAAGATTTGTGAAGAGGCTTGTCAACGCACTGAATGCAAATACGAAACACAGTGCCTATTGTCCTGGGATCAGGAGGGTGATACTTGAGCAAGTCATATACATGATGGAGTGCAATTCTCGCTATGCAAACTGCTTCAACAAATGCAGGATGGCAGAAGCACTATGGGTGGCTCAACAAACACTATCAGAGGCTGAGAACTACAGGCTCTTCTTGGGCGACGCAGGATTCATGGAGTACATAACACCTCTGTCCGCTCTTGTGGCCAGAGCAAAAGAACTCATGGGTCATGACTGACTGGGAGGCATTAGCAGACGGTAGGAGGACTTCTAAAACACACTCAATAGCCTCATTTCATGAGTTGTTCACTGCAGTACAAGACGGGACATCGTGAATTTAGAGTTGATATCGAGAATGCAGGTTATGGCGGGAGCAAAAGAACAATACTGGGATTGGAGTTACAAGACCATGATATAGTTACAGGGATCTGATATTTGTAATCTAAGGTAAACGATAGCGGATGTATGTACTGCCTTCCTTAGTGAAAAGTTTTTTCGTTTGCAATGAGAATAAAGGATATTGTAACTATACATGTTCATATCGCTCTATGTGTAATTTATTTATTGTCTTTGCTACCAGTAATTGTTTAAATGCATATTCAATTGTCTTCAAAAAAATGTTCACAAAGCAATGCTTCTGGACGCTTCAGGTGATTGCTACTCGACCTGATTCTAGGACATCAATGTTTCGGCATAAATTGTTAGAGCAAATTCTCATAGGTCGCTACGGATGCCACAGATGCTTGTGTTTCAAAACAAACTTCATATTCGTAAAGGAAAGCAAATAGGATTCTTCTACCGTGATGATGAGCACGTTGACAAGGAAAACCTCGAGGGAAAGCAAACCTTGTGCCATCCCTAAATATCTTCTACGGGTTGGTGCTTGGCCGAGGAATACTTACATTGTTGCTTGCATCTGTGAGGTCTTTTCGTTCTTCCTTCGGAGATCCCTCATCCGTCTGCTGGATTTAGAGGTCAGTTGGGAGTGGAATGTGTCAATTTGCACTACACATACGCCTTCGAGAAATGAATGGGAGGGGCTGTGCTTGCTCCAAAGAAAATTTAGCATCATCACATTTGCAATGGATTATTTGAAGTCAGACTCACCCAAGATGCAGCTCTATGGGGTTCAGATGCTTCACAGCTTTCTATAAAAGAAGCCCTTCAAGACTAAAACCATCTCAAAAATCATCACTTCCACGAAGTCAGTGACCTCCTTGTTCAACACGTTGGGCTGGACAAGTGAAGGGGATAAAGATATTAGATGATTTGTCGAAGGTCATGGCCGAGCTTGCTAGTAGTTCCTGGGGCAATGCGGCAAATAGCATCACTTCTGGACACTGTTTACCGACCGAACTTAAAGGATCATCTTCTAGACTCTGACAGCCCAGTGGGCAGAACAAGATGCTTCGATTCAGCGGATGAAAAGACCTCCCCCTTGATGCTGGCAGTATACTGTGTCCCAGTTTGTGTCCACCAACGCGGCGTTGTTTAGTTAGGGTGTGTGATTGGCGTGGAAGTTCCATCGCATGCCATCACAAGTACACCACTTTTCGGTCATCTAAGCTTACCCTACACTTTCATGGAGCCTCAACCGAAACTATAATTCTCGTCAAGTTCCTCTCCTGTTATTGAGCACCTTCACCGTCCACCATCCTACCCATCACTGTCTTCTCCAGCACCAATGACATCGTCAGGAAGATTGATGATGGGAGCAGGGGCGTCTTCGCTTCCACCGTTGTCGCCAAATTAACCTCCTCCATCGCTTTTGCTGCCACCTCTTATCTCATCTCCAGCTACGAATTGGATGGCGAGAACTGATGAGTAAGGATTCGACCTTTGTGGAAGAGAAGGGGACGTAGAATAGACATGGGAGGGGACAGCACATTGGAGATATTTGGACTCCACCTTTTCTTGTTCAACTGAATCCATCACTAATAATGCTGTAAGGCCTTGTTCGTATGGTACATAGACTCAATCTAATGAATTCTTTCATAGAGAATTGCACACGGTCCATAGGGTGTGTTGCAAAGAATGTGCTTGCTACTCATGTTGATTAGAGTGATAGAAGTTAACCAAGCGAGTAACGACATGAAAAAAATGAAGAAGCGGAAGATGAAAGTGATGTAACACTCGATCAAGTTTTATAAAGTTTAAATTCCCATTTTCCATTACCTAAAATATTGCATTTAGACTAAATCATCGGTTAAATAAGTTAATTACGCTAAATCAGCCTCTAAATGACTAATATATACTAATGCAGCTCCTAAATAAATCATTCAGGTCATTAAATTCTAATTAGTAAATCAATAATTTTTATAACCCTAAGATATTTCAGGTATTTTTACGAATCCTCAACTTACAGCCGCTTTAACAGCCACACGTTACGAAATGACTATCTTTCGGTCGCTTCTCTAGCACAATAGCTTTTCTATCACAATCAATCCATAACCACATAACCACTTCTAGCAAGACTACAATCCAAATAAACAGAGCCTAAAGCTGACTGCTTTTCAAATGATGATCTACCCAGGAAAGAAAGCAAGAAACTGAACTTTACCAACGGTTACCTCTACCATGCGTCAGCGTTGGTAACTGACCCTGTGACCCAGGCCGAAAAGTTCTTCGCGCAGCACACGCAGCCAGTCAGCAGGGCGGCGGCACCACCCCACCCCACCCCACCCCTGGAGCCGAGTCGGCAAGTCCCACAAGTATCATCCCCCCTGCGCGGCTGTCTGACCGACTCCCCCACCCGATTTATTACCCACCCAACCCGAACCAGAAAAACCACAAGCCAAAACAAAACACCACCACCACTTCCTCCTCCTTTCCCGACTCCGTCATTTCTTCCCCCAAATCCACCACCACCGCGACCCGAATCCCGCCGCCGCTGCAGCGAAATCCGGCGCTCCCCCGCCCCGATCGCCCCCCAATCCGTCCGATCCGCTCCGGATCCGTACCCTCGCCGCGCGGGGGCCCCTAACCCTAGCCCGATCTCTCTGCCGATGGGCGCCGGCCGTGCCAGCCGCGGCGGGCCCTCCTCTGCCTCCCCCGCCGGAGGTGCCGCCGGCCTCGCGGCGGCGGGGCGGCCCTTCCCACCGATTGCCGCGCCGCTGCCCTCCTCCTTCGCGGCACCGGCGGAGACGGCGTCCACGTCGGTGACCAAGACCGTGAACGGGTCGCACCACTTTAAGATCGCCGGGTACTCCCTCTCCAAGGGGATCGGGGTCGGGAAGTACATCGCCTCCGAGTCCTTCACCGTCGGCGGCTTCGAGTGGGCGATATACTTCTACCCCGACGGGAAGAGCGCCGAGGACGGCGCAGCGTACGTGTCGCTGTTCATAGCGCTGGCCAGCGAGGGCACCGACGTCCGCGCGCTCTTCGAGCTCACGCTCGTGGACCAGAGCGGCAAGGGGCAGGACAAGGTGCACACCCACTTTGGGAGGTCGCTCGAGGGCGGGCCATACACCCTCAAGTACAGGGGCAGCATGTGGTGAGTCCTCTTGCCTCGTGCTATAACATTTAGGTCGGACTGCATGGGTCAGGTACTCAGGTGGATGTGCAGAGTTTACCTTTTTCTGCCGTTTGGCGAATTGGGCTGATTGATTGCAGTGGGAATCGTAATTTGACATTATTATAGAGTAGGCTTTGCTGTGTATGTTAAAATACTTAGGCTTCCTGGTAATAATTAGGTCTGTGGGAAATTTGAGAGATTTAGGCGCAGATTGTATACCTTTTAAGGTTTTGTAGTCAAGTTGTGTTTATGGGTGTTTCTAATGGGTTAGAAGGGAATTTATGTTACTGCATAGTATTAGGAGAATAATTTTATTTTCAATGTTCGAGACTTGCCGAAGTGCTGTCTGACACTGCTAATGCTGTTGTGTGCTTCTGTTTCAGTATACTTCTGTTGGTTTGGATGAGATGGCTTGGTTTGATTTCTGTAGAAGTTGTAGTGGACTTAGTTCATCCAGCTTACTTTGCAGGACTTAGCAATTTACTAGTTGTAGCTGTGCATATGTTCATGCTTTGGAATTAGAGGTTTATATTGTCTTATTTATGATGATGACATGCTATTACAAATTATTTCAACTCTCAGTTACTGCCTGTGCCAAAGGAATACAGAACAATCAAGGAGTAAAAGATGGTTGGATCACATTTTGATGAAATTTATGTTAGGTCCTTTTATTTTCACATCTTGTCAACAAACTATGGAGTCTACTCACTGAGTGTTGATTTATCGATGCTGGGTGCTATTGTGTCTTGGTTTGAGGATGTAAAGTTCAGTGGTCTAGGTGAACACCTTTTTGTCTGCAATTGTGTACTAGGACGAAACTTTTACCTCGCTAGCTTGTAGATCAGTAAGTCGGTCCATGGTGGTGTGTAGCTTTGTTGTAGGTATGTGGTTGGTCTCCAAAATTTGTTGATATTGGTTGAGTCATATCTGTTGATTTGATGATCGTGGAATAAGTTAGGAGCAGATCAGGTCGATATTTCCTACCATTTTTTCCGATGGTAGTGTTGTCAGCATAAAAGCTGGAAATCAGCCCTATTCGACTTTCTTTTGAGATCCATATGGTTTTCGAAAGTTAATAGGTTGTTTCTGATGTTTGTGTTTTCATACTGTCGCTTGCTAGGTTGCCCTAATACGCAATACATTTATGTCGCTACAATATTTTCCAAAAACAAAGATACTTTGATACGGCAATATACGTATTTACAAGTACAAGTATAAATGTAGAGAAAAATATATCTTTTATGGAGACAGTGAATACAAAAATAGAGCAGCATAATATGAATGCATCTATGTAGCACTCATTACCAATGTTAAAAAAGCACTAGGTGCTAGGTGGAAGGTAGACAGACAGTGCACAGATTCTGCAAACTGCATGTATCAATAGAAATATTATTAAAACTCTAGAAATTCGACAGAAGTTGCAAGCTGAGACATACCTTATTTTTGAAGAGAGCAAACACCAGAATGCATGTTCCTCTATTTCAATTCTTCATAAGGAGCAATTGAAATTATGTTCACGTTTGAGAACCAGATGTGAGTTGCCACTTGTACTCTCATGTCTAGCGTTGCCTGGTCTCTGACTTTGACCACCTGGGATGAGATTGTAGTTTCTTGTTGGATGAGATTGCAGTTTCGTTTGTAATGACTATCGCTTGTTTCTTATAATTAACAAATTGCTCGCACCTTTTGTCTTCATATTTGGCATTCAGGTATGTAGTTGTGTTTTTGGATGTTATATAGCTAGTACATCGTACAGTGTAAAGCAGTTGGTTCATGCAAACACTCTGCATTTTAATTTCATGTATGTGTTGACCTATCCATGTTCTCACCGCGCTTCCCTGATAACTCATTAATTTATCAACCGCTCTGTTTGATTAGCTTCTTGGTGTAGTTGTTTGATACTACCACATGCATCGTACGTTCATTCTGCTGCTGACAACTGGCTGCTGCAACTTTTCAAGTTACTTATCTTTCTGTGCATCATGCAGGGGTTACAAACGTTTCTTCAAACGATCTGCCCTGGAAACATCAGATTATCTTAAAGATGATTGCCTTTTAGTAAACTGCACCGTTGGGGTTGTTCAATCACATACTGAAGGACCAAAGATATACACGATACCAGTACCACAATCGAACATGTCTCAGCATATCGGACATCTGCTGACGAGTGGAAAGAGAACCGACATTACATTTGAAGTTGATGGGGAGAAGTTCCCTGCTCACAAGGTGGTTCTTGCAGCTCGGTCACCAGTTTTTAGGGCACAGCTTTTTGGTCCCATGAAGGACAAAAACATGAAGTGCATTAAGATCGAAGACATGGAGGCTCCAGTCTTCAAGGTTTACTTGACTCCCTGTTTATTTTATATTGTTTTATTTATATTTCTTGTTTTATGTTTCCCTTTTATTTTGTTACTACCATAGTGTCTGACATTGCCATAATGTGTTGAGGCTTTCTCCTCGCTGCTATCTTTACATTGCATCATTGAAGTGGAAGCGAGGAAATTACGTTTTAAAGCAACATGGTTGAAACGTAACTTCAGTTAGCAGCCTTGGTGCATATAGGTATCAACAAAGTAGAAAACAAGAACATCGGGAAATGGGAGCGGTCAATGTAACTAGGCCGACACGTCATTTTCAGAACTCAAGCAAGTAGAGGCTTTGCCTTTCTTTAATGGTATATTTAGAGTACTGAATGAACCAAATAAAGCATACCATGCTGCAGAAATGCTGTTCATTGGCTACTGTTTTAACTAATGTTGCGTACTTTTTGCACCCATCATTTTAGGCTACTCTATTTGATGCAATATGCTGCTAGCAACCATCTTTATTTTCAGCCAATGGCTGTACTGTAGCAAGTGTAGCTCATCCAGTTTTACGTGCTCTGCTATGTTCTTTTAGCTCTAAACAAATGTATCTTTTATCCATTTTCCTTGCCTTTTTACCTTCAAGTATTTATTTATTTATTTAAGCTGACTTTGCACCCATTATATTATATTTTCAGGCCTTACTCCATTTTATGTACTGGGATGAGTTGCCTGATATAGAAGAGCTTACCGGTCTCAATACAACTTGGGTGTCCACTTTGATGGCTCAGCATTTGCTTGCAGCTGCGGACCGTTATGCGCTGGAGAGACTAAAATTGCTCTCTGAACTCAAGTTATGTGAAGATGTTGCAATAAACACAGTTGCAAACACTTTGGCGTTGGCTGAACAGCACCACTGTTATCAGCTAAAAACTGTTTGCTTGAAATTCGTGGCTTTGCCTGAGAATTTGAAAGGTGAGATAATACTTTTGAATTTTAACCTGGGAGTCATTGATTTCTCCAGAAACTGGTAGCTTACGATACGGTCTTTCTTGTTGCTATATAAATTCATTAGGATATGAAAGGACCTATTCTAGGATTAGTCAATATGGTGCCTCTGAAAACTATTATATGTAGTGGTGTGTTTTTCTTTCACTGAAACATTGCTATAAAAAACTAAATACTACAATAGAGACGCCTGTGATGCATCGAGGTCCTTGAGATTTTGTGACCACTCAGACATACATACTGTTGAATACGAACGTATGGTAAACATTCATCACAGTGCTCATGATCACAAAAGTTGCTGTTAGAATATGTTCGGTTGCTGTTAGAATATGTTTAGGTTTTTGACACTACTAGCCTATATTTGCTCCTTGGTTGATTTTCTGGTTTATGAAGTGATTCTCACTCAATTTCAAAGTAGTATCATACTCACATTAGTCTTGTATGCGAACATAAGTTCCATCCGAAAATCATGGAAACATGTTGTTTCAATCAATATAGTTCAAGAAAAAGTTAAGAACTTGTCAGAAATAGCAAACTGTGTCTGATATCAGCCGAGCAACTCTTTGCTGCTGTTTTTTGGCTGCTTATTGGTCATTTCATTTGCTGCGTGAACCTTTTGCTACAATGTCTAATCTAATAGTTGTACCATTGACCTTGCAGTATGTGTTCACTACCAGGGTATGAGTGTTTTTCGTTGCTTGGTTGTATGCAAACTGTAAATCATCATGCAAACTGATATTCTTGTATTGGATGCACGTTGCATGTTATATGAACTGTTTTACTGGCATATCACCTGCATGTGGATCATAATAGACAGCTTCCCTTAATCTGGCGACTTCTGTTTAACCGCGTCCTTTCTCATGCAGCCGTCATGCAAACCGATGGATTCGATTATTTGCAGCAAAGCTGCCCATCCCTTCTGACCGAGCTTCTGGAGTATGTGGCCAAGGTAGGAGAGCACACGGTGAGCCCCTGCTTATATTCAAACGAAATACTCGATGGTGGCGATGCCAACGGGAGACGTGTGAAACCAAGAATTTAACGGCTATCCTGATGAGCCTAGCAGGAGTTCCATGTGTCTTTTCGGTGTAAAGTGTTTCTATAACGGCGCTTTTGTGGTGCCATATCATGCATGTTGAAGCGTGTGTGTGTGTGTGTCAGTGTTTGTGTTGTGACTTCATCTTCATCTCCCTTAATCCCGTTACTACTCTGGAGCGCGTTGTTACTGATATATATCCTGCTGACTAGTGTACAATTGCATTGCTGCAAAGCCTTATTGCTTTGCAGCCTGTGGTCATAAGTGCACACAGGTGGCACGGCAAAGGTTGACCGGTACAAGGTTTGATCAGGTGGAAACAAGGGCGGAAGATGTATTTACAGAAGCTACTTTGTGCTAGGTCAGCTTTGTCGATTCCTAGTCGTCTGTTTGACTGTATTCAATTGAAACGATGTAATGCCATGAAATCTATCGGTTCAATCATGCATGCCCTTTCAGTTTCTTTTTTGTGTTTGCTTCTGTCGTGGTGAGTTTTGAACACTTGCAATTGGTCTCGTGCAACTGGTGTCGGTGTGACTCACATTACTCACATATGATATGTGGCACGTGACATGTGAGGAAAACCATTAGAACAATCTGTTCAACCTTGAATGCGAGAATTTTTTACCATTTCCTGTAGGAATTGAACTGTTCTCGGTGAAAGGTCCGTAAAATTTCTGTGAAATGTCCGTAAGATTTCTGTGAAATGTATTTGAGGTCATAACAGGACCTAAAAGCACAGGAAGGAATGTGAAATTCATGAGCTCAGGACAGGCTCTGAAACCACAGAAAGAGGCAGGGAAGGCAAAAAAGAGAGGGTGAATGAGATATATGCCACTGCAAATAGGTCGAAATAGAGAAATACCACTACTGTTTGAGGCCTCATACAAATGCCATTAAAATTTACAAATACTTAGAGATATGCCATTACAAGCATTTTGAAACGATTTCGGGGGAATACAGCGCCGTATTTCATACCGTATATACGCTGTCTCTCACTTACAAGCGGGCCTCATATGTCAGGTTCTTCTTCCTCCACTCTCTCTCTCTCTCCTCTCTTCCCCCATCTCTCTCTCTTATTTTCCCTGCCTCCCTCTCCGTCCTCCTCCTCCGCCGCTCTTCCCACCCCGCACCGCTGCTCGCCGCCGCCGGCACGACAGGCCCCACGCCCTCCTCAAATGAGGCCAGATCTGGTCAATGCCCCCGCGCCGGGTCCCATCGAGCGCGGCCGATCCGAGGCCTCGTCGACCTCCGACGAGCCCAGCCCGGGCCGACGTGTAGTGATCAACACGACGGAGACACCGAGGAAACACGTACCGACCCGCGGCCGCGCCCTCGCCGGCGGCCATCTCGAACATAATCCCTCCTGCGCCTCTTCCCTGCTCCCTTACCGCCCGCAGCCGGAGAACACGACCGCGGCGGCCTCGCGGCGTCCGCCACGAAGGCCTTCACGACGACTTGCTTCCCCTTCGCCTCGACCCCGAGCACCTCGGCCTCCAACGAGAGGCTCCTCTCCGCCGTGGCTCTGGCGCCACGGCTGCCAGCGCGGCGCCATCGAAGCTCGACGCCGCCGGTAGTCTGCACGGTGGTGAGCGTCACCTTAGCCGCCGCGCCATTCACGCGGACCTTGGTTGCGGCGCCGTCGGTGGTGTGGCGGTCTTCCATGGCGGGAGAGGGAGGAAGGGGTGGGAGAGGGGCGAAGGTTTTGGAGCTTAAAAGGGGGTGGCGCGCACGCAGGTAAGGGCAGCGGAGGAGATGGTCCTGTGCTCCGGCGGCTCCTGTGGATTTCTTGACTTTGACGGATGCAGAGCTTAGAAGAGAAGAGAGAGAGAGATGGGGGAAGAGAGGAGAGAGAGAGAGAGATTGGGAAGAAGAACCTAACATATGGGGCCCGCTTGTAAGTGAGAGACAGCGTATATACGGTATGAAATACGGCGCTGTATTCCTCCGAAATCATTTCAAAACGCTCGTAATGGCATATCTCTAAGTATTGTCAAATTTTAATGGCATTTGTACGAGGCCTCAAACAGTAGTGGTACTTCTCTATTTCAACCTATTTGCAGTGGCATATATCTAATTAATCCAAAAAGAGAAGATCGGAGACATCGGACCGTCCACGAAAGCCATCGATCTGATCGACCCCGCACGAAACCAACGATCCCAAACCCAACAAACCTGCTTGCTTGCTTGCTCCCCACTCCCCGTCTCCCTTCCCTCACTGCGACCCGCGAGATCGCTGCAGCAACAGCGCGCTTCGGATTGGCGGATCTCGTCGGGCGGCGGCTGCCACGATGATGAGCAGCAGCTCCCCTCCGCCGCCCTCGCTCCCCGCCGGGGTACGCACCGCCTCTCTCTCCCTCGCCTTCTCTCCCTCTAGATCTGGCGGGGTAGATGCTTCTCTGTGTCTGTCGGATGCTTCTATATCCTTCGATTCGGGCGTCTTCTCGTGCGGTGTGATACGACGAGGCGCGTTCTAGATTCCGGAATCATCCATCTGCTGTCCCCGGCGCGCTGGTCCCCGAGAGGCCGCCGCGGAGAGGCTTGGCGCGGAATTCTACGCGACGGTGTTTTCTCGAGACTATGATGGCGCTTCGCTTGGAATGCGCGGTTGCTTTAGGTGCATTCCAGCGATTGGAGTGCGCGGATCTAGCTATGGTTTTAGAATTGGATGATTAACTGAAATCTATTCGCTAGTTCTGTTTGCACCAACGTGAGGGGAAGTCCGATATGCTGCTGTTTCTAAGCTAGGTTTGATTTGACTTATGTGTGCTTGCTTGCTGGAGTGTAACAAATTTTATGTTTGTGTGTGCGTGTGGGCTCTGCACCCTGATAGATGTTGGCTTGTAACTGAATTGCATCTTGAATTGACGATCACTGTATGTCTCGTGCGGTTTTGGTCGCTGATAGATGCCGCGTTTTGCAAAACGCAGGGTGGAAGCTTCTTCAGAGGATACACAAAGCTGTGCAAGGGCCTCGCTGTCATATTGCTTCTCGTGCACCTCTTGGTCCAGCTGTTTCCGTCAGCTGTCAACTATCTCGCGCTTATTCCTGCAAGGTAGTAACTCAGATCTTCGTTGCATGGGATCACATATTTGCTGAGAAATTTTAGTTCCAGATCTGAATACTGATGAAAGTTGGAGAGGAATTTGACTTAATTTCTTCATTTACTTCTTAGCACATTGTTTGCCTTTTTATTTTATAGTCAGCACCATCTGTTTTTACTTCTTATAGCATACCTAAGTTTTTAAGATGTTAAGGATTTGCAGCATTGAATATGCCTTCCAAGGAGAAATGCTTCTTCCATATAGTCATGAGCTAGTAGCCTAGTAGTCTAGCACTGAATGGTATATAAGAAGTTTAAGAACTAATGCAGCTCGTCAGCGCACTTAGATTGCTAGTTTTAAATGCAATTTTATTGTGGTGGTAATAATTTGTGAGTGCCACACATTCTTAAGAAGGTCTCAATTGCAATGTGTTAGATCAAAGATGTTTTAGTCTAACCACTGGATTGTACTATGCATTGCATCTCGTGCACATAAAATTAAGCTACCTATCTCCTTATTATGAAATGAGATTACCAGTAGTTTTTGTAAAAGAAATAACCAATGTATGTTAAATAGTAGTATGACTTTCAGATGTTACCCTGTATAACTTGAGCATGTTGGATGCTTTGCATACTTCTCATGAAAAATCATGGTTCAATTTTCTTCAGAATTGTTTAACTAATTTATTTTTTGTACAGGACAATTCCTTTTGCCTGGAACCTGATAACCGCTGGCTATGTTGAGCAAACAATTCCAGGGGTAAGTTCTTCCTCCCATTATTTTCCACTCCAATTTGTTCTTTTGCCTGCCTTGTAATCATCTTTGCCGCAGTGTTTCACTTAGGACTTTAGTGTCAATATATCATGTTTGTTAAGACCATGCCTATTTAATTAAGATCCCTCAACTCACATGGACAATGTGCTTCCAGGTGATTATCAGCATAATTGGGCTTCTTTTATTTGGGAAGTTGTTAGAGCCTTTATGGGGCGCAAAGGAGTTATCAAAGTTTGTTTTTATTGTCAACTTCTCAACTTCTCTGTGTGTCTTCATAACTGCTATTGCTTTCTACTATGTAACACAACAAGAGAGCTACCTGTAAGTATTGTATTTCTATACAAGCATATGACCACAGCTGTTTTGATGCTTCATAGTAGATAAACTAGTAGGTATTTATGCTGTTTATTTTCCAGCTACACTCCTCTTTCTGGATTTTATGGAGTTCTGTTGGGATTGCTGGTGGGCATCAAGCAACTCTTGCCAGATCAGGAGCTTAATCTTTTCGTGCTGAAGATTAAGGGAAAGGTCTTTATCTGCTACTGTTAATACAATAACTCTATTTCACGTTATCATGTGATTGATCTGACATATTTATTTTTCTGCCTACTCAGTGGATTCCATCACTTATTGCACTGATATCAGTTGTTGTAAGCTTCTTCCTAAAGGAATTGGTGTCTTATCTCCCAGTTATATTGTTTGGCATTTATATGAGTTGGATTTACCTACGTTACTTCCAAAAGAGGCTGGAGACAGGCCTGAAAGGAGACCCGAGTGAGGAGTTCTCTTTCTCAAGTTTCTTCCCTGAATTTCTAAGGTAGTACATCTTCCCCCTTTATGTAAGATCTTGATTGTTTCGTAGTTAAGGGAAGATATTCCGACTAATTTATCAAAACATGCAGACAAATTCTGGACACAGTAGCTTCTATATTCAATCTCTGCGGAAGTATGTTCTGACTAATTTGTTAAAACATGCAGACCAATTCTGGACCCAATAGCTTCTATATTCCATAGGCTTCTTTGTGGAAGATCTGAAAGGGCTGATGCTAGGGATCAGACATTGAATACCTCATCATTGTCTGGTTCAGATTCTATTGAGGCGAACAGGAGGAGGTTAGTTTTTCTGACTTAGTCCTAATTAAGGCATAATTTTGTCGCCGCTCATGCCATTTAGTCATTATGCAATCCTTGGGTACCTTTGCATGTATCTTCGATAATTATCACACCTGGAGAATGCTCAAATTACTTCTGGATTTATGTTCTGATACTGTGTCCCACCTTAAGGAGTCCTTATGCTACATGGATGCAGTTCCTGAGCTCGTGGAATCAAAGTGGAGCTGGCATTCCATTTGTCCCTGTAGATTGTCATGTTATTAGTTTTTGGTCTTTTAGTTCAGTAATTAATGGCTCTATTTCCTGCAAGAAATGCAGTTAAATATTGGCGAAGTTCTGCTGCTAGATGCATGCATATGTGCTTGTGTCCTCAATCTCAGTTGGCTGTGTTGTTAATCTCACTGTAGGGAAAGGGGTCAAAGGGCACTTGAGCAAAGGTTAGCTGAGAAGCTGGCTGCAGTCAGAAGTTCGGAGGGCACATCGCATGATGACGCCTCTGACAAAGTTTGAGTCTTCTATGCTCCGCACTCTGCATTTTGCGAAAAGTTTGAGTCGTCTGTGCAACGAGCTGTGCATTTTGTGGATTCCGGGTGCTTTGTTGTCCAAATGATACTCTGGAGGACAGAAGAACACCATCGATTTCTCATGTACCTTTCAGCAGCCCCAGCCTCACCGCCAAGTGCTTTGTCTTTCCATTATGTCTCCTACTTATCATCTGTAAAGCGCTTTGAGGAGCATGACGGTGGTGATGATGGTGATGCGAGTGTGGGATTTACTGATTTAGGGAAATGTACTTTGGGCAATCGCATCATGTTTCTTAGGACAAGTTAGTTGCTTACCTGCATGCATAATCGCCCAGTATGTGGTGTTCTTTTGCCGTAGTGAGAGTTTTCCTTTACGTTTTTGAGGTCCATAGGAGTTTACAGGAAGTCAGGAACAGAATTATGTAAGGAGTTAGCGTATTAATTCGTTTGGTGATCCCTTTGGTTCTACTTGCTTGCATTATGATTTTCATGAGTTCGTGAGGAAGAATTGAAAAAATATCGCCGTGTAGATTTCTGGACTAAAACTGGGCTTGAAGCACATGATGCTAATTTCTAATCTGTAAGAAATTTCTAATTTCGGAACCACCTCTTAAATTTCTAATCTGTGAAGCTATGGCCCGTGGGTGTATGACTTCACTCACTAGTGTTCTAGTCGTATGTTTTCTGCACGTGCAAGTAGGAAGCATGGATTTAACATGATCTACATGATGGTTTGCGTGCGACGTGTGCGTGTGTGTCTTCTCACTCATTTGCAACACTCTGTGCGTCCATTAATAGAAGAGAAAACAATTTTCAATTTGATTTGAATTTTCGACGACTTTAAATACTTCCCAGAGCATGCAAAGCTGACACGTGTACAATCGGTTCTGCTCACATAAGCCCAAAAGCCCAGTTGCCCAGGCCCATTACAACTAGTAGTCCCTCTGCTTCACGGCTCTGAGCTCTCCTTCCTACCAAACCGAACCCCTCGGAGGCTCGGAAACACGAAATCAAGGCAGGCAACGAGGAAAACAAAGGCGAAAAGAAAAGGCACGAGAAAAACAAACCGAACTAAAAAGAGAAAAATCTCGAAGCCCAAGCCGCCTCCTCCTCTCCATCCCCACTCCGGCGTTCCATGCCTCCTGCCCCCCTCCCCGCCGCCACGAAGCCTGCACGCGCATCCGCCACACGCCCCAGCATCCGGCGGCGCTGCCGCCTCATGCGCTAGCCTCCGCAGGGGCGCCCTCTTACCGCGGGCGGGCGGGCGGGCGGGCGGGCGGGAGCATCGGCGATGGCGCCGCCCCGGAGGAAGCGCGCGGCGACGGCGGCGGCGGCCGCCGCCGCTGCGGCGCAGTGGAAGGTGGGCGACCTCGTGCTCGCCAAGCTCAAGGGCTACCCGGCGTGGCCAGCCATGGTGAGTGATGCTGGCCGCCTGTTCTCTCTGATCTGGGGCTCCCCTAGTGGTCTGGGTAACGTAAGATTCGATGATTCGCTCCATCAACTGGGGAGCCTTTTTAGGGTTTGGTTAGAAAGTAGAATTTTTACTGTACCACAACGATTCACAGTAACAGATGAGGTTTATAGGTTACTGCTTACAGTGATTATTAGGTGTCCTTTGCCGTAATTTTTGTGATTATAGTGGTGCTTTTAGTGAAGCTTGGCGTGTTTAGGGTTCTGGGTACCATCGATGTAGGTGATGGGTGGGCTCGGCATGAAAACTTGTGATCTACAATACTTCTGGCAATTGGGGCTCCATAGAGTTTGGATCAGTTTGGACTTAGGCAGCTGCGCTTGGTTGGTTTTTGTTTTTGTTTCTGTACTGATGATGTGGTGGATAAATAATTTTTTTGGGACAAGAATTGAGGGTTCACTCTCATAAGTTTACTACCGTTATGATATAATTGCTATATTCTATGTGTGTTGTTATCATCCCATCGTTTTGGTGAATTTTGAGGAGTTAAATGCTCGCTTGCTAGTATGAACTTAGGGTTTTATATGGTTTCTGGATGGGTTTGCTTAGGTAGTTGGATGGAACGTGATGATAGCCTGGTTAGTGAAGGCGAATGCCATCTTTTTTGGGATTAAATTGTGTATAGTAAATTATAACCTGCTGTTCAATTCCAGTTATTATAATGTTTCAGGTGATGGTATATGTGCAATGAACTTGTGCTGTTAGCTTGGGGATATGGCAGATTTGCAATATGAAGTTTCAAGTGGTTATTTGATAATTGATTTCGTTAGCTCTGATGCTTGCTAACTGGGTTATCTCCTTAAATTGGTCTCCTCAGAAGTTGGGTCGTTGTAATAGTTATATGTGTCCATGAAGGTCGGCAGCGATTATTTATATGTTTTGTGGAGGTGATAATATAGTTTAAAGACAATAGGGAGATCCTTAGACTTTCTTCGCACGTGTGAAGGTGTCGCAACCTTTCACTGTTTTCGGTGTCCATGTTGAAGTTTCTCCTTACACGAAGCAAGGAAGGGAGTGTAAGCGGGTTGCTATATGCACGGGTGGGCCCGTCCAACGTGGGGGCTGGGCATTGAGCAAAGTTTGGGCCATAGTGTTTCATGTGGATCACCATTAACTTTGGCTGAATTAGGGTTCTTGAAATTAACGAGTGAGGTTGGATAATGATCTTGCTATGGTGCACCTTGTTATGTTTTCGGGAACAAAAAGCTTAGCATGAGATGAGAAAGTTAGCACTATCATAAAATGGTGTATATCGAGATCTCTGTTAAATTAAACGCATCATTTGATATTTATGTGGTTTGTACACATTGACATTGGGGCCTCTATAGTACTATGGATTTCTCTTGGCTACTTTGTTTATGTTAGTGACTTTCTTCTCTTTGTCCTATTATAAGTTTCTTTATGGATTTCTTGCTTTTGCTTATCATTTACTTGGAGGGGTGCATGTACATATATTTTATATTAATTAGGGGTTAATATCTAAAAGGTATCCTCCTTGCCCTTTGCTAACTCAGATGTTTACCTGATGTCCTAATTTTTGCTTTCAGATGTTCATGTGCCGTACTTGATAGATAACTACGTTATTTTCTACTGCGCTTCAGCTATTAAGCATTCCCTCATTTTTTGCCTTCTTAAGTGTTTCTCTTTATGATGACTCAAGTCTCCAAGATAGTTCCTCGGTGCTATTACTACTATTTCAGCGAACCTTCTTGTCAACATGTCTTAGTCAACACCTGCCCCTGTTTTAGTATTTGTTATGGTGTCTTGTTATGAGAAGGTTCACAAATCGTGCGTTTGCTTTTCACTATTGTTGAGAGAGTAGTTCCTCTCCTCCCTACTCTTTTTGGAGGGACTTCCCTTTTGCCATTAAGCTAGGATCTCTAGGATGAAGCTGCTTACGGCATAGGCTTTCCATTTTCCATTTCTATTTGTTCCACTCCTAGGTCTGGTTTGTTTACTGGGAATAGCTATCCTTCGGGGCACCGGTATTTTTTTCAATTGAAACTGAAAGATATCCGAAATCATCATGAGTATTTCAATTCATGAATATCTATACTGTTACAGATAAGCGAGCCACAACAATGGGGACTTTCTTCAGCTAAAAAGAAGTTGCTGGTCTACTTCTATGGAACTAAAGAGATGTGAGTTTTAGTTTGAATTTAAGATTGTCCTTCTGGATTTACAATTTCTGTTGATGCATTTTTTTTATATGCACCATTTGCTTGCGTCAAGTAGCTTCTCTTTTAGCTGTCGATTATTCTACAAAAATTTGGCTGTTGGTCCTTTTGCTACATGAAATGGGATAATACATGGTATATACCTTTAAGGCTGGAAATAAAGCTCAAGGCTTGTGGCTTGGCTTGGAGTCGCAAAGGGTTGGTCCGGGCTCGGCTCGGCTCGGAGGTCAAACGAGCCGAGCCCCGAGCGTCCTTCTTAGCTCGTGTAGCTCGCTGAGCCGAGCCTAAAAGGCTCGCAAGCTACTCGCAGGCTCCTTTGTACAAATTTTTTTAGCATAACCTTTGCTAAAAACCTGACAATTCACAAGCATATGTTCAACAACTCGACAATTCACCAGTGTATATGACATGATAAAAGCACACACTGATCCAAAAAGCATTCAACAAGGTCTAGGCTGCCTGCAAAACCTCCCTTCCCTCAATGCTCGCATGCCCGCGACCCCACGCTTGGGCTGCCTCTCCGACTCCATGAGGACAGAGGGCCAGCTCGTGAGCCGAGCCCATTTCTAAGCTCGCTGCAGGTGGCAAGCCTGGCTCAGCTTGTGTTTTCACGAGCTTGGGCGAGCCGAGCCACGCTCAGCTCGGCTCGTTTCCAGCCCTATATACCTTGATAACTTATCATATATTCTATTGAAGATGGACACAAATAGCATTCCAGTGTTAGCTTCTTTATTTGCATGCAGGCCATGTGTTGTTTGTACATGATTATGTAATTTATGCAAGTCTTTCCTAGATGTTTATTGTCACAGTGAGCGCACGAGAGGGTTAGAGCTTGTGGTACTCACCTAATCAAAAGCTAGTTCTAATGATTATGGAGAATTATGTGCATAACTAATTTTGATTCAGCATTATGCTATGGGCATGCTGGGGCAAACCCAGGAAACCTACTTTAGATAAGGACAGTATACTATCATTGTCAACTTATAGGATCTATACCTTTAGCCTAAATTTTTAGGAGCTCTTTCGTAGGATCCTAATATTCTTTTTTTTTCCAATTTTAAAGTTTAGTCAGAGTTTGAAATTTCAAGTTTGTAGCCTATTTGTGTTATCTAAGTAAATCCTTTCTTCGGTTATCACACAATTATATATGTCAAACTTATATGAGGAGCCTGGAAAATCTAACAAATTAACAGTCAGCTTAGAATTAGCAAATTGCAATTCAATGAAAAGCAGGGGATGGTATCTCTACAAATTAACATGCAGCTTTTCTTAATAGATGCACAGTTTCAGATGAAATAATAAGAACACAAAAACTTTAAAGCAAGGCTAATGATAATTTGCCATCAGAAGAGTATCCCATATACAAATTTTTATGAGGGGAACTGCACTTGATAGAAATGGCTAATAGTCTGTACAAAGTTCTCTCAGGCAAAATTTTATGATGAGATATGGTGGCAGTATAGTCAACAACTTGCCAGCAAGTGGAAGTTAACCACCTATCTGCCTTTTAAGATGCCCTCCATGCTAGATGAACACTGGATGGAGTAAGGTTCTTGAACCAATTTTATGGAATCTCCTTCCACGCGGTCCTATTTAGAGACAAAAATTGGAATGTATCTAAGGAATTGTCTCTAAATAGGACCGTGTGGAAATTAGCGATCACGTGCCCGAACCATAATTTTCTTTTTAAGTCATTTTCTTTTATCTTTTGGCTTATGAATTTTTTATTGGGTTTCATCTCTAGCCTACCCCAACTTGCTTGGGATAAAAGGCTTAGTTGTTGTTGTTGTTGTTGTTGTTGCTCCTTCTACAACAAGTTCCATTTGGTCTTCCACTTTTCGATTGTGTTGGTGCTAGCATAATTCATTTCATGCCATGGATGGTAATATCCATTAAAAATTCTTAATTAAGAGTATGTTGCCTTGGGGCAACCCAAAGGATTGAAATGACAACTTCCTATATTTCCCATCAAAACAACTTCCTATGCTGATAAAATCAGGGCCCAGGAAAATAATTCCCATTTAGATGTATGTATGAATCATTGTCATGGAACCCTAATGGAGTAAGAGTCTTCAATGTTTTTTTAATAAATAAATCCGAATAGAGAACATGTTCATTGGCTCATATCTGGGTTTGTTTTTGGCATAGAAACAAGTCAAGTGCAGACTTGCTCCACCATGTAAAAATCTTTCTTCTAGAGGGCACAAGGGGGACGCACGCACGCCACTCTTACACTGCCACATGCACACACACGCGTGCATGTCCCCAACTCACGCTATGAACTTATTGGAGGCTCCATGGTCCCACCTAACTCGAGCACACACAGTCCCACTTAACACACACACGTGTGTACTCTGATTAAATACAGCACACAATGTCGATCCTAGGGATCGAACCTGGGTGAGTGGGATCAAACACCCTCATCTGTCGCCATGTAAAAATCCATGTTATAGTGGTAAGCATTTCTGCTAATGAACAGATCAGCCTAAGACGTAACTCGGAGAAGTTGCCTCATGATGGCTATCATGTTTACGCATTTTGTTCTTAATCCACAAGCCCATAATTTTTTTAATGATCATCTCTGACATTAGTTCTTAATATTTTAGTGCTTTCTGCAATTATGCTGACCTTGAGGCATTCACTGAAGAGAAAAAGAAATCTCTACTTGTTAAGCGGCATGGCAAAGGAGCAGATTTTGTCCGGGCAGTTAAGGAAATAATAGAGATTTATGATTCTATGAAGGAGGACAATAATAAGAGTGGTTTGACCAGAAAAGATGTGAGTCCAGGTGTTGAAAATCTTGCCAATAATAGCAGCAGTTCGGATACCGGAGGTCCTGAGGAGGGTACTGATTTGGCCAATGACAACAAGCTAGATGGTCATGCTGCCTCTTCCATGGATCACAGCATGGTCAGTACCCCTGGGTCTAATATTGCTGCAATCAAGAGTGAGCATTGTGTTGTGAATTCTGCACCTGATGAGCCTGCTAGTTCATTTTCAACGAAGAGGCAAAATGATGCTCAGCAACAAGATTCTCGCACTCATGATAATCTTGCATCGCCACGGAGGCCAAGAAGTTCATTAGGTGCTGAGCAAAGATCTCAGGATTCTTGTGGGCTGAATGATCCCAATCTGCCTTCTGTTGATTTGATCCCTGATGATAAACGTGAAGATTCTCCTCGGCATAAATGCGTAGGTGACGACAAATCTAACTCGGGCTTCCTTTCTGCTACAAAGGATGTTATGCTGATGCATTCCAGTCGAGGCAACTCAAGTCAATCTGGAGCTTCTGGGAATTGTACTGATGATAAACATTCGAGTTCTACTGCCAATGTGGAAAGTACCCTTAATATTGAAGTATCTCAAACTGGAGCCATGGATAAAGAAGACAAACTGAATGGAACACAAGATCTTTCCATGAGCACAACAGTTACTTTTAAAAGAAAACGTAAGCCGAACACAAATCGTGTTAATAATCCTATGATTAGTGTGGCACCAAATATGGATGAAGAATTGCAGTCTAAGTCAAGTGGAAACCTTGCAGATTCTCCAAATTCAGGGAATGAAGTCAACAAGTCAGATGGAGATGATCACTTGCCATTGGTCAAAAGGGCAAGGGTCCGGATGGGAAGACCCCGGCTGGAGGACTCCACAGTTGATGAGCCTGATATTTCTGATAACAAAACAGAGATGGCTACGCATGCAAATCAATGTTATGAACATGACCTGTCTGCAATAACCGGAAAGGATCATTCAGCTGAACAGGTGCCCCCTGGCATAGATCCTTCACCCAAAGGAGACCTGCCTTTGGCATCAGGAGAAGTTCAGACTGCTTACAAGAACAAAGAATACCAATCAAAGGTTTTTACATTGGATGGAGAAGCTGCTTTGCCTCCATCTAAACGCCTTCATCGTGCCTTAGAAGCTATGTCTGCTAATGCAGCTGAAACTATTAGTAATCTGCCTGAAGTGAAAGGCCAAAGGAGTTTATCCTGAAATGTTGCACAACTTCAATAGCAAGCTCCACTTCTAATAACTCTGCAGATGCACTTGTCAAAAGTCCAAGATCTGCAATTACTAAAAGCCCCAAAATTTCTTTGAGTGCACATTCTTTGGATACCCCAATTGGCCAAAAGCATATCTCACGACCAGTCATATTAAACAAGGATCGCCCCTCTACTATTTCCATGGAATTTGAAAATGATGGCAATCATAATCCACCAACAGACAAAGTTTGCACTAGGGTTGATAATGATGTCCGTGGAAAAGCTCCAACCTGTTCCATGGAGTTGAAAGAGCCCGCCCTTTTACCTATGCTTGATCAAATACCTTTGGAGAAAGCAAGTGGAAATGGGCCCATGGAACCAATTGGCAACTCTGCTCGTGATTTTGACAAAAGTATTGATGGATCTGCTGATCCAGTTAGCCAAGCAAAGACTGTTCTGTCAGGCACTAATGGCAATTGCAATCCTGTGCCTCATGATAAGACAGGTCTAGCTGAATCAACGGTTATTGTGGGTGACAGAACAAGAGCCTCTTCTTTGGTTACTAAAGTTTCATGCGTTCATTCTGATGCAGGTGCTCGGACATTTGAAGTGTAAGCCTTCTATTTGATGTCAAACCAAATCTTCTATTTCTCAGATATATAGGCACTATTTTCTACCTAGGCATATTGCACATGTTTACCTTAATTAACTAATTCCAGCAATCTTAGGAGTCACGTGTTTTGCATTTTAACCATGTTCCTTTCTCCAAATCTTTGCATGCCAGCATAGACTCCCCTTTCATGTAGTTCACTACTATAAATAATCACTCAATTTTATGGCGCACTTACAAAATTGGCTCAGTGCATTGATATTTATATTTGCATATTTTCTTTGGTCTGTATCTTTTTGGTACAGAGTATGCACAAACAGGATTGAAGGTCTTATGCACTTCTGAGGACTGTAGGGTCAGTGTAGAAGTATAACTTGGAGCTGCCTCGTTGAGTTGTAGATACATAGGAAGATTCTGCTTTGGTTCAAGGCACATGGATGCCAAAGTCTGCTTTACCGAAATTTGTTAACTTTGACCAGATTTGGCCTCTTCTTTTCATTGGCTCAAGTTGATTTTATGTGATACGTGGCCAATTCATTGGGAGCCAATTTCAAAATCAAATTTTGGTAGTGCCAATTTGGGGCAATGTTTGGTAGGGCAATTTGGTCACCACCCAAACACAGATATTTTGGGCAGTTCTCACTCTCACTACTGGTAGAAAGGATCTGATTATATTTCCTAGCAACCTACGGATGACATCATAGGTTGTTGGTATCAAATATTAGGTGGGCGTATTCGTCTGCACTAACAATATATGTGTAATTCGTTCTTCTGGAAGCAGTTCAAAATTTCTAGGATATGTGCTCAAGAAGTTTTGGTGATGTAAAAACTCTTTTCTTAGTCCAGGTGACTTGCAAACACAGGTAATAGTGTAATATGATTGTCTTCAATTTTTAGTGCAAAATCCATGTTTTCACGGGCGATTGAGACTATTGTACAAAAGGATCAAATAAATTTATCTTCTCTGTTTTTTCTAATCCGTGCTCTTTCTTATATGTACCTTCTAAATTCTTATGTTTATCATGTGGATAGGCTTGATAGTAGTTTCATTGGTTCATCTTGTAGGCATGGTTCTTCAGCAATTGCACTGAAAGAACTCGACCACAGAATAAACCCAAAGGATAAGAGTTTATCGCCTATGAAAGAACTTATTGCTGCTGCGCATGCTCGGAGATTCTCTCAACCAACTTCTTTCATAAACAGTTTTCTAGATTCCAATGTTATTTCTGAATCTTCGGTGAATATACCTTCACTTAAGGAAGGATCAGGTGCCCGGTGTTCACCTTCAAATCATACAATAAGGTCGGCATCAGATAGGATACATACTGAACAGAATAGTGGTAAGATTCCTTTTGATAATATGCAACAGAAGAGCTTGAACAAATTGGCAGGTCATGATGAGGCCAGGTCAGCACGGAGGGCCTTTGAAACTTTCATTGGTACACTAACAAGAACAAAAGAATCTATATCCCGTGCAACACGTCTTGCTCTGGAATGTGCTAAGCATGGCATTGCTGGGGAGGTTAGACCATACATACTCTTCTGTATGCACTTCTCATTTACACGTCTACTGTTTTAATCTGGTTTATTTTGGACCTTTATGTTGTGTACTGCAAAACAGTTCCATTTTTTATATAACCATCATTTACTTGCTTGTAGTTGTACAATTGGTAGCTTTTCTTTGATCCATGGTTGAAGTATTTTTTGTCATCACTTTACTTAGCCTGATTGCGATGATATTGGTTCATCGTTAGCTTTCATTACTTAGCCTGCTTGCGATGATATCTGTTCGTCGTTAGCTTTCTACCATGAGGAATATACATTTTGCTCTCATTTAGGAAAACAGTTACATTCACCATTGGAATGGGGAGTAATCTCTTTAGTACATTCCTCTAATGTGGCACCGCAAGTTATGCACAACATTTGCGGCGTTCAGTCTTACAAGTAAAAAGTTATACTCTTTTATGGCCATTGACCTGATCAATGCAGTTGAAGTTGTGTCTTATTGGTGTGTCTTTTGTCTTTTTGTTCGACAATCTAGGTAATGGATGTCATCATCGAACGCCTGGAGAAGGAATCAAATTTGTATAAAAGGGTGGACCTGTTCTTCCTTGTGGATTCAATAATCCAATGCTGTCGCAATCAGAAAGGTACTACCATCATTTTCTCATCTTTTCTCTTAGCATTTTTGAATGGTCAGGCTTTTCAAGTTACTGTCATGAATCTTGTAGGTGGAGTTGGCGATGCATATCCTTCTCTTATCCAGGCAGTCCTGCCACGAATACTATATGCTTCCGCACCTCCTGGAAATTCGGCTTGGGAGAATCGAAGGCAATGTCTTAAGGCAAGTGCCCTAATTAGGAGAGATAATAATCTAGTGTTCTTTCACCTTACTTCACCCGCCTGTGTCTTTATGATTAGGTTTTGAAACTCTGGCTTGAGAGGAAAACCCTTTCAGAATACATCGTTCGCCATCATATTAAAGAGCTTGAAGCTCTTAATGAGGCATCATTTGGGAGCTCTCGCCGTTCTTCAGGGACTGAGAGAGCTCTGAATGACCCATTGCGGGATAATGAAGGAATGCTTGTAGATGAATATGGAAGGTATGTCTTTAGTTTTCCATCATGAGAGACTGTTTCTAAGGTACAGTGAGTGTACAACTGAGCATTCTTTATCTCTGTTACTGCAATAGTCCTTTATCGCTATCCTGTATTCTTGGCATGTGAGGATTTTGTTTAGTTTTTCCCTAAGTACCAAAAAAAAAGGAAAGATCACCACTCACCAGTGCATGAGTTCTTGTTGCTTATAGCAAACCAGCAACTTCGCTTAAGCATGGGTTCCTGTAGTTGGTGGTGTTGTATTGGACTAGACTAGAGTAATAGATAGCGTTGGATGGTTAAAACCAGCTCCTCTCTGCTTTCTGCCTGTAAGTGTGCAGCTACAGCAAAGGGCCCAACTCTTAGGACATTTTCGCAAAGAATCTAGATATATGTGCCATCTGGCTGTTACTGGCTGGATTCTGGAAAATTCAATAAACTTCTTGAATTTGACTTTACACTTCGCATGCAAGAATAACACAATATGGCTACAAAGTACAAACAGTATGGGTTGGTATAACTGGTTAGCACCAAGGGCCAAATAGTTGGTGCTGTTATTTCTTTCCAATCCTAAATCACATAAGTGGAGCCACCATGTGCATGTGCAACTTTGGGCTATTGTAATTTGTTTGGGACCATTTGAGATGCTGTAGATTAGTAGGAGATACGGTGGGCAGATGACACAAGTACTTTATACAGCACATATTAGAAAATAAGTGGCAATTAGTACCACCAAATCTGGAAGAAAATATAAAAGTTGTCAAGCATATGTAATTTATCACTAGGGCATTGGCAGGGTGTTTATGATGCCTAATGTTAGTAGTATATGGACTACAGCGTGAAATTGATTAGGTGTTTTGGAAGATTAAACAAAAATACAAAAGTATGTACTTCTTAGGCACAATTTAGATTTGTCTATCAGGTATTTTCTAATTTTGAGTGGGTAACAAACCGTTGCCATGCATGCTGAACTGTGCTATATTTTCTTTTTATACTAAAGGTATATGTTCACTACAATCATGCTTATATGATTCTATTGCTCTTCACAGCAATACTGGTTTTCATCTTCCAAATTTAATTTGCACGAAATTAATTGATGAGGAAGGAAGCTCCTCTGAGGAGAGGAGCTTTGAAGCTGTTACTCCTGAACATGAAACTACAGGTGCTAATGAGCAAGTGGATTCTGAATTGCATCCGGCGAAGCATCGACTTGTCTTTGAAGAAGTAAATGGTGACCTTGAGATGGAGGATGTAGCCCCATCATCTGAAGCTGAAGCTAGCTCCGCATGCCAACCAGATCTAACTGATGCTACGTGTACAACTACTAATCAAAGTCTCGATTCTGTTCCTCCCCTACCTGATGACAAGCCTCCAACTCCGCCCCCATTGCCATCATCTCCACCACCTCTGCCACGTCCAAACTGTGCTGTCTTTCAAAGTTCACAGGTTCAAGGAGCATTGCATGTGGCAGCTGATCGAGTTGAGCCAGATCCTTTAAGGGTATGTAGTTCTTCTCTTTGTAGAAGACCACTGTAATTTTTTAATTATGGTGAATCTAATGAGTCATTTATTATTCTTTGCAGAATGTTCAAGATCAACACCCTCATTCTGTTGCAAACAACCGAGGCAACATGGATCCTTGTGTAGTTCCATCGCAGCCTCCAGCACCCTATACTTCTGGATGTGCAGGGCATACAAATCAGATACTTCCGCCGCCGCCACTGCCTCCACCACCGCCACCAGCCGTAGCACCATTTCATCCTCCTGGACCCCATGGAAATTTTTCTGGGCCCCCAGTACCGCATCATGGAAATAACTATCACCAACCACCATCAGCACCATTACCTAATAATGCATACCATTTGCAGCCACCACCACCCCATCCACCAGTTCCAAATCAGTTCCCATATATGCCACCTGAACCACAACAAAGAACACAACCTTGGAATTGTAATTCTTCCTATCCTGAGAGATATCAGTACAACGGACATGACAGAGGTCACCATGCATACGATAGGAGGCACCACTTTGATGATAGATGGCATCACTTTGAGGATAGAGGGCATCACTTCGATGATGGAGGGCATCGCTTTGATGATGGAGGGCATCGCTTCGATGATGGAGGGCATTACTTTGATGATGGAGCGTATCACATTGATGATAGAGGGCATCACTTCAGCGACAGAGCAGTTAGGGGACAAATGCACCATGAAGTTGCTGAGAGAGGAAGGTTTCCTCCACACTTTCGGCCAGGTATTTTCCTTGTTTTGCTATCAAGCATTTGAAGTTTCGCATCGAACTGCTTGTGTATTATATTGAGCAAGCTTGTTCCAATCAGTATCCAGTTGCCTTTATTTTTACTGACTGAACTATCATTACAAATTTTCAGATCCCCCATTTCCAGACCATTTTGATGCTTCATCCCACCACCATGGGCGACCATCGGATCCTCCACCAGGTCCATGCTCTGGGTGGTCTATGCCGCCCAGGAGATCCAAGTACCCTCCTGGCTCCAGACATTCAATGGAGCCTCCGGTTTCCCATGAAGGAGGTGCGCTATTTCATGTTGTGCGTTGCTCTTACAGAAGTCATATCTGTTTGCTACACAACTACTTCACATGATCGCAACACATCCATGTTCTACAGATCGTGCCTTATCAAGAATAGCTGTTTTTGTCGTGTTTTCAATTTTTTAGCACTCTCTGCAAGCTGAATGTGTTGATCGTCATTCCAAATCAGGTTGGAGGAGGCACGGAAGACAAAATTATGATAGACACCATAGATGACTGGGAGCAGAAGCTTGGTATCTCATTTACTCATAACTATGCTGAGCCTCATCTGTGGTACACCTCACAATTTTTAGAGATATAATTTACTTAAAAAGTGTGAAATGAGAGCAGTCCCTACTGCATTGGTTTTCTATACCTTTCCCTTTTCATGACTAGGGTGATGTTGAACTAAACTCTTATAATGGCAGATTGGCAGTACATGGTTACTGGAGAGTGGGATAGTTCCTGACTATTTAATGGTACATCATTTAATCCATTTAATTTAGAAATCATTCTCTTAATTGCTTGGTGCACTTGTTTGTTCATCCTGCGTTTATCTGACGATTTATTTTTACTATTTTCCAGGTTATAGATTTTGTTTTTCGTTCTTTTCGTCATCGGTGAGCCGTGAAGAGATCTTCAATATCTCCATTCGCGGATGGGCTTAGCATGAAATCTCTTTGAAAAAGTAGAGATGGAACCAGCCCCGCTGTACATATGTATCTCACCACTGTTCTGCAAATGCAGAAACGGAAGGTAGATCAATCATGCGAAGAGTTGTCCTGTATCAATTTAGTTAGCCATAGACTATGCTGTTAGCCTAACATTCTACTGTGTTACTGAAAATTTGTTCATTTGTTTCCATTCAAATATCCTTTTTGTAAACCAACTGTTATTTTATATACCTTGCCGAGACTGTTTGACAGCAGAGTACATAGCCAAAATTTAGAATGTTTTTTGCACCTGTTGTACTGTATCGGGCATTCTTTTGGTCATGTGGTTTTGATTCCGTACAAATGAATAATGCTGGTATAAACCTTCCATCGGGATAACTACCGTAGAGAAGTCCAAACAGAGCAGCCGAAGTAGATGATGGGTTTGTAGAGAAGGATGAACATCAGGGAGGCGAAGGCATCACACGAAGGACCCAATTAAATTAGGGATCAACTCCACGGTGAACCTTTAGCATGGAAAAACAGGGTAAATATCCATTAAGAGATCTTTAACTTTACTATTATATATATTGAAGTTGGTGGTGGTTGGTTCATCCATAGTTCATCCACATCCTCTTCTATTGTTAGTTGATCCACCTCTCTCCCCTCTCCCATAGCTATAAAATCTCAACTAAACAACAACTAACTATGCATTATCTATGTAAAAAAAATTATATTTCTGTTTAACAATAACAAACAAGCTGTTGGCCACTTAACTATAAAAACAAACTCAATGTGATTATGCAACTAAACAATAACCATTTGACATCCATGCATTATCTATATAAAAAGTTATGACAAACTCAATGTGATTATGTTAACTACCAAAACAAACTCGCTCCTCCCGTCCCCTCTATTTTTGACTAAAAAACAAATTCGATGGTGGCCGCTTAATTAGAAAATCAAACTTGCTGGTGGATGCAAACAAAGGCGATGTGACACAACTCGAATTGCCATCGAGTTCATCCACACCTTCCCATTAAAACTCTCCCCTCCACTAATCATATGCTTAAAAAATCTCTAACAAAAATCAACAAACTAACTATCTTAGATATAGCTCTCCTCTACTAACCACATTTCTAAAAATTCTCTAACAAAACAAACAAATAAACTATCTTAGATATAACTCTTCTGCACTAACCACATTCCTAAAAAATCTCTAATAGTCCAACAAACTAACTACCTTAGATATAACTCCTCTCCACTAACTATATTCCTAAAAAAATCTCTAACAAAAGTCAACAAACTAACTACCTTAGATATAATAAAGATCTAAAAAATCTCAAACAAAAACCAACAAACTAACTACCTTAAATATAGTAATGACTCCTCTCAATTAAGCTCGAGGCAAGCGCCTCCACGCCGCACGCTCCATCACCGTCCGATCCCCACCGCTCCCCTTCATCCTACGCCGCCTCCACCGCTGCCGCAACTCTGGCCAAGACGCCTACCCTCCTAGCCGGGCTGCCCTAGCCATCGGCCAAGGGGAAGAAGAGGTGCCCGGCTGAGGGAAGGAGAAGTGAAGGGAAGAGAAGGAGGGGAAGGAGGAGGAGAAGAGGAAGGAGAAGAGGAAGGAGAAGGAAGAAGAAGAAGAAGAAGAAGAAGGGAGGAAGAAGCCGCCTACCCCTTGCCGTGCCGTCGCCGCCGCCCCAGCCGAGCCGCCTCACCTCCTAGCCGGGCTGCCCTAGTCGCCGACCAAGGGGAGGAAGAGGAGCTCGGTTGGTGGAAGGAGAAGAGAAGGGAAGAGAACGAGGGGAAGGAGAAGGAGGAGGAAGAAGAAGATAGATGATGATGATGATGATGATGAGAAGAAGAAGATGAAGGGGAATTTTGGAATTGGGTAAAGGTGAAATGAACTGCTTCTTTGTCTTCTGTTGAGATTCAAAATTGTATAATTCTTTTTAATACCCGGCTGCTCTTCTGTATCAACTGTCTATCGATCTACTATTACTAACAGAGTGTCCGTGCGTTGCAATGGATATAAATTCTAGAAAGAAAAATCGTATAACACTAATTTTCAACATGACATACTACAACATAACTTGAGAAATAAAATGATCATCATAGTTTATTTTATGATACTATCTTTCCTTTTAAAATTTTTATCCGTTGCAACGCACTGGCACTCTGCTAGTACTATTAGCGTGGGAGCGTTATCAAGTTTGTCATTTTCTTTTTTTCTATTTTTCTTTGTTTGTTTGTTTTTCTTATGTTTTGTTTTTTTTATCATTTTATTTCTTTTGTCATTCTTCTACCATTTTTTTAAAAAAAAATTCATTGTTTCTTTACTTTATTCTCCGTAGTTTTTCCTTCGATTTTTCCCATCTAGTTTTTCATGTCGTTTTTTCAATTTTCTTCTAAACGGTTTTTTCTCTCTCCAGTTATCTTAAACCATTTTCACATTCTTTTCAACGTTTTGATCGATTTTTCTTCATCATTCCATGCCGGGCCGAGAAGACTTGTAGAAATTGTAGATGAGAAAAAAAATATAATATACTATAAAAAATATATGTATATAGTAGACAACTATCGAGAAATGTAGTAGACAAATATGCAGTAGACAATTATCGATAAATAACTGAGAAAAATAAGCAATAGATAACTGACAAAAAAATACAGTAGACAACTTAGAAAAAATAGTAGACAACTCACAAAAAGTGACTTAGAAAAAGACAATAGACAACTCACAAAAAGTAACTTAGAAAAAGACAGTAGACAACTCACAAAAAGTGCAATAGACAACTAAAAGAAATGTAGTGGATAATTGATAGAAAATGCAGTACATAAAATGCACAGTAGACAATAAAAAATGCGGTAAAGAAGACGTAGAACCTAGATGGAGTTGTACTACTTCTCTAGGTTTCAGATGATGAATACTTTACCACAGAGTTTGTTATTGGAGTTGAATGTTAGGTTATAAGAATTCAACGTTCATGTTTGAAATGTGTATATCGGAAGTTCCGATATCGGATGTTCCGGCATTCTGATTAGAACTTCCGATGTATTTCGGAAGATCCGATCTTGACTATGTTTTTAGCGCTCTGGAAAAACCGGAGTCTCCGATTGAATGATCGGTAAGTCCGATGTGTTTCGGATGTTCCGAGTTTGAATTCGGAGGTTCGGACTTTCATCTCCGGAAGCTCCGAGTTTTTCCGGAAGCTCCAAAGTCCGTGTGAACCAGATGGTCCGATGTGATTCGGATGTTCCGAGGTTGATTTCGGAGGTTCGGACCTTCATCTCCGAAAGCTCCGAGTTTTTCCGGAAGCTCCGAGGTCTGTGTGAACCGGATGGTCCGAGGTGTTTCGGAAGTTCGATTGTTGAAGTCGGAATTGAAGTCAGAGGCTCCGACTTGCAATTTCGGAGGGACCGAGTTCGAAGTCTGGACTCGGCTTTCAGATCGTGTATGGGAGAACCGGAGGTTCTGATCCAGAAACCGAATGTTCCGATAGTGAAAACATTTTGACCACGTGCTTTTTGATAAATTAGAGTTTGGTCAATTTGTCTCGTAAAAGTTGATGGAATTGTTTTCTCGACTAACTTGGGTCAAGTAGAAAACTTATGCTCGCAACCAGTTTGCTTGTCTACTAGTGTGCAGATTTAATGAGTTCGACGATGGTTTATGCTCGCAACCGGTTTGCTTGTCTACTAGTGTGCAGATTTAATGAGTTCGACGATGGTTCGGTCACGAGGATCAGCATGACGTTTGAAGGGCGGAGATGCAATCAAGTTGGTGGCATCGACATCGGACGGCTCAAGATGGAGCTTTAGCGGACAAGGCAAAGGTGGAGACAAGACGTGAGGACCAAGTTAGTGCGAGGGCACTTTGGTAAAAGTATAGACACTACCGAAGCAAAATCAAAGAAATCGCAGCGACGGCAAATGATGCAGTTTAAGATTAGGTTTGCGGTGATAAGGTGGTTTGAGGGTGGATAGGTGGCTTAGACGCTTTGGGATGCGTGCTAAGATTCATATGCCCTAAGGTGGGCCTTGAGGCCCAAGTGGAGAGGGGTATGCCCCTTCCACTATAAATAGGAGATGATGGGTTTGTGAAATCCTAACCTTTTTTTTGGACAATCTTTTGTAAGAGCTGCTCAAGAGAGTTTTGGCCTAAGTTGAGAGGCTTTTAAAACATCAAGAAAATCAATACAATAAGAGTTCCAAGAAGAGAGGACACGTTCTTGAGTTTCTTTCTTTCTCTCTCTTTGGATTTTTCATTTTCTTGCCTTTCTCTTTTGAGACCTCTTGGATATGGCAAACTAGTGATGTAAGATCATGTTCATGTTAATTCCATCCTAGTATACCCAAAGAATCTCTCATTCCCATCTTGATTTCAGATCTATATTGGAGAAAAGACAAGTTCTTGGAGTTTTCAATTTTGATTCTTTTTGTTGTTTCAATCTTGTCTTTTGGGGCTTGGAATATGTTGCTAGGATATGTGAGATGATTTCGTATTAATTCCTTATCAACATACCTCACAAGGTCCATTTGATTTTTACTCATCTTATTAGCTAGGACTGATTTTTGAAGTTAGAAAACAGCAGATAGTAAATTGGGTTTTTTCTATTAGCACAGACAAGCTTTTGACATGATTCCAACTAGAATAGCTTCATTAGTCTTGTGTCTACCACTGTGCAAAATTTCGTTCAATTCCGTTGGGTAGATCAAAATCTGTGAACGTTTTTCAAAGCGATAATCTGTTGATCTTGCCAATATCGGAAGCTCCGACTTCCTCGTTCCGAAAGTTCCGACCCGGAAGTCGGAAGTTCTGATTTTTTCCAGAGAGTTGAGAAACAGAGTCACTTTGGAACTTCCGGTAAGGTCGGAACCTCCGATGTTTCTACTCCGGAACTTCCGATCTGTCTGGTTTTGGCTCCACTGATTTTGATTGTTTTTGTCGATGGTTTTCCGCTGCATTCTCTGATTTGAATATTTTGCATTGTGTTCTTGTTTTTAGAAGAAAAGTTGAAATCGACATTCACCCTCGGGTCGGAAGCCACTGATCCAATAGAAGAAATATATGTAGGAGAAAATAATAAGAAAATGTAGTAGACAACTAAAACTATGCAATACTACTATAATATAATGTGAAATCACAAAAAAATGTAGCATCAGATAATGCAGTATTATTGGATGTAGTAGAAAAAAGTCATCAAAACATATCCAATTGAGATCATAATTTTGAAAATATCTCATTGAAATAAAGAGTGGTGAAAGCAGATTTTGATTTGGACGCTCGATTTGAGAGCAACGACTTTTTAAAGTTCCGGATATGTTTTTAAAAGGTTGACATCATCTATTATGGAAACTAGTTGTCAAAGCTAAACAACCCACACGAGAGGGAGGTTTGACGCGCTTTCTGAAAGCTTGACATGCTTTCCTACTCGTAAAGCTCATGCGGGATGGATTAACACCAAACAAAAACTTACGGGGCATATGTGCACTCGTTAGCATTTTTGTTAAATTATTTACAAGAACAGTCCATTTACTCCTGAGAAGTACTCCTTAGGGCGTGTCTTGAGATTATTTACAAGAAAAGTCCATTTACTCCACGGGGAGGCCACGTAATTATGTTTTTTGCATGTACCCTCCGCGTCTCCTTATCTCAATCACACAACGCAACCAGAGAAAATCATCCAAACCACTCTTGAAATCATCCCAACCATCTGATCAAGAATGCATTTGGGAGAGATATAGTTCAGGGTCTAAGTGGACAACCACAATGCTCCGGTGAGTAAAATGAACTTTTTCCTTTGCTTAAATCTTAATGCAATCAACCTTCCAAATTTAAATATGGCTCTTGGCTGCTAATATGAACAGGAGATTAAGATAGGAAGACATTGCTCTCGTGGCACTATTTTTTCTGTACAACACTTTCATATCACTTTACTTTACATTTTATTTAGATATAGCCCGACGCTATGGTACTATGGATATTTTTATTACACCCATGCATCTTTCATTCCCCACTCCCTGCCTTTGCCTCCTCCTTTTCTTTCTGTTTACTCCTCTAGCATTGCCCTTTTTGTGGGGTTTAGTTCCGCCCACGAGCCTGCCACCGTTGGATTTGCTGCTCCTGGCCTACTGGCACCAAATCTTGCCACCCCCACCCCACTGGCATTGGAATCTCACCTCTCTTGAGTTTGTGGCCTCAGATTTCATCGTACTTGATCCTGAGGTCGTTGTATCCACCGACTAGGCCTGCCGCCATGCTCCCACATATGTGGGTGGTGCATGTCAAGAGAGGCCAACAAGCTCGGTGGCTTGGTGAAGAGGGCGGCATGACGAGGTGGATAGAAGAGGTGCTTCAATTTCGCTGAGTTAAAAGGAATGTGTCGAAGAAGGTGGAACGGACAAAGTTGTGTAAAAATTTGCATGACAAGGTGCAAATGATTGGTACGGTAACAACATGACAAAAAGGCAAAAAGCGACGCCAAAAGAGAGATTTTCCAAAAGAAAAGGAAAAAAGAAGAGAATAAACATAATAGTACTAATTTATCTCTCGCCCGAGCTATAGTACAGCGTGATGCTATTCACGTGAACAGCAGCAGTGCACTGCGTGAAACAGAACCGGAGCGGCATCAAACTACAGTTTAATCACGGACGTCAATATCTAATCCAAAGCAAGCAACTACCCGTTCCATTCATCACCATATCTTCCATGTTTGTGCCGTAAATGCCGATATCCCCAAATGGGAAGAACAAAATCTGGCAGTGCAAACACGTTTACGGAGAGCCGCACTTTGTCATTTCAATTTAGGAAGAAAAAAGAAAACCATGCATCCATCTTGCAACGTACAGGCGGTGTTAATATATTCCTACGAAAACCTTGAAAGATACAGCTAGCTCCCTGATTAAGGTGACAAGAGATCTTGAGCCAGTTCCCACTAGGCAAACGGGCAAAAAAAACGTGTATTAATACGCCACTCAAATGGATCAATTCATGCCAGGGGAAGGGGGAAAGAAATGGAGTTATCCTGCAGCCCATGCCGCCGTCTCGGTTTCGTGCTGCTCCTCCTGCTGCTGCCGCTGCTCCGGCTGCCGACGTTGAGCTTTGGATGGGCGCCGGTGACGAGGACCTTCACCGTGGATGAGCAAGGAGGAGGCGATTTCAGGAAAGTGCAGTCGGCGGTGAACTTCGTTCCGGACGGCAACCGTGAGTGGATCAGGATTCATGTCAAGGAAGGGAGCTACAGGTCTGGCATTACTGCACATACCAAGATATATTTGGCCTATGTTTATATTTTTATTTATTGTCATAGTGCTCTATCGATCTGTCAAGAAACTAATGCAAGCTCCGCACAAGTACTCCGCATATATGCACAAAAGTTATACTTATACGCGCTGACGTGGATAGCAACAACATAGTAACCATAGTGTCCGGACGCGATACACGGTAGGTAGTGTTTTTCTCTTTGTAATTAATCAATCCACATTAGTACGTAAGTAGAGTTTTATAGATTTTCTTTGCAAGAAGTTTATGTATATAAGTTTATCATGAATTGCTAATTTCGAGATATGCTAAGCAAATCATGTATGCAGGGAGAAGGTCACCATCCCAAAGGAGAAAGGCTACATCTTGCTCGAAGGGGACGGCTCATGGAAGACGGACATCAATTGCGACGCGCACGCGCACTCCGGCATCGACGAGCTGATGCGCGGGCGCCTCGACGTCAACCGGTCGGCGACGTTCGACAGCGCCACCTTCACCGTCCTCGCCGACGACTTCGTCGCCCGGGGCATCGCCTTCAGGAACACGTACAACTCTCTCGACAAGAGCAGGCCGGACCAGGCGGTGGCGGCGCTGGTCGGCGGCGACCGGATCGCCTTCTACGACTGCGCATTCTACGGCTTCCAGGATACGCTCTGCGACTTCGCCGGCCGGCACTACTTCCGCCGCTGCTTCATCAAGGGCGCCGTTGACTTCATCTTCGGCTACGGCCAGTCCATCTATGACGGCTGCACCGTCGTCTCCAACGTCCCGTCGTGGTACGGGCAGCAGCCCGGCTGGGTGACGGCGCACGCCAGGGTCGGCGCCGGCAGCCCCGGCGGGCTGGTGTTCAAGGGCGGCGAGATCCGGGGCACGGGACGGCAGTACCTCGGCCGCGCGTGGAACCAGTACGCTACCGTCGTGTTCTACCGTGTGGACATGGCCGGCATCGTCGTGCCGCAGGGATGGGACGCCTGGAACGCCGAGCCCGACAAGGAAGAGGTCACGTTTGCGGAGGTCGGATGCACGGGGCCGGGGTCCGACATGGCCGGAAGAGTGGCGTGGGAGAAGCACCTGAGCGAGGAGGAGGTGCAGAGATATGTGGACATTAGCTTTATCGACGACGGCTGGCTGTCCAAACAGCCGTAGCGTAGCTAGCTAGCCTGGCTAGAAATTAAGATACAAGTTACTTGCACACTTGCATAAGCGAGATCTAGACGAGTTTGTACCGAGATGCTGGTTTCATCAGTAGCCAGCCGTTTGCCATCCTCATCGCTGGACCAACCGCAGGCGGAGAAGAGTAACACACATGACCATTTGTACACCTGCAACAACACCAGACGCTACAAAGGGCTACAAAAACAAGAAACCCATCGCCAGAAGTGGGACAAAGAAATCTCTAAAAGACTATTGGCTGGGGCAACATCCCGTAGAAGACTGTTTGTAGATCTACCATTGGTGCACACAGAAGACGAAGAAGAAGAACTCAATAGCGTCACGAAGCGAGAAGCAGAAAAATGTACTCCTCATCCCCAGTCCAGATCCCTCAACACCGAGGACAATACCCCCAATAGCAAAGAAAACTGAGTATTATTTGTATTGTCACCGCTATCACCATCACCATAACGGGCCGAGGCACTGGACAGGGAAGACCTCATGACCAATTGCCCGCCTGATCTGGTGTTCCAGATCCGCCGAGGCAAAACACGACAATCTCCTCGATGTCACCGTAGATAGCACCGCACGGACGGGGATGGAGGCAGGAGACCTTGTTCCATACATCGCCACCTCCACTACCATCGCGGCGTTGTGACATGCACCAAACTCTACACTAGAAGGACCTATCTACACACCTAACATGATGATCCATGGTTTCTGCCACCACCTGATGCTAGAGCGGCCCTTGAAGCGATGGATACCAATGGATCTTCCTAGCGGAGTACGAATGCCTAGGTTGCCAGACGCCAATGGATCTCGCTAACGGAGTACGAACACCCGAGTCACTACAGACCAACCGCCGAGAGGAACCGCTCTCAGACACATGCGTTAATTTCTAATCAGGAGACTGTTCGTTGAGACTTTGATCTCTTCCACCAATAATTTTTTGAAGACTTTTTCACCAAGAATTCAATCTAAATATTGATGGCTTGTCCTAAACCTTCTGTTATTTTCCTTCACTCGTCCTCATCACTGGCTGTATCGTAGTTGCATTATTCGATTAGGACAATATCATGCCTCTAGATGCTTTACACATTCGCCTCTGTCATATGCACATCGCATCAATGTCAAGCAAATGTATTCGTCATTCTTAGCCCACTCTTGACTAAGACTATCCTGACATCTTGTGTCGCTCAAGCGCTGCGTCCATTTCTACTCCTAGTCCCTTATGCACTAGAGTTACATGAGTGGCCATACTACTAAGCTCCTTTTCGAGAATCTTGGTGATTTTTTTACTATTTTGTGATCAAACTACTCTATCTTGTTACATGACCCTTACATAGTATATTCTCTAGTAATTAATGCTCACACAGATATAAAGTTATGTGGTGATTAGGAAGAAATGAAATTTTGTGCAACGGGGAAAAACGACCCTTGGAACGTCTTTAAAGCTAAGATTTTTGATACTCTAGTGAGGCACGTGCTCTGCTTGCTTAACATAGCAGCGCCGACCAACCGAGCTATGCGCGGTCCTCATGTAGTATATACCGAAGTACTCCCTATGCATAAAATTTTATTGGCACACATATACTCTCCTTTAAAACATGGCTAATTATCGTATTATCAGGTGGAAAACACCCTCCGGTGTGAACCTCGTGGAAAATACGTCTTCATGTTTCAACTAGTTCTAAAAGAATATCATAGGAAGGGGAGTGATATTAAATTAAAAAATTAATTGTGGAGTATAAGTTTCAAGATTTGCATGAAAGTAGTGGTGAAGTAGAAGTCTCAGGATTGGCATCCCTCAATTAATGAGCTGAAAAGTAATAGTACTACATTTTCATCCCTCAGAAGAGAAGTCAGAAGATTTGCAACACAATACATTTAATCCTTGAATTAATAATTATTTTTAAATAATAAAAGAGAGAAACTCTTCCAATCTCTACGTCTAGGCACTACTACAAAACACGTCATCCTGGACCCTGCCATCACTGACGGGTAAAAAATATCCACCAGTGATGAAAACCATCAGTGACGAGTTTTAATGAAAACATCATTACAGACGGACAAAATAAATACCCGTTAGTGATGTCGAGCATATCACTGACGGGTAATAAAAAGACCCGTCCGTGATGTGAATCCCGCCAACTCCGAAATTTCAAAACCCGAAATTTTGTCATCATGGATGGGTCGTTTTCTGACCCGTCAGTGATGCGTGGACTCATCACTGACGGGTTAAAAAGAGACCCGTCCGTGATGTGAATCCCACCAACTCCAAAATTTCAAAACCTTAAATTTTGTCATCACGGACGGGTCATTTTCTGACCCGTCAGTGATGTGTGGAACTCATCACTGACGGGTTAAAAAGAGACCCGTCCGTGATGTGAATCCTGCCAACTCCAAAATTTCAAAACCCTAAATTTTGTCATCACGAACGGGTAGTTTTCTGACCCGTTAGTGATGCATGGACTCATCATTGACGGGTTAAAAAGAGACCCGTCCGTGATGTGAATCCCACCAACTCCAAAATTTCAAAACCCTAAATTTTGTCATCACGGACGGGTCGTTTTCTGACCCGTCAGTGATGTGTGGAACTCATCACTGACGGGTTAAAAAGAGACCCGTCCGTGATGTGAATCCCGCCAACTCTAAAATTTCAAAACCTTAAATTTTGTCATCACGGACGAGTAGTTTTCTGACCCGTCAGTGATGTGGAACTCATCACTGACGGGTTAAAAGAGGCCCGTCCGTGATGTGAATCCCGCCACGAAATTTCAAAACCCGAAATTTTAGAATCCCGCGGGGTATATAATTCACCTCAGTGCCCCTCAGTGCAGATCCAGATCCATATTTTTTCCTTCTCCCTTTCACCCTCCTCTTCTTCCTTCCACCCTTCTCCTCCTCTCCTCCTCTCCTTCCTTCCACCCTTCTCCTCCTCTCCTCCTCTCCTCTCATCCTTCCCATCCAAATCGACCACAAGGGAGCATATCCTCCTCACGTCATCATCCCCGTAGGAACATGGTGGAGATTACACAGGAATTTCAGTTGGATTCGAGATAAGAAAGATCCTCCCGAGTCAATTTTTATGTCTTTTTGGGCACTAGTGCCTAAATTTTTTATTTTTAAAATTTTTTCTCATATTTTTTTGTAGCAGCTCTACTCCCTCACGGTTCAGAATCCACAAAAATTACTGCATTTAGAGCTCGGAAAGAAGTTCAACGGAGGGAACGGAGGGTTCGGTAGCGGAGATTATTCGTTTGGAGGATTCGGTAGACCAAATTTGGAGTGAAATTTTTTTATTTTTAAAAAATTTTCTCGTATTTTTTGTAGCAGCTCTACTCCCTCACGGTTCGGAATCCACAAAAATTACTACATTTGGAGCTCGGAAAGAAGTTCAACGGAGGGTCGGAAGAGGCGACGTTTCATTCGGAGGGGCAAAAGTCAGTCTTAGAGGGCGAATTTGAAGGTGAAAAATTCTACAAGTCTAAAGATGAGTAGATTTTTTAGATGCGCCTCGTCGATACGGTCATTTTAAGTGGTCGTGGACCTAAAACGGACACCGTATGCAAAAGTTATAGTTGTTTTAGTGAAACCCTACCCGGTAGTGCCCGGGTAGGGCTTTTTTTTGCGTCTCTAAAAATGTCATCACTGATGGGTAGAAAAAGTACCCGTCAGTGATGACTTGCATATTTACCCGTCAGTGATGGTAGAGTCATCACTGACGAAAAGTCATCACGGACGGGTAAAAAAATTACCCGTCAGTGATGACTTTATCAGTGACAGGTAAATTACCCGTCACTGATAATACGAGTCATTACTGACCTTTAGTTGCTGACGGGCGAAAAACCCGTTACTGATGTGGGTTTTTGATCCGTTAGTGTTGACATTTTCTGTAGTAGTGAGGAACCGTGGAGTGTAATCCGTTTGCGACCAAAGACAGATGTGCATGTACTAGTAGCCTTAATCTAATGAAAAACGAACCGTCGAGTGTAATCTGTTTGTGACGAAAGACAGATGCGCATGTACTAGTACCCTTAATGGGATGACAAATATTTTTACACTTAGCATTATGTTGATATGCGTACATGCATGCAGGGAGAAGGTAACCATCCCAAGCCAGAAAGGCTTCATCTTGGTGGAAGGGAACGGCGCCTGGAAGACGTCCATCAACTTCGATGCGCACGCCCTCGACCCGGACGGCACCGGCGAGATCATGCGCCGCCCTCAATCTCACCGCCGGTTCGGCGACGTTCACCAGCGACACTTTCACCGTCTTCGCCGGCAGCTTCGTCGCCCGGAACATCGATCGCCTTCACCGTACCTACACACATTACCAGTGGTTTAATTAGTATCATCATGCATGAACCAAAACGGTCACGGTTTGTTTCTTTCAATTCACGCCTTTCTAACACAAGATCGTTGCACGCCAATCCTGGCTAGGTCGAATCAAAGGTTTGCGCACGAGGACGACTACGCATAAGTTGGCTATAAGAGCAACCGCAGTAGTCCACGTCACTCTTAATTTACTAAGTGGTCGCCACATCTGAATTTTGGTGATGCGTGCTCTAACATATTTGCATGCATGCAAAACACGTACATCGTTCGACAACCAGGCGGTGGCGGCGCTGGTGGGCGGCGACAATATTGCCTTCTACGGCTGCGCCTTCCACGTACGGCTTCCAGGACACGATCTGCGACTACACCGGCCGGCACTACTTCCACCACTGCCTCGTCGAGGGCGGTGTCGACTTCATCTCCGGCTAGCTACGGGCAGTCCATCTACGAGGATATATTGCACCGTCATGTCCAACATGCCACCGTCGTATCAGCAGCCTGGGTGGGTGACGGCGCACGCCGGGGATGACGCTGCCATGCAGCTCCACCGAACTGGTGTCTAAGGGCGGCGAGATCCAGGGGTCCGGCCACCAGTACCTCAGCCGCGCCTGGAACCAATACGCCACCGTCGTGTTCTACCATGTGCACATGGCGGGCATCGCCGTTCCGCAGGGATGGGACACCTGGAACGACGACCAAGACGTGTAAAGCAACTCTAACAAATAATAACATTTGATCAAAGCATGGATTTTTCGCTGGTATGGGTGAGCGTACACACTGTTCGAATTGCCAGCTTGTGAATAAGAAAATTCTCAAAAATCACAGATGTGTAACATGTTGGAACATGTGCACCTATAAAACAAGTTTCATAGGCGCACATTTTCTAGCATGTTACATGTATCTGATTTTTTTGGTTTTTCTCAGATGCACGAGTATGATTTTCCGAAATCATGTGCACTACTCACCGATACAAGCACACGTATTGTTTTCCCATTTGATTGTACACATATTACGTGCTGTTTGGCCAACGTTTTGTATGTTTACCTGGTCAAAAATCGTTTTGTACGGTTACGCATGGGGAAACTTTTCTTTTGGGCAGGTCACAGGTAACGTTCGCGGAAGGGATGTACAGGGCCAGGATCTGACACTGCCGGAAGAGTGACATGGGAGAAGCACCTGAGCGAGGAGGAGGTGCAGAGATTTGTGGACATCAGCTTCATCGATGACGGTTGGCTATCCAAGCAGGCTAGCTAGTATATAAAGGAACTAAATATATATACCGTAGCTCCGGCAAGGGAAGGCACAACGGGGCGGTACCGCATGTCGGGTAGGGAGCGTTACCCGCTCTAACGTTGCTCCGGCGAGCTGCTTGTGAGGCAAGGACGAGAGAGGCGAGAGACGGTGGATTCCATCGGGATGATTGGTCACCGGGGATGAAGCCGATGGATAAGAAAATGAAAGGGGTTTTTAGATAGGTGGAGCAGCTGTCAGATCGTTCGCCATGCGTGAACGATCGGCAAATTACCGTTTTCGTTAAAGCATGGTTTCAAATAGGCAATGAGTTGCAAATCGACATGATGAACAGAAAGACAAGGCCGCAAAACAGAGCCCATCAAAATGTCGTCGTGAAGAAAATATTTCAACTAGTTAACTTTATCCTTCTTTTGCAAATTAAGTTCAGAAAAAAGGAAAGAAGATATTTTCCGCTCCAAAGAATGACATTGTCATGTGTCTCTAACATGTGGGTCCTAAGCCCTAATTTCATTTGAGACATGGATGCCAAATATCCAATTGCCACTATTTGGACTGGCAAATGCCCAAATTTCTCCCATAAAATGATGGTCAAAGGGCAGGTAAAACAAGCCATTCACGCAAAGAACTTGCTAACAGCACGAAGTGAATAACCCGGACATGAACGATATGGAATGTTCTAAAGAAGAAGAAAAATGACAAGACCGATAGAACTCTCACACCACAAGCATGAAGCACCTGCAACTCATCACCTACATTCCTACTTCCATACTTTACACGAATCCAGCAAACATGCAAAGAAAAACCCCATGCATGCGTCTGCTCCTATGAGTTACAATGCTTAGCTCTCACTCCCATCGATCTCTATAAAAACGTACCGAGCAGTGAGCAAACCACACCAGAAGTGTGTGTAGCGTCCACGAAGCAGATCTCCGTCGAGGGAGCTAGCCTCTCTCTCGTGCCCTAGCCAGCCAGTCATGGCTGGCTCAGCGCTCCACGTCGCGATACTCGCCGCCGTCCTCCTGGCCCCTTTTGTTGGCGTACCGGCGGAGGCACAGGTGGCGCAGGTGAAGAAGTACTGCATCAGCCAGTTCGCCATCGCGAGCCAGGCGTGCGCCATCCTACCGCCCACCAACCCGGAGCACCGCCACCACCACAGTAAAGACGACGACGACGATGACGAGGATGAAGACGACGACGACAAAGGCGATGATGATGACGACGACGACAAAGGCGGGGATGACGACGATGACAAGGGGGGAGGCGGCGGCGGCGGTGGGCCCCCGCCGTCGACGATCACTGTCGGGACCGAGGTAGCTAACGCGGCCGTACACCGCAACGGCACTAGCCGTAGCAACCCCACTCGCGTCCATCGTCGCAGGCGCCGCCGCCGCCGCCGCCACCGAGTGCGTGATGGAGACGACGAAGGGGACGACGACGACGACAAGGATGACGAGGACGAGGACGAGGACGAGGACGACGATGACCGCGACGATGACGACGATGATGACGACGACGACCGCGACGACGAGCACCGCGCGCACAGGGACTGCTGCCGGTGGCTGAAGGAAGTGGAGCCCGGCTGCGTGTGCGAGGCGCTGCTCCGCCTACCGTCATTCCTCTTCAAGCCGCAGCACAAGTACACCGTCAGGGTGGGGAAGAGCTGCAAGATCACTTACAGGTGCGGCGGCGTCTAGAGCCGGTGCCATGCATGCATGAAGGAATGCAGTTACGGTTACAGTATTACAGATACTTCAGAATCGTTAATTATCTGGTAAGTAAGATGTCTCGACGATCTTTTGCGGTGTTACCGATTTACCGTCAGTCGTTTATTGCATGCTAGACTCTGCTGTACACGTCTAGTAGTTGATGTTTCTGACTAAGAACACAGTGTACCTAGATGATGGTGTGTGTGTCGTACTTGTACTCGAGCATGCATGCATGCATTGTTTGGAGAACCCGTGCAAAAAGCTCGGGTACTAGGTACCGTATAGTAATAAGAAAAATGTGTACTCGTGTAATCGTACGTGTTGTTCTATTTTAGGTTGTATGCAAGATATACATGCATTCGTGCAATATACAATACAAATGTTGTTGCCCTCTCGTACATTCCACAAAGTTTGGCGAGGTCGATTTTCGCAAGTGTACGTTTTTGTTGATGATCTTGTGTTATGGTCAAGTGCAAATTAAGTGTTAGCATCCAGTTAATACTGGAAAAAGTGCTACCCAATACTCCAGAGCTTTTTTTCTAGAGAAATTAAATATTCAAGACATTGGGGCACTTAAACGAAGCAGAACTCAAAGAGCTGATCGATCTTAATCACCTAGCTCAAAGAGCTAACCCGAGGAAAAAAAAGCAGATCTAGCCTTGGCCGGGCAATTAAACGAGACGATGCGGTCCCGCGCGTGGTTGCAGCCGGATTTCGATCCGAAATGTAAACTGTTTTGGACATTAATACCGTTTTTAAAATAACAGTTTGACTATTTTTTAAATATATTGCTCTAAATAAAAATAATTCTATATTTTAAAATAGTTCTAATAATATTAATTTATTGTTATCAATCAAACCTAAAAATATTTGATCGTATAAGATTTTAAAACTATTTACATTTTTTATCAGAGGGAGTATTGCTTAAGAAAATTAGTCAACATCAAGATACGATTGTTCACGAGTTAGTAAAGTGTGACAGTATGGAATTTTTTTTCAAAATTTCAAAATTCGAACCTCATCAAAAATCCGAAATTCTTTTGGGCCTCATTTTTTTCCTTCCGGCCCACTATCCATCTCCTCAGCCCGTTTGGCCCAACTTCCCCATCTTCTTCCCTGCATCGCCGCCGCCTGTTGAGCCCGCCGCCCTCCACTCGACGCCGGTAACGGGGCAAGCCCCTTCCTCCGTGGCAGCACCGCCCCCCGACGTCACCTTTCCACGCGTCGCCCGCTTCCTCTCTCGCTTTGCCCCGCCGCTCTTCTCTCCTCTACGCCACCGCCCTCCTCCTCTCTCCGAACCGCACCGCCGCACCCTGCAGCACCTCGTCACCCGAGCTCGCAGTCGACCGAGAACACCGAGACGACGCCACGCAGCTGGAGCTCAGGCCACCGAGGAGCTTATCATCCCGAGCCTCGTCCCGACACCCGAGCAACTCGTCCGCCCCCTCCACCCTATAAATCCCCGCGGGAATGCCTCTCCTGAGCTCTCTCTTCACGCACACGAGCATCTACACCTCCTCCTCGACCTCTCCCACTTCTTCCCCACCTTACCGAGCCCCGGCGACCTCGCCACCATCCTCACCTGCTCCGGCGAGGTGAGCCCGAGACCACCTCCACGTTGCCAAGCCCCAATCGAGTCGAGCCGTACCCCTTCGGGTGACTCAGATCAGAGCCGAGCCGCCCGGCTCCCCCTTTCTCAGGCCGGCTTGGCCACCTCTTGGGCCGGCTCTGCTTCCTCCTAGGCCAAGCCCATTTAGCAATAGAGTCTCTTTTTCTTTTTATTTCCTTTTTCTGTTAAGCCCTAAACCCAACCCATTACCCATACCAAGCCCATATCCAACCCAGCCCTGATGTCCAACCCATGTCCAACCTAGCCCAACCCGAGAATCCTAGTGGGTCCTATACAATTTTGCGGGCCGGGCCACAAAAACACATATATACATTATTTTGATCATCTGGACACCACGATTCCATTCATCCACACCGTTGATCCTAATTCCCACTCTTTGATATCCAAAACCCACAAAAACTCCCTTGTACTGCTCGTATGCCGACTCGTTGTCCGAAACCCTAATGCACCATATATATATACTTTAATTCCATTCCTAAATATCCCCCACACCCCACCTTCCTATTTATAGTATTGTTTTTCAATTATTTTACATTTTGCTCCCAGCTCGCATTCTCGAGCCCGGACTTATATGTGTTTGTTTGCTTGGATCTTTTTGCAAATAGGACATGGTAATAATGATCAGACGCTCAAGGAGGATCCTAAAGGCGAAGATTTCCCAGACAACAACGATCTGACCAACTTCAGTGCAGTAGGCAAGTCATGCTTCTTTGTTCATGTTGATCCCAATCGCCTGCTATTTATCGTATTACTAGTTTAGTTAATTATTTCTTGCATGTTAATTTAATACCGTGATACTTTTGAATGACCTGATGGTATAGTTAGCACCTACCACCCCACAGCCCCAGCTATTTTTGCATGCCATATTCACCTTGAAGACCTTATGATAAGTATAAATCATATCAGTATCCTTCACCGGCATTAAAAGCTAGGTTAGACTATGTGTAGGAATATCGGTAACCCTAGAGCAAAACTCGGAGAATGTGGTTTTTAAAAAATAAATTACCGACGGTTGGGGACAGAGAAGATGGGGCCTTTCATCTGATGATCGTGCAGCCATACCCCTTCCGTAGAGTAAGGGTAATATGGTGGATTATCTTACTCATGGCGGTTAAGGACGACCCTTGTGCTAAGTGATGAACACAGAGCCACTCAACCACATGTTTGATTTGTCAAACCTGGTCTAGTAAATCTGCTCTACCCGCTGAACAACTACAGAATAGCTTGCCGTTCCTCTTCTCTGGAAGGCCCACAGAAGCAAAAGAGGTGATAGGCCATTTATTGGGAAATCACAACTGGAACTCACCCGACTCCCGGATCGCGAAGTTGAAACTGGCCCGTCAGCTCCCGGGAGAGCGAATGATGTAGTGTTCCTGGGTAGAAACTTTAAAAGATAGAGCAGATAAAAAGTTTTGTTATCTTACCTCTGTCGACGCACCTATGGGCGTGTGTAAATCTGCAGTGATGCTGAAAGGTATAGATATCATGTGGGTAAAATTGAGCAACTCTGCAGAGTTAATTCAAATGGTATCCGAATACACCGTGCTTCCGATTAATGAAACTGTGTTTAGAGGTGATTCTCGGTACAAGCACAGGTAGAGATTAGTACTAAATAGTTAAATCTGACGATAACCCGGCAGGGTTGTTTAAACACAATGATTTGCAGTCGAAATGTTTTAAAGAAGAGATTTTAAATACTAAGATGGAGCTTAGGGCTATGCATCCACCAAATAATAAGCCATATGCCCCTCCTTTGAAATCCAAAGCATGTAGCTATGTAGTGCATTTTCCCAACGTGGTTTGCTGAGTAAGTCATGTACTCATTACTGCACCAATCATCACAGATACTCCGGAAGACGAAGAAGAACCTTTTGATGAAAAATATTTCGATGGAGATGGGTACGAATTCTAAGTCTTATCCGCACTTGAGGCGCCTGTGGTGTAGATCCCTTTTGATTGTAATATAAACTTTGGGTTTGAATGTCCCAGTTAGTTGTAAGATAAACTGCTACTAAGCATATCTTTCGGTTCTGTAATAAAATTTAGATGTTTATTGCTGTGTTGACAATGTGATTATTCTGCATTCGCAAGTGAGAAACTCCTGATCAATTGCGGGCAATATCTCGCAGTTTCAAAAATCGGGATCGTGACACAAAGTTTGCTAGGGAGGGTCTGAACCGTGTCATGCCACTAATTAATCTAATTGTAACCCTAGATTGCAAAGTCCGTTAAAACAGTACAGTCTACGAGTTTCAAGTGAAAATGGTGCTTTTATTACAAGATGATAACTCTCACTCACTCACTCGGGGCCCCGAAGGCCAGTTTCCGCCGGCCCCAGCGCAGATCCGGATCGCACCGTCCCTCTCCTCGAAGAGAGAGAGGGGAGAAAAAACAAAGATCCGGATCACACCGTCCCTCTCGTCGCGTCACATCTGTCGGTGGTGGGCGCTCGCCGCGTGCGGCGAAGACGGGGACGGTAGGTGGAAGCAAATGGAAGCGTACGAGCGAGCGAGCGAGCGAAGCGCACCCCCCGTGCTCCCAGCAAAAAAAAAGGGCTACAGAGAAAAATCGAAGCAACCACGCCACGCAAACGCGCGACGCGTGCTCGGCCCTCTCTCCAGATCCAGCGCCCCATCTCCCTCTCGCGCGAGCGCGCACCAGGTGTTCGATCGATGAGTTGCCGCGGCGGGAAGGAGGCGTAGCGGGAGGCGAGAGCACACGACGAGGAGGAGGAGGAGGAGGGCGACGCGCGGGGGGCGGGGCGAGGGAGGGTGGGCAGATCTGGGGGGAAATCTGGCAGGCGCGGCGGTGGGGCTGCGGGCGCGGGGGAGGGCGGGGGGCTGGGCCGACGGCGCGGGGGAGGGCGGGGAGGAGGAGGGGGACTGCAGGTTCAGGCCCTGGCGGCGGAGGCTGCTCGCGTCCATGGCGCTCTCGTGGCCCTCGGCCATCCGCCTCGCCGTCGGCGCCGCCCTGCTCGTCGCGGTCGGCGTCGCGCTCTTCACGTTCCCCGTTGAGAAGGTGCGCTGATTGACCCTCATCGAGTTAAGTCGGTGATTGGGATTTCTTACCTCATAGATGCGATCGTGTGATGTGTATTTCGTTACCTGTGTCGCTTAACACCTCCTGATTAGATGCATTCCATCCATCGAATCCTGATTAGATGTATTCCATCCATTGATTAACCTTAGTTTTGTCGGAGTTTTGCGAAATATACGTTTTGGTTTGAGATTATGTTATATTGCTGAAAATTTCATGGCAAATGGAGCCAGTGACTGGCTGTATCAAGTATGCATTCGAAAGTCCAGATCGTTTGCAATGTATTCTTGCATATAGCAGACTGTCCAATGGATTGTAATATGTATGATTTTCGGCTGTCATAGTAACTGATATTCTTCTGGTCACCAACCTAGTAAGTATTATATGCTCTAATTGGCAATAATGCGGTAACTGGTAGGGCACCCGTTTCTATCACACTGTTATCTGTTTTGTCTTAATCGATTCTGAATACGTCCTTATAATAATAAAGAATTTGCTTTCACTTATGCACCTCTACAACACAGTCCTTTCTGAATAGTCTTCTCGTTATGTCTTCAGTAGTGGAATTCATAGAGTGACAGAGGACAATAATTTTCAAAGCACAATCAGGATTGTAATTTTCAATGTGGAACCATTTTCTTAGATACCCTTTTTCCAAGTTATAATTCCGCAGATCTTTCTAGTTGGCCACTTAATACCATGCACCATTTTCTATTGCTCACATTCATACTAACAAGTCAGAACTGCTTGCTAGTCTTCATAGTATGTAATATGGTGGTATTATGGTAGAGAATACTGTCGTGGAGTTAGATTGGGAGTTAAAAAGGAAATATACAGACTCTCAACATTGATTTTGTTACTAGTTATGTTGGGTTTCATTTGATGGTGTTAGCCCATCAAATTTCTTGTTGCATGAGATCCCCTTTTCAATCAAATATCAGTGCTAACCTTTAGCTTTCATTTTCTCTAGAATTTGTTCAAAGTCAAAGTTTTATACTTTTATCTTTCTTTGAAATTTGTCTCTAGTGGTTTTTATTGTGTCTCATTTAGACCATAACCCCCATAACCCTGTGACTGTCCGATATTTGCTAGGTACGTAGAACTTTACAAATTATTACTTTAGAGACTATAAACTCTTCGAGCCCTTTTTCTTCTTGCATTCCTTTTCTCTTTCTAGCTGCCAGAATCTATTGTTTTTTTCCCCACAACAGTCTTCATTTTTGCTTCAAATGCTTACCCTTCTCATTTTATTCATGATGAATTTCCCTGTGCATTGACAGTTTTTGAAGGACTTTCTGGTTTGGATCAAGGAGAACTTGGGTGCATGGGGTCCTTTGGTACTGTAAGTATTCAACTCTCTGTTACATAACTGGATTGGTATAGTGAACGCAGCCACCTTCCTAGCGCACCTCGAGTAGACCCACCTTTTCAGCGCAACCCCAAAAAAATTGAATGCCCAAACCACACGGACACACAGGGAGGGAGCGAGATGTCTGATACTTGGTTTACAGAGCTGAGATGTTGATCAAGATCAAAAGTTCAGTCCCAACTTTGAAATAACATCTGAGATATGATGTTAATAGTTGTCATTCTGTCCATTACAGGGCCCTTGCATACATCCCTTTGACGGTTTTAGCTGTTCCAGCATCAATACTTACAGTAAGCATGATTACTGTTTTTCTTTTAGCAATCACTTCTGGTGGAACCATTGTTGCTATGCTGTCCTGTTTATTTGACATAAGATGGTGATAGTATTTTACCAGTATTTTAATTGGTTGACTGCTGTGCATTCTTTACTTGCTAGCTTGGAGGTGGTTATCTATTCGGCCTGCCTGTTGGGTTTGTTGCTGATTCCATTGGGGCAACAATTGGTGCAACTGCGGCATTTTTGCTTGGTAGAACGGTAAGTATGAATGCCTTTATAATTTAAACCGTAAATCGCACATGGTCACAGATGAACAGTTCAAATGCCAACTTATCAATTCACTGCAACTTTCTCTCATATCATCATATGGTGCATAATTTTTTTAATCTCGTGTCTCAACTGCAATTACATAAAAAAGAATCCGCTGGAATATACATGCCTAGTTAAATATGGATAAGTATTCCCCCCCCCTCCCCAATATGCAAAGACTGTTTGAATTTCTGCCTCTTAGATTATGTTTGCATTATTTAATGTTTTTATATGTTATAGTTTTATAGTACTTCTGCAGATTGGAAGGCCTTATGTTCTCTCCAAATGCAAAGATTACCCCAAGTTTCAAGCAGTAGCTATTGCCATCCAAAGGTCTGGCTTCAAGGTAACCTTTTGCTGTCTGGAGGTTGTAGCTCTGTGATGTGAAGAGTACAATAACCTTTTTATAGTACTTTGCAAAATATTTCTGTTCCATATGATTGTTAAGATTAAGTGCAGTAAGATTGTTCTAGGAAGAATTTACAAATGTGATACTAGAAACTTGGGATTTCCAATATATAGTTATCTAGCAAGCATATTTGCCTTGTTTATATGATTCCACTAGGGCAATTACTGAAATTCTGGGGTTTGTGGGTGCTGATTCTTACCCTACAATTTTTAATTGCCCAATGACTTCTTTTATAATTTGAGCCTTGCAAGTATTAGGAACATTATTTTGCAGTTTTAAGTTCTGTTGTATATACTATTGGAATTCTCCTTGATAGCACAATAAACCTAACCATGTTTTACTTTTTCATATTTATGTTTGCAGATTGTGTTGCTACTAAGGCTTGTACCTCTACTTCCGTTTAATATGTTGAACTACCTGTTGTCTGTCACTCCTGTTGGCATTGTAGAATACATGCTGGCTTCTTGGCTGGGGATGATGGTAAGCTTCAAGTTCTTTTCTTAGTTACGTAATTTTCAATCATGTGTTTTAGTTGAGCAATAATGTGGGATCAGCTTACCGGCACATGCTGGTTGGCCCAATGAAACCTCAATTTTTTATCATCTGCTACATTGTCTGCATAATTTCAACCATGTACGATTAGATACGTCAGGTTTTTGTGTAATTTTCTGCCTTGTGCTCTGTTATAGATTAGATACATTATTCTCCTTCAGAAATTGGTTCTTGATTCTATAGTTCCTTAATTAGCATATTATTATATGTACACAGAAAACTTGTTCACCGCCTCACTGGTAACATGATAATATCATTTGCTGACTTGCAGCTTTGTTTATTACCTTTTACTAAAAATGCTGATACTAAATTATTAGGTGTTCGCGACCTTTTGTTAATCATTTTTATATTGCCAGCCAATCACTCTCGCTTTGGTATATGTTGGAACAACGCTAAAAGATCTATCAGATGTGACACATGGGTGGAGTGAGATCTCAACTACCCGATGGGTGAGTAATTATGTGTTGTAGCTTTTGCCTATATTATGTTGTGCAAAGTTTCTTGTATTTTATTAATTACTAGTTCATAGGAAGTTTCTGCATACACAATATATTACATTTTTTGTTGAAAATGGAATATAATCAAATTATTTGTTGATATTTGTTTATATGGCTTGGTCTTGGGTTTCTACATGTTTCTCTTCTCTATGACTCATATTTCGCCATACGCCATGTGTTATTTATTTTGCACAATTTAGATCAGCAAAATTTGTTCATAGAAAGTATGCAGTATACACTTCCTTTGCATTTGGCTTTGTGTGACGTTTAATTAATGAACTTCCGCAAAAGTTAAGCTGCATGCATGGACAGAATCTATACAGTTTTATATCTATTTGGTTTTACTTTTAGATTGGAATAAGTGATGGAAATTTCATCACAAGTATGTTGTAGTGGCATATTGGTGTATTCAGTTAGGCCCGTGCATTTGATTTTTCGTGGTAGCACTAAAAACCAGTTGTCTATATTTGATGTTAGTTTAAGCTGAGATGTCAAAGGAAAATGTTAACCATCTAATGTGATTAGAAGTGCTACAGCAAGGAAATTTTTATATCATTTACAGTCAAGAGATGAACGGGGAAAATCGTATTTACCTGATCTCTAATGGTTCATATGATGTCCCTCAAGCTGTTTATGATTGTCTTCTGAAAGTACCACTGTTATACACAACTTTGAATGACTAAAGCTTTATTCTTCTTTACAGATTCTCATAATATCGGGCTTCGTAATGTCTGGTAAGTGCAACTACTTTTCCTGATAAACCTTACTGCTTCTGTGCTTCTTCCTTTTTTATATCTTTCGTTACTTCTGCTTACATTTGTTGGTCTTCCGAGTTACAAGGGTTATTCTTTTCAATTTTACTCAAATCGTGATGCCTTCAAAATTGACATGCTTGTTTGCTTGAAGTTTTGAGAGTTTATTTTTCGATAGAGCAGTGTTTTGCATGCAATCTATTTCAGGTGTGCTACTCAGATTGTTGAATTTCTACCATATTTGGCAATATTTAAGACAATCTTAAGCTTGTAATCCCTTTGTAATGAAATCTAATGTCAAGGACTTCCTCTTGCATCATTTTCAATCGAACCATTGCTGCTCTATTATCCTAGTTGTGATGCTTTCCTCCCTTATTAAGTATTGACAGTTTTCTTTGTGGCGCCCTTGCAGTTCTCTTGATCATATGTGTTACAAGAGTTGCAAAATCTTCTTTGGACAAGGCATTGGCAGAGAATGGGGAGGTCGATGTAGGAGCTCCGCAACTTCCTGTGGTAGCCTCTCCCTCGGATCTGCATCAACCTCTTGTAATCAAGATTGACACCTCAAATGAAGATCACGAGAAGTAAAACTGTTGTTTACAACTTTACATGTACATTCTTTGGCTGTGGAATCTGTAGCATTACACTCCATAGTTCTTGATTTGAGGAACACCCGGGGGTAAAAGGGTTAAAAGGCCAAAAAGAGAAGGAAATATGAGAATGCGAGGTTGACTGATAGGTAATACTACCGTATACATTGTTTTTAATCCACGTGCTACTTGCATCTTTGATGCGAACGCAGTTGTAGTTTTACTCTCTTTCGTTCACGTGTACAAGATTCAAAGCATTAACTTTAAACTAACCATCGTTACGTCCCTAATTTTGCGGTAACCTTACTACCTTGGAACACGGGGATAAATAGTCACATGGAGATCGAGGTTGACGGCAGGAACGTAGAAAATGGGGAGAGTGTGCCTCCTGGGTAGAGAGTAACTTGAGAGTATTTCGGACCAATCCACTATCTCTTAAAACAGAGACGAGAACGCTCTTTTCAAGAGTTACCTAACAAATTCAACTCATAGACAAGACAAGCCTGGCAAACAGATGGCGAGCAAATCTAGTGCACATTCCATTGGATACAAGATTTTAAATCGTCGGTTCAAGTTGCATTCTCTGACCTGAAGTTCCAGCTGAATGAATGCTTGCGCAAGGGCAACGCAGAGCGGCAGACCGAGACAGCTCCCGGCGGTTGAAGAGGAGCCAGTCGAAGATGCAGTGCTGATGGAAACGAGTGGGAGCAAGCAGAGCAGAGCATCGTCCTGTTTCTGCCCCGGGCCACGAAACCCTCGAGGACGAGGCACGCCGCGCGGTCCCGTTCCCTCGGAGAAGCGGAGATCGGGGACTCGATCGTGCGCTCCCGGCCGGGCAGGGGAGCAGCAGCCGCCCTGTGCTGCCATGCATCTGACGGTTGCAGGTGAGACGTGCTGGGAATCAAATGGGTTTCGCGCTCAGATCACTCACTGTTCAGCACACGAATGGGACAGACCGCCGTCCGAAGTCTCACTCTTACATGTGTATACCGTGTATGTAACCGCACTCGCCGTCATCGTTTCTTTGGGCTCTCCGAAATACACTACGTCCACTAAGTTTTGTTCATCGACGCGTCGGTTCTTCCACAGAATCCAAGAACAAGGGAACAAAGCAACCGTCCCTTAAACACTAGAACGAACGGCAACAACAAGAAGAGATCATTACTACGTACGTGCCATGCCACGCCACTACCGCCAAGTCTCCAGCGAGCAAGAGAGCGCACGTAAGCAATGGAGATGGCGAGCGCGAGGAGGAGATCAGCGAGGCTGCAGGGCGGCGGCGGCGACCACGTCGTGCTGTGGAGCGCCTGCGCCCTCCTCTCCTCCGTCTCGTTACTACTCGCCGTCTCCGTGTCCTCGGGCTTCGGGGCTGGGAGCCGGCTCACCGGGGAGATCAGCGTGGTCGTGAGGACGACGACCGGCGCCGTCGAGGACGGCGACGACCGCCGCGGGTACTGCGGTGATGATGACCGCGACAGCATGTTCGTCGACGGCGAGTGGGTGCGCGACGCCGAGCGGCACCCGCTGTACGACTCGCGGCGGTGTCCGTTCGTCGACGTGGGATTCCGGTGCGGGGAGAACGGCCGGCAGGACGACGGGTACACCAAGTGGAGGTGGCGGCCACGGCATTGCACGCTCCCAAGGTTTGTAGTTTGTACACTGGTGATATATAAGCCGCACCACTTTAATCTGGCATCTTCGCAATCCAAATGGCTGATATGCACTAATCAATGTTGGAGTAAATTTTTACTTGTACAAACTTTTTGTGCATCTTCAGATTTAATGCGCAACTTAGTCGACTTACAGATAATAATTTTTTAAACAATTTAGAAATAGACACTATGTATTAAAAGGTGCGTCATGAAATAGCGGGTGTTTAGGATGCTAATGAAACTGACAGGCATGGCCCACCTGTCAACGATACAACCATGAACGGCATGCTATGAAGTTGCTAGTCCCCATTGAACATCGCTCACTTTCAGATTTGACGCCAAGAAACTGCTCGAGGTGCTCCGGAACCGCCGTCTAGTGTTCGTCGGTGACTCGATCGGGAGGAACCAGTGGGAGTCCATGTTGTGCATGCTCTCCATGGCCGTCACCGATGTCGAGGCCTCGGTACGCGAGGAGAACGGCAACCCCATCACCAAGCACAAGGGCTTCCTCTCCTTCAGGTTCTGGGACTACAACCTCACCGTGGAGCATTACCGGTCGCCGTACCTGGTCCGGCGCAGCGGTCGGCCCTCCCGCCGCGCGCCCAGGCACGTGCGCTCCGCGCTGCAGCTCGGTGCCATGGATCCTAGGGCTCCTCGGTGGAAGGACGCCGACGTCCTCGTCTTCAACACCGGCCACTGGTGGAACCATGACCGGCTTCAGCAACTGTATGCTCGGTTCTTGCATAAAATTGCACGGATCATGTTCGTCCATGGCAACTGATATATAGGCCTAACCTTGATCAACATCTATGATTTTTTTTCACAATGTTTTTGAAATGCACGAAGTGTATTTTCAAGAACAGTTGCGCGTGCAATCCATTTCACCTTCTATTATCCGGTGACAGGCATTGCTACTTCCAGGAAGGCAAGAAGCTGAGGCTGGATATGAGCGTCGAGGACGCGTACCAAAGAGCGATGGACACGCTGCACAAATGGATTCAGAAGGAAGTGGACGCAAGCAAGACACTGGCCGTCTTCAGAACATACTCACCAGCACACAACAGGTGTTTGTGTTGTGCATTTCAGCCATGATTTGCATAATTTGCTTGTGAGATTGCCTAATTCTGGAAGAGACTTAATATTTGCAGGGGCACAAATGGCGGGAGCTGTGCCACGGAGATGCTGCCGGAGCTGAACACGTCCAAGATCTCGCTGGACCGGTGGCGGGGAATGCTGCAGCCGGCGTTTGGAGCACCGGAATCGAAAGCCGCGGTGGCGGAGTTGCGTGTGCTGAACGTGACACTGATGACGGCGCAGAGGAGGGACGGCCACCCGGCGACGTACAACGTGGAGCCGCCGGCGAGGTTGCCGACGGGGGCGGGGCAGAGAGCGGACTGCAGCCACTGGTGCCTGCCTGGCGTGCCCGACGCCTGGAACGAGCTCCTCTACGCCATGATTCTCAGGAGGTTTTCTTGATATTTTTTGTTTTGCGGATGTGTATGTACATTTACTTGGCATTTGGCAACACGGTGAAGCACAGAGGCAAACACAAAAGGCAACAAAAACTCGTCCTGCTGTTGTAACCATGCGTGTTCTGGACTTCTGATTCGTTTTTGTGCAAATATTGTCCATTAACTTTTGCCATCGGGGGAACTGAATTGAATTAAGGAAATAGTCTAATTCAACCTTTTAAACTATTGGTTTGACTCACTTTACTCTCAGACTATTTTAAAGCTCATTTAACTTCTAATATTTGAATTGAGAGCACTTTAGTCCTAACTAGTTTCTAGAAGTAACAAAATCACACGTAAAAGTTTTTTAAAAATAAAATAAAATATCAATACATGTAGATTATGGGGTGAAGTATATACATATAAAATCTAGTTAAAAAAGATAAGTTGCAACCTGTGCAAAAAAAAATTGTACAGTAACAATTTTACACAAGTCATAACTGGTAATATATTTTTACTAAAATTTACATGTATATACCACACCCCCAAGCTACATGTATGGAATTTTTTAATATTTTTTGTAACTTCTACATGCGACTTTGTTTTTCTAAAAACTGCTCAAGAATAAAGTGCTCTCAGCTTAAAAAGTTTATAGAGTCAGATGAGACCGTAAAATAATCTGGAGATGAAATAAGCCGAGCCTAGCGGAATAACGTGAACTTTTTCATTGAATTAACTGCGCAAGAGCACAGGAAGGTTTACACAGCACTAGGGAGGGGAAACAGCAGGATGACAGGGTGCCCATGATGCTACTAACAAGAGTCTTCCAAAATAGATTTGCTGATGGCTTTAAAGCAGCGCCATCTCCACGGCATGACGTCGGCAGCAATGACACGAAAGACCCGGGGAGCCGTGACGGGGGTGTCGCGAATCTTTTTTTGGTTTCTGCTCCAGACATTCCACAAGGCCGTGGTCACAACGGTAGCCCTCAGATTGCCGCTGGCCGGGAGGGGCGCGAAGTTGAGGGACCAAAGTTAGATGAAAATGATCGTGTGAAAATTCAGATGAAATCAGGCTCCCAGATCAGAATTATCACACAATTTAAGGCACGATCACGCGAGGGCAGCAACGAATTGATCACACAAGTCGCACAATTGTTCCACAGCAGAATTATTACACGAATCAGCAGCAGAAATTCATCCACACGATCGAATGGCAGGCTACACTGCACCCACTCGCAGTTCACGAGCACCAAGCAGCAGAACTAATCCACGAACGCGTACTGCTCGTAACGCACGCGGCAGTCCACGAGCACGGCCCTCGCGCCGACGGCGTGGCCGCAGGTCGCGTTCATCTGGCCCACGGCGGAGCTGAGGCAGCCCGCGCAGTCCGCGCTCGCCAGACCGCCGCGGCACGCGGCGTGGCCGTAAGCGAACTCGTTCGGGTACGGGGAGATGCTGTAGAAGTCGCGGCCGGCGCGGGACGGCGTGGCGTCCAGCAGGTCGGACAGCACGTATGCTAGGCTCGCCCCGAAGGGGTCCCCGGCGCCGTACAGTGCGCCGTTGCACAGCACGGACAGCGGCGCCGTGTTGGGCGTGGCCCAGGCGGCGCGCGGGCAGGAGAGGAGGAGGAGCAGCGCGAGGGGGAGGAGCAGTAACAGCTCTGCTCTGGGTGAGGATGCCATGGTGGTGAACTGTCAATGGCGCTTCTGTTGGTTTTTGGAACCTGTTTGGTTATTGGCAGGACAGGAGGGACAGGAGAGACAGGTCGGCCGGCCAATGGTCCTTGTCATGGGAGACCTCGTCTCTGTTTGTTTGCTTGCTTCCATAATTTCTGAACCCATTTCTGAATGATGTGAACAATGAATGTGACAACGGCCTGTTTGTCTCGACCAGGTGAGCAATGAACTAGACATTCTTATGCTTACGAAAGTTGTTTATCAATGAAATGAAAATAACATGGGTTATTTGGTCTTGTTTGATTGTGTCAAAAGCTTGTTCGTGGCTACAGCTTGGGCTGTCTTTGTCTCACAAAGTTTCCCTACGAAGCGGATGATAATGGAAAGTTTAGGTTGGTGGTTCCGGACCGAGAAATCATCCATGAGAGAACCGCAGAACCGCAGCAGTTCATACAACCCAGAAGCAATTCCTGAAACTGAAGATTCATTCAAACCTGGCACTGGAATCAGGACCAACTCCAACTATTTTCAGTTTCAAAGAAAAAAAACTCCAGCTGTTTTCTTATTGGTTGGATCCACACCCAAGTGGCCATTGCCTGTCCGGCGAGGGGCGACAACATCAGCAACAGAGGAACTTCTGTTGTTCCGGTTTTTACATTCCTGGTACACGGCAAAGCTTGATGTCATTAGCAAACAAGGGTTCCGTGACAGTGTCAGTCAAAAATCCTAACACATGATGCGATGTACAAATGTAATTACTGAAAATTATCTGCACAGGAGACCAGGTCATGTCTCTAAAACGACATGTTATCTGTCTTGGTGTTTTCCAATCTTTTTTTTTAGGAAGAAAACGGCAGGAGCTCTGCCTTTCTTATAGAAGGATGAATCAAAGAACAGTTAAATACAAATTAAGGACAGAACAGGAAAGCGGCAGCATCAGCAAATTAGCTGCTGAAAAAAACACGGAGAACCCGGTTAGACCGGTTTCTGGTGAAACAAGCAATTGGAGCTATCTACTCCGACCGGAAGACCTCTCTCAACTCCCCCTCCTCGAGATGAAACGCAAGCTTTCTTTGCTTAATGTCATCCATGGTTTTCGTAGCGACTCCGTCTACTGTCCCGAATTGTTGCTTGAAGACCCGAGCATTGCGCTCTTTCCAAATATTCCAAAGTCCATAAGAAAGGATGCCATATAGCTTCCGCCGTTCTTGTCCTCGGATGTGCGGGCAGTGAGAGTGCCACCAATTCTGAAGGTCATTGCTGTTGTCTGAGATGAACTCCAGAGCTCCAAAGCTGTTCATTTGCGCCACTCGGCGCTAAACTTGTCTGGCGAAGGGGCAATGCAGGAAGAGGTGAACTGCTGTTTCATCCTTAGTGCCACAAAGATTGCATACTACACCATTGGGCCAGCCCTGTTTTTGCAGTTTGTCAGCTGTCAATAATCTGTTCTGTAAAAGGAGCCAGACGTGAAGTTGGCACTTGTGCTCTGCGTGCGCCGACCAAATATTGTCGGTTTGGATCTTGGCTAGGGATCCCTCAAATTGTATGTGGTAAGCTGAGCTAGTTGAGTAGAGCGCCGAGCCTGTCCATCTCCAGACTATCGTGCTGTCCTGATCAGCATTTGTCGGGGTTTGGGCGATACTGCTCCATAAGTCTATGAACTGGCGAATTTATTCCTGCGAGTTGATGCGCGTAAGTTGTTTGAGCCACCTGTTGCCCTGTAGCTCGTACTCAACTGTTCTGTTCTTTCTCCTAACGAGGGTATAGAGAGCTGGTGCCATGTCCTTTGGCGCCATTCCTTTGAGCCATCTGGATTGCCAGAACTTTGCCTTGTTCCCTTTACCGATTGATATTATGGTTGAAGCATCAAAGAGCGCCCTGTCTTTGGCATTGCAGGGGGTTTTCTGCCCGTGCCATGGTTTGGGTGTGGAGCTCCATTCCGTCCATAGCCATCTAAGACGCAAGACAGTGCTGAAAAACTCAATATCCTTAATGCCCAGCCCCCCTATTATTTTCGGCGTACACACCTGTTTCTAATTAACCAAGCAGTGGCCACCTGAACATTCTTCTTCGCCTCTCCACAGGAAGGCCCTCATTGTCTTCTCCATATTTTTGATAGTCCATCTGGGGGCCGCGAACACTGAGAGCCAATACACCACACATGTGACGAGGACCAATTTGATAAGAGTAAGCCGTCCTGCTCGATTCAGTAGCTTGCCTTTCCATCCTGCTAGCTTGGCAGATAGCTTGTCAAATAGCGGTTGCCAGTCTATCTTCCTGAGGCGAGCAGTGTGGAGGGGTAGGCCCAAATAGGTGCACGGGAACTGCTTCACTTCGACCGGGAAGAACAGAGTGATCTACTGTATGTCGATGCTGCGGCAGCTGATAGCGTACGCGTTGCTTTTTTGAATGTTTGTGTGGAGCCCCGAGGCTGCGCCGAACAATTGCAGGCATTGGAGGATGGAGGACAGCTCCCGCGCTTCTGGATTAGCGATGATGGCTGCGTCATCCGCGTATAGGGAGATCCTGAGGTCATCTGGTATTCCGCGTATTGGTCTGATGAGGTTGACCTGTACGGCCCTATGGAGTAGCATATGAAGAGGTTCGATGGCAAGGATGAATAGCAGAGGAGAAAGCGGGTCTCCCTGCCCAACCCCCTTGCGGTGCCAGATGCGGTTTGTTTTGTCGCCATTGATGATGACTTGGGAGGAGGAGGAGGCTAGGAGGCTAGTTAACCAATTACACCATCTGTCGCCGAATCCCATTGCTGTAAACAGCTCCAGCATATACTCCCAGCTAACGGAGTCAAATGCTTTCTGTATGTCTAGCTTAAGGAAGAGGGCCGGAGTCTTGTTCCTGTGGAGCATTTGGATAGCGTTCTGGGCAAAGAGGAAATTATCAGGAATTTCCCTCCCTCTGACGTACGCGCTCTGTGCCTTGGAGATCATGTTGTCTAGTTCTGGAGCTAGCCTAGCTGCCATTAACTTGGTCATGATCTTGGCAAAGGAATGTATGAGGCTGATCGGTCTATAGTCTTTAACTGTCTTCGGCTGTGCCTTCTTAGCGAGTAGCACGATGTCAGCTTCGTTGAGGAGGTTCAGCCTCAGCGACCGAAGGGAAGCGAATTGCTTGATTGCTGAAATCACATCTTCCTGAATAATCTGCCAGCATCTCTTGAAGAAAATGGTAGTGAATCCATCCGGCCCTGGTGCTTTTCCCTCTGGCAAACTGTTTATGGCAATCTGGATCTCCTCTGTCGTGAAATCCTGATCAAGGTGATCTAGGTTATGTCTCTGTACTCCAATGGCTTCCCAGTTGAGCGTGATCATCCTGGGCTTTATGGAACCTAGAAAATTAGTGAAATGTTGCTCGGCTATCTGTATTTTCTCTCTTTGGTTGAAGATATGTTAATCGTTGACCTGGAAAGATGGGATCCTATTCCGCCGTTTGCGAGCGTTTATTTTGAGTTGGAAGAACTTCGTGTTCGCGTCCCCATCCTTGATCCACATGAGACGGGATCGCTGACATGCTCATGCTTTCTGGGTCACAGCTATTCCGAGAAGCCTATTTGCAAGGCGCGCCCGGAGAGCCAGCTCAAGGGTGGTAAGATTTCTTCTCTCCTGTGCCGTGTCCAGCTGCAGTATGACTTCCGAGGCGATCATAAATTGCATCCTCGCGTTTCTGATAAGGTTCTGACTCCATCTTTTTAAGGTTTTGGAGAGGCGGGAGAGCTTAGCGTGTAAACATCTCATTGCATCTTTAGTCTTCACTGGTTTGGACCAGCAATCCGATATAACCTGCTGAATTCCGGGAATCTTTAGCCACCAGTCCTCAAATTTGAAGGACCTGAGTGTTTTCTCATGTTGAGTTCCTGTTAGAAGGAGGGGACAGTGATCGGAGATCATGGTCGACACCGCTTGTAGGTTGAAGTCTTGGAATTGGAGGTCTCAATCCGTAGAGCAGAGCATCTTGTCTATGTTTGTTAGAATCGGGTTGGCCTGTCTGTTGGTCCAAGTAAAATCACGCCCGTGAAGTTTAAGCTCTCGGATTTGGATGGAGTCAATTGTTCTCCTGAAAGCCTGCAGCAATCTTGTGTTTATCACTCCGTTGCTTTTATCCGATGCTCTCAATATTAGGTTGAAATCCCTTGTGAGCAGCCATTTTGGCAGGGTAATCTGCTTGAGACCTTTGATTTCCTTCAGGAATTGGAGTTTGTCATTCTCCGCTTGTGGTCCGTAGACGCCTGTGCACGACCACTGAAGGTCAAAATCGAGGTGTCTAATCATGGCCGTGAGAGAGTATTGCCAGCGGACCGACTCTGTCAGTGAGAAGAAACGGTTTGAGCACGCTAAAAGAATTCCTCCCCTGGATCCAGTAGCCGGCAGGAAGCAGTGGTTGCTGATGAACTCACTTCCGAGGACTCAATAGAGGAAAGCGTCATTGATTAGGTCCATTTTTGTTTCCTGCAGACAGACTATGTTTGCCCTGTTTTGGTTAATTGCCTCTCGGACCGCATCTTTGCGCACGTTGCTGTTTAAACCTCTCACGTTCCAAGAGAACAGGCGGACGATCGATGTCGACATTATGAGCGGGGCTCTCTCCTGTAATTAAGATAATGCAATGGAGGGTTCGGAGCAGGCAGCCGCAAGCTGCGACCTATGCGATGTGCGAGTAAACGAGGGGAGGTTTGGGGGCGGAAGCTCATTCCATCCGTTGGGGACATGCAGAAGTGTAGTCCAGCAGCGAGGAGACTTTGAATGCGACCTGTGTTTTCTGTCAGATAACGAACCGAAGATAGCAAGCAGTAGTACATGACATCCAAATGCGAAGGAGGCGCTAAGCGCAGACGAGCAGGCGAGCCCTGCGGGCTTACAGTGACTAGGGGGCGAAGCAACACCGTGGAGACCTGAGCTACATCAAGGAACAGGAGCTCCACACTAACAACAGCCACACTTGGCACAGAAGGAGGGGAAGACATTGGTAGACCAATAGACTTCCACTTGGACAACATCATCTGCAACTAGGACGAGGCGGCGAGCACCTCATTGATGTCGATCTTTCCGAGAGCTCCTGCGAGTGTGGCGAAAGCAACCACCGTTTGCTCTGTGAGGGGGGTCCTTGAAGAGGTCTATGTAGCGGGCGAAGTGAGCAGCTGCTGGATCTTCACCTGCCTCTAAAATCCCAAGCTTCTTCATCAGTAAGCATCTTGCTTTCTCCATCATTGAGATCCCTGCTAGGTTTGGGCGCCTGTGCTCTGCTAGATCAATCTTCAATTGCCTCGCCAACTTGGTCTTGCTTCTAGTGCAGGGGGCGGAAGAGATCAGCGGCGGGGGTAGGGGTCGGGTGACAAGCTGTCGGAAGGCAGCTAGAGTCATGTCGTCATCGACCTCAGACCCACCTGAGTCTGCATCCAGCGGTGGGGCGTACGGGCTGCCGTCCTGCGCCATCGCCTATTCATCGTGCTGAGCAACCTGTTGGGTTTGAACTGCTGAATCACGCTGAAGATAGCGCGCTTCCTGGCTTGGAGGAAGGAAGGCAGCTTCCAGCTCGTCAAACATCGGGTCTATTCCGTCTAGGACAACGACGAAGAGAGATTGGACCTGGGCAATGACATCTGCTAGCAGCTCCTGGTCAGAAAGCACGGGAGAATCAGCCTGTCGACCAGGCGATCTCGAACGAACTCGCTCAGAGGTGTTCCAGACTCGCATGTCCTCTCCTGTAAAGTCATCGTCTCTAGGGTCCGCCCGGCGGCGTCCTTCCTGTGCTCTGCTCCAACTGTGCTCTTTGCTCGAGGCGGAGCTTCTGCGTGGTCTGACATCCCATCCGGATGAGCGGGAGGATCTTCTTCCTTGTTCGCGCGGCAGGGGCGGGGGGCTACGGCTGCGGCTGCGGTTCCTATCTCGGTCGGGCCCTGGGGGGCGGGAGATCCTGTCGTGCACGGATCGGCGCCGAGGAAGGCATCCATCCTTAACGCCCAGCTCCCAGTGCAATGTGAGGGTCTCCGGGCCACCGCCGGAACCTACAGACAGGGGCGAGGAGCACCCGCTCGCCTAGCTCCCCGATCCAGAAGCCCTGAACGGCGGATCCGTCCAGAACCTGGTCGACGTGGATGAGGATTGGGTGCACCATGAGGTGTAGGGGCTGCTCCCGCGGCGGGCGCGGCGGTCTAGCGGAGGAACTGCCTAACTCGTCGCCACGAGGGGTGGAGGGTCTCTGTAAAAAGTCTTCAGAGTAGTAAACTCCGGCTTTCAGCACCTCCTGGGGGTCAGGCGAAGAGATCCATACCCGCATACAACCTGTCTCCTTCTCAGCGAGCGGCTCGTCAAAGCCTCCTTCCTGTGTGCCAGCATGCCCAAGTATCGCGGCTACTGCCTCTGGTCCCCATTCCGACCTGGGGACCCCTTCGATGCAGATACGCATTCTGAACCTGGGGTGATTAGCATTCCTGGTGGCCAGGCGGGACCAGGGGTGAAAGCGCAAGTGCAGATCCTCCATGTCAACAAACGGCTCTCACAGCACGTCATCTCTCATGCCTGTGGTTTGAAAAATCGCGAGGTACTCCTTCGGACCATGGACCGAAACATGTATGTCATCTCTCCTGAACTGGAAGAAGTCAGCCAGGATACGCTGTACCTGCCTGTTGGAGCTCTGTAGGTGCTTGGTGACGAGCAGAACGATAACTCCCTTGGAAGCTAGCTCACGCTCGGAACGTACGGCCTGAGGGGACAACCTGTTGAAACAGCGAATGTTTTCTGGTCTTGCCGCCCAAACATTGTTAGCGGAGTCCATCTTCTTCAGTGGAGGGAAGTCAAACTTCAACGGCACCACCTGCTTCCTATGCTTTAGGTCTGCCTGCTGCCTTGCTGCCGGGCACCAGCGTGCCTTGTGGCCGGACGCACGATAGAGGAGACACTTCGGCGGGTCCCGGCAAGCAGCGATGAAATGGTTGGGGCTGAGGCAGCAAAAGCAGCATCCCTGCGCCTGTTCTTTAAGAAGGACCATCCACCTGGATTGGGGAGCGAGGGTAGGTGGGCGAGAGTGAAGACCCTTAGCTCTGAATTTACTGTCCTGCTTACGCGAAACCGTTGTCCAAGGGCGCTCCTGTTCATCAATGCAGTCCGCCTCCAGGAGGCCAGCCTGTCCGGAGGGAAGCGAGGCTAAAGGCACCGAGCTACCTGCCGCTGCTTGCTGGAGCTGGAGCTGAGATACATGTGTTTCCGGGACAAAATCCACCGAGATAGCGCTAGAAATGAGCTGAGCCAGATCCGGATCTGGCTAGTGGTGGGGGGGGCCCTGCTGGTAGGGAAGAGGGGGTGCGGGCGCAACGAGGGCTGAGGGGCCTGGGCGGTTGAGAGGGAGGGGGAGCGGGGGAGGTGGGGGGAGGGCGGGGGCTGGCGAGGCTGGAGCTGGCGGGGGCGGTGGGGGGGGTCGGCGGCGCAGGCGACGGAGGAGGGGGGCAGGAGGGCCATGGCAATTGCAAGGTTTTTAGAGCTTTTGTTCATTCGTTCATTCATTCAACAACGTTCTAGAGGATTAGGGATGACAGGGACGCACGAGTTCGTTCATTGCATCGATCGATGGTTTTGCTTGCGACTGAACAGAAACGAAAGCAAAAGCAAAACCAAAAACAAATGGGGCGGGCGGGCGGGCCGGTGTTTTCCAATCTTACATGAGATATAATCTCCCTCTGTCTGTCTCTCCAACTCTACTCTCACCTCAGCTTTTGTTTATCCTATATGTGACAGGCTACAGATATTGCTGACTTGGACCATTGGGGATGTCCTGACCAAATAGATTTCAGAAACCAACAAAAGCGCCATCACCACCATGGCCCTGTTAGCCTTCCTCGTCTCTCTAGGAACCTAATCATGTCGTCTCCCTTCTCGATTTCTCGCCTGCGCAAGAGGCTCACCGACCACCACCATCATTGTTGACCACTGATGACTAGGCTTCCACCATCGATGGCGCCATCGAGGCCACCCTACGCTCGCCTGCGCTCCTACCTGTTGCAGGCTTCCACCATCGATGGCACCATCGAGGCCGCCTGCGCTCCTACCTGGTGCCCCTCGTGTAGTTGCTCTCGATCCTCCGCGCCGTGGCCGTCGTCCTCCTCCACAGGTCCCCATTCTCCAAGGGACTAGCCTACAGGGGTCAGCGCTACACGAGCTCTAGTTACCATCCGTGGAGCCTCACCTCCCTCCGGTTAAAATGGCGGCGGGAGCTAGAGAAGTAGAACCGTAGAAGACAAGCGTTACACGTAGGGCCACTGGCCATTACATTAACATGTGGATTCCACGTGCAGTTTGGATAGAAACGACGGGAAGTAACAGAAGGCCATGCAAAGTGCAATATTATTATTTCAACACTAGTATTTTGTGTTTATTACTATCTCTGTTCTCAAATATAGGTCATCATAATATGCGTGTAGTTAATCTTTTAAATTTTTGACTATTAGAATACATGAAAGTACATCAAATTGTCTTACAAGATATTTTTTGTACTATGTACTTTTTATTATCTTAATAATATATCATGTTCAAAAATTGTACTTAAAGTCTTGTATCGAAGACTGTAAAAAATAAAAACCAACCTATATTTGAGAACAAAAAAAGTATTACAAATGATGATGTGATGTGCGAGAAGTGACAATCTACATAGTATAATGTGTTATTTACCCATAAAAATTCACTTCAATCATCATGAAAGAGGATAAATAAAAAAATTACGACAGCCACAGTTCAATAAAAATTTACCACAGAAAAGTGGTATTAGGCTAGTATTAGACCACAGTATAATGTTCTAGTATAACTGTCCCTAAGCAGTCAATTAATACAGGAAGAGACAGCTTAAAAGACAGTGCATTGAGACTACCCTTATTGTGTTATGCTGATTGATGTGTGGTCCTTCTAGGCTCTCGGTCCAAAGTGTTTGGTTGCAACACTGCAATTATTGATATTATATGATAGTTGTATCTCCGTCTCTAGCTAGTACATTGTTGTTGTGTTGACTTGCGGGTCGTTTAACTGACATGTTCATGTATTTGCATGAGACTAGCTATATCATTACTTGCATTCCATTCTGGTTGAACAGGGAGGAAAATATCAATCTCATCCTTACCCTGATGAGGATTGTTTCCTTAGAAATGATGAAGGGGATGTACAAACACAGATGCGACGTTTTGTTTCAAACATACATGGATTAATCTTGTCATGTGTCGTTGAAATAATTCTCTATATTTGTTCTACATTCTTCACGGTTCTGCATTCTTGAGTAGTATCAACCTCCGTATGTTGTCTTATGTTTTCTTCAGTAGTAGATGAGTTGACAAGATGTCAAACCTTGCTCTCTATTTATTTCTAATCATAATTCATATTCGTCAACTAATGAATAAACTCTAGCAAGACGGTAGACCTATGTTTGTGTTTTTGCATTCTTGATTGTTATTCTCTCTTTCTCGGAAGTGCAAAGGAAAAGGACGCATTGATGGAGGTGAAGAAAAGGCACGATGAAACGCTATTGTTCTTACCATTGGTTATGACATTGAAGAGCATGAGGTAGACTGGGCAAAGGTCCTCAACCATTTGGAAGCTCAGATGGCGTTCGCTCTTCCAGTGCTTGCACCCGCTGCTCCTGCAGTGCAGGAGCCTGTCCCTGCTCCTCCAGCACCTGCACCTGCTACTCACACGGTGTTTGTCCCTACTTCCCCAGCACTGGCACCTGCCCCTACTATGGCGCCTATCGCCGTCCCTCCTGCTGCACTAGGTGCTCCCGCAATTTGAAACATAACAATGAGACCGCTGTCTTGATGACAAGTGTAAATGAAGTTTTGCATAGTGTTCTGCTTGTTAAATTATCTGAAAGGTAGGACTTGTGTTGGATTTTATCCTAGTTGTTGGTATTTTACTGATGATGTTGATAGTAGCAACGCTTTTAGCCACTCTTCCTAGATGTTAAATCTTAGACCTACTAGAAGTGAGCTTCTATTAAAGTAGTGGAGTTTTACATGTTTTACCTACTGCATTCGTTGAAGAAAAATATTAATGGTTATTCAAATATTTGTTGATGCCATTCTTCCAATCCTGTGCAAACTAAATTGTATAAGGAGTGTTGGGAATGGCTCGAGGTGATCCTAGTACCCACATTACGTGAGGACCTATACACGCTACACCAATGGGGAGACCACACTTACACAAGAGGGATAACTCTTTATTCACTAATATTATTTTGATGCAATACTCTTTTTAATGGCTACCCTACCCCTCCACTATAGTCTTCTCATGGCCATCCCTAAGACTCACATTTGAGAGTTTTTCTCTTAGTTGTACATGGGAGGGGTTGGCAGCCCTATTTATACTTGTACAAGCCCATAGGATCGTTGTCAAGTGGCAACAATCCGAAACCTTCAACTATAAATATTTAAATGTAGATTATTCCTATTTATGTACGGAGAGATATCTCTAACATCTTTCATGGTAATATCTAGGTCTAGATATTTCTTACATTTGCTATTTAGCATGGTTATCTAGTCTTGCAAATTTTTCAATGCCCCTAGAAGATTTTCACTTTGTCATGAAGAATTATACCTAATATCTTCAATGGTAAATATCTTATCTCCTAAATTTTTTAGAGTACTCTCAAATATACATTGCATATTTTAAAAAGGAGTCTGCTAAGCATATTATGCAATTAAACAAATGTTGCTTCAACATTACCATTTTTTATGTGGCTATTCACTAATGTATAGATGGATTATTTTTTCTGTTGCAGAAAGCTGAGGATAAAGATAGGCTCAGCATGCTGACAGATGATATATTATTGTCTATCTTGGGGAGAGTCGACATATTTACAACTACAAGAATGAGTGTCTCGACATATGTTTTTTAACGTGGTTTAAAGAATGAGGTTTACATCCATGAGACATGACTACAGGTGCATCTCCCCATCATAACTCTCCAAAGTTACATTATAAATGGTTAACAGGGTGCCTCTATTTGCAGAAAGTTTGAGTACAAGAGTCCTATACAAACTCTACCATATCCCTACTATAAATTCAAGCATAACTCGTAACCTAACTCGAACATATATTCGACATAATTTCAACAAAGTCCACCTTGACGAATGTGTCATTTACCATCTTGAAACCGTCTTGTGTGAACCGTAGTGCTCTCTTAGGACTTGAGTCTTCTCCTTGTAGCTGACTCAACAGAGCCACCTGACAAATCTAACTTGGTCTCAGACCTATCATCCCCCACTGCAAGTGTTGCCATGCCTGGTTTTTGTGTGACTCCACCTGCAATAACGTAACCTTGCAGCTTGTAAAGATTCTTTGTGGTCCTCCTCCCCTTCATCACAATCATTTTGTTCTTCTTGATCCTCATGGTCTTCTTGTCCCTGTCAACCTTGTAGACAAAGCCATCATCATGAAGAAACCCCAGCGAAATCATATTCTTTTTGTACCTTGGCACGTGTCTCACACCCCTGAGTAGCTGTTCCATGCCGTCACTAGTCTCTATTTTGATGTCACCAATCCCGACAACACGATGGGTCATGTCATCTCCCTAGTAGATGCTCCCAAAATCACCAAACTCATACGGACCAAACCACTCCTTGTTATGAGTCACATGGAGAAACTTGTTAAATCCAATATCCACGTTATTGTAGACTGATTTTCTCAAAGCATGAGCACGTCACAAGTATCATCTTCACTATCGTCACCTCTCACAGCCACATTAGCGCTTGCTTTAGCCTTATACTCTAGACAATCTATATTCATATGTTCCAACTTCTTGCACTTGTAGCACTAGGGCTCATTCTAGTTGTTGTTCTTGGACGACCTATTTACCTCATGTCCTTTTTTACATAGATCACCTTTGATCAACAAACCTTCAGCATAAGCATCAAAGACTTTCATTGTATTGTTCTTTCTTGTTAGATCCTGAGCTAGTAATGTCACAGTAATATCCTCAATCTTGACGGTATCCTTGCCGTACGTCAGAGTAGTGACCAAATGCTCATAGGACGATGCTAGTGAACATAGAAGATTTATAACCTTGTTCTCATAATCAACCTTCACCACTACACGTGCTAGATCCATGACCACTTGATTGAAGACGTTCACGTGCTCCACAAAATTCGACTCCTGTTGCATCTTTAGCCCATACAACTTTTGCTTCAAATACAACTTGTTGGTCATAGTCTTGGACATGAATTGAGCCTCCAAGTTGTCTCATATTCATTTTGGCGAAGTCTCGTCCGTCACATAATACATTACTGTATCTGACAGACTCAGCTGTATGATCCAGGCCGCCCTGACTTTCAGCTCTTCCCAAGTATCATCATCCATCTTCTTTGGCTGGAGATCTTGCAAAGCTTGGAGCAACCCTGTTGCGCCAACAGATCTTTGACCCTTATCTGCCACAGAATGAAATTGGTATTGCCATCAGGTTTTGCCACCTTGAACCTTGTAGACGATGACATGCCACCTCTTTGGAACAGATATGGATATCCGACCTAAACGCCTATCTCCTGTTTGATTAATGTCTCACCGATCTCCTCCTCCGAACACGCCTCCTCCGAACATGAGCGCTCCTCTCCTTCGGAATTTGTGTTCTCCATATTGGTTGCCTAGGTTTCGAACTCCTGAGATCTCGTGCCTTGAAGCCTCCCCAAATTCGTGCTTATATAGCAGTCTCGAAGTTCGCCTTGTCCGACTCAAACTCTTGAATCTTTTTTTTCCAATTCAAATAATTGAGACTTTTCTTATCTGCTTCAAACCGAAATTGAAATCGATTCAAACTGCACGCTACTCTTGAGCTTCCAACCAACTAGGGTTCTAACCTGCCTTGATTTTGAGTTGAGACCAATTTTGACACCAAGTCCACCTTCACATGACTCCTAGTAGTTATATGCACGACAATCGCACTATACGAATCAACCTCATTCTTTTCGTGTACACCTTTTGACTTGATTCGACCTCTACCATGTCATGTAAAAGTCCATGGACACCCCTGGTATATCACCGTACCTCTAGTACCGTGCCGGCATACTCGCCGACACAAAAAACTGCATCCCTCCCTCGTCGAAATGGCCAAAATAGCCCAAAATCAGCAAAATTAGCAAACCAGCCTTAGTCAGCAAAAATGGAAAAACACCAGCCTAAATCTAGGCTGAACTGGGTTTTTTAAAAAAAAATTGAAGTGCCCCTCCACTTTTACCTAAATCTAGGCTATTTTTGAGGTTTGCCTCGCCCCAGGTCGACAAAAAGGGCCTAAAACCAGCCTCATGCGCCTCGCTTGGCTGCTGCCCCGCCTGGGCCAGCCCCGCCCGCACCTTGGCCGACAGCGCCCCGCCTTGGCCGTGCCAACGTTGCCCCGCTTGGTTCTTGTTTTCTATATCTATGTCAGCTTTGGGTGCAACCATAAGGGAAACATCTGTGCACTCCATTCAACAAACTCTATGTTTGGCATCTATGTTGAGTTTAACTTTTGATGGATGATAATTTTCTCGAAGCTGCCCCATCCGTTGAGATATTTGATTTTGGGGTACTTTATCAATTTCCTTCTCCTTATAATTATAATTTTAATGTCTCTTTTTCCTGAATAACTTTGGTGCAAACCTTTATTGATTACAGGTATAGGATCATCCATGTGATCTGTCCCCGGAGCGAAGACGGCGTTCTTTTGGTGAGAGAACGAATCCGTCGTGGAAGGCGTTTGAGGTCGCAAGCCGTAAGCAATGGCTGTTGAAAGAACTCGAGGTTACTGGATTTTGTGCAGTAGAGCAGCAAATGACTTTCCTAAGGTCTGTGATTAACCGGCCCCCAACTTGAAAACTGTTACTCTGCATAATTACCTCCCTTGCGAAGACTGCGAGGAGATGGGCACGCTGCCTCGTTCTGCTTCACCAGAACGTGTTTTCCCGAGGAACAAGGATGAGCAGGACATGGTGGTCGGCCAACTTATCTGCCCGGCTCTCATGTGCAGATAATTTTCGGGAGTTTGTAAAATGTTGTACAGACATTTCATGTGTATTACTACCCTTTTCCAGCAGTATCATGTAACTTATTTGTTTTTGTTTGGCGATAAAGCAGTGTACTAGGATTCTATTGTTTGATTGACATCCATGATACTGTTGATCTATGGCGATAAAGCAATGTAGTTTTTGTGAAGCCAACCAAGAATTGAGCAGCTGATCTATGGGCCCATATGGTCAGATAAATGGTGTTTACCAAAACTAGGATTATTACGATACAAATCTGCCTTAAATCATTAGTTTTGTGAAGAGTTTTTGCTAGTTGGTAGAGAAAGATACTAACTTTAACCTCTTACGATGTGCTTTCTCATCTGCTATTCCATCTTCTTCTTTCAGAAAAAAGCCCCGATTTCTATTTTCAGAACGTTCTGATTAATACTTGAATTTGACTTGTTGTTTTTTTTTCTTGGCCATGAACCTCTGCTCTTGTCTTTGCGTTTCGAGTGTTTGAATGGATCTGTACGAAATCGAGCTTGTATGTCTCTGATGTCATGTTTTTCTTTTTGCCATTTCATTTTTTTTAACCGTATTTCGATTCGTTTTTGGTTGTGCTTGGTGTGCTTCGTTCCAGTAGCAGATTTTTTTTGTTTGAGTACTAGTGTTATTCGTGTTTTTATGCTCCGGGCCTCTAATTTTTTACCGGGTCAGGTTTTGAGCTGGTTATTATGCTCCTGGTCATGCTCGGGCTTGGCGTCGGAAGGGCCGGGACTCTGAACCAGTCCAAAGCACGGCCACTTTCGAAATCGAATTTGCTAAAACACAGTTACTTAGAATTATCTCAAATTTCACTCAACGGTCTTAGCCGTTGGATCTAAAAGCGTAGCCACCATTGCTTTCCAGGAGTGGTGAGACGGAGCCGCGACAACGCAAGTCTGGCGATGGCAGTGGAGCCAAGGGAGGCAACAGCAGCAGAGAGGTTAGTGTCACGTGAAGGAGTTGCCAACGATGATGGCGGATCCGAGGTTGGAGGCGACGGCGGCGGAGAGATTAGGGTGGTAGGTTACTGACGCCGGAGAAGAAACTGTTGCCTCCCTAAGCATAGAGGATAAGCCGGGAGCGGTATTGGAGTCAGTTGAAGTAGGACGGAGCGGCACGGTAACACCGCTGGCCACGGGTTGGGGAGGGGGGAGGGGACAGCTGATTGGCGAGGTCGGAGGGGCAAGTTGACGAGCATGTGAGCCGGTGGTAGCGGCGATGTCAGCGGCGGGGTGAGGGCCGTCGGAGGCGGAAGAAGAGGGCGGGGCTGAGAAGTTTAGCCGAGTGGGAAGGTCGGGATAGTTAGGTGGTTGGAGAAGATAAAATCAAGAGAAAGAGGAGTACAGATCAGGATAGTCGAACTTTGATCCGACAGTCAAGAAATGTGAACAGAATTTCAGCTTCCACGCACGACGGGTTCGCGAGGACCGGCCCAACTAGCAGGTACGTGTTCCAGTACTTGCAGAGCTTGCTTGCTAGTTTCAGCTAAACCAATAACTTCATAACTTTTAGCGTGCCTCTCCTTATACATGAAACAATTAGATGGTTCATGCATAGAATCAAGCCCCCATACCACGCATGCATTTAGTTTAATCTCCTCTCGATCCCTTCTTCCATATCCCTACTCAACTCTGCAATCCTGCATATATACTTCATCCCCAAACTCCTATATATCTCTCCCCCACCACGCACGTACGCTAAGAAAGATGGAGCAAACTTGGAAGCTTTGGGATCTGCTTCTGTTCTGCGTCGTCGTCGGCGTCATCTACCACGGCGTGCGCTGTCTCCTGCAGATCAGGGAGGCTCTGCCAGAGGTTCCCGCGTTAGCTAGGTTGGTGCGTGAGTTAATTAATTATCGCTCTTAATTTCTCTTTTTGTTAATTTCGTTCGTTTCTTCGGGTTTAACTGTGTGGTACGTACGTACGTGCGTGCTGTCTCTGCTGAATTGCTGTGTTGTTGATGACTTGAACTTTTTTTTTCCGGGAAGTTGATGACTTGAACTTGATGTTATGACGTAGGTGTCCGTCCTTGTAAGCAGCTGGTATATATCCCAGCAGGTTTGTTAATAGTAGCTCGTTTGCTAATTTCTAACCTGGTCAATCTTGTCTTGACCTTTTTATCTATAATTAAAGCAGGTTTATGCATGTATGTATCAAGCTGCAGTCTGTCGCTGAGCTGCGTATACATCCGTGGTCCAATCCTACTTCCTTGTGTAAGACGAGTTTTCACCAGATGAGAAAAATATTTTTCATTATATGCAATTTGTTACATAAATAAATATATATGTATGTTGCGATAGTTGGATTATTATGTTTTTACGATAGTCTACGATCCTTAGTGTTGACCGAATATTTATTCATTTTGTCGATGTAGTGAGAGCACGTGATCTCTCTATCACTACGTTACTTACGGCCAGAAGATGTAACCGTGCATGCACCGGTTTCCAGAGGGTGCCGGTGCCGTGCGCGTGCAAAAATACAATTCCAATTCATAGACGTCCTCGTAGTATCACTACCATTGCTACCGTTTTAAAATCTCTCGCGTTTTGTAAAATTCCCCCCAACTTCACATCCCTCAATTAGCAGTCCTTATTATCTAGATCATCCTCTCTCTCCATCTCTCCTCTCTCTTAAACATGAACAAAAATGCTTGAATATGACAAAAATAGTATGCATATTTTTTTCACAGTCAAAAAAAAATTCCATGAATGAACCACAATTAGAGAACCAATGGCTCGGATTAGCTCTCTTCTCTGGTGAACATGAAATCAAACAAACAATGATCAAATAGTGGTTCAGATCTGGAACATGAAAGAAAAATCGCAAGAAATTTCGCAAACCAAAAATCATTCGTATAGAATAAAAATGGACATTCCATGAGTAATCATGAAGAAAATGGTAAATCCAGATCAGGAAGCATGAACCAAAAAATCAATCCATATCTGCATCTAACCCCTTCAGAAAAACAAATCGTGATTGAAGTCACGACTGTTCGGTCCTTGAGCACATGAACACACGTTGAGCCCATCATTGACCTCCAAAGGTAGCTTCATCACTTCTTCTTGATCACTTGACATTCATCTCTTGAACTCATTGATCTTGATGCATATAGTTGGTTTGATGGCATTCACCGCGAATCCATGCAATACCTTTCATGCATCATCTATAGAACATAACATCATATCCAACTCAAGAAAACTGTTAGTCCGTAGCAATTGTCATTAATTACCAAAAAACATTTGAGAGCTAGTTGCACTTTCAAAGACGTTAGGGGCATGACGGTGTCACGCTCGAGGAAGAAAGATCTAGTGGCGCTACAGTCGGGGCAAACCGTTGTTGTGGAAGAAGAAAGGCAAGCCGACAGTGGCTGTTCGGCCAGGGAAGGTGACCTTGGTGGTGGCGGCACTCAGATGCCTTGTCCGTGCCTCTTCCCCTGGCCAGCAAACCGTCGGGAGCAATTGGGAGAAGAGAAAGGGACAGGGGAAAGTTGGGTTTGAGAGAAGAGAGAGAGAGAGAGAGAGAGAGAGAGAGAGAGAGAAGTGGGGGTTAAAATATTTTCAGGAGCACTTAGGTTCCATAGTTAGAACTGAAATGCTGAAGTGAAGGGTTGAAAATACAAAATACGGTGCAAAGTAATGAGCACGAATCACGACTCACTATGTCGTAGATACAAGTCTAGACAGTAAACTTATGGCATCCCGAACGGCTACAGCGACCGTCGATGGTGCACGAGGAGTACGAGCGAGTATGACCCTCCGAACGTCCGTCGAGCTGAGGCACGAAACACGTACGACAGGGTGAAACACGAGCCGTGTACGAGGAGGTGAAACCCCTCTCGTGTACGATGAGGTGAAAGTCACTCTTCTATTGAAGTGTAGAATTAGGGTTACAAGAAATCCTCTCCCTCCTCTCTACCCCTAGAGGGGTATTTATAGGGTTTGAGGATGGAAAATATGAGATTACAATTTTGCCCTCACACAAGAGGGACTTTTACAAGGGCGTGGTTGTGAGAACCCGTATTTTCTAAAACCTAAACAATAGGATTAGGAGTTTGAATTCAATCATTGCATTCATGCATATCAAAATTTGAGTAAAGTTAAAAAAAATTGACACATAAGATGAAATATCTGATACATACATACATACATGCATACATACATATATATATATATATATATACATGCTCCAATAACTCAATTACAAGTATAAATGTCCAAAATCAAATTACAAAAGATTTGAATATTACAAATCATGAATGTTGTAAAAATTTATAATAGAAATCTATCTATTGTCTTCATTCTTTCTTCAATTCCTTTCTCTTCTCCAATTCTTTTCTTCAACCTGCACTTATACAAAAGAAAAAAGAACTCCAAAAAGAAAGTGATAGTTAAAGTTAAAATGTTGCAAATCCAAAAAGGAAATGCATTTGTTTTTGGAGGCTAGTTTTATGAATCCAGAGAACTGGTTCTGGATTCAAACAAATTAAACTGACTTAGAAATTTAATTCCAATTAGGCAACAGGCAGCAATTCCTAAAGGCAACAAGTATTAATCCTGAGGCAACACGTCATATAATACAAGGCAACAAATAGACATTTGAATTCGATTAGGCAACCAAGGCAACAAATTAACTTTCTTAAGTCAATTTTAGTTTAAACTAACCTCCATTAGGCAACCAGTTTTGTTTTAAAAAGGCCTGTTTTCATGAGTGAATCCAGCAGACCTAAGCATTCAAAAATGCTAGATACTTTGATCTTAGCAACAGCCAACGTACAACAGCAATAGGCAACCCAATCCAATTTACCTTCAACCTGTCCAAGAGGAATGCATCAACCATAGGTGGCAGCAGCCTTGCCACCTCAAGCTTGAGAGGGATAAGGATCAGTGAGGGGCTGCCATGAAAACAGCTTGTTCACCAAAACAGGAGATGAGTCACTCAATAGGTGTCCATACTAGGCATTTTCAAAATCCCAGCACACCAGCCCCCAAACACCTATAAATAGGGCCTTTTGTGCTTTATTTTCATTCCAACATCAACCAAAAACAGCACCACGTCCATAGTAAGGAATCAAATAGCTGAGAAGTAAGCAAGGCAGCGAGAAGGAGGAGGCAAAACCTGAAGAAGCAGGTTTTCAGAGTACCCCAAGACCAAGCTTCAGCTTGCTTAAGGTAGGAATATAGGAGATAGAAACTTTTAGCAAAAGAGGAGAAGTATTTAACATTCTGCAGAAATATTCTGCGTTAGGCTAAATAAACCATCTTCTAGATCAAGTAGAAGTAATCTGTTCTTATCAGTTCTGCCATCAAATATTCCAGTACCAAGCACCAGCATACTTAGCTAAAGAGTCAAGAAGAAGTATCTGTTCCTCAGCTTAAGAAACTGATCTAGGTATACGCTCAATAGAGAAAACAGAGAGCAACTCAGATCAAGCTAATATCTGCTCTTACAATTATGCACAAGAGATGCTTCTGATATCAGCATTGACATTAACTAGCTAATGGCTAAGTGTTAGCATCTGTCCTTAGTTTAACTAAACTATGATAGGCAAGCACATATATGAAAGAAGCAGAGAGCAGCTAAGGTTGAGTAAAGCATCTGTTCTTACCAGGCCATATATGTGAGTATCCTCATTAGCTAGCAAAATCAAGTGGAGTATGTGTTCTTGCCAGAAAAATAAACTGATGCAAATATACATATATACATAGAGAAAGCATAAAGAAGCTAAAGACCAAGTAGTAATGTCAGTTTTTGCTAACCGGAGATATCCAAACACATGTTCTCACATATGCAGATATAGGAAACTAGCTAGCGAGTACTGATCAGTTCAAAGAAAGGCAACAACAGTACATGTTAGCAAATAAGAACCAGTTAGGGATCTATTCTTATCTCATTCGTTAACTGGGAGGAAGCATTTGAATAGAGAGATAACCTGGAATAGGCCAGACCTAGTGATAGCATATGTTCCATTAAGTTAAGTGAGCTAATGCATATAAAGAGAGAGATACTTGATAACTAAATGGACCAAAGTCGAGTGCAGTAACTGCTTCTCTAAATCAAATAGTTTGTTGCACTCATATAAGGATATATGGAAATATTCAGATGCTGGTATAATTACCAATCAGTGAATAACTAAGATGAGCACTTGTTCTCTAACTAAATTAGATCAGCCGGTGTAACCATATATGCTCAGAAATAAAAAGAGGGCCCAAATCAAGTATAGTTCTGTTCTTATCTACCTACCCATAACCATCCAAGGTAAATATCCAATCGCATCAGTAATCAGTCAAAAAAAAAGAATCAAATAGCAAGCTAAGAATCAAGAAGTAGAATTTGCTCCTCAGTTTGATAAACTGATTTAGATACTTAAGAAATGTTGGAAAGTAGAGAACAGCCAAAACCAAGTCTGATACCGGACCGGCATAGAACCCTAGAAATGGGGAATGGAAGGAAAGGGGGCTCACCGGAGAGCGGCACTGCCACTGCGGTTGCGGTGCGGCGAACTCACCGCCGTCCAGTGGTGACGGCCGTGAGTGAGGAGGGTCGCCTCAGGCGGCACGGCGAGGACCAAGCCCTAGGCTCGGGACAGTGGCACCCGAGGCCATGGAAAGCGGCGGTGGGGCACGGATCTAGGGCTGTAGGAGACGGCGACACCATGGGCACCGGAGGAGCGCCGGACCAAGGCCAGCAGGGCGGCGAGTTTTGGTATTGGCGGCGACGACGTGCTCAAGAGAATTCGGGAGCCAGCAGGTGAGAGAGAAAGAGAGATTGAGGGAGGTCAGCCGGTTAGGGTTATCCTAACCAGGTGTTAAGCGGGCCGAGTGGGCCATGGGCCAAAAGATGGCCATGGTCGGCGCAATTTGAGAGTAGAAATGTTTTTTTTCTTTTTCTCTTTGTGTATTGGAGAAAATTTCCTATAAATTGAAAATTTGCAAGAAAATGTATATATGGTTCAAATTCAATTGAATGATCTAAAATCACTAATTTAATTTAAATAACTCATATGAACTCTTTAATCTAAATGATATGTAAATGTACACAAATCCATTTAAATAAAATCTAAAACTCTCTTCTATAGCTTCCTGCAAATTCAGAATTCAAGATTTTGCATAAATACTTCAAAATTCACAAATTTCAACTGTTTAATAACTGCACCACAACCGCAAAGTTATTAATAGTTAATTCTACAAACTCAGAAGATAGAGCAGATAAAAAAATCAAGGAAGTTATAATAAATATCATCTATTGCATTGTCTTCGACAAGGTAGTCCACGTCAATTCAAATATCTGTAAATCAACCCCATCAGCATAAGCATGCATATCTGCATATACAATTGCTATCTTTGGAAATCGTCCTTATCAGACAATTATTCCACTTCAGATCCCGAAGTTCTGCCGATTTTATCCGAAGGGACCTCTCACTTCATTTCTTATATCCATCTCAAGGCAAGTTCATTTCTTGTTCATGTTTGAGAATTATTTCTATCAACATATATGCAAGTTTCCTTCTTCCTATCACCTGGCTTGTGATAATTAATAAATGAACTGCATTATGATTCGTTGAATCATATATTGGTGGGCAATGGAACCTCGGTTTCGAACTTATGGAGTGGTCAGGGTTTCATTGCATATGGTATCATCATAAGGTTAATAACAAATATCAGTTGGTATTCTCACACCGTATAGGTAGCGTTAACCACAAGATCTGTTATGGGACAGGCGAGTCAAGTAACACATTCTTAATGCATATCTCCTAGAAACGTATGTAAAGTAATGCCTAGGGAAGCGTTATGTCCCTCTCCAGGGGAGCGATAAACCTGAATTTACGCTTTGGGAGGTGTCATATCCCTGAAATATTCAGAAAAGTATGCTATAATGATGAGGTGGGTAGTCGGTGCTGGACCGACTACGTAAGGGGAGATATTGCCAAGGGAGGGGTGAAATGATTTGGAACCTTAGACCTGGCCACGCACCGATGGGAGTGTGATGGGTCTCGTACTCGGCGTGAAGGCTAAGTACCACTTGTGGGTAAAGTAGCGCACCTCTGCAGAGTGTAATGAAGTATGGCATTGTCACTCCCTGTTCTGGGTATGAACTGCGATCGTGGCAGGAAAGGAACAATCGGAGGTTCTAACGACCCGTGAAGCTTTCTGAACATAGATAAATTAAAACTTGACTTTTGTCTAGAAATGTGTTGCAAAAATGCAAATCCGTTGAGGACTATTGTCCTAATAGAAATAATCATGCAAACACATTTTGCTATTATGAACTTGTTGAGTACCTTCTGTACTTATCCCCTACATAAAATCTCCTTTGTTAGACTCTGAATCATTTGAAGTCGAATATGAGGAAGTCGAAGTCCAGGAGGAAAAAGAGGAGCCGGACCTAACAGGTGGAATTGAAGGAGTCGATTACTACATCGACTACGGGGAACAAGAAGCAGCAGAGCAAGAATAGCTTAGTTCTAATCGTAGTTAAATAAAACCTTGTTTATATGGTTTTCTATCTTTTTATTTTCAGCTCTATATTTCAGTTGTTATTTCAGTTGAACGTATCTTATTGTATTTCCGTTATAACTTTTGTATATTGGAGTTTGTAATATATATAGTTGTTGGACCATCAATACTCCTGTTGTATACTCTGATGGATATAATATAATGAGATGGGATTTTGTTATATCATGTCAAAGACTAGTACACTATACCATGCAGTGGTGTGCACGGTCGCTTCAATGGTCGTCATTTCCTATGCATAGAAGATATTTTGGGAGAATATTCCAGACATCTTCAGAGAATATTCTCTGGCATCTTTGGAGGAATTCCTAAGCACGTCAACGCAGTCCTTGACAATGCCGACGCAGACCCTGACGGCGACGGACATCAAGACGATCATTAGTGACGTCGGCATAGTCCTCGTTTTGGCGTGACGACGTAGACTTCGATGATGACAGACGTCGAGGTTGCTCTTGGCGGTGTCGACGTAGTCCGCGATGACGGTGAAGACTGTGGCTGCCCTTGAGGTGTCAATTTGGTCCTTGGCGACGCATGCGAAAGACTTTGAAAATGAGCTAGCGCGGGTACCCCTATCTATCTCAACACATTATAAACAGTGTAGATAGTGTGTCGACGTCGACTGGGAGTGAAAAAACTAAGTTACGTGCAGGCGTGTCATGCGCGGCTTCTGCCCGTCGCCTGCGTGTCCGGCCATCAGCGCGTGGCGAAGATGGAGCAGTTCGACGCCGGCGGCGACGTCCGTAGTAGAGCACGATATTAATTTTGTATTTGTGTGTGCACGAAATATACGGGGGATACTGTCTAGTTACGTCCCTGGAAGATAGCAGGCACTCACATGGGCTGTTGTAGCATGTAAGCTTGTTCAGTCTCAAAGTAGCCAGCCAGCTTGCACATTCATGTAGCTAGCCGCGTAATACCTCATTTGGCTCTTCATGCTGCAGCGACGTCGTGAAGGAAAAAGGACAGACCATGGCCTGGGGCCCGGTGCATGTGGTGAGGCTCTAGCTGCCCTGCAGCACGAGCTGTCCCATTACCCACATTCGGCAAGAGGTTCTTCAAAATGCAGAGCACGAGGTGAAGACATGCAGTAGCTAGCACTGAAATTATATGGAGTATGTGCGTGTCCACCTTTTTTAGACAAAGATGTGTATGTCCGCATTAATGACATGTAATTATTTATGCAAAAATGTGTAGCTTTATGACATATTACGGCGAAATATGTGCGGTTCTATGAAATACAAAGAAGAATACGTGATTAATTATGTGATCAGACAATGGTTTGAGACGATTTGTAGTTGGGTAATGCCTTACTCCAGGATCAGTACCCATGCATCTACAATATTGTCCACAACAAGCAGGCTACAGTGGCTGAGGTCTTGTGGTCCTTCCCTCCAAATCTTGTTTTTAAGAGGGATTTGATTAGAACTAAATTGACTGCATGGAATGCTTTGCTCCTTTGTGTAGCCAACATTGCCTTGCAAGATGGACGAGATGTGTTTCGCTGGAATTTAACCAAAAATGGGTAATTCTCAGTTAAATCTCTTTATCTCGCCCCCCTTGTACACATTGATGTTCCTAATATTAATCGACGGTTATGGGCATTAAAAATACCTCTCAAGATCAAGATCTTCCTTTGGTATATTCGCCGGGGGTCCTCTTGACTAAGGACAATTTGGTAAAGAGAAATTGGCATGGCAGTCAGAAGTGTTGTCTTTGTCACAAATATGAGATAATTAAACATCACTTTTTTGAATGCCGATTTGCCCGGCAGGTATGGTCCATCATTCAGGTAGCTACTGCTCTTCATCAGCCACGTAATACCGCTCATATGTTTGGTGCCTGGCTACATGCCATTCTAAAAAATTGGAAATCCATATGTCTAGTTGGAGCAGCCACCACTTATTGGTCGCTATGGCGTTGTAGGAATGGTATGGTTTTTGACAAGAGGCAAATATCTACTCCTTTGCAGATTATTTACTTATGTACCCACTGACTTCGTATTTGGGCTGTGCTCTAGAAGCCAGAATTTCGAGATATGGTCATAGTAGCATGCAAGCATTTGGAGCAGGTGGTTAAGATATGTTTTACCCAGCATGGATGGCAGTCTAGGCTCAGGATCGGTGCTCCACCACCTTAGTTTTTGATCTAGTTTTATTCTATTTGTCATGAATCATGTCTTATTTTTTTGTTTCCCTAAATTTGTGTTGGCTGTGTGCATCTTAGATATGCAAAAACCAGAGATAAATTTTTATGATTATATTGTCTTTGTGTGACAATAAGAGTTAATAAAGCTTTTATTATTAAAAAAAGTGGCTTTACCAAATTTATCTTTTTACAAGAGAAAGAGACCCGATTTCTATTACCATGGAACATTGCTAGTTTGAGCTATCAATTATTCAGCACCTATTACCGCGTTCTTTCTCATCTGCTACCTCAGTGCATCTTTTTGAGAGAGAGAGAGAGAGAGAGAGAGAGAGAGAGAGAGAGCGCGCGCTCGATTCGTATCTCGATCAGAACTTGCTAGTTTAAGCTAAACTGCAACTTGATAAACTTTTTCATGTGTCTGCTGTCGCACGTGAAACTATGGTCTTTATAACCACCCATTCTTCTTCTTCCATCGCTCCTCAACTCCATCGATCTCTCCATAGTTACTTGCTTCCGCTAACTCCTCCTTCCAACCACGTACGTACGTACGCTAATGGGGCCATACGGCTGGGGTTTCCTTGACGGTTGCGCCACCGTCATCGGCTTCATCATCGTGTTGCGTCTCGTCACCTACCTGTGCTTCCACTACTTTCCGGCGAGGGTGCAGGCTCGCCGGCACCAGGCCGCCGGCGGCGGGGGCGGTGGCCAGGCGGGAGGCGCGTTGGCGTGAGGTGCATGCTCGATCATGATCGATCGACGACTGGGTTATCTATGTATCTATGTACGTAGCAGTCTTTTTTCTTCTTTTGTTGCGCCACTGTGGTGTGTGGGGAGGGGAGTTTTTGGTTTTGTGCGGTGCACTTACGCATGCATGCAGCGGCTAATAAGAGTCCAGAGCTAGCCCAGAGATGTGTGTTGCGTTGCTGCGTGCATGCGTCGATGAGTTGATGATGTGCGTGCGTGTATGTTTCTGAGTCAGTAATAATTAATTAAGCTGGTGCATATACAGTATCAGCAGGCAGGGTTGATGATAATAAAATAAATAAACTCGTTTGCTTTCTATTACGCCTGGCCAATCTATCTTGGCATTCTATTAGTATAAATTAAGCAGGGTTTTTTTACAGTACCTATATATCAAGCAACAGGTAATGTAGAGTTGTAGACTCTAGCTTAATCTGTCAGTGGGCTGCTGCATCAATGTTTTTTGTGTGGACGCGGCGATCGATCTTCCCCTTACATTCTCCTGGTCGATCTCACTGTTTTCTGCGCGCGGACGCACACATAGATGATGTATGTATGTCAGTATATGGTATTGTGTGTGTGCATGGATGGAGAAGTTGCGCTCACCGGCGCTGCCGTAGCGCGACGCCGGCGGCCGGCTACAGGTTACTGCAAATTAGGAGTACGTACGTACATCGATCCCTAGCTAGATCGAGCAGTCACATTGGTACCCTAGCATACGATGCGGTGCTTTGGTGTGGCCCGAAGCCCCGAAAGCGAATGTCCCGAACTGACAGTTCTTTTTGGTTTGATACTAGATTCAAGCCCAACTCGGTTCTGTGCAACAAAGCTAAGAAGCAAAGCTAGCCCCAACCCATCATTTCACATCAATAGAGACTCTAAAAAAGCCCAGCCAAGGCCAGCGCGACCCAACAAGATGATCCGGTGAGACGTCTAAAGGCCACAGAATATGCATCCATGAGGGCACATGTTTTTCTTCGGGAAGCAGTTACAATATGTGACCAGGGCATGAAGAGCAGCCATTTCAGGAGCGCTACGTCGACGGTGTCTTCCTGCACCGTTCGATCCTGCCGTGAAAAAATTGGATGGCCAGCATGGCGTAGAGAAGACGGTTACAAATAAACTCACCAAACCACGCAAACTCTAGCTCACCCTCTTCTCCCGCGCGCCTCCCTCGCACCCGAGCCGCCGCTCTCTCCGCCGTCGCCCTTCCTCGCGCCGCCGCTCCCTCCTCCCAGTTTTCGCCCTCTCCGGCTGCAGTTGCCGTCGACCCCCTCCCCGCCTGCGTCTCTATTGGCCAGGAGGTGCCATGGTTCCCCCTCCCCTCTGCGAGGCAACGCCTCCTCTCCCCCCGCGAGCTCCCGGTCGGTAGATGGCGGCATGCGTGGGCCGGGCGCCGCTCATGCCGACCATCGAGACCTAACACCTGAAGCACTGGTCCGCCCATGAGAAGAAGCCACGGCCGCCCAAGGAGCCGCAACGCAAGCCCGATGGCGTCTCTCCTCAGGCATCGCCCTTCCTCACCGTCCCGCTTTGTACTCGCTCTTGTGTGTTTGTTTGTTCTCGCAGTGCTAATGGGTGTGCGGATTTAGGTCTAAGCCCTGACTAGATTGGTTGGAGTGGTGCCTTGAAGCGGCAGCCAGCCTGCTGTGAAGGAGAGGGTGAGCGGCCAACTCTTCGAACATCAATTGCAGTTATCTGTTTAGGTTCCTGGTGTACCATTTGAACTGAGCTATTTCCAGCACTTGCACAAGTAAGTATGTCCTAGTTTTGTCTTTAGGGATTTTCACGATTTTAGATCTATTCACGAAGTGGAAATGGCATTACAAGGATGGAGCTTTTCAGATTTTAGTTTAATACAACGTTTTGGGTGAGAAGTATTAGGCAATATCTAAGCTATATGGACATATCTTATATTCTCACTGCATGTCTTGTCGATCTACGATGAGGATAGGAATGATAAATCCATCGAATAAGAGAGTTTTATTAAATACTGTTTAGTTTGGCGTTTGAAGGTGGTAAGCATGATATATTATAAATTTGTGTGCTTCCTGCTGCAGAAAAAGTGAGAGAGGTACGGCACCTTGAGGAATCTCATGATGGGGAATCAACATGATGACCAAAGCAACGGCGCTTCGCAAGGTAACATACATCCTTGCTCTCTCTTCTGTGCCGTAGTGTTTTTATTTCCACCTTCATGCTTATTGCAAAAACAAATGTGTTTTTTAGGGAAACAAACCAGATAACATTTCATCTCAGGGGACTTTCCTACAAAATATCCTAGATCCAACACTTGCACAAGGAAGTATGTCCGACGGTTTCGATTTTGGGAATTTTGATGATATTAGGGGCCTGTTTGGTTGAGCTATGGCTGTTGACAAAAACTGCTGTTGGCTGGCCGTTTGGAAAAGCTGCTGTGGTTGTGGGAAAGTAAATATATGGCTTTTGGTTGATCCAAACCATCTACATCGTTTTGGAAAATGAGCACTGAAGCTTCAGCACATTGTAAAAAACTGGCAAAAAGCAGCTTTTCCAAACAGCTGAATTTGTACTGCAAAGCACACAGCTACCGTTGACAAAAGCTGCTAAAAAGCTGACCGTTTGGTTGGGCTACAGCTTTTTCTAGTGAAAAGCTGCTGAAAAGCCCAACCAAACAACCCCTAGATCTACTCGGGAATAGGTGAGTGGTGTTACAGGGGTGGAGCTTTTCAGATCTGTTCAAGGGAATACATTTTCCTATGGGTTTTATGCATTTTTCTTTTACTTTTACTATGTACTCCTTCTTGCAGTCTTTATCGATTGAAACTGGAAATAGAACAGGGCAATTTAAATTGGACGTAGAACAAATTGGATGTAGAGCAACAGGTCAAACAATTGCAGTGTCAAAAATGTCCTAGGGTTATTTGAATCTTACCGCGTAAGAATGGAAATGACTAATACATTGCACCCATAAGGCAGATATTTGATATTCATATTCTGCATGCCTTCTAGAAAAAATTTTTAAGATTCAGACAGTATTTGCTACTATCTAGGAGTTGGTATCTTCGCATAGCTTCATGTGCTCATATGAGTTAGTTTTTCCCATTTTTCAGCCATCTAACATGACTAAATTACATAATAAAAAGGACAAGGTTTCTGAGCGCTTGTTTTCGGAGCCTCTGTTACGAATGAGACACAGCAATGGAAGTAAGGATTCATGCTTAATTTTTCTTCGAATTCCTTTTCTTCTTGCACACACCTAATATCCTCATTATTTTTTACATTTGTATCCTCAGTCATTCACAAGGGAGGGATTTGGGAAGATCTTAATTTTGAACGGCATTGAGAGGTAAACTTTTTGCCCATCGCTTATATTTTCAGAGTCTATTGAAGATTATTTCCTTCCAATTACTTGACAACATTGAACCTTAGTTATTATCATTGATCTATCATAATGAGGGGAGAACAGATAGGTAAATACAAACACCGAGATTGCAAAATATGGACAGTGCAGAACTAAACATTAGTTTTCCATATGCTAAAGGAATACTTCGTCAATGGTTAGTTTTCAAAAGATTTTGTATGCTACAGGAAGAAAACTTCTATCGCCATTCAAAGACTTCTCAGTAACCCCTGTATAAATCAATGTCTGTTCTTAACACATATGTATTTATCACACTAAAATGATGTTTATGCTAAAGATGTACAGGTATCATGTGACTGTAGTAACTATTTAAAGACTTCGTTAATGCCTGGTTTCCTTCTGCGCTGACATAAAAAGAGATCCTTCTGTCCACTTTTATGTATATAATAGAAAACTAACATGTTCTGGGTAGTAATCAGTTTTGGTTAACTTTTGCACAATGGATTGCTTTGACTCTTGATATTTCTGTGATTTTTATCCATTATTTTCCTGCTTGGTATCCAAACCAGTATTTCTGACTGCCTAAAGCATTTCCTTTTATGTTTCACTTATAGAGCAATGCATTGCTAGCATCGTTGTATGATATGTTATTCTCTACTTGGCAATTTGCTGCTGAATTATTACCAGTTCAGCAAATGATTTATGGATGCTCTGTTCACAAAATTTAATAGTTTATCCTTGTGTTTATTATAGCTGTACTTTTCTTTCCTTTCATTATTGGTGTTTTCTTGTTTATACATGTAAATGATTACCTATCGTAGTCGGTTGACTTAGAGGGGTTAAGTCTTCCCATATTCCTTATGAAGACTTTTATAGTGTTCCACAGTTTTCATGATTACCTGCATCTGAGTTTTTTGCATGCATTTTTCTGTACCTGATATCCCAGTGCCGCATGATATCATCTGAAGATGTCTCATATAATTATCAATGGATTTTAGATAGTAAAAGTATTCCTAATTATTCTGTGTTCGAAATCCATGGTTTAATTACCTGTCAGTTTAGCATAAGTTACATTTGTTTGTGCTGGTAAAGTGTCATTTAACACTACGTACTTGGAAGTGGACTTCCTTCATAGCTTAGTTTTAGTTCAGTTGCAGCTTCAATGCTATCCGTACATGCATGAGTAAATGTTTGTTCCTCGTGAGGCTATCCGTACATGGGTCATTACATTAATACATGGTACATATTATCTGGAGTCTACGATCTAAGAGATATAGAAAATACATTAGAATGTTTTCCTTTTCTCGGATATGATTGGCTAACATTCATAGTATGTGCTTATACATGAATACAGGTTCTCCAGATTAAACTCATTGTGATTTTATTATGATAATATTTATTTTGAGTCTTTGGAGGTGCGTCCATTAACATGTAAGTTTCAAACTTTATTTGAATATTTCTTTCATTATGTCTTTTGACTAGGCTTCGAGTGCAGAATCTGAGGGTGCTTAATTTTGCCCTCTTTTTTTCAGGTCCACTTTTATGTATGGTTAGCTATAGGGAACTGAACTGGGCCAATTCAAGGATGAAGATAACAGCAGTGTGGCGTGGCATGACGTGGTTTTTAGGTGACATATATTGGCAGTGCTGCCATGGAGCGTTTCCCAGAAGAAGTCTATCAGAGAAGGCCAATTGCAAGCACAACACAGGAGTTCAGTCCTGTCTTTCAGGAAATTATGTTGTCGACTGGCCAGAGGTTGTAAGATTCGCTGGACAAGTTTGAGCTACCTCCTGTAGGCCTATGGTGTATAATTGCCACCATTATATTTGCCCCTGCATAATTTGTGATGCAATTTTATCGCTCCTCAGCAAAGAAACTGCTTCTATTGTACACCACAGTGTCCTTGAAAAAGAGCTATAATCGCAGATTGACCTGTTTCTGAGAGAACACGTTCAAACTAAATACATCCGCATGCGGATTACTTGCTACAGAGAAACACACTCATACTACGCATTAATGGTATACGCACAGCTTCCCTGTAGATAAGTCTCTTGCCGGTGAATATACGTCTGTTTCTATTCTTCCACACGTCTCACATGACATAGATGAGCCATCAACTCTGGATTCGTCGGACATCCGTCTTGGATTCATCCAGGATCGTATCACACTGATCCTCAATGGCAACGGAATTCGAAGCAGGGGGAGGGGAAAGATCAATCATGCCAAGCAAGTGGAAGACCAACGAAGAGGCATGTGACTAAAGCGACAGTCCTTGCAGAGATGCGACACCATTTGTGAGAAATCATACATTCGTAGCGTTGGTGAGTGGTGTTTAGAAAAAAAAATATTTACGCATCATTTGCATTATTGCATGAAAATTAAGTAAAATTTAAATTGCTGATATATGAATAAGCAATATATCATATTGAAAATCACATATAAACTATGTATAACTAATAATAAAATATGAATAAGTAACAACTAAATATGAATGAGAAGTATGTAATAAGTGAATATGTAAATAGGAGATACATGAATGATCACACAATTAAGCACAAGTATATAAGTAATGTCATTTACAATACAGTAATACTTAAATAAATCATATACAATTTTAAATATTTATTTAAAAACTAATTGAATAATAAATTAATCATTACAAGAATATATTATACTAAATGAACTATAATAAATTTATTACAGAAAAATTACATGTGCACTTGTAAAAATATTAGAAGGTTTGCCTTAAGTACCAAGTTGTCCAGCACTTTCCTCATGCCCCTCGCTCCCATCGGCGGCAATGTGCACGTCCAAACAAGTGAACAACACGACAGAAAGCACAACCTCGAAAATAAAAGAGAATAGTATACAAGAGATACCAACAAAAGAAAGTCATGCAAAAGAAAATGCACCAGCCGGAGGAGGGCAGAGGGACGAAACAAGGCAGGAGAGAGGACGCTATCCTGCCGTGGAAATAGATTGGGCCTGCGGTGGTAGCGCAGCCGTGAGCGCGTGCCACAGTACGACCTCGTGCATGCGTGCTCACGAGGGGCCAAAAGGTCGCCGGCGCACCACGATCACAACTGCACAACGTGACAAATGCAACGGGTAGAAAAGCTTGTGCCGTAGCGATCGTGCTCTACACCGGGCGCACCTTCTTTTCATTTCCTTCCTTTCTCTGGCTGAAGATGCTGGACCAAGCCTACGTATGTGAGTTGCTGGTAAAGTCCATTGTCGCATCAAACTACAATATTTTCTTTTGTAAGAACCATCAAACTACAATCTACTACTACTTATGTAGACACCGTACCGTACCATCTCCCAAAGTTGTTGTAGCTTTCTCAGATAGACATGTTCCAGAGCGGGCACTATCATTTAGTATTTGTTATTTGTTATTTTATCTTAGCATCTTAGGACTAGGGTGGATCTGATCTTGATGTACGCTGTCTGACCCACGCCCTTTTCGTGTACTAGTACTTTTTAGGAAGGAAAATGTATATTCACAGTGCTACACGAATTCTCATGCTCTAATGAACTGAAATCTGACCTGTAATCACTAATCAGTTCTTATGGGCTTATTTCAGCTGAGTTGGGTAGTGGTTTCTTTCCATGTGCCACCGCACAACACCATTCAGCCAACAAAACCAAAGCCTTTATACAAGTGGCATTCTTTTTTTTAGGACAGTTTATGGATGTGACATTTTTACTGACCTACTATGCGCCATCCATTATTGCAGGAACCAAACTGCGCAAAAGTTGTTATGCCACTGCCACTCACCAGACTGGTGGTGGTTGGTCCACTGTTATGTTTTGTCCAGATACTCTATGTTCTTCAATTATGAGGTCCTGTCCCTCGTCAGTTCATCGTATCATCACAGCAAAGAGACCAACATTGCAAACTAGTACCATCTAAAAACACTAAAAGCATAAAAGATTAAAAAAAGTATTTACAAGAGCTCCCTATAATAAATGTAGTAAAACTTTTGTTTACACGCCTGAAATATGAAATACCCAGGCTTCGCGTTACCACTAACAAAAACGGAGATGGCCAAAAATGGAGGGAATTTACAGAAAGAAAAAAAATCAGTTACTCCTATGAGATCTCACAAGAGATAAGGCTCGGCTCCACGTGATCTTGTGCTCGGTTCCACGTCGCTGCATGGGCTATGCGTTCCCTTCATTTCTCCAACTCCAGTTTGCCTCCCGTTCACGCGACGGCAAGTCTGGAGTCCCATCCACCGGGTCACCGGCTCAAACTCAGCCTGCACCAGCCAGCTGTGGATTGTGGAATGAGATCACCAAATCCTGTTGGTTCCGAATCCAATGCCATGTGTTGAGACGCAGGGGCTTGGCAGCGGGCGGATCAGGCGACGCCGACGTGCTGGCTCGGGAACCGCGGCGTGGGCACGAGCGTTTCCTGCCCTTCCTCCATCTTGCGCAGCCGGTCCGGTATGGTGGTGTCGAACAGCCGCGACCCCGGGTTCTCGGCGAAGCACACGTAGTAGCACCCCACGCACGCCTGCGGCAGCGCCATGCCGATCCGCGTCTGCACAGCACACAGAGACCCGTCATCAGCGCAAGAAAGAGGGGAACTTTTTTGGTGGGGTGAGGAGATGGATGCGCACCATGAGGTATCCGACGTAGAAGGCGAGGAGCGAGACGGTGGCGGTGTAGCGCTTGTGCGTGACGAACGTCCAGGAGCCGGCGAGCGCCACGCAGAGCGCGCCGCTGGTGACGCCGGTGAGGAAGCACACCGAGCTTGTGATGTCCGAGTCCACCAGCGCCGGCATCCCCTCCAGCCGCTCGAACTGCGACCACGTGCTCCGCGACGCCTGCACGAATCCCCTCCCGTACGCCGCGATCTGAAATTACCACCATTTCCACAACCATTGCACAAATCTCGTCGTCAGTATAGGACGATCAGAGGCAACAACCAAGAATTTGTAGCAGGAGCTCTTACATGGACGAACGCCCAGCTGTTGCCGTATTGGAAGACGGCGTTCATGACGTTGAGGCAGCAGTGCGCGCAGGAGAACATGAACTCGTCCTCGCCCTCGAGGAGGTTGAGACCGCGGGCGAGGATGCGGAGCGCCTCGATGGTGGGGACGAAGAGGGAGCCGAGGCAGGCGCTGCCGAGGTTGTACGACAGCGCGCGCTGGAAGCTGAACTGCACGCTCGACTGCATGCCGCGCAGGTAGTAGAGCGCGATCACCCTGCTCGCCGTCAGGTTCGCCACGTTGCGCATCACCTCGGCGGTCCACGCCAGGCTCACCACCAGCGCCAGGATCGTCAGCCCCGGGAACCGGAAGTTGACGGCGCCGATCACCGCCACGCACCACACCGAGATCCACACGAACCCCGCGGCCACCATCAGGTAGGCGGGACCGTTCAGGCCGCGGAACTTGTCCACGGGCCGCACGGCGCACTCGAACACACGCGCCGTGAACCCGACGCGGCGCGTCACCCAGCACGCGTACAGCCCCGTGCCGATGGAGAACACGATCATGGCGACGCCAAGACCGACCGTGGCTGGCATGGAGAAGCACATGAGCAGCGCGCCAACCGCCAGCGTGACGCCGAAGCCCGACCACAGGATGATGTGCACCATGGCGCGCGGCCACGCCCGCACCGCCTTCTGCCACGCGAACGCCAGCACGATGCTGAGCGCCACCGCGCCCTCCACGGGGGGAAGCCAGTCGCGCAGGAGGCTCTGCTCGCGCCGCGCATTGCGGGAGCGCGGGTGCTGCACGATGTCCTTGACGGCCCTGAACACGAAGAACCCGACGGCGAACCCCGCCGCGGCGAGGTGGAGGAGGAAGAGGAACAGCGAGATCTGGTTGGTGTACACGCGCGAGTTGAGCGACGTGAGCGGCTGCAACACACAAAATTAAACAACTATAAATTACTCAACCCCAATTGGATTAGCAGGTTATTACTTAGCTGCTGCTACAACCTGAAGCTTAGATTAATTAGTAACTGAGCTAAAACGGGTGGTAATAGGTTAGGCGCCTACAGAATATTCGATATGTAAATTAAGTCATGCCAAGATTCGATTCCAGGTACATTCTAGTATTTTAAGAGGAATTATCGCGTAAGTTAACCGTGGGTAGATTAATTTAAGTGATGCGTTTAGGCAGTTAGGCTGCATTGATTTGATTAAGAAATCATCTCGAACACTAGCAGCCCTCCCCATCTTTGGTCTACTCCTTCTAGGAGGTTGAGCATTTGAGTTTGCATAAAACTGCTCCCATTGGCGATGAATTATTTGGTTGTTGCTGTGTGCAGTGTGCTACAGTGCCTTAACTTACAATGCTCCTCCAGATAAAATGGTGTGCTGCTTGATTTAAAGAGAATTCAAACGCAACTGCCAGTATCAAACTATAGTACAACCCCAACTAAGGACTATTCTTTATAAAATAAAATAAAATAAAAATCGTGATGTCAATTTAGCATAGCATAATTCACCCTACATGCGGACTTTGTTATATGAAAATGTCAAGTAGGCGAGGAGTATGCGACCATGCAAATAACTGATGCTAACCCAATAATACCAAACGAATTATTGCACTTGCCTACCAACCAGGCTCGTGCAGTCGATCGCACTCCACACAAGCACACATGTCCTAAAAAGATTGAAGCTTATCTAACTATATTTAAGCCAAATACACTAACAAATTCGATTAAAAAGATGGATACAATAAAACAAGAGTAACAGCAATTGGGCATTTTCTTAAGTGGTAAGTACCTGTGGTGGGGTCTGCATGACGGGCTGGTAAGCCGCCACGGGTGGCGGCGGCAGCTCCACGGCGCCGGAGGCCACCGACATGGGCGGCGGCCGGCGCCTGCGTGGTGACCTGCAGCGGCGCCAGCGGCCGCTGCGCCTGCAGCCTCGCCACCGCCGGCGGCGCGCGTGGCTCGTCCACGACCACCACCTTCACCTCCCTTTCCTCCGGCGCCGGCGCCGGCACCCTCCCTCCTCTGCCCCGCTCCGCCTCTCCACGCCGCGGCGCCTGCAGGAACCACACGACATGGCGACCAAGAAACCCCGATGAGCAACCGGCGTGTCACTCCAAGAAAAAGAAACGATCTTTCTGGTGGGAAGAAACGTACGGCGTTATCGGTGGCGCCCATCTCGCGCTCTTGGAGACGGCGGCGTCCGCGGTGGAGCACGATCGCGGTCGCGAGCTTGCTTCTCTTGGCGTAAGCGTGATGGCAAAGTGGGAGGAGTGGTATGGAGAGGGAAGGGAAGGGAGGATTTGGAGTCGGGGACTTGGGCGAGAGACGACGAGAGAGAGCCCAATCTGTGACCGTTGGTGTGGCTTTTTCGCTCGTGCGGTAGCCTACGTATCGCTGGCTGCGTAAGCCGCGAGAGAGCGTGGCAGGGTGTGGGTGGGGCCGCCACGGCCACGGTCGGGTTAGTGGTGGGTCCGTTATTTTGTTTCGACATTTGGTTTGGTGGGCACTTTTTTATTTTTATTTTTATTCGGTTTTTTAAAGTTTAAAACCCTGCATTATATTAACCGTAAATATGGACCAAACAAGCCCAACCAGAGATTACATCCTGATACATCAAGAAAAAAGGGAAAAGGAAAATGCACATATACCTAGATACCACACAGGCTCTACAGGCCACACACACGACAAATGGGCGCCGCTGTTGCTCACCGGAGTCGATGGAGTCCTTGATGAAGCACAGCTCCAGTCACCACTGGCAAAACGGGTAAGCATCCACTCAAAAGTCTTATGTCTGGTCCATACCTAGATCTAGAAGTTGAAGAAGTCGCAGATGCCAAGGTTGCTGAAGGCAAATATGCGCTGAGCAACGAACGAGTGCCCCTAGAACAGGCAGGAACCACCATCCAAAGGTCCAAGCATCGCCATCTAGCTTGCCATACGATCATCACACCCAATATCCGCCAGGCGGGCCTCCGAAGTTGAGGTTAAGATGAGCAACGATGGCGGGAAGACAAGGTGATGACTCATATCAGCTCGACATCGATGCTTGAGGTGTACATGTAAAACATCACCAACACAGGAGAGAACAAATGCCACAGATAAGCAAAGAGAACACTGCATCTAACCCTGACCAACCCGCTCGAACCACATAGGTATGAGAGTTGAAGAACCACACAAGGATCGCCAAAGGAAACTTTTTGGGACAACTAGATCCGGCGATCGAGCAAAAGGATAAAAGGCATGGACTTTATTAATGAGTAAGGAAAAGAGGGTAGCTGAGCACGGGAGCGGCAAAGACAACGACCACCGTGGCTGCCTCACCGGAGATTGGCAAGAGAAGCAAGGAATAGAAAACGTACCTCCCAATATAGATCTGGGAGAGCCGATTTATTGAAATGCACCTGAGAACGCTCAATTGTTAACCTCAACAATGACATCCCCATTTCAAGCCGGAGCATAGCCACGAGGCAACAAGAGCGTCAACGACGGAGAGCTAGCGACGGCAACCCACGGACCAAAGTAGAAACACGCCAGTAAGGCATCCAAGATATAACATACATATGTAAGGGAGGTGCTAGCCCCCCTCCCCCTCCCTCTTCGGTCGACAGAGCCACCTTAGAAGAGAGATAGAGGTGACGGCGAGGGAGATGGAGGGAAGGAGATGAGAAGTGAAGTCGCAAGAGCTATGAAGAGAGAGAACAGAAATGTAAAAATGCATTATGAATTACACTTATTTTAAGTCAGTTGCAAATTTGTACTCGACACAAAGGATGGTTCCTTATTTAAGCTGTCTTTACACGTAAAGTCAGTTTTTCATAGTTTGTGTTGAGAGACATCAATGTACGAAGACACCTGAGTTGTCTTTATGTTGGTTTTCTTATTTCTACTCCTTTTTACGTACCAACGACAATCTTACATGCCTTTGTAGATGCCCTGTTATTATTTTTGTGTCCATGGTAAGCTGGTCTTGTCTAGTGAAGGGAGCACACTAGCCCCTTTGTGAAGTGGCTTTTTGGAGATTGGACATGTCTCTGGTGAAATTCTGAGGAAACTAGCTAAAGGCTCGCGCGATTGCGCGACGCAGCCTAACCCGTCACACGTATATTAAATTTAGTGCGTATGAGTATAAATAAAAATCCTTTGAATATAAATGTAACATACCCTTTTTTTGGTTTTAATCTATAAGTGACATACCTCTAAACATTAAATTACTTAACTTTTTTTAGTTATAAATCGATTTACATATTTTTAGTACACAACTTATTTTGTTAACTTTAAATTACCATACGTACGTAGAGACATGTTCAAATTTATATGCATAGAAAGAAGGTCCTTAATTAATTTTGAATTAATCTTAGGTTTCGAACCCGTCACACGTATATTAAATTTAGTGCGTATGAGTATAAATAAAAATCCTTTGAATATAAGTGTAACATACCCTTTTTTTCGGTTTTAATCTATTAAGTGGCATATCTCTAAACATTAAATTACTTAACATTTTTTAGCTATAAATCGATTTACATATTTTTAGTACACAACTTATTTTGTTACCTTTAAATTACCATACGTACGTAGAGACATGTGCAAATTTATATGCGTAGAAAGAAGGTCCTTAATTAATTTTGAATTAATATTAGGTTAAAAGAAAGAGATATGTTAATTCCATGAATTACTAATTTAGTTTTTCTCAGTGGAACCATTTTTAATAGATTCTTAATATTTTATTTGGCCTATCTGAATTTTTTCATAATTTTTGGATTTCACTTGGATGCCTTTGTGGATAATTCAAACATGTTTGAATTAATTTTGAGTTAAAAGAAGGAGATATGTTAATTCTATAAATTATTACTTTGGTTTTTCTCGGTGGAACTATTTTTAGTGAATTTCTTATATTTTATTTAGCCTAGATAAATTTTCTCGTAATTTTTGATTTTATTTTAATGTATTTTGAATTCCTTTTTAAATTTCGGTTTTTGGGTTGTGATGAACAGTAACGGGCTGGGTGAACAGTACTGAGCCCGTTATGAATAGTACTAGACCCGTTATAAACAGTACTGAACACGTTATGAACAGTACTGAACACATTTACTGTTTGCCACTTGATCTAGACCGTCTATATGAGATCCGACGGCTGAGAATCGGCCACGTCATCAAGAATGACGTGGCGTGCTGTGAAAGCAGCAATCCCAAGCTATTTTCTATATATAGATGTGTTGCAAAAAATTCTGAGATGAATGGGCTCTTTCGGTTGGGCACACGTTGAGTACGCAGTGTTGGGGAACGCGCTACGCAAAACAAAATTTTTCCGCGCACGAACCAAACCAAGAAACACTATCGAGGTGTAGGTAACGATATCATACCTTCGACGATCACGTCAATGCAGCGGAGAAGTTGACCGATGTCGATGAAGTCCGCAGACTCCCGCAGCTAGGTTATACCTCCCAGCCGCGGAGAGCGATCTCCTCGTGAATAGTTCGCCCGATCAAACGCCGAAGTATACGACGTCTCCGAGGTATCCACGCGTACCGGATCAGCGACACCGCCGTAATGTGTGGACCAGCACACAAGAACAGCAGGGATCTACGAGAAGGAGAAGCAGCAGCGCGCCGGCAGCTGTACTAGATCCAATCTAGAAGAGAGAGAAAAAGAAGGCTGTGGCCAATCTAGAGATGGCCGGCCTAGGGTTTAGTCCAAGGGACTAGGGCTGCCTCTGGGGCTGCTTGGGATCCCCTTTGAGGTGCCCTGCCCCTCTATTTATAGGGGTTGGGGCAGCTCTCCCTAGGCAGGTGGAGTCCTACTCCAGCAGGGACACCTTGTTGGAGTTGGAGTCCAACTCCACTAGAACCTTCTAGAACCTTCCAGAACCTTCTAGAACCTTCCAATACTTTCCGGAACACTTCCGGACATCACCGGAACCATCCGGGACCTCCCGGAACACTTTCGAGATCATCCGAAACACTTTCGGAACCCTTCTCTCTCGTTCTCCATAAATCATAGCATTCCTAAATGTCGCTAAAACGTTAAGCGTGTGACCCTATAGGTTCGAGTATATGTGGACATGTCCGGAATACATTCCGGTCAATAATCGTCAGCGGGATCTGGACACCCATAACGACTCCCACATATCATCGAAGATCTTTATCGAGCAAACCTTGTATTGTCGCATACAATTCCTTTTGCCTCACGATACATTACACAACCCGAGGCGAGACTTTGACGGTATCCCTGTGATCAACTCCTTGATCACCATACCTAGTTATCCTCGTTACCGGTTTGTACTCTTTTCTCGTTTCCGTATTCCGGTATCCCCGTGACTAACCTTTTAGTCACAATACCTGGCCAGGCGATGCTGGACAACCGTAATACCGAGTGGGCCCAGAGTGTATCTCTCCATCGCCGGATGGGCAAATCCCAGTCTTGACATATCTAGAACCACGATATACTTTCTGGTGTACCTGGAAGTCACCTTTATAATTACCCAGTTACGGCGTACGTTTGATGACCCCAAAGCAACCATCCGGTATCCGGGTCTATGGTATTCTCATGGTCTAAGGACGCAAGTAAACGTTAACACATCATGAGAAGATACTGACAACATATTGACGAAGTGATCTCGCAGTATCTCATAAGGGGCTATCCAACACCATTGTTACCCTAACAATGTGTTCCCATTATTGCCGGCATCCTTGTTACATTAACAATGCCCATGATCAGGAAAACAAGATCATCAACAATACATGAGCTAGTCCAGAGGCCTGACTAGGGATCTGAATGGTGTTTATTATTCCACACATGCAATTAGGTTTTCCTCTGAATCTCATATTCAAGAACCAATGCAATTTTAGCATAGAACATAAACTTAATCATGAACATGAAAATAGAATAATAACAACTTTATTATTGCCTCTAGGCATATTTCCAACACGCAGGGGATGTCATTTGGCTCAGTTGTTTTATAGAGAGGACTGCCTGCAAGGATGGTCCAGGTGGACCAGCTGTTGCCACCTTCGAAGCATGTGAGGCCACATCCTCTGTGATAGTCCTCCACGCTGACAACTTTTTTGGCTTTCAACTAAAACCTTTCTTTGTACCATGGATTATTTATTGTTGTAGTGACAATGTGACGTGACCTTTAACTTTTCGGGTTTATTATCTCTCGAATCGAATTTATATTATCAAATTAAAATATAACTTTAATCTATAAATATATAACTATCTAATTATACATATTTAGACTTAAAGTTACACATGATTTCTAAAATGTCAAATACCAAAGTAACCGTTAGATACTAAATCAACGTCTAAGAGCGTCGACTTAAAAATAACAATATCTTAATCAACTTAAAAATGATAATTCTTAATGGACTTTAAAATAAATACTCTCTTAATTTTTCACCGGTAATTGATAATCACCAGAAAGATGAAACAAAAAGATGAAACAATCATGGCCGTATCATGTGAGAAGTTTTGCACACTTATATTGTGATCACCAACATGTTCTCTTCTATCCAAATGAGCTTTCATTTGATATGTTTTGTGAATAATACTGACATTAACCTTGTAGCTTATTTACGACATCTATACTACATATTAAAAGTTCTAGTTTTTTCTTCTAAATCCACTCATAAAGTGTGCCCGGATCATTCAGTTCCGTCCAATCGGATACAGTTAATGGCTATCCTTAATTGATAGATAATACCCACCATGTCATTCACTTAAAATTGATAGATAATTACTCATCTATGCTATTCACTTAGAGTCGATAGATAATTACCTACCATTGCTCTTACTTAAAGTTAATAGATATTTTTCACTATTGCCACTGCTATACCCTCCAGCGTCTCTCTTTTCGGAATCTATGACACGTGTGGCCACCGTGCCCATGCCACACTCGAACTGTGCTTGTGCGCCACCGCCGTCGTCTCCTTCGATAAGATGCAGTATAGATTATGTTTTCATGTCATACATATTGTGAAAACATGTGTTACATATGTGTACTTGTTAGTTAGAAAGAAAGATACACACATGACCGTTTATAACATTAACTCAGTGTTGGTCGAATCTTGTTTAGGATAAAATGTCACACTCTATCTCTTTGTTAATAGGCTACTACATCGGTTTGTTTCTAGTTAGTTTATTTTGGATACAGATGATATCTAATATTGCCCTAAAAGAATGCAGATAGTTTCTTGCTACTTGTAGTCATGATTTTCTTTCTTTCCAGGAGCTCGATAGCGCCATGTGTTTCTTGACATGGTCAACGCTCAAACACGTGCAAAACATTTAACTACAAAAACAAAACAGCAGGGCACCTTTGGACTTCGGAGTAGGTCTGAGACATTGCTGCAGGGCTCCAGTCCCAGATGATCCTCCCAGCTGGCGCAGGCCAAGTCTTACTTTGACCCCGGAGACACGTGTCCGTTCGAAAGGAACTGGCGACTTCGAAAGAGAAGGCCGTTCGTGCGTTGCAAGCCGCGTGTGTGTGGTAGAGTGTCGCATCACGCCTGTGGATGTGATGCGAACAGATAATTCTGCTCTGGCTGGATTGAACTTGGAAGCATTTTTGTTATCGTCGGATACGCGTAACATAGTACACTTGTAGTAGTAACATCAAAATTGTGCCATTGCCATACGAAGCCTCGACAACGACTCGTGTCGTGAACTCGTGATGGACGGTTGCGTTTGCATCTGTAGTGTGACGCAGAGATAAAAGAAGACTTGATGATCCTGATCTGATGGTGATATATCGATATCCCAAAAGAGGCGACGGCGACGGCGATGGCTCACCGTGTGTGGCACTCCCTGCATGCTGCTCTTCGCCTCTTCCGGGCAGGTCGTTTTCCGGGAACCAAATCGAGGCCGTAGGTGAGATACTTTGAGATTCGCGTCATGTCGATCGCACACGTGGACGGCTGGACGCTTAGTCGCAGGTCCTACCGTCCTGGTCCATTTGTCCATTAAAGCAACTGCAGATTACAAGACGGGTTAGGACGTATCTGACTCATCAGAATTAAAGCCTGACGGTGCCGTTACCCGGAAGGGATCGCAATTACGCGCCACCTAATCTTGCACGCTTCTTGTCATTGGATCGTGCACAGTTTAGCAGGAGGATGTGCTGGTCGTTTTCTGCTCTCTATTTTTGATGGAAAATTGTTTTCTGCTAATGTCACCAAAGATTCCTAGGAGATGCAGATACCAGAGGCCCGTGGGAGAAAAGCCCATCATGGTTCGTTCCCGTTCAAAATGGATTTGGGCCCTTCCTGAATTATGTAAATAGGTTGGGCCAAAATAAGGTCCTGGTGAGCTAGGGGTGTCCAAACCCGGTTTTCTCAAACAGTATCGACCCGTGTTTTGAACTAACAAATTAAAAAAACATCCCCTAATAAAACAAATTTAAAAAAAGAGATTTTCACATGTTCCCCATCAGTTCAAAAAATTATTAAGCATACGTATAGTGCTTGTAATAAACGATTTCGTAATGGCAAATGTATAAGAAATTTTGGAGATGATGGCATTTGTATAAATTTTCCATTAAAAGGTCCAACACTTGTGCAATCATTACTATCAAAGTGGCTCTTTGCCGGGTTTTGAACACGCCATAATCCGGCGTGAACACTCCTATGGTGAACCATCGATTTCTTTCCCTATCTTTTTTATCTCCTTTAAGTTCTTATACGCGAGACTGCGAGGTCAGCGACGTTCGTGTTCATATACACGAATCATGTCAAGCAAGTCTCTCTAGACTCCACTTCATCGTTCGGAAAAGAAAAACAGTCCACTTTGCCAGATTTTCTGACACTATGCAGCGCGAGATTGGTACTGTGAGGCTGTACTGCAACGCCTCCAGCTGAAATCTTTTACATGTATACTGACGGGTTCACCTCCAAAGAAAAAAAGTATGTGTTCGGGGGTTGTTCGGTTTCATGCCCTAGACCTAAAGTTCACAAAAATTTGACAAACTTTGACCCAATTTTGTGCCGTTTGGTTTTATGTTAAATTTGTGGTAATTTCATCTTGTCTTTCACCCTCTAGTTTATTTTGTTCGGAGTCAAATTTGGCCAAGACCTGGACAATCAATTTGACCGCCCAAACTGAGGTAACTCTAAAATTTAGCTCGATTTCTGTGTGCTATATTTGGACACAGACCTCCCATGGGACATGGCACATGCGTATGTCCTAGCACAGTGGCACTCGACCCCACAATCTCCCATGACCGACGGGCGAATCCGCAGAGCGTCAAACAAAAACGTCTCCACCAGTGTCGCGTCGGTGGGCCGTGGCCAGGCATATGTATCTCCGCTCCGCTCCCCGCTGCAAAACCTGCCCAAATCAACCCCCGGACAAAAATCCGGCGCCGTCGCGTCGCGTCGCGGTGTCGCCGCTCTAACGCTCTTCAGGTGTAGCTCGTCCGGCCAGGCGCGGCGCCGCAACGGACAAACCAGCAGTAACCGCACGAACCTACTAGCCTCAGTGGCCGTTCGGCAACGCAACGACGTGACGCGTGAGACGCGCGGGTTGCACGGCTGCACGGCGAGACGGACAGCGCCGGGAAAACGAGGGGAGGAGGCCGAAATTTGCACGCAGTCTGCGGTGGCCGCGCGAATCCACCAAGAGAGCAGACCCGTCGTTGTTGTGCACGATATCTCTTCCTTGTTGTTCCAAGAAAGAAAAGAAAAGAAAAGGATATCTTCCTTGTTGTGGGCGCCCATACTACGTACACTACACCCGATCTTGAGTCTTATCGTATGTCCCAAAATTGTTGCCTAGTACTAGTATATATACACTGTAGCTATTGAAGCCAGCATGATCGGCATGTTCTGAGCAGTGAGCATGGTGCTTGAAAACCGGAAAGGAGAGATGGTTCGGAGGAAGCCACGCAATGGGGTTCCGTTTTATATATATGGCTTAAAGAGAGCAATTAGGGATTACAACCATAGTTAGGATCTCTAGGAGTCAAATCGTTAACACAACCCCCTTCCTACAGTCACAACGGGAGGTTGCTGAACGCAGAGACTGGAGCAAAAGTCGAGGAAGAGCTACTGTGCTGGGACAGACACATGATGTCGGCAAACTGCAAAGCAGACGAAACATGCAAGACACGGACCTCACCAAGGAAGACCTTCTCACGACGAAGTGGATATCGATCTCAATATGCTTGGTGCGACGGTGCTACACTGGGTTCGTTGACATGTAGACAGCATAGATGTTGTCACAGTAGACAACCGTGGCAGAGCTGAGCGGGCGACGCAGTTCCTGGAGGAGTTGGCGCACCCAACAACACTCTGCGATGGTGTGGGCAACAACTCGGTACCCGGCCTCAACGCTAGAATGAGAGACCATGGTCAATCACTTGGAGGACCAAGAGATGAGAGTGTCGCTGTAGTAGACATAGTAACCAGAGGTGGAGTGCAGAGAGTCGGGACAGCCTGCCCAGTTGGTGTTGGAATAAGCCGTCAGGTAAGTTGACTTGGGGACGGGGAGCCGAAAACCGTAGTCGAGGATACCTTGACATAACATATAATGCGTTTGACAAGGGCGAGGTGAGGCTCGCACGGGGCATACATGTGAAGGCACACTTGCTGCACCGCGTATGCCAAGTACGTGAGGTAAGGTATTGCAAGGCACTAGTGAGACTCCGATACTCGATGACATCAGTGGCAGGTTTGCCATCTGAGGAGGAGAGCTTGGTGCGACTGTCGATAAGTCATTGTAGAGTGGCAGTCGGCCATGCCAACATGCTAAAGGAGATCCACGACGTACTGCTGCTAGGACAAGAACAGGCTGTCGGTGGAGCGCTGGACGAAGATGCCAAGAAAGTAATGAAGATCACCAAGGCATGTTGGTGAGCAAATGCTGTAGGAAGCCAGTGGACAAAGCCGTGACAATGATGTCATCGACGTACATGAGGAGATATGCCAAGTCACGGTTGGTCCATAGCACGAAAAGGGAGGTGTCGTGGAGGAGGCGACGAACCCCATGGTGCGAATGTATGAAGCAAAGCGCTAGTACCAGGCACACAGGACCTGCTTGAGGCTATACATGGACTTGTGTAAGTGACACATGTGATCCAAGCAAACGGGGTCGACAAAACAGGAGGGGCATTTGTAGTAGACAGTTTCGTCGAGGGTGCCATTAAGGAAGGCGTTCTTGACGTCAAGCTGGTGGATTGGCTAGGAGCTGGAGACGGCAATGCTGAGCACAAGGTGGATGGTGACTGACTTCACGATGGGATTGAACGTCTCATCGTAGTAGATGTGAGGGTGCTGAGAGTAGCCATGAAACACCCGGCGTGCCTTGTAGCGCGCAAGGGAGCTGTCGGAGTGGAACTTATGCCAAAAATCCACTTACTGATGACAACGTTCATGCCAGGCGAATGAGGCACAAGCGACCAAGTGCCGCTGTCGATGAGGGCTTGGTGCTTGTCCCCCATGGCCTGACGCCAGTGAGGATCTTGCATGGCCTACCGGTACGTCGAGGGTACCAGGGACTTTAGCTGAACCGTGGAGAGGTTCATGCGGTTGATGAGGCGCATGATGCCGTTCTTGGCGCACTTGACCATGGTGTATGGTCCAGGAGTGGGACACCCAGCAGCCCAGATGGCGACGTCGAGGGGTCGATAGGTGCGGCAGCTGGGGGAGCCGTGTCGATAGACGCGGCCGGGACTCCAAGGGCCACAGCATAGGCCGTGGTGTCAAAGTCGTGGGCGAAATCGGGGACCTCGAGTTGGACAGGGCGTCAGGAGGTACCTGCCCCGACAGGGGAAGCGGGGTCCATGACTATTGGGGCGGCACAAGCCGCGACAGAGTGACATGTCATAGCAAGCGTGGTAGGAGTCGCAGCAGGTGGGGCAGGAGTAGCGGCAGTGACCTCGGCAAGAATCGTGACAGGGGTGCGTATCGCGGCAGGGGTCGCAGTAGGAGTCACAATAGGAGTAACATGCACTGCAACGGGAGAGTGTGTGCGGTGACTGGGTGACAATGCATCTTCAGGCTCAAGGAGGAAGTTGAGCCGATGAGGATGGGAGGAAGCGAGTGGTGATGAGTCGATGAAAGGAAAAACAGACTCGTCGAAGATGACATGTCGCGATATGATGATCCGATGACTAGAAGGATCATAGCACTTATACCCCTTGTGAGCAGAGGCATAGCCAAAAAAGACACATGGTGTAGAATGATGTTGCAGTTTATTCTTGGCGGTGGATGCCATATTCGGGTAGTAGACACCCAAACAAGCGGAGATTGTCATACAAAGCGCGATGGCCATGCAGACGCTCATGAGGGGTGGCAAAGAGAATTGTTGTGCATGGGAGACGATTAAGAAGATATGTCATCGTTAGCGCTTTGGCCAAAAACTGAGACGGGAGATGAGCATGGAAAATGAGTGTGCGCATGGTGTCATTCAGAGTGCGGATAGCGCATTTCGCTTTTCCATTTTATTGAGAGGTGTAACGACATGAGAGATGAAGAAGTGCACCGTGGCGTTGGAGAAACGCCTCGATGGTGGAGTTGACGAACTCGGTGCCATTGCCAGTTTGGATGGAGCGAATAGCAACATCAAACCGAGTACGGGCGTAAGCAAAAATAGTTTCAAGGGTGCGATGGACACATGAGTTCCAACCGAGGGGAACGTAAAAATAAAAATGCGAGTAATCATCAACAATCACAAGATAATATTGGAACCCTGAAGTACTTAGTAAGGGAGACATCAATAGATCACAATGGATTAAATCAAAAATGGCATTGGTCATCGAAGTGGAAGTAGGAAAACGCAGCCATACATGTTTGCCAAGTTGACAGGCATGGCATACAGAGCAACACAATTTATTACATGAAATATAGGATAAACGTCGAAGAGAAGACATGGCATCGTGGTCGGGGTGACCATGACATTGGTGCCACATCTTAGCGGAGTCAGTGGTAGAGATGAAAATTGAAGCGGGTGGTGCCGACGCAGTGGTGAGGAGGGTGTAAAGGTCCCCATCACTATTGCAGCGAAGAATCACGCATTTGGTTTGATGGTCCTTCACAGAAAAACCAAAAGTGTCGAACTTGATGGAACAAAGATTATCATGAGTAAATTTGCAAACGGAGAGCAAATACGGATGATAGAAGGAACCAACAAAACATTGCCAAGTTGAAAAGACGGACCAGAAGGAGCATAGAGGGTAGTGTGACTGCAGCAAGAGATGGATACTGAGGTACCATTGCTGATGGTCACGTAGTAGGGAGCAGGAAGGAGAGAGGGGTGGAGTAAGTTACCATCATCGTAGGTCATGTGAGACAACGTGCCGGAATCCATGACCCAGCTGATGTGCTAGAGGACAAGGTCGTTCATGGTGGACATGAGGCCGGTGCTATCCTAGGAGGCCGGAGAGGACGGTGGTGCAGCTTACTGGTGCACCAATGCGGAGGTGGTTTGGTACGGTTGGGGAGGACAAGGGCCGAGGAGGCCTAGTCCGTTGGGAGTGTGCCATTGACCGGCACCTGGGGAGAAGCAGACTCATGGGCCAGCTAGCATCGACGGGGTAGATCGGTTCCCAGAGGAGCTGTTGTTGACGTGATTGCCCTTGTTCTTCGGCGTGGTGGCGGCCTTACTGTTCCCTGTGGAGGACAACTCGCCATGACAAGCTGTGCCAGAGCAAGGGGAAGGCACGGTGTTGGTGTGGACGATGAGGCAGAGGAGGCCTCGTTCATGGTGACGTTGGTGAGTTTGCATCTCCTTCATGAGCAGCATGGAGCACATGCGCAGAAATGAGGGCAACGACGTGGTCATGGTGATCACGGTGGCAGTTGTTGGGCGAGGCCGTGAACGGTGTTGAGGACTAGTGTGAGATCGCTGACAGGAGATTCGATCAGTTGCTTCTGATGCCGGCGGTAGTCTGTGATTGAGAGATCACCTTGAACCAGATTGCAGAGGTCATTCTCGAGGTAAAGGGCCTTGCTCGCCTTGTTGTCGTTGAAGAAGGCCTCAGCGGCGACCCAAAGGGCTCGAGCATTTTGCTCACGTGCGATGATCATGTCGAGGATGTCGTTGTTGATGGCGCTGTATAGGATATTGAGGACGGTGAAGTCATCGGCGGACCATGTGATACCCGTGGGGGCAGGTTAGGCTAAATTGTTGATGTGACTGAAGAGTCCGTCTCGGCCAAGAACGCATGTATGAGGAGGCTGCACTTCGTGTAGTTCAAGGAGTGGAAGTCGAGGATGATCGGGGCGGAGGGCTTGAGGCCACTCGTAGAGCCGAGTGTGGCGGTGGCTCCGGAAATCATGACACTGGCGCTGGAGCAGGTGATCGCGCCGGAGGTGTGATTGGAAGGGACGATAGTTGTTATAGTGGCCGCGGAAGGTAGAGGATCTAAGATTAATCTGATACCATGAAAATCGAAAAGGAGAGAGGGCCTGGGGAAGCCACACACGGCTAACAGCCGTGCGGTCGCATTTTATATATAGGGCTCAAAGAGAGCAATTAAGGATTACAAACATAAATATATGATAGACCATATCGGTTAGGATCTCAAATAATCAAATCGTTAATAGTGCGTGCTCTCTATTTTTGCTATTGCTACTTTTGAAACTTTGGGGGAAGGGTCCCTGCGCTACCCCAAACCGATGGGCTTCTCCTTGATGGCGTCAAGGTCCCCCTCGTTGTATCGACATATTGTGCCTGACGTTCTTAAGTTCCCCTGGCATCGGCGGGGATGTCGAGGAAACGCTCCGTCCCGGCAGACGTCGAGGCCGCGCTCCGTCCCGGCGGACATCAAGGCTGCGCTTCGTCCCGGTACCCAGGACAACACGTCGACGTAACCCGAGCACTCGGATGTTAAAGTATTGAAATATTCCATAAGAATCCTTGTAAAAAGACTAGAATATCCCTGGGGGTGTGTTGTTGCCCGAAGGGCATAATTGTAATCTCTCACATCCCTCCCCCAACCCCTAGAAATAGGACCCAGGTGGAGAGAGAAGGGGATCCAGATTTCTCAGACATAAACCATAATCCCTGAAATCAATACGAGAGTTTCCATTTATCCTCGACACGAGTGTTTCACATCCCGTCTCACCGATAACGTCTCCGCGCGCCCCCCTCAACAGACAATACACTTGCTCGTACTTCTCTGGTACTCCCGGAGGTCGACGTAACCGGTCGGGGGTGCCTAAAGTACACTGCCTAGTCCCGTAGCTACGACAGTTGGCATCATCTGTGGGAATCGAGCAAGAAGTTGTGTCATCTGAGATGCCGTCGAGAGGAGGCTCGAGGACATCACCGACGATCGTAACACGCGCGTGTTGGTCTTCAACACCACACGCGTGCTCCTTCGCAAAGGAAGAAGGCATGCCTCCTAGGGCGAAGGCAAAGAATGGGACCAAGCGAAAGGTCGCAATATCGCCAATCTAGTGCCAAGCACCACGGCTGTCACCCCCCAGGTCGCCACGAGGATGACAACACGTGTGGCCACCCCTACGATGAACAACGACATCGCCCCTGCCATCAATGCCTAGGCCACCGGTCCAGACACCTCTGGGGCCCTCACTCATGCTGAGCGAGAGATGGAGGCATTAAGGCAGCAGGTTGCGATCGTAGCCCAGTAGGTAGAGCAGCTCCGGGTCCAGCTTGAAGCAGCCCAAGTTGAGGCCCTCCGCGCGGCGGCATTAGCCTGAGAAACTGTGGAGCTCCGGGCACAACTTGCAGCTGCCCAAGGCGGGGCCGACGTTGTTCGTCGGCCGCAAGAAGAAGCCATAGCGGAAGCACGGGAGAATATCCGACGCAATCACCAAGCGGCCTATGAGCTCCTCCAAGACTTGGCAAACGCACAAGCACGCGCCGAACCCCTCTGTGAAGAGATCGGACGAAATCAACAAACGGCACATGCGATCCTCCGCGATGCCGGGGCCGGCACCAGGGACCAAGGGGCGCGAGACCCGAGTCGACGCCCGGGCAAAGAACACGCATACCTAGCTGCCTCACCTGACGCCTACATCCCAGCTCCGGCCGCTGCACCGGCCGCTCGCCCGCCAAGGCAGGAGGTTGTCAACCTTGCGGACGTGCTCAATCTGCTTAGCTCGGGGCTTGCGGCTAACCCGTCGCCGAGCAAGTTTCGCCCGGCGGACCTTCCCAAGTACAACGGTGAGACACACCCCACAGAGTACACCCGTGTGTATGAGGCTGCCGTATCAGCTGCCGGAGGGGGCGAAGCGGTGATGACGAAAAGTCTGCTGCTTGTGCTGACCGGATTAGCTCGCACGTGGTACCTCACGTTGCCTCCTAGCTGGGTGTACTCGTGGGAGTACCTTCGCGAGCAGATGCAAAATCGCTTCCAGGGAAGCATAAACAAACAAGTCACCTCTTCGGATTTGAACATCCTCAAGCAGGCCCCGGGCGAATCCATCCAGGCGTTCTGCAAACGCTTCTCCAACCTCCAATGCCAAGTCCGCGACATCACCGACCAAAGCATGTGTGACGCCGCATGTCATGCAATACGTGATGAGGACCTGGCAGCCAAACTCGACAGGAAGCAGCCGAGAACGATTAGGGAGCTCTATGACATCATGGACACCTACTCCTGTACCGAGGAAGGGAGAGAGCAAAGAAGAGCCGAAGCCTTGGCCTCAGCCGCACAGTTCGTGCCTGACACGGAGAATCATGACAAGCATCGCCCACGCCAACGAGGGGTACATCATGTGGAGGAGCGCGAGGCTCCCACCGCACAACCACCCTATCGAAGCCAAGGCCAGTGGCAAGGCGGTGGGCAGAACCGAGCGAGCAGTGAAGGACGAGTCCTCCCACGCCTGGATCACCAAGATTGGAAGCACGACGACCACTGCAACTGTGAGAGCAACAGCCAGGCCGGACACGGCAACCACAAAAGCGGCAGAAGCAGCAGGCCACAAGGCAAGTTCTGTGAAGTACACCGAGTAAGCACTCACTCCATGGCAGAGTGAGATGTCGTCATCGCGGCCCGGCAGCACTGGCAGCCACGGCGCCCCAGCGGCAGGGGCATCGCTGAGCCGGTTGGCCGAGCTCAGGAGCAAGGGGTTCCTGCCTTATGGCTACCACTGCTGCCACCGCTACCGCCACGTGGCGGAGCACCAGTGCAAGCCATCGGCCCTCAACGAATCATCCACGCCATCACCGGAGGCAACGCTCACACCTACTCATCCAAGCAACAACGCCGGGCCTACACCCATCAAGTCAACCACATTGGTTCCTTTCCGCCCACTGAGCTACCCGCGTGGGTCGACACCACTGTGACCTTCGGCCCGGCGGACGCCGCCGGAATCACTTTTCCTCACCATGACGCTCTCATCATCTCGGCAGTCATCAATAGCTACGAGGTGCGCCTCGTCTTCATTGATGGAGGTAGCTCGGTGGACATCCTCTTTGTGTCTACACTCGTCGAGATGGGAATCCCTCGCGTGTGCCTCACCCCCGCGGGGGGGTACCACTCCTGGGCTTTGGGGGCGAGTCAGTCCCGGCCCTCCGCAAGATTGAGCTTCCGGTGGAATTTGGGGCCGGCGATTGCATCCGTAGGGAGAGCATTGTCTTCGATGTTGTCGACATCCCCCTACCAATACAACGTCATCCTTGGCCAAGTCACGCTGAATAAATTTGGTGCGGTTTCCGCGCCACACCTTTCTCTGCATGAAGATCCCAGCCTCCTCAGGGGTCATCACGGTGCGGGCCAACCAGGACTTGTCCCGAAAGATCGACAGCGACATCCAAACGGCCATCTGGTATGTCCATACCATCCAGTCGGAAGGTAAAAAGGCTACGCATGGGGCTCCCGACCCGCCAACATCAGGGTGGTGGGTGCCAAAACCTAAACCCGACGGTGAGACGCGCGCCATGCCGCTCTCAGAGGGTGATCTGGCCAAGACAGTGCTCATCGGGGTCAACCTTGACCCGATCAATGAGGAGGCCATCCTCAGCACGTTGCGAACCAATGGAGACATGTTCGCATGGGAGCATGAGGACCTCCTCGGCGTCCCCCGGGAGATCATCGAGCACAAATTGCTCGTCAACTCCGATGCGCGTCCTGTCAAGCAGAAGCTATGAAAGATGTCGGTAGAGCGTCAGATCGCGACCCGAGAGTAGGTTGACAAGCTCCACATGCAGGAGTCGTCCACGAGGTCATGCACCCCGAATGGCTCGCCAATCCTGTCCTAGTCGAGAAGGCCAACGGCAAGTGGCGCACGTGCGTGGACTACACCAACCTCAACCGCGCATGCCCGAAGGACAACTTCCCGCTGCCACGGATCGATCAACACATCGATGCCACCTCCGGGTGTGAACTTATGAGCTTCCTTGATGCCTACTAAGGATATCACCAGGTGTGGATGGCACGGAAAGACGAGGAAAAGACCATCTTCATCACGCCTTTTGGGACATTTTGTTATGTCCGGATGGCGTTTAGGTTGAAGAACGCCGGAGCTACTTTCTCCAGGCTCGTGCATAAGGCCCTCTCCAGTCAAATCGGGCGCAACATCGAGGCCTACGTTGATGACGTCATCGTCAAAAGCATGATAGCCGCCATCCACGCAGCGGACTTATAGGAGACGTTCGACAACCTCCGTTGAGCCGGCATGAAGCTCAATCCGGAGAAATGTGTGTTCGGTGTTCAAGCAGGGAAGTTGCTTGGCTTCCTCGTGTCAAGAACGGGAATTGAAGCTAACCCTTCAAAAATCAAAGCCATCCTCGACATGTGCCCGCCTGAGAACGTCAAGGAAGTACAAAAGCTTACCGGACGCCTCGCGGCGCTCAGGAGATTTGTCTCCAGATCTGCTAAGAAGGGTCTTCCTTTCTTCAAAGTTCTGGGGGGGGTCCACCAATTTCGAATGGACGGTGGACAGCCAAGCAGCCTAGATGACCTGAAGAGGTACCTCCCTCGCCACCGCTGTTGCAAAGCTCTGCCCAAGGGGAGAGCCTGTTGTTGTATCTGGCAGCTACCTCGGCCGCGGTGAGCGCTGTCTTGGCCAAAGAAGAAAACACGATCTAGCACCCAGTATACTATGTTTTAAGAAGCACTTCATGGTGCCAGAGTGCGGTATACCGAGCTAGAAAACCTCGCATACGCGTTGATGGCGTCTTGTAAACTGCGGCACTACTTCCTCGCTCACTCTATTCGGGTGCCATCCTCCTTCCCTCTCGGAGAGATGCTCTGCAACAAAGAGGCCTCCGGACGCATCGGGAAGCGGGCGGCTGAGCTCGCCCCATTCGTCATCGACCTCCTCCCCCGGACGGCGATCAAGTCACAGGTGCTGGCAGACTTTTATGGCAGAATAGGTCCCATCAGAATATCCCATCACTCAAGACCATGCTGACTTGCTGTGGACGGCGTACGTAGATGGTTCTTGGTGCTCCGACGGTACCACACGCAGGGGCTATCCTTGAATCGCCCGAGGGGTCGCGCACCTCGTCAGTTCAAGGCCACTAACAACATTGCCGAGTACGAAGCGTTGTTACTCGTCCTGCGCAAGGCACAGCCCCCAGGAGCGCGGAGGGTCATGGTCAAGAGCGACTCCCAGCTCATAGCAGGGCACGTCGACAAAAGTTATCAGGCCAAGGACCCCGAGATGATCAAGTACCTCGCCCTTGCACGGGCCACCGAGAAACACTTTGTCGGCATCACTGTGTGCAGAATCCCGCGCTCGGAGAATGCCGATGCCGACAGTCTGGCGCGCGCCGCAAGCACGCGAGCTGAGCTCCCGCCGGGCGTCTTTTACGAGGTCATCACGGCGCCAGCAACAAAGGACCTCCGGAGGTACACCACATTGAAGAACAAGAATGGAGGACACCTGTCACACCCTGAGTTCGAAAACCTGCATGCCACATGACACTGCATATAGTTAGGGCATTTCCAGTTAAGCATGAACTCATTACACTTGACCCCGCCGCACACGCATTACTCTGACTAAATCCTAACGCGAGAACACACCCCAACTCAACATATACACCGTATACGTCCATACACCCACGACACCCTGCAACGAGAAGTCCCGAGCCGAGACAGGAAAGTTCCGAGAATCCTTATACCCTCTCGTCACCTTTCCACACCTCGAAACCCTAGTTCCACAGTCTGACCCCCTTTTCCCCATTTATTCCAATTATGACTAAAACCCTAATCGCGAAACCTAGAGACCTTCGGCCTTTTAAAAAATCCTAGAAAATTTTGTGGGACACACTAATATTATCTTCAACCCAAATATAAAATAAAATGGGAATGCCCAATTCAAAAATACCTGAATATGAAAATAATAAACTTTAGGGCAAACACGAGCATTGAACTACAACCTATAGAATAAATCCCCAAAAATTCTACAATGATCTCTACATCTCCAGGAGCACGAATGTGCAAAAACATGAACCCCTCATGTTCAAAAATTCTCAGCCATTGCCATCGAACACCTTCACCACAAATGCTTTATCACATGAAATATAAGGGAAGCCTTAACCAAATACCACCAGAAGCATTGGGGAGCTCCTTCTCGGTTTCCCCGGTGCACCTAACCCCATAACTCGCCTGGCCAGCATCGTGAGTGGTCTTTTCCATTAAAACCTTTGTCCTTGGCACCCTGTGGCGTCTAAAGACACCTGGTCTATACACTGTGATTCGGTGCCTAACCCTGATGTAGCACGTGTACACCTCACCTCATCACTGGCGCGGTGGGCATACCCACGCAGGACCGAGCCGGCCCGGACACCCCCATGCCGCTCCAATGCGCGCTCACCGCATAGTTTCATGCCGACCGCTGGCATCAACGCGCCGTCCGCTGACTTCCCTGTGCCGCGCGTCGCCTGGAACCCCGGCCGCTGCGCCACCTCGTGCTACGGCCGTCCCTCCTCTTCCCTGTGGCCACAGCACCGCCCAATCGCCTCAGTCAAGTCACATCAGCAAGGCACATCGGCCGCCGACCAGCCTCACCTCGCCTCCGGCTATAAAAGGGGCATGTCCCGAGCTTTGCTTCCCTCGCCAAGCTCTCCACCATCCTCCCCAAACGCTCCCTTGAGCTTCCCACTTCTCCTCTGTGCTTGGCCACTGACCACCTCGGGCACAGCTGCTTCAAGCTCCTTGAAGCCGGAAGCCGTTGCCCCACGCCAAAGGGTTAGCCCTTTTACTTGCCTCCGCCTTCCCGGCAACCGAGCCGGAACCGTCGCTGAGTACCTGAGCGCTTACCGGGACTCCCGCCGCCAGCGGCCTTCTCGTGTTGTCCAAACAGCCGACCAAGCGGTCGGGTTCACACCACCGACCGAGACCAAGTCGGTAAGGATAGCGCCACTGACGCGTGGGCCAACCCTCGGGTGAAGCCCACGGGTGGGTAAGTGGCTAACGCCTGACGAGTTGCTGCCTCCCTCTCTTAAAAGCGCATTAACTCTGTCCAAAACCAAGTTTTCGCCTCTGACATAATAAAAGCGCAATCAAGCGGTCGGAAGCGCAGTTAACCCAGTTTTCCTCTGTTTCCAGAACCGTGCGTCACCGGTTCAGCCAGTTCGGACCCTTTTCGCCCGGTTTTCAGAAATTTTCTTCCGGTTCCTAAAAGTTAATAAGAAATGCAAACTTTTGTGTTCAAGAAATTTTAGGTTTTGAAGACAATATAAAGCACAATCAGTAGGGGTTGAGTTTAGAGCGTTTCTTTCTTTTTATTAAAAGCGACATATACTATGTATATGTCATCTTGGAGCAGCCCAAGACAAACTTCTCACTCTGCCAGTATACCTAAAATGTCTGTAGTACTCGATGGTTCATTAGGCAAATGATTTTGGAAATACAACCTTAATGGCATGCTCTTCCCTGATCGAAGGCACTGTCATTTTATGTGACGTGTATACAAATGCCAACCACCTAGGGTGTTCTTGTGCTCGTAGGCTTAAGCTTTAAAACCTCAGAGCCCTACCCCTAATTTGAAATCAAATATGCTCTCCCCAACTCCCTTCGGAATTATTCTTAACCTCAATAACTCCTAGGGTGGAATGATTATCTGCCTCCCGAAACCCTAAACCCTAACTCAACCACCTTGAGAACCAAAACTCTCATTACCCCAGCCAAGGAGCATCATCCTCTTTGAACCTGCATGTCATCTGGTTTTAATGAAGTTGCTTTGATTGCTTCTTATTCGATGTTTTTCTGGCGTGTAGTTGACGGAGTGAGATACGTGCGCCAGGAAGACCCGAAATCACCCACGCGTCAGGAACAAGAGCAAGAACCGCCAGGCAAGCATTTCCCACTTTGATCATGTTGAATCCCATATGTGTGAAATTCAATTATTTTGTTTGCGAACCTTGCATGCTATGTGGATATCAACGATATTTCATGCTAGACCTAGTTATACCTAGTAGATGCATATGACCAAGGTCTGAGAATCTGTGGCGTACCTGGTTTTGAGGCCGGATACATCTCCTGTGTTTCCTATACTGGTCCCATGATCAGTAGCCAGTACACACAAGAACTTGATAACATCGTCATACATTATCGAATATATTACATAACAAGCCATTATGGTCTTTACAACACAATACAGCTAATTGTCTGAATCAAAGTCAGCAGTGAAAAGATAGAAATTTCAAAGATAGAACCCATCAATATGCCCAACCCAACAGGCAACTGACTGGGGAAACGTCCTAGCCCTCATAGTCGTTGTCATCGTCATCGGAGCAAAACTCTTCTTCCTCGCCTGGCCATATCAACAAGCCAGGTGAGTACTTTGAATGTACTTGCAAGCTATTCCCACAGGAGAAAATATACGGCAATATTCCATGCAAGGTATAATTCAAGGAATAGCTCTATCCTAGGTTGTCTTGTTGTGCAAAAATGTAAGTTTTCGATTTAAATACGAGAATAGTGGATTCCAAAGCAGTTTTGTAAACCAGAGCAATTCAAAGTAACAAGACTTCTCTCGAGGTAGACCCAGCTACCTCCTTTCCTCATCCAAGTGATAGCTCCGCCTATCACTGCTTAACTCAACGCTCAGCCCGTACTACCCCGGGCAGTACGGCTAGCCTCCTTCTCCTGCAATTCCTTGCTACCAGCCGTGTAGCATAAATTGCACACTGTGGACACATCATGCCCACGTCCTTAATCCCTTTCCCAGGTTTTCACAACAAAAACTCAGTCTAACCAATGTGTGGCATTACCAGTTCATGTCCATAGCCGAGGACGCGGCTATTCGAATCGTTTTTAACACTCTGCAGGGGTTGTACGGCTTTACCCACAAGATGTAAGTCACCCTGGGCACACTGTGCACCGTGTACTGACAGGGATATTACAACGAGACCTTTCGCCCGTGGTCATACTAGAACTGGATCCGCTAGATGGGTAACCCAACTTTTGCGTCCCGGACCAAAAATGGGACTCTCCACCTTTGTGTCGAACAACTCCCTACGTCCCAGACGGTGGAGGCTCTCTAGAGATCGCAATCCATCTAGTCACTATACTTCCTACTGCCCACGGGTCCAGATTCTAATATTTGATGGAATACTAAGCCAAGTCCTTCCCATAAAGGACATGTGAACATATGGTGTGGAACTGGTTTAGCAGCACTTAGTCTCGGTCCTTGATTGATTCGAGCAAGACTCCATATTCATCCTCGACGACCACGCTACCTCCTAGTACTCTACAGCCCCGGGCTGCCCTTACCATTCTCACCCGAATCAAAATCCTCCTTCATTTTATTTGGGGTTTTGGCAAACATTTCTTTTGAAACAGTCACCTCGGAAAGCACATGCTATCCGAGGGTTTTATTCCCATGTCCCAAGGAGTTCGTCTAAACCGAATAAAAATTTAGTTTTTATCTATAGCAGGTTTAAGCATGGCTAATGCCTATATCCTTACTATTTTTGTCGGTCGAATATCAACCGACTAAAATGTCTAGGTTTACAAGGGACGGATTTTCAGACCTAAGTTATATGCAACTATAGGGCATAACTAGGTCTACATAAAATACCGTTGATATCCACATAGCATGCAAGTTTCGCAAACAAAATAATTAATTTCACACATATGGGATTCAACATGATCAAGGTGGGAATGCTTGCCTGGCAATTCTTGCTCCTATTCCTGACGTGGGGGTGAGTCCGGGTCCTCCTAGCGCACGTACCTCACTCCGTCAACTACACGTCGAAAAATCGGCGAATAAGAAACGACAAGAGCAACTTCAATAAATCCAACTCTTATGCATGCTCAAGGTGGGAATGACGATATTAAGGTTGGGTAATAAAGGTTTTGGTCGAGTTAGGGTTTAGGATTTTGGAGGGTAGATGGTTGTTCCACCATAAAAGTTATTAAGTTTTAAAAGCAATTCGGGACGGTGGCTAGAGAGTGTATATATGGACTCAAGGTAGTGCCAGGGTTCTGGGTTTCAAAGTTTAGGTTTACGAAAATAAGAATACCCTAGGCGATTGGCACGTATATACGTCACATAAAATGACGGCGTGTTCAAACGGGAAAAAAAATCCATGCTGCTAAGGTTTTATCCTTAAAACTATTGGTCTGGTGATCTTAGTAGCTATATCAGGTATTAATTATACTGGAGGATATGAAGATCTATTTTGGTGATGTTCTAAAAGAAACATATATAGTGTATATGCTGCTTTAAAGAAAATGAAAGAGACACTCCATCTCTAGTCTTCACTATTTTTGATTTAAATACTTTTAAAACTTGAATTTATTTTGAAGCAAAAGTTTAAATCTATTTTAGAGATTCCAGAACCGGGAATATAGATGCAAGAACCAGCCAGGAACCCTTCGAACCGGTCGATCCATTCCATAGCTGGTTCTGAACTAAACCCGGCTTAGTGCCTTTACGCTTTCTATGCTGGACGGATTTTGCGTCTTCCGTGCTGCGAAAGCGGGAACACTGCAAGGCGCTACCACTTACCAGCTGGTGGGCTGTCCCCTTACCTGAGGCCCGCACGTCAAAGACACTCACCTTACCCACCTCGGTCTTGGTTGGTGAATTTGGACCGGACAGCTCGTCTTGCTGCTCGGGACTGGACGGTGAAGTTCTCCGGCACCGGAGCTTCTCTGATTTAGGGCTTTTGACGGTGGTGCCAATTAAATGAAATTGGGTAGAGATTTAGGAAGAGGAGATGGTGAGGGTCGTGCTAAGATGAGTCGATTGGGAAATGAGTTTGCGTGCGGCACAGATTGTTGAAGACTGGAGGAGCTCGGTTGAGGAGTGAGGGCGATGAGGAGGAGGTATGACTTGGCCACTGGTTGCTCTAGAGTAGAAAGAGGGAGGTTTAGTGAGAAGGAAGATGCTCGGGCATGTCCGTTTTATAGGCTCCCGAGAGCGGACATTGGGGGGCCGTTGTTTCTCCTCGAGCTTGCTGAGGGAAGTGAACTCCGGTGCTCTGGCTCAGTACAGGGATCGGGAGGGGTCACGGGGAGGTCGTGGCATGCTGTGGCTCAAGCGGTGGTGTTGCAAGCGACGGGTGGTGTGGCCTTGTGCTGTGGGTGTACGCTGTGGCGAGCTCGGGTACAGGACAAGATAGCTCAAGGGCGAGCTGAGGCCACTGTGGGGTGGAGGAGAGAGACCAGAAGGAGTCGCAGCGTGTTCCGGCGAGGTGGACAGCGCGCTAAGCGGCAAGGAGGGATCATGGTAGTAAAACCACGCTCTCTGCCAGTCCCTCCAAACCTTCTTCAGGGGAAAACGTAGGGTAGTCTCCAACACTGCGCCCGCGGCGCCGGCCGAAGCTGACCATCCCGTAGACCAAAAAAAAACCCCAGTGCTCCCAAACCCGCAGCGTCGCCTCTGTCGGCGTGTACATCCAAGCAAGGAGCGCAGGCGAGCTCACCATCTCCATGCTTTGGGCCGCTCACTCAAAAGCAGCGATCAAGACGAAAGCCAAAGGGTAGAGGTCTGACAGCGTCACTCAAAAAAACTACAGTATCCCCGTAAGAGGTCAGACAGCGGGAGGCATAACCCGGCGTCAAACTGAGTAGCGAAGATGACAATCCGCCCCTGGCCAGGCAAGCCCCTCACATCAGAACGACCGGGGGGCTCTGGGCCCATAACGTGGCCAGGGTCGGGAATCTTGCCCGCCTCGGCAAGCCATCGGAAGAGCCTCGCATCTGCAGAAGAGCGGCCGAGGTAGCCAGTGTGCGTCACCGGGGCCGTCGTCTTGTCCCTCTCCTCGATCACGTTCTTCTCTGCTCCTGCGCCCGGCTTTCCGCGCTTCAGCCCCGCGCGGTTGGAAGATGGCACCTTCCTCGACGACATCAATACTGACAACCAGCACAAGCAAGTGGATAACAGTTTGTCAAATAACAATGGCAAAGCAAAAGACATGGGAAGTGCGGCACAAAAAGGTGAAAGAAGGCAGACACCTCGTCTCTCAACTGAAGACCACGGACCTCGTCGAAACAGTTGTGGCGTCGTGGCGGCGCGCCTGGCACGGCTCCAAGAGCCCGCCCGCCCCGAGTTTAGGGGAGCTAGTGGAGACGACGCGCCCGGCACGGCGCCTCGAGCCTACCAAGTCTGTGGACCTCGTCGAAGTGGTCGCGGCATCGCGGCAGCATGCCCGACGTGGCTCCAAGAGCCCGCCCGCCCCGAGTTCGGGGGTGTTCGGGGGAGTTAGTGGAGACGATGTGCCCAGCGCGGCGCCTTGAACCTACCAAGTCTGCGGACCTCGTCGAAGCGGTAGTGGCGTCGCGGCAACGTGCCCGACGCGGCTCCAAGAGCTTGCCCGCCCCGAGTTCGGGGGTGTTCGGGGGAGCTAGTAGAGACGATGCGCCCGGCGCGGCGCCTCGAACCTACCAAGTCTGCGGACCTCGTCGAAACGGTCACGGCGTCGTGGCGGCACGCCCGGCACGGCTCCAAGAGCCTGCCCGCCCCGAGTTCGGGGGAGTTCGGGGGAGCTAGTGGAGATGACGCGTCTGGTGCGGTGCCTCGAACCTACCAAGTCTGCGAACCTCGTCGAAGCAGTCGCGACATCGCGGCAGTGCGCCCGACACAGCCCCAAAAGCCCGCCCCGCCCCGAGTTCGGGGGTGTTCGGGGGAGCTAGTAGAGATGATGCGCCCGGCGAGGCGCCTCGAGCCTACCAAGTCTGTGGACCTCGTCGAAGCGGTCGCGGCGTCGTGGCAGCACGCCTGACACGGTTCCAAGAGCCCGCCCGTCCCGAGTTCGGGGGTGTTAGGGGGAGGTAGTGGAGACGACACGCCTGGCGCGGCGCCTCGAGCCTACCAAGTCTGCGGACCTCGTCGAAGCGGTCGCGGCATCATGGTGGCACGCCTGGCACGGCTCCAAGAGCCCACCTGCCCCGAGTTCAGGGGTGTTCGGGGGAGCTAGTGGAGATGACACGCCCGGCGCGGCGCCTCAAACCTACCAAGTCTGCGGACCTCATCGAAGCGGTCACGGCGTTGCGGCAGCGCTCCCGACGCGGCTCCAAGAGCCCGCCCGCCCCGAGCTTGGGGGTGTTCGGGGGAGCTACTGGAGACAACGCGCCTGGCGCGGCGCCTCGAACCTGCCAAGTCTACGGACCTCATCGAAGCAGTCGCAACGTCGCGGCAGCGCGCCTGACACAGCTCCAAGAGCCCGCCCGCCCCGAGTTCGGGGGTGTTCAGGGGAGCTAGTAGAGACACCGCGTCTGGCGCGGCTCCTTGAACATGCCCGCGACCGCTCAAGGGGTCGTATATCTACACGCTCAAATGCATCACGACGTAACAAAAGATAAAAGCAGCGGCATGTTCGTGTGAAGGATACATGTCGTTGGTCCATATGAGATAAACGCGTAATGATCGACATTTAAAACAACGGTCGTTATTCTCTCTCTGCTCATTCGCCGCCCTAACACAACAGCGTCCGCGCGTGGAGCATGCAGTCGCCGTACCTGTACCTCGTCTATCCCGTATAGCAATTTTACATAAAAAACGTTACAATAACCAGTCCACAATACAATCTGTCACATCGCATGCATCGGCAGTCACAGGCATAAGTACATATGGGTATTTAAATAAGTGTCGAAGCGGGTGAGAACGGTCACCCTTGGAGACCGATGATGTTGAATCGGCCGCCCGCTGCCATCCTCGGGGGCTCGGGCTCGGGCCCGTGGAGGCGGAGCGGCGACGCGCTGGGCCGGGCCGGCCCAATGCTCAAGCCGAAAAGCGGCGAAACGGCGGGAGCGCGGTGGCGCGGGGCGGCCCGGTACGAGCTCGGGCCGGAAGCGGCGACCTAGCACGTACCTAGGCCGGAAGCAGCGGCGTGGGGCGGCCCGGAACGGGCTCGAGCCGGAGACGGTGGCGTTGGGCTGGCTTGGCATGAGCTTGGGCCGGAAGCGGCGGCCCAACACCGGCTCGGGCGGGAGCGCGGTGACGCGGAGCGGCCCGGCGCACGGCGGCCCGGCGCGGCGGCGTGGGCACGCGAAGCGGCGGCCGCGGCTGCGCGGGAGGCATGCGGGAGCGTGGCGGCACGGGCGCGCGAAGCGGCGGTCGCACCAGTCCGGGGAGGCGAAGCGGCGGCCGCGGCGGTCCGGGGAGACGAAGCGGCGCGGAGGTGAGGCGGAGGCGTGGGCCCGCGGTAGGCGACACGGCGGCTCGGGAGTTGCGGGAGGCGAGGCGGCGCGGGGTGGGTGGCGGTGGCTGTAGGGTTTGAGGGGTGGCGTCGGGGGCAGGGGATGTATACCCTTCCCCCAACCAACTCAACGTGGTGGGCCGCAGCCTGTTTAAGCGGAGGAGGCCGCTCGGGCCGGAAGAAAAAATGGGAAGAGAAAAAAAAGGGGAGGGAGGAAGGAAAGAAAAGAAAGGAAAAGAAAAGAAGGGAAAGAAAAAGGAAGAAGAAGAAGGAAAAGAAAAAGAAAGAGGAAGAAGGAAAAGAAAAAGGAAGAAGAAAAAGAAAAAGAAAAGAAAGGAAAAGTAAAGAAGGAAAAGAAAAAGGAAGAAGAAGAAGAGAGAAGAAAAAGAAAAAGAAAAGAAAGGAAAAGAAAAGAAGGAAAAGAAAAAGGAAGAAGAAGAAGAGAGAAGGAGGAAAAGGAAGAAAAAGAAGAGAAAAGAAAAATAAAAGGGAGGAAGAAGTCGTCGGTCCGGCCCGCGCGCCAACCCCTCGAAATTGGTGCGCCGGTTCGGACGGGCATCACCCGACCGCCCAAACCGGCAAGGGGCTACTGTTGGGGGAAGGGTCCCCGCGCTACCCCGAACCGATGGGCTTCTCCTTGACGGCGTCAAGGTCCCCCTCGTTGTATCGACATGTTGTGCCTGATGTTCTCAAGTTCCGCAGGCATCGCCGGGGATGTCGAGGAAACACTCCGTCCCGGCGGACGTCGAGGCCGCGCTCCGTCCCGGCCGACATCAAGGCCGCGCTTCGTCCCAGTACCCAGGACAACACGTCGACGTAAACCGAGCACTCGGATGTTAAAGTATTGAAATATTCTATAAGAATCCTTATAAAAAGACCAGAATACCCCTGGAGGTGTGTTGTTGCCCGAAGGGCATAATTGTAATCTCTCACATCCCTCCCAACCCCTATAAATAGGACCCGGGGGGGAGAGAGAAGAGGATCCAGATTTCTCAGACATAAATCATAATCCCTGAAATCAATACAAGAGTTTTCATTTATCCACGACACGAGTGTTTCACATCCCGTCTCGCCGGTAACGTCTCCGTGCGCCCCCCTCAATGGACACTACACTTGTTCGTACTTCTCTAGTACTCCCGGAGGTCAACGTAACCGATCGGAGGTGCCTAAAGTACACTGCCTAGTCCCGTAGCTACGACAGAAACTAAGGCTGTCACTGCTAGGATCTTAGGTGCTAGTGGGATCGCGATAATGGGATTTGTATTTTTCTCTATCCATGGTGCGTGCTATACGATTTTGAGTGGCATGTAAGGACTCAAAAATTGTTTTCATGTAGACCAGAACATCTTAACCATAAATATACACTCTCAACCCTACGTAGGATTGGATGTGTGCATCCATGATGCAGATTCCCAGACAAGTTTTTCATTATCTAAAAAAAATATCCTACGTGGGATTATGAGGGAAATGGTTAGATAGGATTGTAGGATAGTAAGATACTCCAATACGGATTGCGATATTGACAACCGTGTCTGAAACTGAGTTAAACGACAGGGTAAGATAGTGACGACAATCACTAGGGCTCAGCTTTTACTCTCCCTTGTCCTTTATAAGGCCTCCGAAAGCAAGGCTTCTGTCTTCCATCCTTCCTGCTTCCTCTGTTCATGCAGGCATGAAGTCCACAGCACTAGTGCTGATAGTAGTAATAGCTCCTCATGTGTTACTGACGCTGCCACTGGCGCGATGCTACCGACTCAACCCGGAGATCTACGACGCCGGCGGGCTGAGCCGGCGCGCCTTCCCGGAGGGGTTCGTGTTCGGGACCGCCGCGTCGGCATACCAGGTGGAGGGCATGGCGAAGCAGGGAGACCGAGGACCTAGCATCTGGGACGCCTTCATAGAGATACCAGGTAAAATCACCTTTCTTGATCAGTACGTGCCGGCACATATGTATGTGCATGATTTGTCTTTCCCGTGAAGAAGTGGTAATGGTGCTGTGCGTGTTCTTGTGGGAGAACAGGGATGATCCGGGGCAATGGCACCGCCGATGTGACGGTCGATGAGTATCATAGGTATAAGGTGTGTCATGTGTATGTTGTTCATGTATTCTGAAATTTCTGATTAGTACATGTTGTTTTTTCCTTGTATTTCAAGTTGTGAAAGTTTCTCTCTGATGCCTGATGGATTTTTCCTTTTTTTTTCTGAGGTGTAGGAAGATGTGAACATAATGAAGAATATGGGCTTTGATGCATACCGGTTTTCGATTTCTTGGTCTAGGATTTTCCCAAGTAGGTGACCGCATCTATTTGCAGCAGTTTGCTGCTGCTACCTCTGTTTGAAATTTTGTTGGGTCAAGTGAGTTTGTGATGTAGACTTCTGTATAAAATTTAGATGGAGCTGGGAAAGTGAACCAGGAAGGAGTGGATTACTACAACAGGCTCATAGATTACATGCTTCAGCAAGGTAACTTAATTTCCTACACTAAGACAAAAGGCTGCCTAGCATCGGGGTCCGGACTCCTGATTTAACCTTCTTATGGTGAATTAGGCATCACTCCATATGCAAACCTCTATCACTATGACCTCCCACTGGCACTCCATGAGCAGTACCTAGGCTGGTTAAGCCCAAAAATTGTGTAAGCATTTCAGACAGTGGTCTCCGCATTTCAAAGTTGAATTTAAGCATGTGTTTTGATGCAACTGTACATTGTACCATGAAGGGAAGCGTTTGCGGACTACGCCGATTTCTGCTTCCATGCGTTCGGAGACAGGGTGAAGGACTGGTTTACCTTCAACGAGCCGAGGTGCGTCGCTGCTCTGGGGTATGACAATGGATACCATGCACCGGGGAGGTGTACCCAGTGCACTGCAGGAGGCAACTCCACGACAGAGCCGTACCTTGTTGCACACCATCTCATCCTTTCTCATGCTGCTGCAGTTAAGCGATACCGCGAGAAGTATCAGGTAAAGACTGAACTTGCAAGTTGTTATTCACCGGAAGACTCATAGTGTCAATGGCAGTATCCAAGACTTAACTGCGTTTCTTCTATTTAACAGCTTTCCCAGAAGGGGAGGATTGGAATTCTCCTGGATTTTGTATGGTACGAACCTTTCAGCGACAGCAATGTGGACCGAGCGGCAGCACAGAGAGCAAGAGATTTTCACCTTGGATGGTAAAACCCTCAAAACATTTGATTCAGGGTCAACTTTTACTTCAGAAGTTCAGATTGCAGCAGAGTGTGTACCCACAAATTGTCACTACTTTGTTTGGAGGGAAGCAAGCTGACACTATATTATCCTTGCAGGTTTCTTGACCCCATTATCTATGGTCGATACCCGATCTCGATGCTCAAGATTGTCGAGGATAGGCTGCCGACGTTCAGTGTTGAAGAGTCCAGGATGGTGAAAGGCTCCATGGACTATGTAGGTATCAACCACTACACTTCTTTCTACATGAAGGACCCCGGGGCGTGGAACGTGACGCCTGTCAGTTACCAGGACGATTGGCATGTTGGGTTTGTCTGTGAGATCTGAATTCTTCACTCCAAATCCTCCTGATACATACTTCATTTTCTTCAGTTCGTTGTACTGCTTAACTCTTGTGAACTGTGATCAGATGCTCATTGTATCTCTGTCTTTGCAGATGAACGAAATGGCGTGCCTATTGGAGCTCAAGTAAGTGTACTGTGCAGCATACTAATATCTTCGACATGGAGGAGACGTAAGTTTTTTGTAGAATTATGTAACTGTAAATTGGTTGTGTTTATGCAGGCAAACTCCTACTGGCTTTACATTGTGCCATGGGGAATCAACAAGGCTGTGACCTATGTTAAGGAAACTTATGGAAATCCTATAATGATCCTTGCTGAGAACGGTACTCCTGAATCCAATGATAATATAATATATCCTTCTCGTCACAAGAAGAATGACCCATGGCTTAGTTTTAACCAGCGTCATGCTTTCACAGGAATGGACCAACCTGGTAACGTCAGTATTACTCAGGGTGTGCACGACACAATAAGGATCCGGTACTACAGAGACTACATAATCGAGCTCAAGAAGGCGATAGACGCTGGCGCCAGAGTGATTGGGTACTTTGCTTGGTCGCTGCTCGATAACTTTGAGTGGAGGCTCGGATACACTTCCCGTTTCGGCATCGTCTATGTGGATTATAAGACTCTAAAGAGGTACCCCAAGGACTCCGCCTTCTGGTTCAAGAACATGCTATCCAAGAAGAAGAACTAGGATTGCAGACAAGCCTCAAGGGGATCAATCCCTTCAGCTTTCAGAACAAAGCTTACTCTAGCGTAGATCTCAGCACGTCAAATTTAGCTTTAAGAAACTGGAAATAACTAGCATCGGGATCACAGCTTTGTCAGTTCTTACAATATGATAGCAAATAAAGAACACAAGCGTATCAGTTTAAGCATACTGAAGAACACATAAATGACTATTGTAAATACCAAACGATTCCAATTTAACAGCATACATCTCACACTCACAGAAAAAGGCCAGATGAGCAATTTACTGCAAACAAGTGGCTGAAAACTGAACTCACTATATTCGATTATACCACTTCTTTCTTTCTTTTTTCTGAGGATTATACCAATTCAACATACATGAATAATGATTGCATGATCACAAAACTGCTAACTATACGACTCTTATCTGTTCATCTTTCTATCCAAGAGCTTATCACGAGTACGTTGCAAGCTATTGCTAACATGACAGCTTCGATTTCTATCCTATACCTCTTATCTGTAGGAAGGCTAGGCAAAATTGGAGCAATTAAACAACAGGTAGTAGAAATTACTAAGTACTCTTCAAAAGTTAACTTGCCCTCTCCAATAGCTTTACAGGTGCCAACTCCTTTACCATGACACAACTTAGTTTAACTTCACCAGGTCAGCCTGCAACCTGAAAATTCATCAAGAAAATTTAGTATACATGGAGAAAAACTGGGGGTTGGTAACTAGTACAGTAATCAGTACGTATTCTACAGAGTTTGAAAATCTCAGAATGCAAAACAGGTACTTAAGGACCTGGAAAACTACCATGTTGATCATTAGACATCATAGTTGCTCCAAAATTTGCAGTGCTCATGAGCTTGGAGATTATAAAAGACAGTGATTAGTGGAACTAGCCTAAAAGTCAGGTTTAACGATTGCTTTCAAATTCCACTACTCTCTATTGGGTAACTGGAAATTAGCACTAACGAGTAATAATCCACGAACGCCATCCAAATCTGCACAGTAACACATGGTTATACTGATTCAATCTCTCCCAAATTTTATTAAGCTGCCCCTGAGCAATCCTTATTCAATAACTAAGAATACATTTTGGAATTAAATTCCCAGTCCAATGCAAACAGTTTGGCACAAATTCCACATACCATATACACAAACGGATCCGCGCGGCCACCAGTTCCTGCACGACGCAAGCCTCTCTGCTGCTTCAGCAGCCTGCGAATTTCAAACGGGAAGACGCACGAGGAAACCCGGATGTAGCAAATCAGGCCGCCATTTCGAAATCGCTTCAAATGATAGTTGTATTGGAGGGAGCGTGCTACTCACCAGCGCAGCGCCTTGCTGGTCACGGCGTTGTCGCCGACGGCGGCACGGATGGCCGTCTCCGTGGCCGGCACCGCTTTCGGCCGCGACAGCCACTCCATGATCGAGTCCGCCCTCCGTGGCAGGTTCTCTCCACCCCCGCTCGCCCGCGGAGGCCGGCGGTGTCTCCCCGACGTGGCCGTGGACCCCGCGGACGCGGCGCCCGTGACGGTGCTCCCCTCGCTGGCCACCGCGCTGCCCCTCTCGCTCTCGTCCTCGTCGTCGTCGTCGTCGATCTCGATCCACACGCCCTTCCGCTTCTTCGCCGCCTCGCCCTGGAACAGCTTGCTGGTCGCCTTCGCGAGCACCTAAAGCCGACGCGCAGAGCCATTAGCACATCACTACAGAAGCCTCCTAGACTCAGCCAATGAGGAGAGCCATTAGCACATCACTACAGAAGACACGACGGGCAAATCGCTAACTAGCGGTTGACGATTGCGTATGTACCTTCGGGTCGATGCGGCGGAGGGAGGCGACGACGGCGAGCACGCGGAGGGGGTCGACGGGGCGCTGGCCGCGCTGCACCGAATCGGAGACGCACGACCTCGCCGAGGTGACGGAGTAGGACGTGGAGGTGCCCGAATAGGAGGAGAGCTCGTCGCTGCGATGCGGTGATGCGCGCGCACGGAACGGTGACTATGCTCTCGCGGAACGCGTAAGTGTGCGTGCGTGCGGTCGTGCGGAAACCAGGAGAGTAATCGGAGGTTCGCGAGTACCTGAGAGCGGGGAGAGGTGGCGAGGGCGAGGTGTCGGCGAGGAAGAGGAGCGCGCCAGCGACGGCGACGTCGGCGGAGGAGGGGAAGGCCGCGGCGGTGGCGGCGGGAGCCGAGCCCATGTCGCTGGCGAGGGGGCAGGGTGTGGTGGTGGCGGGGGAGGAGGCAGTGGTGTCGGGATTTTGTTGGGGATTTGGGAAGTTTGGGGTGGTGTGGCTGGCCGATCAGGGAGGGATTTTAAACGAGCAGCGCCTTTTTTGAATTTTCGAGCGTGCACGGAGGGGAGGCGTGCGTGGCACGTACGTACGTGCGACGGTGCGAGTTTGGAACTCATGTAGTCTCGTGTCTGTACGTGGAGTATCGCCGGGGTGCGGCTTGAAGGTGTTTATGTTTGCGGTTTTTCTAATTCTCAGCTTAAATCACTTGACTCAGTTGCAGATATATGTAAGTTTAGAGTAGAAATATGTAGTTTGAGCAGGCTGCGAGATTGTGCTTCGAGATCCGTGTGTTAATGTTTTTATGGATGTATAGGTCAAAGAATTATTATTGTTTTTCTTTTCTGTCACCAGATCAATCCAAAGGCTAGTCTCATCCAAACTAGGATGTCTCATTTTCTCTCCTTCCCTACCGTCGGTCACCATTTGCTTCCTCCTCATCTCGTTTGCTCTTGTCGCTTGCTTTTTACTTCCTCTCCTCCTCGCAGGCATCATGGCCGATCTTGTCTCCCCAATGGATTCGGACGAGCACCACCGACCGATTGCCCTACTCCTTCCCCTTTGAGATCTAGGTTGCAGCTCCCAAGGGGCAAGGGGCAGATCCATCCTGCGTTCCTCCTAGGGCCATGGAGGCAGAGCCGGACTTCTTCGCCGCTGCCTTCGTAGCCACTCCTTGCGTATCGCCGCCATGGAGGATGATAGGGAGGACCTCGGGTAGAGAGAGACGATGGAGATGGAAGTGAGAGGTTGCGATGGCCATGGAGAGGAGGAAGAGAGGCAGTGGTGTCGGCCATGGAGAAGACGGAGAGAGGCTACAGTGGCGGCCACAGAAAAATAGGGTAGTGGAAAGAGGTGGAGGAGAGGGGAGAGGGGAACCTCTTAGATGATAGGGGTATTTCTGTCCAAAATGACATTCTTCAAGTTTTCTCAACTTTTAATTGCAGTTTTGAAGAAAGACAATAGTAATGGCATATTTCAAAACTGACAAAGTAGGAGTAATATATAAGGAAAGCCTAGGGATCAGTAATCTGATCCTAGTCGTGGAATCATAGACCAACAAACATAGTTTTTTACATATGCAACACAAAAATTGTATTGTAAAAACATTATTTTTTAAGATGTTTGCAATTAAAAACTTATGTACAATGAGATAATTTTATGTGCGATTGAAGCATTTTTTTTCTGCAATGGAAACTCGTTCGACATAAAGTTAGGATCAAACTATAGATATATAGCAAATTCCTAATGAAACTACTAAGGTTTAGAAGCAGCATATGTCTTTTTTTATGTGTACAACTGGATGATTTGTTACAGTGTTATTTGCCTTCTTGTTGTATATGTTTTTGCATGTCGAGTACATGAATTTCGTATTAGACTTTCAGTTTCTCAATTGCCTGAGAAATTGTTATTTTCAATACACATTATTAAGCCTACAGTTACACAAAAAAAATTATACAGCTTTAAGTTTAGAAATGTGTAACTGCCTAGTTGCACACTTCTAGATCTAAAATTACACATAATTTTAAAAATGTGTAACTACCTAATTAGCCATTAGATATTGAATCAATGCCTAAGATCGTTGACTTAGAAATAACAATTTCTCAGTCGACTTAGAAATAGACACTCATATTTTGTATGTTCCATAGGATATCTTAATGTTCCATTTAATTTTTTTCATGATTCCTTGCATTGGACCTGGATTTTGTTGCATACCAAAAAATTTCCTGCATACCTCGTTTTCAAATGTTGCTGATGTCGCATGTGATTTTTCGGGCTTCTTTGATTCGTAGGATTTCCAAAACGTAAGAATAGAAAAGGCATAGGATGTCATGCCATATTTAATCCCACGAGATTAAAAGTTGTTTGGTTGCTCGTAGGAAAAATATAGGAATTGTTGGAGTCAATGAAAATTTTGCGATAATTTTTTTTGAACCGTGTTTTTCTCTTTCCATACTTTCATGACGGAAAACAAGTTCGATACAAGGAAATGGGAAAGAGAGAAACGAGTTCCAGCATCGGCAGGAAACCCACTAAAACCACGTCTGCCCTCAAGCACAACCAACGGGGTGAAATGTGCCAACAACCACAAAACTATTCTATTACAATCCAAAAGTATCACCAAACACTAGCAAAGACAACAACAACACATAAAAGCTCTAAAGCCCAGCAGCATCTCCAGTTTTGTCCCCAGCAACGTTCCCATCGTCGCCCAAGATAGATCTGCCACCATTGTGTCTAGCTTATCTGCCCCTGCTATCAGAGCTTCTTTGTCAGCATCTTCTGTAGACCTGCCTAGTAGCAAAGATACCCACAAATTGCAAAGATAACCTCAGTAGGAGAATGAAGCTTCTTCTCATCAAAGGAAACACCATTTTGACACTTCCATGTAGCCCAACATAATATACAAATGCTGCCAATGAGGAAAGAAGCAATGCATCCAACAAAAGAATTGCCACATGTTAGTTGGCCTATACCCAGTCCCAAAAGCTCCACCAACGATACCCCAAATGCATTTAGCAAGATTACACTCAAAGAAAAGATGATAAGAATATTCAGGTAAATGACAAAAACTGCAAGATGCATCCCTAGGCCAGTGCCTCTTTACCGTATTATCCTGAGTAACAATAGCAATATGGAAACCTTGCCACACAAAGATCTAAATTTTCAAATGAAGTTTGGCTCGGCAAATAGGAGAACAATCATGACCTATTATATGTTTATCCAAATGTTTATAAATGGAGTTCATAGGGAAACAACAAGAAGAACGTAACCCCACTTTTGATAGGGAGGCCTCCCGATCTTCATGGTAGGAATGATAACAAGAATAGCCTAGATGGAAAGCAATCCCAACAACACTGTCAATACAATAGCCTTTGGGCAACTTGGAACCAAATCAACTATCCTCTTGATGAATGCCACGAATTTCACTCGGAGGTACGTGCTGATTCTTACAAATCCAATTGAAAAGTAAGGTCTAAATGAATTCTTCAATCTAGAGGGATGAACACTAGGTCAAAGATCAAAACTCTACTTTTAGTTTAAACATCAAATCTAACTCTAATGAGAGGAAGGGAAGGGGTATTTATAATCCCACCCTTAACCCTAGGCTTAGTTGGGCCTACACCCGCTTACAAGGCCCATTAGCCTAAGTGACCCACATGCAGGCAGGTGCCTGCAAGTTTTGGTTTGGAAATCGGAAGTTCCGAGTTGAGTTTCTGGACACGCGCGAGTGGATTTCTCGGAAGTTCTAGTTTGAAGTTGGAAACTCTAACTTTCATTTTCAAAGGCTCCGAGTTCAGCTCTTGGACTTGGCTTTAGTGAACGTCTGGTGGATTCCCGAACCACGCATGTGTCCTTGGAGGTTTCGTCGGAAGTTGAAAGTTCTGGTTTGAAGTTGGAAGCTCTAACTTTCATTTCTAGAAGCTCTAGGTTTAGCTTATGGACTTGGCTCCTACAAGAATCGTGGGGTCATGTCAGTGTTTTGATCCGGCAATAATGAATACGGGGCAGTGTGCACACAGCGGATCTAGATGGGTGCACATGGGACACAGAGTTTAGGCAGGTTCAGGTCCTCGGAAGGAGGTAATACCCTACATCCTGTGTTTGGTGGTTGATATTGCTTGTGTTCCGAGTGCCGAGAGACCTTGAGAAGAGATCTCGGGGTCCCTAGGGTTTGAGTATCTAAGTCTGTATGGAGATTTCTCTCTAAATCTAAGCTTACCGATCGGGAGATCCCTCCCCTGCCTTATATAGGCGGCAGGAGCAGGGTTAGAAGAGTCTGGATCGGCTTACAAGTATATTTCCTAATCAGTTACAATCAGATCCCGTGATATCGGGTAGGTACGGATTCATGCCTTGTACTCCAAGTCGATGGAGCGCCCCCGTGTAGAAGTCGGACTCCAAGTAGTCGGCCCGGCCCACCCTATGGCCAGAGGTTCTGTTTTGTCCTCCTTGATGATACCCAGGTGCAATGTCATCGTCAGTAGCCCCTGAGTCCTTCACGATCTGGCTGCTGCTGGCCTCCTCCCTTGGGCAAGTTTCCCGAGTGGTATCCACCTGAACGCGCCTCCTTATTGCTTGCAGGGAGATTGTGAAGGACTCATAAAACTCCAGTAGACATAAAAATAATAAGCCGAGTGATATTCACCCATAGGGTAGGAATACCATGGCAGGTGAGCTAATAACTGGTAAGTCCCAGTGGTATCCGGTCATTTCCAGCGGATGGAGACCGGCTATCGACCTAGCGGGGGGCATACCATGAATCCTGACTGAATTTCCAAGTGGCACCTGGTTACCCGAGTGGCTCGGGTTCAGCTAGTGTCCCTCTGGGGGAAATGCCCTCGGAATTCGCGTCAGAACCAGAACACAAGCTGTAGCGCTTCGGTCCCGAGTAGTTCGGTGTCCGACTAATGGCCCGCTGGAGGCACACTACTGCCGCCCTTCACTCGGGTGTATTCAAGTAATTGCGTTCCCCTGGAGGCCAACCACTGAAACCCTTCAAAACTATAACGCTCAGTTCCAAGTTATTCGGTAACCGACTAGTGACCTGTTAAAGGCACGTCACAGTCGCTCTTTATGTGGGGTGTATTCAAACGGCCCGTTAGTCCTAGAAGACCGACCGTTGAAACCCTGGTCAGGCGGATGCTAGAAACGGTAACGCCGCGCCATTGAAACAGAAGAACCGCGCTTGTGGAAGCGGAAAAGAAGCGCTGTGGAAACGGTAACGCCAAGCCTGCGGAGGCGGAAAAGCCGCGCCGCCAGGCTGTCCCACTTTATAAGACTGCAGGGGACAGCGCGGACCATTTTCCTTCAACCCGTTCACACTTTGCCTCCTCAGCGCCCAGCAGCCACTTCGTCTTCCTCACGTGCCATTAGCTCGAGTGCTCTGCCGACATTGAGTCTGATTTGCTGCCATTTTTGCACCATCTCGCCGCCGCGTAGAGCTCGCCTCATTGCCTCGCGGCGCATCTAATTCCGCATCTCAGCCGGCCGAATCTAAGTTGGGGATCGGAAAAACCCTAGATCTATTTCGGCGCCACCGGATGCCCACCTCCATCTGGGAAGCAGATCCATTCGAAGAGGAAGAGAACGCGTTAGTGTGGGCGACACTCGGCGAAGGGGTCTCTTCAGCTGGTTTGATGGCACCCTGGTCGAAGTCCACAGCGACCGAAGTCTGGCTGCGTGCCATGGTGGAGGCGGGAGTGCTTTCCACCAAAGGAACTGATCGAGTGGCGTACCGCCGACGGGGAGGACTTCCCCACTCCCAACATGGGCGAAATCGTCGTCCACGCCTCCTTCTTCCACCCCGGCTTCTCCATTCCGGGGCATCCCTTTTTGCGCGGTTTACTGTACTTCTACGGGTTGGAGTTGCACAACATCAACCCCAATGGGATGCTACACGTGGCGTGCTTCATCACGCTATGCGAGTGCTTCCTCGGGATCGAACCACACTTCGCCCTCTGGAAGCAATCTTCGTTGTCAAACCTCAGCCGAGTAGAAGCAACCCGGCTGTGGTAGGAGGCGCTGGGTTCCAGCTGAGGAGCAGCATCAGCAAGAACTACATCGAGATCCCCTTTCAATCGTCGAACAAGGGGGTGGCACTCGGAGTGGTTCTACTGCTCCAACCTCGAGCCTTCTCTTCCAGGGTTTGAGGGTCAGCCGCCCGAGAGCAAACCAAGCTGGACCGAGCTTCCCCAGGAGTGGGAGCACCCCGCGGTCGAGATCCTTCAGGCGCACCTTGCCCAAGTGCTTTAGTCTGGGGTCACCGGGGTTGGAGTCATCGCAACCTTCATCAGCCGCTGGATCCATCCGATGTATGAGTATACCAATCATCAGGATGTGACCTGGGAGTCGATCGACGCACTCTCGGAAGAGGAGGTGCGACGCCAAGTCGGGAAGTTGACGGCCCAGGGAGCAGACCTGGACACCTCCGGACACCCGGCGCCTTTTAGTCTCACCAACCCCCCGAGCCAGGTGAACAACCAATCCTCCGACTTCGTCATTTGTAGTTTGTGCTTTAGTCGAGTCATACTCGGACTGCGTCTGTGTGCCCCGACCTTGCAGGACCTCTTCTGCTTCAGCTCCAGTGCTCCTCTCCCGGAGAAAGAGATCTGGAATCAGCCGCAGTACGCCGACATCCCCAGAGGTGAGCAGCCGCCGCAGGGGGGAGCTGGATCATCTACTGCTGGTGCCGGGTCATCGAGGGGAGGGACACCCGCCGCCGAGGAGCCCGGCGCCCCTCCGCCGAGTGCAGCGGCTTCTGAGGAAGAAACTCTGGAAGAGGAAGACGACGTCTCTCTCATATGGAGAAGGAGGAGGCCAGCCGCCGACGTTGCCCCGGGAGGACAGGGCGGCTCCTCCGCCTGTCCTGGCCCAGTGGTGCCAGCTGCCATCGCTAAGGAAACTCCCCAGGAAGCTGGAGATGAAGCCCCCCCCCAATCAGAGGGGGAAAAGGACAGTTGACGTCGCCTTCGGGGGGCAAGGCGATCCTTTGGTGCCACCGGCTTCGACAACCGCCGCGCCGGGGGCAGCCTTCTCCCCGACAGGGCGGCGCGCCCCCGACCCCGCCTCTCGCTCCTCAGCCGGAAAAGCCCAGCACCGAAGCGCAGGCTCCAGCTGCGACGAAGCAGGCGGGCCCGAGTCGGGCGGGGACCGTCCCGCCGAACCACAGGGGGAATTTGGCAATGCCGGTGGAGGAGATTGAGATCGAGCGCGTGCTGCCTCCTCTGCGAGGCTTTCAATTGGCTCTCCAACCACTACGGGTCCGACAAACGAACCCCTCGAGGCCAAGTGAGGTCCTCCGGGAAATTGACGACGTCCGGGAGGCGGAAGAGTAGGGCGAGGCAATTAATATCGCCGGCCAACTCAGAGAGACGCTCCCAACGTTGTTGAAGATGGTGAAGGAGAGCACCAATTTGGTGAACGGCAAGCTACAGCCGTTAATGCAGGTATGTACTTTGTCGTTGTACTTTCTTCTTTTGCGTCGTGGGTGCGTGGATAGTGCGCCCACTAGGGTGTAGCCACCGAACCTTGGGTTAACTAGGATAGTCGGGCGGAGACTCCTTGTCATTCTGTAGGTTTCACTCTGGGGGCACGATCAGTGCACCCAGAGGGTGTAGCCCCCAAGCCTCCGGTCGACTGGCAGTCAGGCTATCGGTGTTCTAATCCGGTAATAATGAATATGGGGCAGCGTACGCACAGAAGATCTAGATGGGTGCACACGAGATACAATGTTTAGACAGGTTCAGGCCCTCGAGAAAAGGTAATACCCTACGTTCTGTGTTTGGTGGATTGTATTGATTGTATCCCGTATGAGGGTATGTGTCTATGCCTATGCTCAGAGCATTCTTGTGCTCTAGCTTGCTCTTGATTGTCTCTAAGCCTGTGCCGATCCAAGGATCCCTACCCGGCCTTATATAGACGACCGGGGTAGGGTTACAGGAGTCCGGATCGGCTTACAGATATATTTCCTAATCGATTACAACTGATACCCGGGTATGCTGGGCAGGTATTAGTCCATATCTTGTACTCCAAGTCGATGAGGCGCCCCCATGTAGAAGTCAGACTCCGAGTAGCCGGTCTGGCCCACCCTATGCCTGGATGGCCAGCTTTGTCCTCCTTGACGATACCCGAGTGCCATGTCATCGTCACGGGCGGAGGTTCTCTTTGGTTTGTAGGTTTCACATTGGGGGGCATGATCAGTGCACCCAATGGGTGTAGCTCCCGAGCCTTCGGCCGACTGGAACAGTCGGGCGGGGGGTTCTTTTTGGCTTGTAGGTTTCACATTGGGTGCACGATCAATGCACCCAATGGGTGTAGCCCCCGAGCCTCCACTCGGTTCGTGGAACCGAGCGGAGGGTCTTGACGCTTTTCTTGAGTAGCTGACTTTTTGTTCGGGTAGCTAACTTTCTCTGTTATTTCTTGTAGAACTTAACCAAACGGTCTAGGGATAAGACCGAGTTTCTTCAAGAGCGACTCCCTGTCTTCAACTGACACGGCCAACGCAAGGCCGAGTGGGATAACTTGAAGGGCACCCTCCAAGCGACACAGGAGCAAGTGCTCACGCGAGAGGTCGAGATTGCACCCCTGAGAAGGGGCATCTCCCAAGAGGCCGCCCGGGCTCAGGGTAAGGGAAACGAGCTTCTTTGATCATTTCTGCTTTCGCTGTGCTGACTCATCTCCTGCAGCTGCTGAAGATGAGGCCTCCAAGCTCAAGGAGGAGCTCGAGGCGATGAAAACTCACATCGGGCAACTTGCCTCCGCTGAAGACAAGGCTTCCAAGATTAAGGAGGAGCTCGAGGCGACGAAGGCTCGCATCGAGCAGCTAGAGGAGGAGGCGATCATCACCGACGGTAGCCTCAGGAGGGCTCTGGAGGCCGTTGAGTCGGCGAACAAGAGGGCCGCGGACTCCGCCGCCGGTAAGTACTTGATCCGGGTCTTGTTCAGTTGGAGCCCGCTAAGTGCCTTGTTGATGTATTTGTATTGTCTCCACAGCGTTTCAGATACGCGTCGGCAAGATCAACGAGACGGCCGAGTCCTTGAAGGCGGCCGGTCGGAAGGTCTGCGACACGTTGTGGGAGGACGACCCAATTGCGAACCATGCGGAGGTGGTCGTGGAGCACCTTTGGTGAGCGCCCGATGAAGTGAAGGCCTTGCTGAAGGAGTCCACCCGGGCCGGAGTCGAGTTTGCGCTCGTGCTGGCTAAATCTCATTATCCATCAATCGACATGAGAGAGATCGAGGATGGACTTGCCACCGATGTCCCCGACGATGAGGTCCCGATGCTGATTACAGAAGTCCTTCCGGCCGTGGACTCCCTAGCCGAATGTGCTAGCCTGTAGAAGTTGGGACATGTACATGAACTATTTGGAAATGCATGTAGAGTACTCAGGAAGTCCGAGTGTAACTTGTTTATTAAAGTTTTTAGGTGAACTTTGTTCTATATTTATTAACTTCGTCCTTCGTAAAGATTCGTTCGTGTGTAAATTTGCTCGTTGTGTGTGCCCTTGTCAATCCGTCGTAGCCCCCATTGCGTAGAGAGTAGCCGTGGGCTGTTTTCCCATGTAGCACAGGGTTGTGACGTAGACCGGCAATCGAAGACAAAGGGTTAACGCCGAGCTTTGTACATAGTACTAAAATGATTGTTCGAATGAGAAAGAGCCCAAGTGCGGTTGGGCGTACCTAGTGTGGTGTAGCCCCCAAGTGTCCTCTATGCGTAGCCGTGAGCATGCATAGCGGGCCAGTCGGAACCCTAAGAATTACTCGGGTGGAGCAAAGAAATATTTATTCATTTGATCGTTCTTAAAATATGGAAGTATAAAGCTTAAGCATAGAAGCGACGTAGATGTTCAATGTTCCATGCGTTGGTGATGATGTTGCCATCCTTATCCTTCAATCGGTAAGCCCCGGGCGTAGTGCTTCAGCGACCACGTACGGGCCCTCCCATGGCGGCGAGAGCTTGTGCTTGTCTTTGTTGGACTGAACTCAGCGTAGGACCAAGTCACCAGCGTTAAACAAGCGGCTGCGTACGTGCCGGCTGTGATAGCGTCGTAGGCCCTACTGGTACTTTGCCGACCGAAGGAAAGCGACTTCGCGTGCTTCTTCAAGCTGGTCAATAGCATCTTATCTTGCTTCCTCTGGCTCGTCTTCGATGTATGCACGGATGCGCGGGGATCCGTGGTCCAGATCAGTCGACAGCACGGCCTCGGCTTCATATACCATGAAGAAAGGTGTGTAACCGGTTGACCGGTTGGGTGTAGTCCACAGGCTCCAGAGCACCGAGGGCAACTCGGCTGCCCATTTACCTGTAAATTTCTTCAGGCGTTGGACGATCCGAGGTTTAATGCCTTGCATAATCAGACCATTGGCCCACTCAACCTGCCCGTTTGTGCGTGGGTGTGCCACTGCGGCGAAGTTGAGGCTAGTGTTGTAGTCGTCGCAGAATCGAAGGAAGGCGCTACCGGTGAACTGAGTGCCGTTGTCTGTGATGATGCTGTTGGGGACACCGAACCGATATACGATGTCGAGGAAGAATTCGACGGCGTGCTCTGCAGTGATCGTGGCGACTGGCTTGGCTTCAATCCACTTGGTGAACTTGTCAACGGCAACGAAGAGATGTGTATAGCCCCCGGGAGCCTTCTTGAGGGGACCAACCATGTCCAGACCCCAAATGGCGAAGGGCCACATGATTGGGATAGTTTGAAGTGCCTGAGCCGGCAAGTGTGTCAGTCGGGCAAAGTACTGGCATCCCTCGCAAGTGCGCACGATGTGCACGGCATCTGAAACAGCGGTCGGCTAGTAGAAACCTTGTCGAAAAGCTTTCCTGACTAGCGACTTTGGCGTCGCGTGGTGCCCGCAAACTCCCGAGTGAATGTCGTGCAGAAGTTGCTTCCCCTGGTCTTGAGCTATGCACCACTGGAGGATTCTGGAGGTGCTCTTCTTGTAAAGTTCACCTTCAACTACGACGTAGGCCTTGGCACGCCTCGCAAGGCGCCACGCCTCGGTCTGATCCTGCGGGAGCGTGTCCCGCTGGAGGTAGTCGAGGAAGGGCGTTGTCCAGTCGGGAGTGATGACCAAGACTTCTTGCGAAATCTGCTGGATGCTATCAGATCCCTCGGGATGTGGTTCTTTGGTCTCGGACGTTGTCTCCCTTTTGATGGAGGGAGCATACAACTCCTGGAGAAAACTCCAGCCGGGACAACATCCCGACTGGATCCCAGTTTGGCAAGTGCGTCTACAGCCTCGTTGTCTTGGCGGAGGACATGCGTGATCTCGAGGCCATCGAACTTGGCCTCGAGTGTGCGCACCTCTTAGCAGTAGGCTTCCATGACTGGGTCTCTGTATGACCATTCCTTCATAACCTGTCTGACCACCAGTTCGGAGTCTCCACGGGCGAGGAGCCGACGAATTTCGAGTGAGGTCGCGATGCATAGGCCGTGTAGTAAGGCTTCAAATTCGGCGACGTTGTTGGACGCCAGGAAGTGGATCTGTAGCACATATTTGAAGTGTTCTCCTTTTGGAGAAATGAGAACGATGCCAGCTTTCGCACCCTGAAGCATCAGTGAACTGTCGAAGTAAAGTGTCCAATGCTCTAGGTCAACGACAGAGGGCGGGGATTGGACTTTTGTCCACTCGGTCATGAAGTCGGCGAGAGCTTGAGACTTAATAGCCATGCGGGGGCGTAAACTGTGCTGAATGACATTAGTTCCATTGCCCACTTAGCAATCCTTTCAGTGGCGTCGCGGTTGTTGATGACGTCGGCAATTGGAAAGGAACTGACCACTGTAATCGGGTGTCCTTGGAAGTAGTGGACTAGCTTTCGAGATGTGATGAACACCGCATAGATGATCTTCTGTATTTGTGGGTATCGTGCCTTGGACTCGAAAAGCACTTCACTGCTGAAGTAGACCGGACGCTGAACCTTCTAGATGTGACTGGCTCGGAGCGTTCGACGACCAAGACAGTGCTGGCCACCTGGGTAGTCGCTGCGATGTAAAGGAGCAGCGGCGTGTTGGGCATTGGGGAAACCAGTACCGGGGGCGTGGTCAGGAGCTTCTTCAGCCCGTCGAGAGCATTTTGAGCCTCGGATGTCTAGGTGAAGGTATCTGACTTCTTCATGAGCTTGTAGAGGGGCATGGCCTTTTCATTGAGTCGAGAGATGAATCGGCTGAGAGCCGCCATGCACCCGGTCAGCTTTTGGACATCTTTGAGGCTTTTTGGTGGTCCTATCTTGATGATGGCGTCGATCTTCTCCGGTTAACCTTGATTTCTCGTTCAGAAACGATGAAGCCGAGTAACTTTCCCGAAGGGACTCCAAAAATGCATTTCTCCGGGTTGAGCTTCATGCTGAATCGCCTGAGGCTGGAGAATGTTTCCCCCAAGTCGGTTAGGAGATCCTCTCTCTTATCAGACTTGATCACCGCGTCATCGACGTAGGCCTGCACGTTCCTTCCGATCTGCCCCTGGAGGCAGTGCTGTATACATCGTTGGTATGTAGCGCCGGCATTCTTTAAGCCCAAAGGCATGGAGATGTAGCAGAAGGCCCCGAATGGAGTGATGAATGATGTCTTGATCTCGTCGTCCTCCTTCATCTTGATCTGATAGTAGCCCGAGTAGGCATCGAGAAAACATAAAATTTCACAGCCGGCGGTGGAGTCGATCACCTGATCGATGCGAGGCAGTGTGAAGGGATCTTTGGGACATGCTTTGTTGAGGCTTGTGTAATCAACGCACATTCTCCATTTTTCATTCTTCTTACGAACCAGAACTAGGTTCGCTAACCAGTCGAGATGGTACACTTCTTTGATAAAACCAGCTGATAGAAGCTTGGCTATCTCTTCTCCTATTGCTCTGCGCCTGTCCTCAGCAAAACGGCGCAGGCGTTGCTTCACTGGTTTGGCATCCGGCTGGACATTAAGAAAGTGCACGGCAGCCTCCCTCGGAACTCCAGGCATGACTAAAGATGTCCATGCGAAGTTGTCCCAGTTGTCGCAAAGAAAGCTGACGAGCGCGTTTTTCTATTTTTCGCGGAGTGTAGTCCCGATTTGCGTCATTTTGGAGGAGTCTTCCAGATCGAGCTGGATCACCTTGGTGTCCCGCGTCGACTGGAAAGATGTCGATGCTGAAGTCTTCTTGGTCGGGGGTGTTTCCTCAACCACAGCCAACTTGAGGTTGTCAAGCTCGGCTGTCGCAATTTGGGATGCGGCGAGGTTGCAGTTTTCCAGATCGCACGCGTAGGCGTGCTGGAAGTTGCTTTGCACCGTTATTATCCTATGGGGATCCGGCATTTTGATCTTCAGGTAGACATAGTTGGGGACAGCCATGAATTTGGCGTAGCAGGGACGCCCCAGGATAGCGTGATACGAGCCTGGGAAGTCGACGACCTCAAAGATGAGGGTCTCAGTCCGGAAGTTGTCAGGTGTACCGAAAGTCACAGCCAGAACAATCTGCCCGAGTGGTCTTGCTAGCATGCTGGGTACAACTCTATGGAAGGGTGCGCCGGTGGGCTTGACTTCTGAGCGGGAGATCTTCATATCGTCTAGGGTTTTGACGTAGAGGATGTTCAAACCACTACCTCCATCCATGAGGACCTTGGTGAGGCGGACGTCACGGATGATCGGATCCAACACCAAAGGAAACCTTCCGGGGTGAGGTATGTAGTCGGGATGATCCGAGCGGTCGAAAGAAACGACGGACTTGAACCATCGTAGGTACTGAGGTACAGCCGGCTCAACCGCGTTGACTTCGCGGTCCGTGAGCTTCTGGCGGCGCTTGGACTCGTAGCCGTTCGGGCTACCGAAGATCATAAGGCATGCAGTCTCTTTCGGGAATTCGTCGCCCTCATCCGGGGGATGGTCCTTCTTGTTCCAGCTGGGGGCGAAAGGCTTGTTCAAATTCTTTAAGAGATTGCAGTCATGTGTGAGATGATTTGATTTAGGCCCGTGACACGGCTGGCCCATCATCTCCTCAAAAGTGGCATTACCGCGCTGGGGACGGTGCTGTGAAGCGCGCTCAGCAGCAGCAATGAGGTCTCCACTCTTGCGCTTCCAGTGTTTCCTCTTGGGCGACCTGAGACGATCCTTTACTTTGGGGGACTCAGGAGCCTTGTCCTTCCCCTTGTCGTCTTTGGTCGCACTGCGAACCGCTTCTTCACCAATCGCGAAGTTGTTTGCAATATCGAAAAGCTTGCACATAGTCTGAGGATTCTTATGTGTGATCTTATGGATGAGATCTGTGCTCCGAACACCCTTGGAGAAAGCGGTAATGACGTCGCCCTCCCGGACTTCCGGCAAAGAGTTCTTCTTTTTGGAGAAGCGCTGAATGTACTCTCTGAGGGTCTCGCTTGCTTCCTGAGTGCAACTACGAAGATCCCACGCGTTCTTAGGCCTATTGTAGGTGCCCTGGAAGTTGTTCACGAAAAGGGTCTCAAGATCAGCCCAGGATTGGATACTGCCCTGAGGTAGGCTGGTGGCCAAGCTCGGGCCGAGTCGGCTAAGAACAGGGGCAAGTAGTGAATCGCGACATAATCGTTGCCTCCATTTGTTCTACACGCCGTGTGGTAGTCAGCTAACCAGATGTCTGGCCGAGTCTCGCCTGTGTATTTGTCGATACCGGTGACTCGAAATCATGGCGGGAAGATGACGTTGTGGATGTGAGGGCCGAACCCCTTCGAGCCCGCGTAGGCCATGTCGGAGGGAGTCGGGGAGCGACGCTGGCTAGTGGCGCGGCTGCCGCTGTGATTGTCTCTCCCGGTGTCCCGTTGGGCGTAACGCCCGGCCTCGGGGGCGTTCCGTTCGTCGCGATTGGGCCCTAGTCGGCTGTGGACCGACCCGGTAGGGTGATTATCTTTCCCCGTGTCGCGTTGAGCACGACGTCTTGCCTCGAGAGTGTCCCGTACATCGCGGTTCAATCCAATTCGGTTACGAACCGACCCAGTGGGGCGACGGTGCTCTGGGTAGGTATGACGACCTTCGGTGGTGTGCGAATTCCCTGGCGGGGTAGATCGCCGACTCCGAGTGTTCGCAAGAGAAACCGCGCGGTCCCCGGAAATCTCGGTTGGTTGGAGGGCTGCTTCTTCCATCAGGATTCGGAGCCGTCGGAGATCGTCGTGACCTGGGGTACCCTCGGGGATATTGATGGCTCGTGCCGCCACCGTGGCAGCAATGAGGTTGTGACTGGGGAGCGGGAATATCGGGACGCCATCTCTCTCGCGCATGCGGAGTGCGTTGTTGACTTGGCGCCCTCGATCTCGCATGTCATTGTTGCGTTGTCTTTCCTCATGCTGGCAAGCGAGCGCAGTCTGCTGCTCGGCCAGTCTTTCCTCCTTGGCGAGAAGGCGAAGCCGAGTGGCTCAAGCTGAGCGGGGGTTTGTTCCGTGATGGGAATTGTCTGATTCCCGTTGTCCGCCAGCGCATCCAGATCGGCCATGAAGACCTCCCGAGAAGGATGATGACTTCCCGAACTCTCGAAGTCGTCCGAGTCGTAGTCGAGGACGGGCAAGAGGGACTCGATCGTACCGACCAGTCGGGATCCCTGCTCGACGGATGCAAACCCGTGTTCAAGCAGTAGATCCAACTTGGGCACGACCTCATCCTCGGAGATGACCGCCAAAGTCGTCGACTCAGAGGAGAGTCCTAGTGGGAAAGGCGATGAAGCCTCCACCGATTGGCTGGAAGCCAAGTCGCAGATGTGAAGTTTGCCGAGTTTGTCGGCGATGAAATCCATCTTTCCGAATCAGAAAAACTGTCCTGGATCAGGGACAACATCCAGGGAACCAAATCTCATGATTTGGTCCGGGACAAAGTCGCCGTTGTTGTTGAAGAAACCCATCCGGATCTGTTCAGATGGATTTGTGTGCGATGGCCCCTACCTGGCGCGCCAACTGTCGGTGTTTTGATGCGGCAATAATGAATACAGGGCAGTGTGTGCACAGTAGATCTAGATGGGTGCACGCGGGACACAGAGTTTAGGCAGGTTCGGGCTCTCGAAAGGAGGTAATACCCTACGTCTTGTGTTTGGTGGTTGATATTGCTTGTGTTCCGAGTGCCGAGAGACCTTGAGAAGAGATCTCGGGGTCTCTAGGGTATGAGTATCTAATCGGGGTCTCTAGGGTATGAGTATCTAAGTCTGTATGGAGGTTTCTCTCTCAATCTAAGCTTACCGATCGGGGGATCCCTCCCTGCCTTATATAGGCGGCAGGAGCAGGGTTACAAGAGTCCGGATCAGCTTACAAGTATATTTCCTAATCAGTTACAATCAGATCCCGTGATATCGGGTAGGTACGGATTCATGTCTTGTACTCGAAGTCGATGGAGCGCCCCCGTGTAGAAGTCGGACTCCAAGTAGTCGGCCCGGCCCACCCTATGGCCAGAGGGCCGACTTTGTCCTCTTTGATGATACCCGGGTGCAATGTCATCGTCAGGTCGGAAGTTTCGTTAGTGGCTTTGAGTCTCCTCCAATCCCTTGCTTTTCAAATCTAAGAGTGCATATGACCAAAGCACTATGTAGCACACTATTCAGGCTCAAATCAAGTGGATACTTATAAAAGAAATGATTCACCTCATGTTGGATGGCTTTAGCTCGCGCTCTTGTCATAGGTCCAACACGCTTCGATGATGCACTTGAGCTTGAGCTTGTGGGACTTGTTGGAGGGTTTGGGCCAAAGTCATCCAAGGTGTTGTCCACATCAAATTTAGTTACATCTCTGCCAGCTCCTAAAGTAACATTAGCTAGATTATGGGATCAAAGATCCCATTGAGCACGAAGCCCAACATGTAGTCAATGCTTAAACACAATATCCCTCCGCCTAGCAAAAAGATATACAACCGTCAATTGTTTATCAACACAGATGTCATAGAGTTTAGGCAGCTGAATACACAAAGATTGTTCTCCATGCCAACAATCATGCCAAAAAGAAGTATTTTCCCCAGACCTAACCAGCATTATCTGTTAGCCAGATAGACATATTTTATCTTCATTAGATCCTTTCAAATAGGTGAGTCATTTTGTTTAACCTTCAAATGAGAAATAAGTGACACTCGCCCCTCCCCCCCTCCCCTCCCACTTGGCCCTAAGTAGCCTTTGCCACAATCCCTTTTCAAACTGTAACTTCCACCAACATTTACACGTCAAGCTTATGTTAAACATTCTCAAATTCTTGAACTCCAAACCAGCTTTATTTTTAGGTTTACAAATTCTGGTCCACCTCATCAAGTGATATTTTTCTCTTTTTAATATTGCCCTTCCAAAAAAATGTTCTTATGAATTTCTCAATTCTTTCAATAATTGTTTGGGGGTAATAGGGACATGGACATATAATAAATTGGTAAGTTAGATAAGACAACATTTATAAGGACCAGCCTCCCTCCCTAGACAGAGAGCCACATTGCCACCCATCTAATCTTTTTTTGAATCTTTTTTTTTGACAAAGTCCCAGTCTTATATTTTAAGCCTTTTTACTGCTTACAAGAACCCCTACTATTTGATAGAGAACTTTCCCACCTGACAATTAAAAATCTCATAGTATGTATCGGCTAAAACATTATCTCCTCCCAACATCACTATTTCACTTTTTTGAAAATTGATTTTTAAATCGGACATAAGCTCATATATATAAAGAAGCAGTTTCATATTGATAACCCCTTCAATATTATCATGCAAACACAAGATTGTGTTGTCTACATACTGTAAAATAGTAATCCGATGATCAATATAAAATGTAATGCAAATAGATCTTTAAAATAAATTTTTATAGATTGCAATCCTAAAATCAAACAACCCACATAAAATAATTTTATAAACATTACAATCCTCTGAAATTTCTTTAAAATTTCTTGGAATCAAATAGGCTGTTGCACCCCGTATACTATTTTGCATACATACGACCAGAATCCATCCACTCAAACGAAATTGGACGTTGCAGATCGGGTAAACATCCGGACCGGGTGACGCCAGCGCACTATTGCCTATAGTTCGGTCCAAAACGGCGAAATCACCATCCCAAACAACCTCGGTCGCCGGCCGAACCACCTCACCAGTTTTGTGCGGCCCGCGCCGGCGTTGACTCCCGCACCGCTGCCAAGTAGTATCATCACCAAGTCACCTCACCCTCCCCCACCCCGCACCAAGCCGCCGACCACGCCCAAATGCCGCCGCGCGCCTCCCCCGCCTCCCCCGCCACCACCTCCACCACTGTCCCCGCCACCGCCAGCTCCAGACGCGCCATCTACCTCGTCCTCCTCGCGGCGCTCGCGGCGGCTCCGTTCCTCCTCCTCCTCCTCCACGGCGGCGCCTCCCCGTCCGCCCTCTGCCGCTCCGCCTCCGCCTCCCGCCGCATCCCCTACCCGTCCGTCCTCTGGTCCCGCGTGCCCCCTCTCCCGGCGCTCCCCTCCGCCCCGCTCCCCACCCTCCGCGCCTCCCACTGGATCATCTTCTCCGCGTCGCCCCACCACGCGCGCCACCGCCCGCTGTCCGTGCTCCCCGGCTGGCAGCTCCTCGCCGTCGCCGACGAGGCGACACCCCCCGACTGGTCCCACCCGGGCGCCGCGCTGCTCACCCTCGTTGACCAGGCCCGCCTCGGCTTCCGCTCCGTCGCGTTCCTCCCCGGCAGCGGCCACGCACGCAAGGCCGCGGCCTACCTCTTCGCCGTGCAGCGCGGCGCGCGCGTCATCTACGACGCGGACGCCCGCAACGCCGTCGCAGACGGTAACCTCACGAGGCACTTCGATGTCGATCTGGATCAGCGCCAAGGGGCCTCCGTTCTGCTGCAGTACAGCCACGCCGATCCTAACCGTACCGTCGTGAACCCCTACGTGCACTTTGGGCAGCCGTCAGTCTGGCCGCGGGGGCTGCCGCTGGAGAAGGCCGGGGAGGTGAGCGCGGAGGAGTTCTACACGGAGGTGTTCGGCGGTGGGCAGTTCATACAGCAGGGGCTGTGCAATGGTCTTCCAGATGTTGACGCTGTGTTCTACTTCACTCGAAAGTCACTGGAGATGGAGGCTTTTGATGTCCGGTTTGATGTGGATGCACCTAAGGTTGCGTTGCCCCAGGGCATGATGGCACCAGTCAACTCACTCAATACACTGTTCCACTCACCGGCATTCTGGGGTCTTGCATTGCCGGTCTCAGTGAGTCCAATGGCATCGGATGTTATACGTGGGTACTGGGCGCAGAGGATATTATGGGAGATCGGGGGTCACTTAGTGGTCTACCCACCGACTGTGCATCGTACCGATAATGTGCATGCTCACCCATTTGATGATGAGAAGGATATCCATGTCAATGTAGGGAGGTTGATAAATTTCCTAATGGAGTGGCGGTCGAAGAAACAGACACTCTTCGAGCGGATTCTTGATTTGAGTTATGCGATGGCAGAGGAGGGTTTCTGGAGGGAGAAGGATTTGCAGTTCATGGCTGCGTGGTTGCAAGATCTGGTCGCTGTTGGCTACAGGCAGCCAAGGTTGATGTCATTGGAGATTGACCGTCCGAGGGCGACCATCGGACATGGAGATAAGCAGGAGTTTGTCCCCAAGAAACTGCCTTCTGTGCATCTTGGGGCTGAGGAGATTGGGGAAGTAAGCACTGAGATTGGCAATCTCATAAAATGGAGGAAGCACTTTGGTGATGTTGTGCTTATATTGCATTGCACCGAACTTGTCAACCGGACTGCACTTGAGTGGAGGCTTCTTTATGGTCGGATATTCCGGGCAGTAGTTATTCTTTCAGAGGAAGGCAATTCTAATCTTGCTGTCGAATTCAGCAACTTGGCACAGGCGTATAAGTGAGTTAAATGAGCTTGATCTGTGACCAATCAAAAATAAAATCATGCAGCACTCTTCAAGTTTCATAAATCTTACTGTTGCTTCATCCAGTGAGGCTTCATTTGCTTGGATACCAAAAGTGTTCAATTGCTTAACCACCTACTGATAAGTTCTCATTACAGGTACTTGCCCAAGGTGTTTAATCGGTTTGCAGGTGCTGAAGGATTTGTGTTCCTTCAGGATCATATGGTCCTCAATTATTGGAACCTCTTGGATGCTGATAAGTCTAAGCTCTGGATAACCAACAAGGTGCCTACCCTTGTCCTTGTCTAAAAGGATATAAGTGAAATTGTGAATTACAGAACTTCTGAATCTTCTAATCTCTTCAAATTAACTTTCTCTGATTCTCGCCAGGTGAAGGAATCATGGTCGGATGTCCCTTTACATCGAAATAACACTGAATGGTTCATGAACCAAGGAGATATGGTAAAAAAGGCTGTTGGCAGTTTTCGATCTCCTTATCAAGCTAATTACAGGAGAAGCATAGGTGAAGATAAGATAACTCATTGCAGCAGTGAGATATTCTACATACCTCGACGGTACATTGGTGACTTCTCCTATCTAGTTAAAGTTATTGGAAACCTAGACATCCATCACAGTATTGCAGTCCCCATGTTGTTCCTTGCAATGGATTTACCGAGCAATTTTGAACCCAAAGCTTTGGGAAAGCTTGTTTATAGGACAAACTTGCCATCAAATACCACTTTCTCAACAATATACACTGCTGAAGCACATGCAGTGTACCCTATGAAGGTTCAGAATGAAATGGATTTTGTAAAGCTAATCAGAGTCATGGCTTCAGGAGATCCTTTTCTTATGGAATTGTTCTGATCTAGGAGTCCACTAAAATTGTATACTTCGGGTTGGGAAGGGAAAACAAAACAAATATTGCTAAAGGTATTGTTTTGTTCCTCTTCATCCTCCCTTTCAGGTTGTAAAGGTATTGTTTTGTTGAGTATGGATAATCTAGTGCTACTTGATCTCATTTTACATGTGCAATTAGATGGCAGAAAGTTAATTGTCAAGTTTGGAATGTTCACAACTCAAGTACTACCGTATTCTCATTTTTAACTTGTTGGTAGTCCCATGTGACCACATTAACACCCTTTTTTCCTGTTGGGAAAATGTTTACATTTTTCACCATTGCAGTTGAATGAAAAGATAGCAAAGAAGAATGCTAAATTCAAGTGTTATTTTGTTAAAACAGTTAAAAATGATACGCCGTTCTATGTTATTATATCTGTAGATGAACATGTGACAGCAAGTAACAAAATTCCAAAGAAAGAACTTCTAGTCATGCTTCCTTTTTTCATTCACAACCACCCACCCTCTTTGTTAAAGATCTGTATTTCATGTTACAAATTATATAAATCACAAATTGTACAAGTTTCAATTCAATGAGACAGAAGAGTTTCTTCTTCTTGGTCAAATACTGGAACTGGTCGATCAAATGTGTTCACCGGTCAATTCCTTCGATCTTGTCTTCAACCTCTGAGTAGAGCTCCCGGAGCCTTTCTAAGTTATCCTCTGATGTCTCCCAGTAGCCTCTGCCATTGGCTTCTAGGAAGGTTTGAAGCAGCTTCCTGAACGAATTGGGATTGGTGTCCATGAGCCTCTTCCTCATAGCTTCGTCTTCGATAAATGTGGAATTTGCCTCCTCATAAACCCAGTTGTCCACCTGCCCGGATGTTGCACTCCATCCAACAGTATTTGTCAGCCGCTTCTCGATCTCTCTAACTCCCTCGTAGCCACTCTTCATCATCCCCTCATACCACCTAGGGTTCAGTAGCTTCGTCCTTGCATCAAGGCGCACCGTCTCTGACAATGTCCGCACCTGTGCATTTGCTGTGGTTGTATCCGCTATGTATGAGGAAGGTGCCCGCCCATCCTTCCGCAGTCCTTGCACCAGCTTCGTCGGGTCCGAGTCAAAGTAGTGGCTGACATCTGTCAGTGAGATCTCCGATGAGTCCAGGTTTTGGAATGTGGCATCTGCTGTTGCTAGAGCAAGCTCAAATGTCTTGCGTTTCTCTAGCATGCCTACCCCTGGAGCATCGCTGTCGAATGCAAAAGACTTGCGGCTCAGATACATGTCCTGGAGCTGCTTCTCATCTGTCCAGGATGCATTCTCCACTGCCAAGTTCACATTTGATGAGTAAGAGCCTGATGCGTTGGAGAATACCCTTGTTGCCGCCTCTCGTACTGAGACACCAAGCTCCTCTGCCTGCTCCAGGGCATGCTTGCGCACATAGTTCATCTCTACTGGCTCATCCAGTTCAGCAACCATCTTCACTGCCCGGTCCAGCAGATTCATCTGCATCACATGTGTCAGGTCAGTGCATCAGTTCAGCGATGAATAATTTACTTGTCTGCGAAATATTTACAAATCAAAGGCAGAGGTGGTATTAGTTCATACCTGGTTGATGAAAAGATCTCTGAATACACCAGAGCAGTTGACGACGACATCAATCCTAGGACGTCCAAGCTCCTCAAGGCTGACAGGCTCCACACGGTTGACACGGCCAAAGGCATCAGAAACTGGAAGGACACCGACCATCCACATTACCTGGGCCAATGACTCGCCATAGGTCTTGATGTTGTCAGTGCCCCACAAGACGAGTGCAATTGTCTCAGGATACTTGCCACCATTGTCAGCCTTTTGCCGCTCCAGCAGACGTTCCACAACAATCTTGGCACTCTTCATGGCAGCTGCAGTCGGGATTGACTGAGGGTCGAGAGCATGGATGTTCTTCCCTGTTGGGAGAACCTTTGGGTTACGGATGGGATCACCGCCAGGGCCAGGCTCAACATAGCTTCCCTCAAGGGCAAGCTTCAAGCTGCCCAGCTCATTGTCTGCCACAATCAGCTTCAAGCACTCCCCCAAGAATGCAAACAAGGTCCTCAGCTTCTCTCTATCTGCCCTGATGAACTTCGTCTTGGACAAGTGCTCTACCCATGGCTCTGAAAGACCAAAGCCAAGGATGGAACTGAGTTTGTTTGTGACATCAACAACTTGCCCTTTGCTGTTTGTAGTCTTCTCAACAAAGGCACCTATGGCACCTCGTGAAGCTTCAGTGATCTGCCTCAGGAGTTCAACATCAGCCAGTATGCCCTTGTCACTTCCCCTGTAGACATCTTCAATGGTCCTGCCCACCGTCCCAGCAAGTATGCCGGGCAGTGAGTATATGTTGTCCTCTGGCCGGTCAAGGGCAGCTATGTTCACTAATGTGGCCACAGCCTCGATGGCAGTTGGTGGCTCACCTATCACATGCAGACCACATGGCAGTAGCCGTGACTCTATCTCCATGATCTTTGCATACACCTTTCCAACGACAAGGTCACGCTCATTTGGTGGGAGCTCCACGCCTTCCTCAGGCAAGGGGACATCCTTGTCTAGGTTACACTGTTTTGCAGTGCTGATGATTGAGCTCACAATCTGGTTGCCACGTCCTGTGTCCTTCAGAGACTGGTAAGAGGAGATGAGCTCTGACAGCTGCTTGAGCCCCTTGTACAGACCGGCATTCTCAGCTGGTGGTGTCAGGTAGCTTATGGTGTTTGCATAGCTTCGACGCTTAGCGACGGTCGCCTCCGATGGGTTGTTTGCTGCATAGTAGTAGATGTTGGGGATGTTACCGATCAGACTGTCAGGATAGCATGTATCACTCATCCCAACTTGTTTCCCTGGCATGAACTCAAGGGAACCGTGCGTGCCAAAGTGCAGAACAGCATCTGCCTTGAAGATCTTCTCGACATAAGTGTAGTATGCTGCAAATCCATGGTGAGGGCTGGCAGATTTCGAGAATAGAAGCCGCATTGGATCACCTTCATAGCCAAAAGTGGGCTGCACCCCGATGAAGATATTGCCATACTGCTTCCCGTAGACAAGGAGGTTCTCGCCATCAGAATTGAGATGCCCAGGTGCCTTGCCCCAGTTCTCCTCCAGCAAGGAGGCGTAGGGAGTGAGTTCCTGGTACTCCCGCACGTTCATGCGGTAAACAACATTGAGGTTGGGACTGTTGAATTGGGCCTCCTTATCATGAATAACCTCCTCGATGAGAGCTTCAGGTGTGTCTGGAAGACCCTCAACATTGTAGCCGTCCTTCTTGAGATCCCGGAGGACGGAATAGATGGAGCTGAAGACATTCAGGTATGCTGCAGTGCCAACATTGCCCTTGTCTGGTGGGAAGCTGAAAACGGTAATGGCCAGTTTCTTGTCCTCCTGCAGCAAACAAGCCAAAAAGTAATTACTTTTACATCTGCAAACCTATGCATACAAGAATTGAGAAGAGCATATATTTTTATCCATGAGGAATTTGACATGAAAGTGGAAACTAGATCACATAACTGAAATTTAAGAGAAAATATTGAATTTTGTCCTCACATGATCTTTTGTTTCATTTGAAGAAATAGAAGTTCAGTCAGTTAGCACTTGTTGGCTAAACCTTGTAATGTGTTCTTACTTTTCATTGAACTTCAGGTGATGATATGATTATAGGGCTGCATTAGAGTTTTCATCATTTATTTAACCTATCATTCTCATAGCAGATTAGCAGGCTTGCAGTGTTGATATGTACAAGAAATTGTTCAAGGGGTGACTGGCGCAAGATAGAAGAGTTGATTGATCAATTAAATGAGCAGTTCCAGTTTTCAGCTAGACAGTGAAGTTACTTGAGCTAATATGTTAATGAGTTTGTCTATTTTTAAGGAGACTGAAATTTTCTTAAGCATAATGGAGGGCTTAATTCATAAATTGAATGAGCAGTCCCAGTTTTCAGCATGACAGTGAAGTAGCTGAGCTAATATGTTAATGTGTTTGCCTACTTATAAGGAGACTGAAATTTTCCTAAGCACATAACCCCACTTATACCTCAAGAAGAGATAGATGGACGTCAGAACTACTGATATGTTATAAAACAGTGCAATCTGTACAATACTAATAATATACAGCAACCATGTGGAGGTGAGATGCGTACCTTAGTTTTCCTCTTGAGTTCTGCCCATCTGATTGCTCTAGTGCAGAGCTGCTCCACTCTCTTGTGCAAGGCATGTGACTTCCCTGCATGGAACACAAGAAGAAACATTCCCAATTCAGCTCCAAGTACCAAACAAATCGGACCAAGAGGAAGGAGTTAATGGGATGGAGAAGTGGCTTGCCTGATCTCGGGTCCCGGCCGGCGAACACAATGGGCTCCATGCCACCGTCAAGCTCCGGGAGCGCAACCTGCAGCGCCACCTGGATCGGGTGGAGCCCCAAGGTGCTGTTGAGCCACTCCTCCGTCGTCTGGAACACGAGCGGCAGCGCGACGATGTACGGCACGTCGAGCTTCTGCAACGCGGCGATCGCCTTGGGGTGATCCTGCCTCGCCGGCCCGCCGACGAGCGCGAACCCGGTCAGCGACACCACCGCGTTCACGAACGGCTTCTTGGTGATCGGGTCGACCAGGTACCGCTCGCTGGGGCCGGAGAAGTCGAGCCCGCCGGCGAAGATGGGTATGACCTTGGCGCCCCTCGCCTCCAGCTCCATGATCACGGCGACGTAGTGGCCGTCGTCTCCGGTAACAATGTGGCTCCTCTGCAGGACAAGCCCGATGACCGGCGCGTTGGGGTCCTTGAGCTTCTCGTTGGCGTCCCGGCGCGTGCCGTACCAGTTGAGGTACTCCTTGACGTCGTCGTACATGGTGGGCGCGAGCGGGTGCCAGATGCCGGCGTCGAGGAAGAGCACGGGGTCGTCGTAGCTGATGTCTGCGCCCTTGAGCGCCGGCACGTAGGACACGGCGATCATCTTGAGGAAGTTCTGGAGGTTGTCCGGCGAGCCGCCGAGCCAGAACTGGAGGCTGAGGATGTAGAGGCGAGCGTCCTGCGCCTTGTCGGAGGGCAGGTACTTGAGCACCTTGGGCAGCGTGCGCACCAGCTTGAGCATGCTCTCGGCGAACCCACCGGAGTTCTTCTTGCGCTTGAAGAGCTGGAAGAAGGGGCTCTTGGACTGGCCCAGCTGCGACATGCTGAAGGAGCCGAGCTTGTTGAGGCGCATCACCTCCGGCATGGACGGGAAGACGAGCACGGCGTCCATCCGGTCCCGCTCCTTCTCGACGGCGTCCCTGACCTTGATCGCCAGCTCCTCCACGAAGATGAGCGACCCGATGAAGACATTGGCGCCGGCGAGGTCGGCGCAGAAGGTGGCGTAGGTCTCCGCGTCCCGGAGCTCCTCGACGAGGTAACCCACCACCTCGAACTCCGCGGCGCGGCGCGGGTCCGCGTTGAGCTGCTGCACCGCCGCGGTGACAGAGGACTGGTACTGCGCCTCCAGGACGACGTACACAAGCTTCACCCGCGGCAGGCCGCGCTCCGGCGGCACCACCCGCCGCACGTCCGGGTTGGTCTGGGTGAACAGGCCGTTCCCGGCCACCGCGCACCGTATCGTCGCCGCGGCCGCGCGCCCCTGCCCCCCGCCCTCCCAGCTGCTGCCGCCGGCTCAGGAGGAAAGAGTGCAGCGGCACGGGCGCCCCAAGCTTCTTCTGCGCCCCGGTGGCCGTCGCGAACGGCGTGGACACCAACGACGACATCTTTATCCCCACTCAATTAAAAACGACACACACTCACAAGACCCCCAAGTCAGTAAAAAACTACCACTAGTATTTAACAATGGGAACAAGAATCCAACACCTCTTCTCTTTACTACCACTAGTAAGGGTGGCTCGGTTCTTGCTGTGTTCTTGGCGTTTGTTTCCCTCTAAAACAGGGGAGGCAAGAAGCAAGCAGGGGAGTGTGCGAGCTCGGGAATGTATAGGTTCTTGCCAAGGGGCAGGAGGGAGGTGGCTGACAAGCGGCTACAGGTATGTCCGGGGGATTTGGTGGCGGGAGCCGGCACACGTCGGAGGTGACGGGGCGTCCGTGGGGGGCCGCGGCGGTGGGGCACGGGAACGGGGGGTGAGAAAAGCGGATCGCGATCGGGGCTGCGGGCGCCGTGATTGGCCGCCGTGGATTTCCTGGGCGCGCGCGGCCGGAGGGAGGCGATGAGGCGGGTGGATAACTCGCGGTCGCTGTTCGCGGCCTGCGCGTGGCACAGACCCCAGCCGCAAAGGGCACCCCCGCCCCGTTGTCTGCCCTTCGGCTGGGTCGTTGCGTTCGTTGCCTGATTCCATTTCTCCTTAGTTTTCCTTGCATCTTGGGCCGTGCATTTCGTGCATTTTGGCTTGGTTCTCTGTGATATTTGTGGGCGCCTTGCTTTATGGTTCGTGGAAGGGGTTCGTTTGTTGCTTTGTTTGGGCCTGGGACTGCTGATGGTGTTGGGATGCATATCAGGACAAAGATTGTGATCTCTGCCTTCCTGCGGACTGGGGAACGTTGGGGGCCTTGCCGCTAGATGTGCCCTGCAGCTGGACCTGCATGATTTCAACCAGGGGTTTCGATTTTGGCAGGTCTCTTGTTATGATTCTTGGTCCACGTCAGTCAGCTCAGAGCTTGGTGGTGGTGCTACTCTGCCAAGAAGAATTTGATGGCACATTGTGGTTCGTACTTGATGAACTGTGCCAAGTGTCGGACTCTTTTAGTCTTGGAAATTTTTGGAATTTCCCACTCGGAAGAACGACAATTGGATATTTGCCGCTTAATGTGTCAATGACATGTGGCTCTAGGGTCAGCATGCATGCCGTGAGCTATGAGAGGCAATGCCAATATTTGGAATGGGAGGGAACGGTCGTGGAATGTCGAATTTTTGTACTCTCCTCGATCTGTAATGTAAGTGATTTAGGTTAACTGAATAAGCGATGCGGGCTAACCCGTTGAAACTTCTAGTCGTCCATGCATATAACAGTGTTTCACTTTCATCCTTTTCTTTAGGTGATATTTCACTTTCATTTGTCCTACTTCTAGAAGGTTCCAGTAGAGTGGGCTTGCATTTCGTATACACCGGGGGTGGGCACTGGTCCCCGGGCAAGTTAACTGAATGGGCCGTTTTTTGACCGATTTTCTGATTGAATCGTCAGGACTCCGTCCCAAGTTAAATGGGCAGGCCTTCTCTCCGGCTATACAGATTCAGCCTACTTTTGCAACTCCGCTATTGTCCAGCCCAACTGCAACACTGAAACTTATCGGGGTATAACTCACATCGATGTGAAGTGTGTTGCGCGAGATGTGAAGTTCTTTTCTTTTTTTCTCCTCTCAACGAAAAGGAGTCCTTTTTTTTCGAAGACACTCTAGTTCTTTTTTTGTTGTTGAACTTGAACACAATCTAGTTCTTAGTCGTATCCGGGAATCGTAGAACAGATCAAATAAAAACACGCAATGAAGAACATATACTGCTCATCACTGTTGCCAGCTTCACTTGTAGATCTGACAACATATACACTGCTCATCACTGTTGCCAGCTTCACTTGTAGATCTGACAATGTTGCTACTTCTCCATGACACGTCCGGGAGAAACAAATCCATCTTGAGAATCTAACGAGCGTCGGGTACAAGTGTAACCGTGTTGCGACGTTCACAATCGAATTTATCTAACTGAACCATACACGTAGAAACGACGAACTCGAACTATCCAGACCATGACTACACTACAGTACACGTATGGCCATTTCTGAATTCTGATCATGCATCTCGGCTCAAACCCGACGGTACGTAACACCAGCCCAAATATGCAGCGCCTCCCCTCCTCACCGGATTACCTCGTTTCTCCTGGGCCTGTTCCGTTTCCGCGTGTTCCTGTATGACCGCGACTGATTTACCCGGTTGCATGGGGCATGGCTGCATGTGGGCGAAGCCACGACTGAGCCACAAAAAATTCAATAACGACAGCGAGCAGGGGGTCTCCTCCTGTCTGGGGCCATGTTTTCCCCGAGCCATTTGCTCGCAGCCCGAATCAATCACTGATCACCACTCACGTACCAGCAAGCTGCCAATCCAGCTCTTAATGCGCGCAGCAGCTCGCCTGGAACCCAAGGACGCAACAGCTACCTCTCGCTCTCGCCGGACAGCGACGTCGCGCGGGAGAGCTCCGTGTCCAGCGCCTTGTGCTGTGCGCGGCAGAGCGAACGAGACCAGGGTGTCGCGCCTTGTGCTGTGCGCGGCGATCGACCTGTCTGTCCCGCGTGATGGCGGCGGCTCTTGTCGTGCACAGCTGGCTCGCTCCGGGTCCGTCCCGCGGCGCCGCGCGGCTGTCCCGGCGAGCGGAGGCGGTGGGTGGCCGTACCACTGCCACACTCCCCTCCCGCGGCAGCAGGCGCCTGTCACGGCTCGTGGCCGCGGCGTCTTCGGGCCGCGCCGGCACGGGCACGGCCACTGCGGGCTCTGCCGCCACGGTGCTCGAACACAGGCTCGCCGGAGGGGACAGCGGCGGCGACGTTGCCCCCCACGATAGAGTCCACCGTTGAGAGTGTAAAGAACACTTGCTTGCTTGATTTGCTTCCTTGCGTGCTTGCTGTGTATGTACGGTGCCGTCGGTCGTGTGTAGCAGTGGCAGTCTGACGCTGGTTTTTCTGGTTTTGGCAGGTGATCTTCGATTTCCGTTTCCTGGCTCTCCTGGCCATTGCCGGGTCGCTCGCCGGCTCCCTCCTCTGCTTCCTCAGTGTAAGTCCTCCTCGATCAAACACACACTACGTACTTGTATGCCATGTCAAGTAAATGAGTAAAACAAGATACATGTCGAGTAACAAATGCTCAATGCACTGCCACAATATGAAGAATATTTCAAGTCATCAGATGAATTAGCGTCTTTTCTTGTTCCAGGTATCCTCGCACGAGATGATTGAGACGATATATGAAGCAAACAATTCCAACGATTTATACTTTCTTTCTTTTAGCCATAGCTCACACAGCATGTACTTCGACTCTGTTCTTGTTAGCTGCTTACTTCTGTGAGCAATTCGATGGACATTCTGTTTGGCCTGCTGGTTTAACCATTTAGTGATTAAATCATCTGCTATATATTGGTGATCAGGGCTGTGTATACATAAAAGAGGCATACCAAGTCTATTGGATGAGCTGCGTCAGAGGTGTCCACACAGGGCAGATGGTCCTCAGGCTGGTCGAGGCTATTGGTGAGGAGATGTTCTGCTTAATTACTAGCCAGCGCCATCTGACAATGTTTCTCAGCTTGAGACTGACCTGCTCTTGCAGATGTGTATCTTGCTGCAACCGTCATGCTGATTTTCGGGATGGGCCTGTACGGGTTGTTCATCAGCAACGATTCCCCTGACGTACCTTCGTCCGATCGTGCTCTCAAGCGATCATCTCTATTCGGGATGTTTACTCTCAAGGTACGTGATCGATCCCAAAATATTATGTAATCCAAATCTTCTTCAAACAACATCTCAGATGCTAGAAGCGCAAGCATATATATGGAGGATCTGAATTGTTTCTCTTCTTGTTGTTGCAGGAGAGGCCAAGGTGGATGAGGATCAACTCCCTGGACGAGCTCAAGACGAAGCTGGGCCACATCATCGTGATGATCCTGCTGGTGAAGATGTTCGAGAGGAGCAAGATTGTGCACATCGCCACGGGGCTGGACCTCCTCAGCTACGCAGTCTGCATCTTCCTCTCCTCGGCGTCGCTCTACATCCTTCACAACCTCCACAGGCCGGGGCACGAGTAGGATCAAGTTGCAGTGCCACACATGCAGTGATGCACGGTGTCGTGCATGTATGCATGTTTCTGTGTTGAGTTGAGAAGGAATTCGTCGCTTTCAGGGTTTGTATTTTGTAGCACCGCGCGCGTCGAATTGGTGTTAGACAAATCCTGATTCTAGTTTGAAGTAGTTTGTAATCTAGTTGTTATAAAAGACTTGGAAGTATGAGCTGTAATCTACTTCACTCTCCTTCACGGGGAAAATGCATCGGTGCACATGAGGTTTTTATTTCTCAAATCAACCGGGTGCGCGTGTCCGTATGTGCATAAAATCTACCCTTGTATATACTGGGCTAGGATCTCCAGCTCATTTCGGACATATCCAAATAAGGCTTAATGTTGTTGGGCTTAATCCCCATGGGGGTGAGTGATGTGCCCAAAGAAGCCTACAGGTCCAAAACTCGTGAACCGTTGATTTCAGTTTACAATCGACGGTTGTGGTCTGACATAGAGAAATAGGAATGCAAGCAAACCCTTAGCCACCTCTTCATCTTTCCTTTGACTCAGTGGCGGCATATCCCATAATATGAATGGTGCGGGATAAGGTCGCTCTTCAAAGCTCTGAGATTTTTGGCCGTCCGATGCGTTTTGCGACCTTTGTTTTGTGGCCCTTTTTTCTTACCATACAAATCTACTCCATCTGGCTGACAATTGGACCTACTGGTATTTGAGACCGCTTGTAGCCAGTGTGCCTGCCTATTGCTTGGGGTATCCGGTGAATTGCAGGAGAGAGATGTGCTGGCTGGCATCATAGTTTGGTCAGATTTTTTAGGGCATTAGCAGAATTCACCTATCTTCCCTTAGTTTCCGACGACACCTTACTGCCCTGGCTTCCTTCGATTCGCTGTGGGGTACAAGGCTATAGCTCTTTGTACAATGGATTACTCCCAATGAGAAAATTGCCCCCCTAACTTGTCACACTCTATATTCCTAAGACGGTTTTGCGAGAGCAAAATCCTAATAAGCCATATATATATGTTTGATGTGATCATGCTTGTCGGTGTTTATAATCCGGCAATAATGAATGCGGGGCGGCGTACGCACAGCAGATCTAGATGGGTGCACACGGGAGACAAAGTTTAGACAGGTTCAGGCCCTCAAGGAGAGGTAATACCCTACATTCTGTATTTGGTGGATGGCATTGCTTGTATCCTGAGTGCCGCAGGACCTCGAGAACAGATCTCTAGGTTGCTTAGGCTATATGTGTAAAGAGTATGGGAACTGATGAAAGCGTATCAGAACTTACCGATCAAGGATCCCTACCTGGCCTTATATAGACGACCGGGATAGGGTTACAAGAGTCCTCATCAGCTTACAGATTGGTTTCCTAATTAGTTACAACAGAATCCGGGATTGCCGGGTAAGTGTTTATCCCGTCTTGTACTCCAAATTGATGAGGCGTCCCCGTGTAGAAGTCGGACTCCGAATAGTCGGCCTGGTCCACCCTACACCTGGATGGTCAGCTTTGTCCTCCTTGACGATACCCGAGTGCCATATCATCGTCAGTAGCCCCCGAGTCCTTCACGATCTAGTTGCTGTCCACCTTCTCCCTTGAGCAAGTCTCCCGAGTGGTATCCGCATGTACACGCCTTCTGGTCGCTTGTAGGGAGATTGTGAGGGACTCTCAAAGCTTCTGTAGGACAGAAAATAATAAGCCGAGTAATATTCACCCATATGACAGGAATATCATGGCAGGTGAGTTAATAACGGGTAAATCCTAATGGTATCCAGTCGTTTCCAGCGGATGGAGACCAGGGAATAGCCCAGCGGGGGGCATACCATGAATCCCGACTGAATTCCCGAGTGATACTTGGTTTCCCGAGTGGCTCGGGTCCAGCTAGTGTCCCCCTGGGGGAATACCCTCGGAATTCGTGACAGAACCAGAACACATGCTGTAGCGCTTCGGTCCCGAGTCGTTCGGTGTCCGACTAGTGGCCCACTGGAGACGCACTAAAGCCGCCTTCCACTCGGGTGTATTCAAGTGGTCGTGGGACCCCTGGAGGTCAACCATTGAAACCCTTCAAACTGTAGCGCTTCGATCCAGAGTTGCTCGGTATCCAACTAGCGGCCCGATGGAGGCGCGCTACACCTGCTTTTTATTTGGGTGCATCCCCCGAGCCTCCGGCCGACTGGAGCAGTCGGGCGGAGGTTCTTTGTTAACCTGTAGATTTCACTCTGGGGGGCACGAACAGTGCACCCAGAGGGTGTAGCCCCCGAGCCTCCGGCCGACTGGAACAGTCGGGCAGAGGTTCTTTTTGGTTTATAGATTTCACACTGGGGGCATGAACAGTGCACCCAGTGGGTGTAGCCCCCGAGCCTCCACTCGGTTCAAGGAGCCAAGCGGAGGGTCTTGATGATTCTTCTCACCTTCGACCGACTCGGCCAGCGCAAGGCCGAGTGGGATAACCTAGAGGGCGCCCTCCGCGCGACACAGGAGCAAGTGATCGCGAAGGAAACTTCGCTTGAGTCTGATTGAGGAGGTCCAGTCTGCGGCGAACACCATTGCTGACGGCGTTGTCCTGTAAAGGCAGGCAGCACACACATGAACCGCTCCATATACATGTGAAGTACTCGGGAAGGCCGAGTGCAACTTGCTTATGCATATTTTGGTTAACTTGTTATGTGTTTATTAACCCCTTCTTTCTTAAAAATTCGTTCGTATGTAAGTTAGCCCTTTGTGTGTGCTCTTGCCAACCCGTCGTAGCCCCCATTGCGTAGAGATTAGCCGTGGGCTGTTTCCCGTGTAGCGCAGGGTTGTGGTGTAGACCGGTGATCGAAGACGAAGAGTTAACACCGAGTGTTTTACACAGTACTAAAATAATTGTTGAAAGAAAAGAGCCCGAGTGCGCCTGGGCGCACCCGGTGTGGTGTAGCTCCCCGAGTATCCGCTATGTGTACTGTGAGCGTGCATAGCAGGTAAGTCGGGAAACCCAAAAAGTTACTCGGATGGAGCAAATAAAATATTTTTATTCATTCGTTCATGCTTAAAGTATGGAAGTACAATGCTTAAGCATAAAAGCGACTTAGTTGTTCAATGTTGTAGGCGTTGGTGACGGGGTTGCCGTCCTTATCTTTCAGCCGGTAAGCCCCCGGGCGTAGTACTTCAGCGGCAGTGTACGAGCCTTCCCACAGAGGAGAGAGCTTGTGCTTGCCCTTGTTGGACTGGACTCGGCACAGGACCAAGTCACCAACGTCAAAACGTGCCCACGTATGTGGCGGCGGTTGTTGTTGTTCGCCGGCGCATCCGAGTCAGCCACGAAGACCTCCCGAGGAGGATTGCAGCTTCTCAAACTCTCAAAGCCGTCCGAGTCGTAGTCGAGGATGAGCTATATGTGTAAAAAGTATGGGAACTGATGAAAGTGTATTAGGGGATCCCTACCTGGCCTTATATAGACGACCGGGGTAGGGTTACAAGAGTCCTGATCGGCTTACAGATTGGTTTCCTAATTAGTTACAACGGAATCCGGGATTGCCGGGTAAGTGTTTATCCCCGTCTTGTACTCCAAGTTGTGAGGCGCCTCCGTGTAGAAGTCGGACTCCGAGTAGTCGGTCTGGCCCACCCTACACCCGGATGGCCAGCTTTGTCCTCCTTGACGATACCCGGGTGCCATGTCATCGTCAATGCTCTTTTACATCATTTGGATTTCCTCGATGGTTTTCAAAGCATGTCATGTCATGAAATGCTCTAAGCAAAGACTTATACATATATAACCTACACATGGCACATATACCCATATATATACACACTATACACAAGTTAAACTTAATTCTTTTCTCCCTCAGCAAAAGAATAGAAACCTTAAAAAGTGACATGTGCCCCATGACTCAAACTAGTAGATCATGACTTTCTTTATCTCCAATATATCCCATATGTCACCCCACACCTTAAAACCCTGAGCCATACCTCTTAACCTCTTTTCTTCAATATATCTTTTTATGGCAGAATTTTTCCTCCAATATCATGATCACGTGTATTTCATGTTCCCTAAAAATTCTAGAAAAATTTCAAAAATCTTATAAAACTATTCCTCACCTAAATATAAAATAATATTGAGAGGTCCAGTTCAAAAAATTTAAACAACTTCAAATTTGAATTTGTGGCTGTTTTGGACCTTGAACTACAACACTTGAAAATATATCTCAGAAAATTCTCATAAAACTCTACAGCCTTCTAAATGACTATAATAGCCCAAAGGACTAATTCCAGGTGACCCCCTAATGTTTGGGACAATGACTACTCAACCCCATGAGATATAATACTGGGTATCTGACCCCCACATGTCAGTTTAAACCTTTCTTTCGCCTCTCCCATCTCTTCTTCTTCTTTCAATGCCGCCTTTCCTCTCCTTCTTCCCCATGCTTTCGATGCGGCCCAGTTCAAACTGATCTTCTATCAACTGTTCGATTGAATGGTAAATCATCATCAACTGTAGTTAAAACTTCGTATGTATATTATTAAATTTTTACTCCTGGATTTGTATGGTCATTTTTAAAACACAGACAAAGGGATATTGTTTGAGAATAATTGTTTCAGTTCAGGCTATTTGTAGACTTAGAGCTGCACAATTTGGTAATTGATCAGTTTGAAGGGTCAAATGGTGTCGTATAAGAAGAAATACTTATAGTGTGCTGTCACTAACAGAATTATTTTGCTACCAAGTGTTCGCACGAAATTGGATCCATGGAACACCTAGGTGATGGGAGTCGCCAATCGCACTTACGTGTGCGATAACCGGATGCTTTTCGAGCAAAGCAACAAAGGATAACTATCGCACTTACGCGTACGACGAGCAATTGCTTTCCGAGCAAAGCAACAAAGATCTTCCTACTTACGTGAGGAAGAACCGACTGTTTTACAGCGCAAAACAGCAAAGATCTACTACTAAGAAAAGGTAAAAGATAAAAGATAAAAGATTGATTTGATCGATTGTTGGATGATTTAATCGGCCGTCACCCTTTACATATTTATAGGGCGGCTGGTCTTCCCGTAGGAGATCTGGACTCCTAGTCCTAATCTGATTACAAATATATCTCTTTCCTTGTCTAAAGGATCTTGATTCTAACGTACATATGACTTTCCATACAAACCAAGATAACCTTCCAAATCTAACTGCCTCGAACGCCGACATCCGGACTGCTCTTGGCGCACGAGTCATCCTTTCCAAACAAACCGGATCGACTTCCCAATCTTGTAGGACTCTCCTTGATTGTCACGATCCACTGCGTTTCTTGCGTCCCAAGTTGAAGTCTCTGGCATCAGGTAAGCCTTGAAGGGTAGCGCTGTGACTCGGACCTGCTGAAGATGATCCTTCGCGAGTGCTCGAGGACGAACTCGGACCACTCGGGAATCCGCTGAGTACTCGGGAAAAACCCCTCGGGACTGGGGAACTCCTCGGGGTTCGGCCACCCGGGGTCACCAGTACTCGGGGTCGGCGATGCTCGGGGTTGACGTCGCTCGGGGTCGCAAGTGCTCGGGCTCGCCACTGTTGAATGTCCAGAGGTACTGCTCGTGGCTTGATGACGTAGTACTCGGGACGCCACAACTCGGACGCATGGCTTGGCAACACTGGAACTCGAACACGCCAGAAGGGACTCGGCTCGAGCCACTCGGCTCATTAGATGACTCGAACATGCCACGCGGCACCATCGGGACTCGGATACGCTACTCAGAACTCGGCCTGGGCTAGCTCGGGATTTGGCTCGAACCTGCCGCTCGGAGACGTTGGCGTTCGGGATCTTCTGCGAGCACCTCCGTACTCGGGGATAAAGTGAAGTGCTCGGGGAAACCACAGACTGCTCGGGCTTGCCGTGGACCACTCGGGGCGAGCCACGACTTAGCAGCATTGCGAGTTATTTGATGCGCTGGGCCACTCGGGGCACTGCCAAATTATGTCATCACCACATGGATGAGTACTCGGGGGTGTAACGAGTACTCGGGCGCTGCGAGTACTTCGAAGATGCTGCAGGCTCCCCGAGCACGCTGGAATGAACTCGGCTTGTCTCGCCTGGTGCTTTGATCAACTCGGCCACATCGAGCTGCACAACTTGGTACTCGGTAAGCTGGATTCGGCGAGCCTTCATTGCATGTTAATGTTGATTTTAGATGAATCTCAACCGGCTGACTCAGCCAAATTTGGTTGTAAACACCAAGTTTTACGTACTTTTAGATCTATGTTTTCCAAGACATGAACTGGACTCAAAATCGACAGAAACGTCACTCATTTATCATTTTTCTTCAGAAAATACAATACTTGTCCGTTATGCTGATTTAGTTAGTTCTATTAGGTGTCTTGTTGCCTTTTTTGGCGACAAAGTGTCCTGTTGCTGATGATGACGATGGTAAGATTATATCTTGATGATGAGGTCGGTGTGGTTGTGACATTTTTTAGATCTTTTAGAGAATACCTTATTATATCGATTGTTATTAATGGCGGGAGTTAGAGTATATATTACATGCAGGAGTTTTTACGAAATGCGATAAGTTTTGCATGTTTTTTCTACTTCCATACAATCATCCCGCAAAGGTTCTTCCACGTAAACCACCGTGTCAGCCGAGTGCATGTCGAATTCCGCTGCCAACATGCTGGTCGAATATCTCGTTAGTGTTCATTGTAGGACGGGGTTGGACTGTTGATTTGTTGCATACCGTCAAGCACCTTGGTAGTGTGTCCGTGCGTGAAGTGTGTAACCTGTGTTGCACACATGGTGGCGTTTTTCACGCGCAAAAACCAACAAGGACTGATGCCCACCATACGCGCGCTAATAACCACATGCCGAGAGCGATAAACCTCTCTCCTCCCTCCTCCGGATCGCTCGATCCACTCCACTCGAAAGCAGCCGGTGCCAGCCAGCCACACAGCACAGCAGCAAGAAGAAGCTTCGCTCGCGCGCACTGCCCAGCCCAGTGACGCCCCTAGGACGCGCCGCCGGCGTGCGTGATGGCTCTCCTGCTGCACGGCTGCCTCGCTCCGGTCAACGCCGCGCCGGCGTCCCGGCGAGCGGAGACGACGGGCCGGCTTCTTCCCTGCCGCCGGCCGTCCCGGTTCGTGGCGGTCGCCTCGGCAGCCGCCTCCTCGCCGTCCGGCGATGGCGCGACCGCCGCGGCGGACGCGGTGCTGCGTGGCTCGGATGGCTCCAAGGCCAAGGCGCGCGACTACGGCGGGCCCAACGGCGCCATCTCCCGCACCTCCAGGTCCACCGCCGTCGAGACCACCGTCGAGAGGGTAAGTCGCACGCGCGTCTTTGCTTGGTTCGTTCCAAGATTATCTTTTGCTTATGGTTTGTGTTGTATCATGGAATTGGTTAATGCTGTTGTTTCCGTAGGTGATCTTTGATTTCCGATTTCTGGCTCTTCTCGCCGTCGCCGGGTCACTGGCCGGCTCCCTCCTCTGCTTCCTCAATGTAAGTTTTCTCAATTTGTATGGGTGTTCTAGGCTTTGCTATTTTGTTTCAGCCACTTTTTTAAAATTTTGTTTCAGACACGCCCTTTACTTTACCTTTGAATCTCTGATATTTCTAATTGTTTACTTACTTCTGTAATCTGAAATACTCGTACTATCCAATATGTTTGGCCTGTTAATTTAAGCTCGATGATTTACTGAGCAGCAGCATGCAAATGAATCTAAGCATCTTGTATCTGTTGGTAATCAGGGCTGCGTTTACATAAAAGAGGCATACGGTGTCTATTGGTCGAGCTGTGTCAAAGGTGTTCATACAGGCCAGATGGTCCTCAAAGTCGTCGAGGCCATTGGTGAGACACTACTAGCTAATTAGTCTGCCGTGATAAAAAAAATTAAAATGCCTTCGTGATAAAATTTAGTTGGCACTGTCCGCATAAAATTTATTTAGTCAGTTAGCACGCTGCATAGTATTTGTCGCGATAATTCGATCATTTGTCTGCGACACTCTTCCCAGTTAGTTCGTTATAAAGCTTATGGGTGCCAAGTGTAACCATCACACCTTAAATTTCTTATATGCCTAGAGTTTGGTATAATGGTAGGTTATTCTCTAGGTCTAAAGTCTCCATTATTTTTAGTGGCTGCAAAATGTAGTACTAGCTGATTCGTAAAATGATTGAGCTTTGCACTAACTGCTGCTACGTGGCGCACTTTTACTTGCTTTTGCAGATGTGTATCTTGCTGGAACTGTCATGTTGATATTTGGGATGGGTCTTTACGGGTTGTTCATCAGCAATTCTACTGATGTACCTTCTGAATCTGATCGGGCTCTACAGGGATCATCACTATTTGGGATGTTTGCTTTGAAGGTAAGCAGTTAGTCTTTCACTGACGATCTTATACTTCATGCTCATGGCTTAAAATGTGTAGTTATCATTCATCTCTGGATTTTTTTCCTGGCAACTACAAACTGAAATTCATTACTGAACATGCAATTCGCTCAGCATGCCATAAGACTAAATTGTTCATTTCTTTTTCTTGCAGGAAAGACCAAAGTGGATGAAGATCACTTCCCTGGATGAGCTGAAGACAAAAGTAGGGCATGTCATCGTGATGATTCTTCTGGTGAAGATGTTCGAGAGGAGCAAGATGGTGAAGATCATCACGGGGCTCGATCTCCTCAGCTACTCGGTCTGCATCTTCCTGTCGTCCGCTTCTCTGTACATCCTGCACAACCTTCACAGGCCGGAGCATGAGGAGTCGGTGATGCCAAACTTGTAACTGAACCAAGTTGGGAGCTAGGAAGGCAGAAAGGAAGCCATCATCACCTCAGGATCTGTGCTGAACGCAGAATAATGCAACCGTCGGTTCTTACAAGAAAGAACCCAACAATCTCTAAAATTATAATGGTCAGATTTATCTTGTATAGCTACAGAAAGGAAGAACATTTAGAAGATTCATTCCGTGCAGAATTGTTGATCTCACGTAGCACGATGAAACATTGAAACGTCCCCTCAAAATTAAAATTGTAGCACGATAAAACGCCCGGTTTTCAACTTCTTGAAATGTGGTTGGCATAAAATTGTAAGATAACAAGCATGCACGGCCCAACAAGGAGACAAGAAACGTTGTTCTTTGAAACAAATCATCGGCCATGTATCACAATAGCTTGCTCTCCTTGGGCACCTTGGCGACAGGCGTCGTGGTTCATGCCGGGTTGGAAGAGGCGGACCAGATGCAGACCGTGTGGCGAAGCTGCGCTGTCACGACGGGGCAGGGCATACCTTCCAAAGACCCTCTCGTGCTTCTGCTCCAAGAGATCTCAACTATCACGATGTTATCTTGCAGGCCATGCACGTTCTTCAGATGAGCCGTTCGACGAGGAGAAAGACTTTGACATACGTAGGGCGGTGGCCGGAACCGCCGTGGATCATCGGATCATAGATTGGATGGCTGAGATTTACCCATGTTGTGAAAATCACGAGGCGACACGTGGAAGCTTAGATTTATATCGAGAACATCGCAAAATAGGCAATGAGATACACGATGTTTTTAACGTGGTTTAGCCGTGAGGTCTACGTTCACGAGACTTAACTACATATGCTCATCCCCATCTCATAACTCTCTTTCAAGTTATAATGTGTTGGCGTGGTTACATTGTGTGGTGCCCCCCTCCTTATATAGGAAGTCTGGAATACATGAGTCTGAGTTGAACTCTACTTGTATCCTACTAGGACTCCCCGTAGCACCCTAATACAATACTACGTCTTCTCTAGTCCAACTCGTAATCTACTAGCACACATATTAGACACAAACTCCACCTTCACGAATATGTTCTTCGCAACCTTGAAGCCGTCTTGTGCGAACCTCCGTGCACCTTGGATTTTGAGATTCATCTTTGCAGCTCAATGACCTGAACCGCCAATGAAACTCTATTGCTACTCCCTGACTCCACCATAACTCCACCTGCAACTGTGCTTGCTTCTTCATTCATCACTTGAAACTGAATAAACTTTACAGTCATATCCAGAGTCATCTCACTGAGTCAAATTCACAATTACCTCATCTTTTCCTTAGATAGTCTTAGATCATCTTTGCTTGCCGTGCGCCATCACCGCACGTCCCGCCACAATTTCCATGTCGAGTCTCCGCGGCGCTGGTTGAAAATCTTCTGGGTAGCTAGCCCACACTTCTTCCAACCCCGCTGCTCTTTCCTCCATCAATTTGTCCACAATTGATGCTGAGTCCCACGCTACACCTTCGAACCACCGAGTACTCTTCTCCTCTGGATCACGTGTTCTCCATAGTGGCTGTAGGCTTCAACTCCTGAGATCGCGTCCCTTGAAGCCCCTCACCCCTGCTTATATAACAGTTCTTGGACCTTCAATTCCAAGCCGGACTTCTTTTCCGAGTCTCTCTCCTCCCAAAATTCAGGCTCCAATTCGAATTTGAGCAAAAAACAAATTCCTTCTCGAAATGTGGACGAAAAACCTCCAAAAATGCACCATGAGCCTCTCTCACACCTCCTGGGCCGCCCTCACGCTTCTTGGGCCCGCGCTGAGGCCCCCCCGGGCCTCCTGAGTGCCTCCTGGACCGCACGCAACTCCCTCGGGACCGCTCCGGCCTCCTCGGGCCGCTACCGCCCCGCTTGGGCCCGTCCGAGCGCCCCTGGCCCATCCGCTAGCCTCCTGGGCCGTCGGCGCCCACGGTTGGGCCGACCTGCCCGCCTGGGCCTCCTACCCAGCCTCGACCTGCCACCAGGCCGCCCCGCTTAGGCTGCCAGGGCGCTCCCTGGCTGGGCCTTGGGAGCGCGTGCCAGGCCGCCGCACGCCAGGCCTTGCGCCCGGGCTACCGCCTCCCGGTCGTGGCTTGGCCTGCTGCTGTTGCAACCGTACGTGTAGCCGTGCATCACCTCGTGCAGCCACGTGTCGTGACGGCGGCTTTTTTGTCTTCTTCTTTCCTCGCTCCACCTCGCGACAAATCCATGTAGATTTTGCCGCCTTTTCAGGAGCGAATTTTCACGACGCGTTCCAGGCTCCACCTTGCCTTGTACACATGCCGCCGTCCTCCATCTCGTACCCACTAGATTCCTCTGACCGCCTCAAAATCTGCCATCAACCTCGTGCTTTGATACCACTTGTTGCGAAAATCACGATGCGACACGCGGAAACTTAGATCTGTACCGAGAGCATCGCAGAATAGGCAATGAGAGAAACGATGTTTTTAACGTGGTTCAGCCGTGAGATGTACATCTACGGGGATTGACTACAGGCGCTTCTCCCCATCTCATAACTCTCTTTCAAGTTATGTTGTGTTGGTGTGGTTACATTATGTGGTGTTCCCGTCCTTATATAGGAGGTCTAGGATACATGAGTCTGAGTTGAACTATACCCGTATCCTACTAGGACTCTCCGTAGTACCCTAATAGAATACTACGTTTTTTCTAGTCTAACTTGTAACCTACTCATACACATATTCGACACAAACTCAATAATGTATGACAAACAAAAAGGAGATTGTTAGCTAGTGCTCGAGTATTTCCTCATTCTACCAATACTCAAGTTTTGATCATCTGAATTTGCCTCACAGTTCATACATCCAGTGACGACACTTAGGTTATGGTTTACCGCTCATTGTTTTTATCCATTTAAGGATGTTCCCTAACTCGGTGTGTGCAAATGTTGAACAAATACATGAGGCCGTTTTGGTATTGGAAACACGAAGAAGAAGAAACATGGGTGTGGCTAATGCTTCCCTTCAGTAGGCCCCAAAATTTTAACTACACCGATTTTTATTTCCTAGTGCTTCACTAATACCCTAATAATACACAGGGCTGCATTTTCAGTCCGATGCATTGACAAGTAGACATGACTGAGATATAACCGATTTGACGAACGACAATAACGGAAATAAGCCAAAAATTGACCCTGCACCGAGTTTCAATTGCGGAAATAGCCCCCTCAACGAGAAAATGTCAGATTTGTCTCCACAAGGGCATGGGCATTCAACATGTGGCAATATCACGCCCCGAAATACGAGGTGTAAAAATCGCGCCTACAGACCGTGAAGTGGAGACGACCAACAGGTACGCCGTGACAGTGTTGGACTCATGGATAGAACCCGCTACGCACGATCCGTCGCGCACGGAGCCTGTGACGTGCGGGAGCTCGCGGCCGGGGCTCGTGACGGTCGGTCGCGCCCATGACCCACGACCAAACGTAGCGCCTGAGCCATGCCTGAGCCATGCCTTATTGCTACTAGATATTGATGCATGGCAGGAATATGACAGCAAGTATGGCGTGCACCACAGTGTAAGCATATGCAGTTTCCACTCGCAAGGAACCACAGCGAGATGAGCAAAAGGAAAGATTTGCTTAAGTAATAAAACCAGTAGCATCTTTCAATATCCAATGCGCCATGATATAACGGATCATGTTACTGACCGATAGTGCGTCACGGGTCCCATCCACGGGTCCAGTATTGTCACGGTGCACCTATTGGTCTTCTCCACGTTGCGGTCTATAGTCACGATTTTCTCGCGTTCTAGGAGCGCGATATTATCACGTGTTGGATGCTCAGGCCCTCACAGAGTTAAATCTGGCATTTTCTCAATAAGAGGGATACTTTCGTAATTAGAACTCGGTGAGGAGTCAATTTTGACTTTTTCCCGATAATAACCTATGGCAATCTTCAGTAAAAGATCATCGAATCTTGTCCATTTGAAACCAAAGTGGAAGAAAGTGAAGAAAAACTAGCCAGACATGATCACATCAAAAGTTAAAATAGAAAGGGACATAAGTAGAAAATACTACTTCTAAGTCATACAAAAGTAATAATGTATATCATTTTAGATATCGATATGGTGTTTTCGGTGATAATCGGCTATCAGTTTTACGAAAATATGTCGTTTCTATTAAAACGTAATATACATTATAAAATTATTTTTAGTGATAAATCCACCATACATTATAAAACATGGGTCATGAAGTAAGAGAAAAACCAAATAAAAACATGTTAACCGAGAGAGAGAAAAATGGATAAGAAAAGAAAGGGCACATCGGCTGGCTGGCGACGACGGCGACGTGTGGTGGTGGCGGCTGGTCCCAAGCTCGAGCGCAGGCACCGGTACCGATGCCGATGCTCCTCCCACCTCCCTCCCCCCACAACCCACCTAATAACGTCCCCCACCTCCCCTCCCTATCCACCCCTTCCATCAATTCACTCACTCCTCTCGCTCACTCCCCCAACCCCCACCCCTCCCTGCTGCCCCGGCGATGTCGTCGCCGCCGCCGTTGAACGTGGCGGAGGAGGAGGGGGCCACCAGGAGCGACGGCGGCGGCGGCGGCACGGCGTTCAGCTACGGGGAGGCGGGGTACTGGGACGCTCGGTACGTGGAGGAGGGCGGGGCCCCGTACGACTGGTACCAGCGCTACGCCGCGCTCCGCCCCTTCGTCCGCCGCTTCGCCCCGCCGGCCTCGCGCCTCCTCATGATCGGCTGCGGCTCCGCGCGTACGCCCCTCTTCTCTTCTTCCCCTGCTACCGATTGCCTCGATTGTTCCGTAGAGGCTGCGGTCGCTTAGTGAACGCCGTTTGCTTGTCCGTGCTCGTTGTGCTGGTGCTTGCGTACCTGTCTCTTATTTTTTCCAGAAGTAGAAACCTCCTTTCTTTTTTTTCTCCTTTTCTTTTGAGAATTTATCCAGATATGTGCGTGATTGTGATTTGTGAATTGGGGTGATTGGCAGAGACCAGTGAGTGATCTTCTGGACTAGGAGTAGTTGCTTGCATAGGACATAGGCATTTAGGCGGTGTCTCTTCTGATGGAAATCGCTGTTTCGTTATAGCTACGCAATATTTTGTGGAAAACTCTGAATAGTGATTGCGCTGCAATTCTTTCTGTGCCTATTCTGTATTACCATGGCAATCAGAGAATGCCATTCTATCAGTCCACGTGTTGACATAGGTCACTACTCTTAGTCTGATAGTTATACTCTGAATGGGAGCTTGGTACTGTGATATGTTGCTACAGTTAGGCCATGTGTGAATTGACAGGGTCTTGATGTTGATAGTCATTGTGAATTATGGCCTAATGGGGCAGGGACAGCGTGTCTGTGAAGTTAAAGTTTTCACACAGGGACTATAGAGGCACACATCTGGAACCAGTACAGCCCTGCATGATTATCCCATACACGAAGTCACGAACCAACTTTGATCCGGCGAGTTCTACAGTAACTCAAAGTTGCTCTGGGCTCAGTGTTATGTTGTGCTGCAGACGAGATGTACTGCATGATGTAGCATCTCGACACGTTAAAAGCACGGCAGCACCTTTGTATTTTCACTACTTGTACAGACGTCGAACCCTATTGTGTTCCATTAGCCATATTCTTGTTACAGTTGTGCCAACTACCATTTCCTGTTATGCACACACACTAGGGGTTGGGTGTTGCACCCTGGATGGGTTATTTAGGATAGAGTTTAGGTTCTGCTTCTAAATCTAAGCTCCAGAACGCCAATGATTGCTTCTTTCCTAATTACACTCCCCGTGCTAATTCAAATGTTCTTCTGTGCTCTGCTGTTTGTAGTTATGTCAGAGGATATGGTCGCTGATGGCTACACGGAGATAATGAACATTGACATTTCTTCTGTTGTAATTGAGATGATGAGAAAGAAGTACTTCAATCTTCCACAGCTACAATGTATCCTTAATCGATTTTCCTTTCCGTAATACTTTTTGGAAAGTGCAATCTACCATCTGTTGATTTCCTTATGATCTGTAGACATGCAAATGGATGTTAGGGATATGAGTATATTTTCTGATGAATCATTTGATTGTGCCATTGACAAAGGTATGTGTTCCTTTAGGCTACAATGGTGTTCTAACAAGTATTGAGTCTATTGACACACATGTTTAATACAGCTTGTTCTTTTTCGTGCATGTCTTTTAGGTACTTTGGACTCTTTGATGGTAAGTAGATAACATTTTTCATTGTGTCTTTTCCTTATTTTGGTACTTCTTCAACATTGCGCTCTTGCTACTTCCATAGTGTGGTGTGGACGCTCCGCTCAGCGCATCTCAGATGGTTCTGGAAGTGGACAGGTTTTTAATACCTTGTACCCCCATTGAAGTAGTATCAGTTACACTCTCATGTGCACCAAGATATCTCATAAATTTCAATATTCCTGCAGACTAATCAGTGGTACCTTCTTATTGCAGGCTTCTTAAACCAGGAGGAGTCTTTATGTTGGTAGGCAGCTTGAATAAGTTTCTTCTTAGTGTACTTCTAATCTGTTATTCCCTGCCGTTGATTATAATGATCAAATTTTGTGTCTGAACTGCTAGATAACTTATGGTGATCCATCAGCGCGAGTTCCTCATTTGAACCAACCAGTATGCAATTGGAAAATTGTACTATACATTCTGCGTACGTATAAGTATTATGTCAATTGGTCCTTTTTTGCATGGCAGACATGTTCAAGTTCGGTTCACTATGTTGACAAATTTCTCTGCTTAGCGGAAGTCGTTGAATTTCTTCTGTATGAATATTGAATGCTACTCTAATAAAAACAGTACTTCTGTTTGCTTGCCCATGAATAGGGTTTGCCCCACTCTTTATATATATTCAAGCTTTAAATTGTGTAACTGACTTCATTGCATTCACAGAGTATTGTAATCTGTAATAATTTAACATACAAGATCAATACAGAACTGTAGTATGATGAAATCTAAACAGATATTTGACACAAATCCTGATTGACTGAATTTTATGTCTGTACGTTTGTATATACTTTATCATCAGTATTTTAATGTATTGCAGCAAGACCTGGGTTCAAGGGAAAAGCAAGTTCTGTCTTCGATCCTGTTCCACTGACTGAGAGTGGTAGATTGCCTGATGGCTTTATTCCGGAGGATCCTGACTCTCATTATATCTATGTCTGCAAAAAGGTGCAAGGATTAACAGGGACAGGTTCTCCAACCATAAACCACGTGGAGACACAAGATTCAGAGTTAACTGTAGGCTGATTCATCTCACAACATTTGTGCATCGTTGTGATTTGTACAAGATCATACGACGTGATGTTGCCACCATTATGGCCATCCAAAGATAGAAAGTGTGACAAAGTACATTTTTTCACTGATCTTGCAAGAATTAGTGAGTCATTGTATTGTGCCACCACTGGTTGTTGTGTTGTGTGGGGAGGCACGACAGAATTATTTGGCACATTCGAGGAAGGAAATTTGTCTGTTTTTCATCCTCTGTGCAATGCGAAAGCAATTGGCATTTCCCAATGAATGTATTTTGTGTGTGTGGAAGTAACATTCAATCAGTTTTCTGAAGGAGTGTATTCATGCATGCTGTTCTGAGCTTCTAGCATATTTTCGTATTTACTGTTTCTGCAAGAATTATTGTTACTGATGCCTGATTTAGATATCTGAGACTTCGCCATCTCGCAAATTGGAATCGTTTGATGCTTCTTAACACATGGAATTCAAAGTTACAGATTTCACACTATCCCTGCTTTGTTACCAACGTATAAATTTCATTCTCCTGATTGACCATCGTAACACAGAAGCACCAACTTTTCAGCATGCCATTTTGGCAACTATTCTTCAGACTTGATAAATTACGTCATACAGATTTCTATCTATATAAAAGCATTCGCTGACCTGAAGTTAGCATGGGTTGATGGGTTTATGCGTCTATCTTCATTTGATCTTGGTCTTGTACTGAATGAAATGGGGACAATACTCGCAGTGATACTGATACAACTTGTGATGCTGCTGCTTTACTACTTGTAGCGTAAAACATTTTTCTTCTTCTCGTGCTAAACCTGTTCACATTTTTTGCAATCAGGGAGTGTTTTGCCTGCAAGGAAATACTGAACAAGCACAAGCGCTCGCTGCGGCTGATAGCTGGGGACCTCATGGCCTGCTCCTCTCACGGTTACCAGACTGAGGTTGCCCTTGTACTGCACAACGTATCCACCCACCTCTCCAGCACCCTGAGTTCAGAAGAATGAACAGATCATTACAATTGTCAAGCCCTAACAAAAACTGGTACTCATTGTATTAGAGCTTCTCATGGTATAAGAGCTTCAGGATTTCAAAATTCTTCGGGTTCGTAATCAAGGTAGAATTACTTCCATGTTCTTTTATAGGGGAACTGAATTAGGCGTGTTATTCATCCTTGTCAGATACAGCCTTTTGTGTTTGCTTGTTGTTGCACTAAACAGGTGAGATCAGGGAAGAGGTCACCTGGATGCTGTTAAACCATGGCCTCCATTTAGCAGCCACAGGAAGTTGAAGCTGGTTGACAGAGTATCTACTGGAAGTGACCGGCACTCTCCCATCAGTGTCTCCACTGCAAAGATCAGTGACATTGTATTGATTACTTTTCATGTATACCACAAATCACTTCATTTCCAATTTGGATTGTCCGATTAGAGTGTAATAAGTATCTTAAAATGTTACCATACATACCTGTACACCCAGACTCTGATGTTGTTTTTCAAGAGCTCCCGGATAATAGGCAGGACAGTTGAGGCGCTGTCGACCCAGCTTCTCAAGACGTCACTGAAAATAGATGAACCTTTCTGTAAATTATGCCATGGTTCGAAGAAAATGCACTTGATTTCATCAATCTGTTCTACATGGATGTGATTGCACATGGCCCAATCAATTCTTGCAGCATGGGCAACTAGCAAGTCGATCGATCATAGGAGCCCCGTGATCAAAAAACAATCCCAACAAATCCACGCTTGGTATGCAAGATGCACATGGAATATAATATACAAATTAAAGAACCCAAGAACATGCTGGTAGATGGGATTTGCCATGTGCATGCATTGGATCATGCCATGGAGGAGGAAACTAAGCAGATATGGACCATAAATAGTTTCTCTATCATATCTTGATACGGATCTTTTCTCGTGAACACGCAAAAGGCAGATCTTGATATGGATCGTAGAGTCAAAACTAAACTAGCACCATGCACGCCTTGCCTTCTCATTTGTTCAACCCGAATAAAATGTTGGAGGACAACAATTAATCTCCAGGAATTTGGAGCACTCTACGCCAACTCATGGAGAAAAAATTTGTATATATCTATATCATGTGAAAGACAGTTGGTAATTGCCATAAGTCTGCAACCAACCAACCTTTTGCGTTGCAATGCTAACTTTCTGGTGATACACCTACTGTTCATTGACGCGAATGCATATATTATACCAAATTGCAGTATCATGTTGTTTGTTGCAGACAAAAAAAATCCAGGACGAATGGAATAAGTCGCGCATGGTAGATGAACACTTTTCGTGCAGGCCTATTTAATGTCTTGTGGTTAACGTGAGAAAGGGTTCTTTGGAATGATTATTGCCTCCAGGTTGTGCAGCAAACAAAAGCAATCAGGTAAGTAGTTGATGGATGGTTGACGACGAAGCACCCAAAAAACACTCCAATAATTCATGCATGTCATGTCGATCCCTAATTGGTCTGATCAATCAATCGAGCAGCACTGATATTACGCAAGTGCTGTCCATGGCCTAATTAGAAAGAAATTGCAAGCTCTGATGACTATAAACTACAGGCCTGTTTAGCTTAGTTTCAGATGATGATGAGCTGTTAGCTTGAACGTACCTGCAGGCTGACCAGGGGTGGTCGAGGCGGGTGACGTTCGCGTGGAGCGCCTTTTGTACGTCCGGGTTGTTAAGGTAGGCCTCCACGTAATAATCCGTGCACGGATCGAAGCTCTCGATCTGGCCACGTTAATTAATTGTCGCGTAGAATCCAAGTTAACTCAATTTCCCTATTAATTAGCCTTCTCAATTAGCTAGTGTCAGTGACGGTGGTGATCGACGTACCGATGGGGTGATGGGCGGGGTGACGAGCCCCTCCGACCGGCAGTTTGGCGCGTAGATGTTGTAGATGTCGATGTCCTGGAGACTCTCGTCGGCGTCCTCGGAGGCGTCGACGCAGAGCTCGTTCGACGCGGCGGCGGCACCGGCAGTGAAGTTGCAGTTCTTGTTGATGGCGTCGGCCGTCTCGTCGGAGATGAGCGCGTGCGTCCAGAGGAAGTCGTACATTCCCTTGTCGTCCGTCCAATCGTTGATCACCGCGTTCCCAATCTTCAATGGATCACAACACGACGAGTTAATAAGAATTTCGGTTAAGTGTGTCTGAGCTTGACGTGGAGTGGGTACCATGATGCCTTTGAGGTTGATGATGGGGGGCTTGCCGGTGCCGGTGCTGGTGGCGGCGTGGCGGAGGATGGCGTGGGCGAGCTGGGGGACGTAGTGGCCAGCGTAGCTCTCGCCGGCGATGTAGAAGTCGCGGCCCTTGTACTCCGGGAAGCGCTCCATCCAGTTGGCCAGGAACAGGTACGCGTCCTCCGCCGTCCGGTTGTCGCCGCTCCGGCTGTAGTCCGCCGTCGTGTTGGAGTACGAGTACCCCACCCCCGCCGGGCTCTCCAGGAACAGCACGTTCGCGACTGCACCACCATGCGCCATGCATGCCCCGATCGATAACCATGAAGTACGTCGTTGTCACTGGCAAATTTTTGATGGATCGCAGCGATACGTACCGTGGTTCCAGGAGTAAGGGTTGAGGTAGAGCGTCTTGCCGTCGCTCATGACGCGGAACGGGCCGAGCTCCTCCATGGCGCCGTACCCCAGCGACGAACACCCGGGACCTGCCACACGCGGTGACACGTCAAATCCAAGCCCTGACACACACATGCTCAGGTCAACCAGCCATGTGTACCCACCACACAAACGTACCGCCGTTGAGCCAGAGGAGGAGGGGCTTGGACGCCGCTGCCGAGCCGCTGCCGCCGGCGGCGGCCTCGGCGAGGTAGTAGAACAGCGCGCGCCCGGCCGCCGCGTCCACCGTCACGTACCCAGCGTACTGCGCGAAGTCCACGCCGCGCGGCTGCCCGGGCAGCGCCTCCACACGGTCCGCCTCCTTGCGCCCGACCGCCGCCGCGGGCGCGGGCGCGCTGCTATCCGCCGTCGTCTCCTCCACTGCCGCCAGCGACGACGACTCGGCCTGTTGCTGCCACGACTGGCGCGCGGACGGCGACCCCCGCAGCAGGTGCAGGTAGTCGCCCTGCCGCGTCCGCCGCGCCTTCGCCGCTGCCGCCGCCGCCGCGCCGGAGCCCAGCGCGAGGCATTGCACCAATACTACTACTGCCAGCAAGAAAGTCCTGGTGCCGGTCCTCTTCATGGTGTGCAGGCACCGTTCTATCCGGTAGCTTTCGGACGGGCGGAGACGGCGGGTGCCCGTGTGGGATTTTTATAGGGCGGGAATCGGGTTGCTGAATCCGATGTAGGACAAATGACAGGCAAGAATAGGTGGCAGAATTCCCATTTAGAATCATCCATCCATCCACTAGACATGTATCATGGTAACCTACTCCTGTTATTGTCCATTTTCTGTTACTTGAAAGTGAACAGGGCAGAAGTTGAAACATGCAAGTATTAGCAAGTTCTTGGATTTTGCCGATGAGAGATAGTTTTTTTATTTATCAGATTCTGCTGGTCCAATGTTAGATCAATCATGCAGCCATAATTTGATAGGAGATGCCGCTGTCAAGAATCTAGTTGGATTAGGAAGGAATCTTCGGTGGTGTCGATAGCCATCACAAAATTTCCCTGGATTTGATTGATTCAGCATTGAAAGTTGAGAAAAAAGATCTTATCGGCAAAAGGGAGTTAACTTTGAAGACTGGTCGAACTGGCGTATTATAACTATGGAACTGGCCGAACGAAGAGGGCCACGAAAACAAATCGAGATGGAAATTCACAAGGAAAAGTTACAATGAAAAAAATCTCCAATCGATGGACGGCACCTTTGTTGCTGTATCTTGAATTCTGAAAAAAAATCTGGATCCAATACAAACAACTTGCACTTGCTATGCTCTCCAGATAATATATGGACAGGTCTTAATCAGTTAGTCTCGATGATGTCGTAATCAGTCATAATCATCTAGAAGTGTTGATCTATTTAACAAAAGAAAAGAAAGAAAAAGAGATCAAACGCGGTGTTTTTGGCTGCAACGCAGATAGTCGTAGAGGCTAGAGGAGTATACCTCAGGCATTGAACAGCTTTCTGTGTTGTGAGGGAGGGTGGAAATAACTTTTTGTCCACTGCGATCGCTGCTCTGGCTATTATATACTTAGGTTAGGTTAGGTAATTACCACGTGATTTGGACTTAAGATTGGTAGTATTTTGGGGCCTTCCACTAAAAAACCTTAAGATTGGTAGTATTTTGGGGCCTTCCACTAAAAAACTGACGTTCACTTTTATCTATCCATGTTAAAAAGAAGTTCTATCCCTGACCACACTCGAACACACTTTATCTGAATCTATCCATACATCATGATCCGAGTCAGGAAAAAAAGAAAAAAATGAGCTTCGGATAAGCAATTTAACTTTGTTTCTTTTTAAGTCGGCAAATTAAGTAGGAGCATATGTACACACAATTAGTGCTTCAGCATATTTCCCTATATGCACAAATGAGGATTGTTCTACTCTCCCTCTAACCCAGACAGCTGCCCAAACTTGCATGTGGCGCAACCCCGTGCCTCGGGTAAATTACACGAGGATCATGAAAAACTAATATTTTAGACACTTTAGATTATGGTTTGTCCAGGTTTTGAAAAGTACTGGCTTCAAAGGATTGTATTTGAGTTGATTCTATTTGGCCCTCTCATAGAATATAATTAAACTCCATATCTTAGTTGGCCGTCTTCATCTCTAATCCAGTGATGCTCCAGCATGGTATAATGCAACTGAAGATTCTTCAGACCAGCCGCCGTGAGTCATGCAGAGAGATGAGCCTATGGGTGGGCATCCCGTTCTTTCGTTTCATCGGTTTGGTTTCCGCTGCTTTTATTTATTTCGGTTTTCTAAAATCAACAATTGAACTAACTTGTAAATATATGAGAACCAAAATCCGGCTAACCAGAAATTCCAGTTCGGTTTTCCGGTTAGACCGTTAATAACCGAACGAGGTGAGCAATGAAGAATCCCACGGTGGTCAAGGACTTACTGCGAGCAGTGTTGTGGAGAGAGGGCGGCAGCGTCGCAGCGGGCACTAGGAGGAGAGAGGAGTGCGGCGGCATGCCATAGGAGGGAAGAGGAGGGTGGCAGTGCACCATGGGAGGGAAGAGCCAGAGAGAAAGGCAGCGACGAGTCACGGGAGGGAGAGCAGGGCGGCGGTGCATCGCAGGATGAGAGAGTAGGGCGGCGGCGCGTCGTGGGAGGGGAGGGCAAGACGACAGCGCGTTGAGCCCAATTTAGACGCGCAAGCCAAAGTGCGCAACGGGACAGCTCGTTCGTAATGCCGGCCGGTGTGGCCTCAACCTGACGTCCAAATCCTGCCGGCCACCGACGACGTCGATCTCAATAGTGGGCAGCTATGCGTGGATAGGGAATTGGCGCCGGTCACATCACCACGCACCAGTTGGCGTCTAGGAACGGTGCACTGGCCGGGCTTAGACGCCCCTTTTGAGATCCTAAGTTGTGATTCTTACATATTGGCAAGCACTTGGCTATAACAGCATAAGCATAGGCCTACAATGGCTGCAATGCCTGTCGAATAAGCTAAGAAATTAATCAGGCTGAGAATGATACTGTTGTCCACCACAGGAGCAGATTATCAAATTATCCATCTCCGATTTGTCCCCATGATGTATTAGTTGGTGAGGTCATCATGTTGCATCTATCTAAAAGAAGTAATTTACTTAGAGCATCTTTAATAGAGTCTTCATATTTGACTCTCCACGTCCTCGTATAAAAGATCATCCAAAAAGTTTCTCCTTCCATACCATTCCATCACTCCAACAGCACATCTATATTTCAACCTTTATATTCTCCTCCCTATATTTTAATAATATCCTGCAACTAACAATATATTTTTATAACAGCTATACATTTGTAACTGCTATATTTATAACGGCTATATTGTAACGACTATTTTTTGAATGGTTATTTTTCTAAGGACTATTTTTCCAACAACTATTTTTCCAATGGCTATTTTTTCAGGTCTATATATGGATGCCCATTTGCCATTCCTGGCTGTATCTCCTATCCCGGATCTCTCTATATCATCTCCCACATATGTTTGTCTCCTCTTCCACATCGCAATGAGGCGTCACAACGTCATGAAGCAAATGCTCATGGATTCATCATCGTCCTCATCTAGCGACGACGAACTCATTGTTGCTATAACATTTATAGCGCATGATAAGATCAGGGGTTGAATGCTCGACGTCATGGTGGTTTCGTGCTAGGACGTCAGGTAATTCATCGCCATGTTGGGTCTCAAGTAGACGGATGGTTCTTCAATTTGCGATGGTTGCTCTCCAACTGGACTAAAATTCTGACTATCCTCCCGAGTTGCACCATTGATTTCACCCCTCAACAAGCTATCTGCCATTGGAATGATCTGCAAATACATTAAGGTAACACATTCAGATCATTGAACTCATAAAAAGAACACAATTCACTACATGTTTCCTATGCACCCAGGAGCTATGATGCTCCAAAGTTTCAAATTTTCTGTGACATGTGAACAATACATTACAGATGTTCTACTAAAAAAACTAAAAATATTTCTTAGATTGTGGTACTGATCTAGCAAATCGAGGTATATAGATCGTAGACAAAATATTGCACTCAATTCATGCATGCCAAATCAATCTCACTGTGTTCTCAATGATTGACCGAAATTGCTACTATCATTTGGATGAAATAATTAATACTATTGTTATTTTCTCTCAAATCCCTCACTATCTCATTTTCTCTAAAATTCCCCTTGAAGGATTTATTCCTCACTCTTAAATTTCCCATTCTCCCTAAATCCCTCACTCAAATTTCACATAAATCCCTTACTCAAATTTCCCTTTTCCCTCACACCTACCCCCACCCCCCCCCCGAGCTCCTTCCCCCGGCGCCCCTCCCTAGAGGCCCCCTCCCCAGGCAGCTCCCTCCCACACTAGCCCCTCCCTCGATTGCCCTCTCCCCCATGGCTCGCTCCTCCGGCACCCTCTCCCCCGGCGGCGCCCTTCCTCGACAACCCCTCTCCCCGTGCTGCTGCTCCCAGATCTGGAGCTGGGTGGGGCGGGCCAAGGTGCGGTGGACGGGGTAGGCTGCGGTGGGCGGGGTTGGAGCAGAGGAGTAGCGGCGGGGGACATAGAGGAGCAGTGGCGGCCGGCGTGGCGGAGAGGGGAGTAGTGGCCAGCGGAGCGGGAGGAGAACAAAGATATCAACCTCGTTGGTGACGCGGCGCAGAAGGAGCAGTTGGCGGGAAGGAAAGCTCTAGGAGGGGGGGTCATTACCGATGGCGGGTCACCAAGCTCACATCATTTTTGGTGTGGGTAGCGGTCGGGATGGAGGGCTACTTTCTTTGGCGTGTGAGATAGATTTGTGCGTTCTCAAAAGAGATAGATGTTCTGTTGGAGTACTTTTTTACCCTAAAAACTTCATTTTAACTATGGGCATGTGCAATACATACTCTGCTGGAGATGATCTTAGAGAGGAAAAGAATAAGGCTAGGGCTAAAATAATATTCTTTAGTCAACCGTGTAAGGTAGTGTCATTAGACCCATGTTCCAAACAACAAATAATGCTATTAATCTAACTAGATAAAATTACCGATAGGCTTTGACTCTGGTTATATTAATTACATCCTCGCAGAAGAAAATTCATTAGGGGTGGCTCTTTGGGAGAACATATCCGGGTCTTGTACTACAGCAAGTGTACCCAACTCCAGTTGCCTCTCTTAGGACTTTTGTAAATTCTGGAAAAAAAAGTACGTAGACACAATATTTATCTAGTATAAAATTTTAAATCGAATTTTAAAAAATAGCATGAACAAAAATAAAAGACAAACCGTCTATAAATATTAGCTAATTAAAATTGACCCGTGAATTTAGCCCATCATACACTGTCAACATTAATTTATCTTTTTGCTTTAAGCTGTGTTTCGAGTTTAGATTTCAATTGTTGTGACATGATAGGTAATTTCTGAAGTTTTTAAAATGGATGACTGGAGTTGGATGCACTGGATGCATCATAAATTCCGATGCACGAGATACGTTCTCAGAACTTTTTAAAAAAATATTATTTTTTTCCCGTAAATCACAGCAGTACAACATGAAATGGAAAAATTTCAAAATCTCAACCGGTCGGCCGCCCAACTGCCGAAACGGAGCAATCGGCAAACCAATCGCCGAAACGAAGAAGTCGGCTGATTCAACTGATTTTGGCGGGAATGGCAAGTCGGCCAGCCAGCTGCCAACTTGGGTCCTAGCTGCCCTATTTATCCACCCCCAGACCTCTCTCTGCCTCCCACCCACCGATGAACATAATAGATCAAGTACGTGGATAGAGAGGAGAGGAGAGGGGTTTTGGAGACGAGGTGGAAGAGGGATTTCGGCAGGTGGGCTCAAGTGAGGTTAATATTTACGAATTTTTTTTTAGTTTCTTGGATGTACTAACTACGCCCATATTGTAAAATGGTAGGAATGGCTTCATCTGGTTCAGACGACATGCTGAAAAAGAAGTTTACTGCCGATGTGCCGAATGGAGTCGAGGTTCCCCTCTGCTGGTGTCAAGATCCGTGCAAACTAATGGTGTCAAGAGAGATGTCGTACACCTTCAGAAGAAGATTCTTCATGTATGCTAACTACGATGAAGAGCCAGCGAAGGTTACCGTGCGCACACAGCGTCGAAGGGTAAAACACGCATTCCACCCAATAGTTCTTGGTTCCACCTGCTCGTAACACGATGCAATACAATGCTAACACTCATTTGCTTGCAGTCTCCACCCACTATATGTGACTACATACAGTGGCTGGACAATACCTAATCGAAGGAGGATGAAGAACAACTCATGCGTGAGGTATATTTTAGGCGAGATTACACTCTGCAACGCATGCACAAAGCGGAGGAGGCGGAGAAGCGAAAGCTTTGGCAGGAGGAGCAACACAAGGAAAAGATGGAGGCGGAACGTCGAGCTGCGGAAGCACGTGAGGCTGAAAGGGCGAGGAAGCGCGAGACCGCGTGTCGCGTGAAGAAAGAATGAGAGGAAGCTCACGCTCGTCGTATGAGGAAGGAAAAATATCCGAAAGGCCCTGAGTAGGTTGTCCTATGTTATATTATCTTAGTTGTTCTATTATTAGGTTGTTCAGTTTTATGGTTGTATCATGCGAATGTTATCATATCATCTACCCCATGTGTACTGATAACAATGTATCGTACTCGTAGTCTAGATTTCGATGAAATAAACTAAGTGTTCCATAGAAAAGTAGTACATCTAAGATAGATAAAATCCAAAAGGATGCGGGCATAACTATTCAAAACAACTACTCCTGCCAGTCTCCCTAGGCAAGTCCTCCTGGGTCTCCCTGTCCACGTCCTCGACGCGGCCCCCTCCGCAGCCTCTTGCGGAAGTCTGAGTACGTTAACTGTCCCGACGGAACAATCGTACGATGGCCTCTACCGTGCAAGGGCTCATCAGGCTGAGGGGCGGTAGGCTGGGTGTCCTGTGTGGGTGGTGGCAGCGAAGATGGGGTAGGATAACCTCCTCCCAACGTAGAACTGTCAGCGGGGTCGAACTGAGTGTTCAGGAAGTATCGAGACGGGCTGTCCGAACCTCCTCCTCTCTGTGACGTAGGAACAAAACATGTGCGAGACAATAGCTCATGATTGTGAGTAAAAATGTTGAATCTATTACGGAAGCAGCAAAAGATTAAGTACCAGGTGTGGGAATCATGGACAGAATCTGTGTAGGTGTGCGCTGAGAGCTCGACGGCATGTCCCAGGGAAACAGCTGCCTGACCTCCTGCTGCGGTGCCTGCCAGGACGACCCACCAGCCTGTGAAGGACCTGGGGGAGTAGGCTGCATCGCGGACGGCCTTCGAGGGAGGTGTGCTCCACGTCCTCTCTGCGGGTCGACCACATCTAACTCCCGTATGCACGAAAGAGCGTGGAGCAAACTACGGCACAACTCCTCTGCACAAGACCACGCAGTAGAGTCCTCTCTTGTCCTATGTGAAGAGCTCGAGCTCGTTAGTGAGGTCGTGATGTGGTCGTGAAGCTCACGTGCCACCTCAGTCTGCATGTACATAAGAAGTTGTCAGAAATGAAAAGAGTGTATAACATATATTTTCAAACACGTAGTAGAACATACCGCATTGGCCCTCAAACGTGCACTGTCTAGTGGGTACAAATCTGTGGTCCGTGCTGGCTGAATCTCCTCACGCTCCATGCGTGGTAGAAGGAAAATGCGAGTACGACCAACGTACCACTGGAGGTAAGCCCGATGGACCTGAAGGTCGAAGGCCCTAAACTCCTCCCAACAATTCACCGTAGCCTCCCCCCAAACTTGAATGTAAGGGTGCAGGAGCTGTGTCCACTCCTGTGCCCTAACACACCTCCCTCTACGAGACTAGCTGTAAAAATTCAAATTTCGAATGCTTTAGATATGTAAATAATTTTGTTGATTCCATAATAGCAAGGTAAATGGGACGTACCCATGCGTGGCACGATCCAGAGAAACTGCGTGTGATGGTGGTCCGTCCTGGTGTAGGCCGAACTGTCGCATCACACGATGCACAGCATAGTCTTCAACAAAGATGTCGAAGACAACCTTCTTCCTTGTCATCCAGTATGCCTCGTCCCTAGTGCATAATAGAGAAAGACCGTGGGGAGCACGATAGAGCCTAGCCTCCTCAGTGTAAGGCTCCCACGTGACCTTCTCGTGAGGCAAGAAGTCAAACTGCTCAGTGAACGCGAGGTAGCAATTTCTCAGCTGTGCAGACGCGAACTGTGGCTGTAGCATGAGAGTACAATAACGTAAGTGGCAACAATCAAATGGATATAGCAAAAGTATGTAGGGTTGTAGGCACGAACTTACCCGATGCCGTGTCCACAGCGAACCAAACGTAGGTCCCCCGAGTGGGTTGTTGTGGTACAACTCAACTCCGTAAGGCTCGTCCACGTTCACAAATGATCTCCCTATAGGGAAACGCTCGTACGACCAAACCTGCAAAGTATGTAATGACGCTAATATATTGTGAAATATTCATAACATACAACTACAAACAACTAACCTGCAGCAGAAGGGGGCAGCCCAGCAACGACGGCTTCGTCGTAGTCCTCGTGCAGGCGTCACATAGCGCGCGTAGGGGCTGAAAGAATGGCCGATCCCCAACTCCTGGGTGGGACATTGCCGGGGTCCTGCGCGTCTGCCATCTGTCTCACAATCTCGATGTGACGGACATCGATCGTCTCGCCATGAGAGTTGGTGAACATCACGTAGCCGAATAGCCACATGATGTACACCTCCAACGAACGAGTGACCTGGTGGTTCGTCAACTGCTCACCAGGCCAACCAAGCTCTCCTAGCTGTACGAAATGCTCATTTGGTTACAGCTTTTATAAATAACAGCACGATCGAGATAGGTTTTTCGAGCTTACCTCAAACCGTCGGTACCACGCCCACTTCGGGCCGTGCTTCTGGTGCTCGTCGATAGGCTGTAGGGGATCTTCATGGGGACGAACACCTGCGAAGCGTTGCACGAGATCTGCCCGCCAGGTGGGTGAAGCTTCCAAAGGTCCAACTGTTGTCCCCGCGATCGGGAGACCTAGCAGGTAAGACACGTCCTGCAGCGTCGGGGCCATCTCTCCCCAAGGAAAGTGGAAGGTATGGATCTCCGGCCTCTGTCGATCGACGAGGCACGTCAACAAATCCCTGTCGAAGGAAAAAAGTCTAGACCTGACCTCCATGTCATGATGTTTCTCGTCCTCACAGAGGAGCTGGTAGTCCTCGTCAGTGCCCTCCACCATCCGTGCCAGGGAGAGTAGACCCGCCCACTCCAACCTATAAAATTGAACGCATATTACATATCACAATGACTGGCTTACATGGGGTCTCGCGTAGATGTACCTATTGATCCACGCTGGGTGAATCCGCAACGCCACACGGGGGGTACGGGTCCTGAAGACCGGGCTGAACTCGCCGTCGGCAATCTTCTTCGCTCGGTGCTTACCGTCCACCAGCGCATCGAGCAACTCGAAGTCCGTCATACCTGCAAGCTTGTTGCAGGATCATAACTGTAGCACAAGTCAAGCAGTACTGCTTATCAATGCATCAACACGGTACCAAAAAAAGTTCAATTACATAATAGACCGGACCAAGCAGGTACATATTAGAAGTTCACTAGAATTATTTCAAATAAGTTCAAACACGGTACGAAACTACAACAAAGAAGTTCAATTACATAATAGACCGGACCAAGCAGGCACATATTAGAAGTTCACTAGAATTATTACAAACAAGTTCAAACACAGTACTAAACTTCAAACATAATAGGAATAGTACAAATCATTAGTTAAGGCATATCATTACGAAGCCTGGTTCTCACTCCGCGAAGGCATGATGTCCACGCCCTCGTCCAGCCCCAGTAGAAGGGACTCCCGCTGTACTTGCCGTGGGATCACCTCCCGCTTGGTCCTTTAACTTGGGACAATGTTTCTTCCGATGGCCATAAACAGCACAATGCAAGCACTGCCTTGTAGGCCCCCAACCTCTGACTCATCCATGTCATTACGAATTCGGCGAACTCTACGCCGCCCCTTGTTCTGATGAAGTAGGCTCCAGTGCGGTATGAATTCCCTTTGATCCTCTTCTACTTTGGTGAAGTTGTCGATAGAACGGAATCCAGTCATTTCACTGCTCCATGTTGCAAGGACGACCTCCTTTAAATAATATGATGACATGAAAGAGGTAGAGTCCATACCAATTAGCCCACACGCGGCTAGCACATGTGAGCACGGCTTGTGTAGAAGAAAAGGCTTGTTGCATGTGCAGCTACAGGTTGGAATTTTTTCACATCCAAAAGCAACCTCGAACGTCCGAACCTCATTTGCGGTTCCAAAACCTGTCTTATCCCGTAGTCGAACGTCGTACCTATGTTGCAGGTTGACAATCCTTATGACGATACGCATCTTCCCCTTTGCTATCTTATGCTCCATGTACTGCATGACCGTCGCGCTGAAAGGAGTTTCAGTGTAGGTGCTCATGTGCAATGCAGCTGTCTGATACCTTTCTTGGAGGTACCGAATTGTCCCATGAAGTATGCCCTCCACGATAGCAACTAAGGGTAAACCGTGTTGTCCGTGAAATACCCAATTGTACACCTCCGCCAGGTTGATTGTCATGACACCGTACCTCGCACCGTGAGTGTCAAAGAGCAAAGACCATCTTTCCTTCGGCTCATTCTTGATCCAATTAGAGAAGGTCTTGATTCGTCCACCCTTCTTCCTCTTAACACCGGGTGGGTCAATACCAGATAGAGCGCACAGTTCTTTTGGCTCCTCGTCCGCTGCTACTGCTATTGCCGCGGCTTTCTTCCTCTGCTGAGTTAACTCTGTTTTCATGAATTCATCAAGCTTAGCCCACAATTTATAGAACTTCTTTTGCTGATTTTGTTTGGATAGCCTCTTGAAGAGATTCATAAGATGCTTGTTCTTGGTCCCACAGTCACACGCATACACCCAATAGTTCTTGGTCCCACCCGCTTAGAATTTGATGATCAGAAGTCTCCTCGTCCTCAGCACTATCTTCATCATCGGCCTCCTCGTCGTCATCTTGCGCAATGCCCGCTAGATCTTCCTGCTCTATAGCCTCCACCAACTCTTTGAATTCCTCAACTTCATCCGCCCGCCCAGTAGGACCATGGTTAGATCTAATTCCTCCCGGAATCACTGCTTCAGAATAATCATCAGCTCCGTATTGTGTTACCCCTTGTGCTGATGCACTTATATGATCTTTTTCATACGTTCTAGAAAGATACCCCGTTGGATCTTTCGCAACAGCTTGCACCAAAGCAACAGGCTCATCCTTATGACCGCTGCAGACCCTAAGCCTAGAACTCCACTCCTTCATTCTTTCAACGGACATCAGATCCCAGCGCAGGGAACTTAAGAACATTGTAAACATAGCTTGAATGCTGACACTATACTTGTCCGTATCAAGACCAAAGCTACGGGTGAACCAATCTTTAGCTTCTCTAATGTTCATCGACTCAGGATTTTGTAGAGACAATACAGTGTAATTGAATGCACTAAGATCAACTCCATACGAGTTTTTCCTCACTTCTCCAGGACCATAGAAAATCTTGAATTTCACTATATCAAACATTCATGTCATCCGTAACATCATTTCGTAAAATTTACAATGAGATGCTACACCTATGTTCAAGATATAGGAGACTCCTAATATATAGCTATATATATTGAACTGATCTATAATAACAAAACTAGGTTTACGACTATTTCTTAACTACGTAGTCCACTTCTATTTCTTCCATATTTTTCTAGTTCTGTATAACTATTTCCTAAAATCGTCAACTATATGATCAAATCGTGACATATGCGATCATAGATGGAATTCAGTTTCTAAAACGCCGCAGGTAAATTATTCTAACACCTTATATACCTAACATATTAATATTATTTCTAACACTAAGCTACCATGCTAATACTAAGCTACACAAGACAAAATTCTGTAATTAATAAACTAAATCGATAATTTTTTTCAAAATTAGGGTTTACCTAACCGACGAAAAAACCCGCAACGCCTCCTCTCCTCTTCTTCCTCCTTCTCTTCTTCTCTTTCTCTCCTCTTCTTCCTCCTTCTCTTCTTCTCCTCTTCTCCTTCCTCTTCTTCCTCCTTCTGTTCTTCTCTTCTCTTCTCTTCTCTTCCTCTCCTCTTCTTCCTCCTTCTTCTCTTCTTCTCCTCCTTCTCTTCTCTTCCTCTCCTCTCTCTCCAACGCCGCGCCGCCGCCCCCACGGCCTCGCCGCCGGCCCCCGGGCTCGCTGCCGGCCCCCGGCCTCGCTGCGCCTAGCCGGCCGCCCCCGGCCACCGCGCTGGCCTCGCCGCGTCCACGGCCGCCGTCCTCGCCTCCAAGCCGTGCGTGTGTGTGTGCCGGCGCGTGTGTTGCCGGGCTGACTGAGTCGGGCTGGTAAATGCCAACTAGCTCCAAGTCGGCCAACGGGTTGCCGACTTGAGCCAAGTCGGCCAAGGGGTTGCCGACTAGATCTTTTTGACCTGTTAGTGGCCGACTGAGTATGTAGTCGGCTTTCGGTACGCCGATTGCTCCCTTTCGGCAGTTGTGCGGCCGACCGGTCGAGATTTTTAAAATTTTCCCATTCGTGTTGTACTTCTATGATTTACGGAAAAAAATAATATTTTAAAAAAATTCTACGTTCTCAGCTCCTCAGTCCCTTTCCATGGCAGCGACACTCTCTTGCAAAGAAGCCATGCTTAGTCACTCCAGCCACCATTTACGAGTCAAACATCTGTAGCATGTCCACATGGAAGACCAATCGTGCCCAGTGCATAGTTGTACGCACGCACAAACGCACCGATCGACACGACGGTTCCCTAGATAAATTGATCCATGTCCCAAGGTGGCGTTATCTAATCAAACTAACTGACGATTATACAGTTTTTTAATTACAGGTAAGACGTATATACGGACATACATCATTACATGCACATACTCAGATAAATATGTATTTTAGTCACATGTTAAAATTGACGGAGATCGAGAATAAATTAATGAATCTCACTAATTTCTCACTGAACATACCCACATATGTATAAATATGAGCACCAAAATTTAAATCCTGATAGGTAAAATCAAGCCCTACAACTCTACCACTCCACAAATCGTAGTGTTCTTCGGTAGTTCTTTTACGGTGTGGGATCCATAAGAACTGTGAAAGTATCTTATGTTCCTCTCTTACAACTAAACACGTTTTCTTATCATTGTTGCTAATGTCCGTGGTCCGCATCCATACTGCCAGCGCGATGCTTACCTAGAAATTCCTCAACGCGGCCACGAGAAGGTCCAGCCCAAGGACTCGCTCATGGTCAATCTCTCCCTTTTGCGCAGCACCCCTGTGTCGCTTCGGCAGAACAGCTACTCCGTCCCAGCCACCTTACAAACACGTCCAAGCATGTGTTGTTGGGTGAGCAGGACTAATCCCCTCCCCTACCACCCCCGCCCTGCTCCTACTGTCCCCGCCTGGTGGCGCGTCTTGTCACCTCGTCGCGTCGTAGTCTCATCCCATCTTCCACGTCTAACCATAGCAGGTCATTGCCGCCGCCCCCGCGCTCCTCCTCCATTTCTGGTGGCTACCACCGTCAGATCCACCGTCTGCTGCCTTCTAAACCCAGCAACGCTTGTGACGACGTGTCCCTCCAATACCAGCTTACCAATTGCCTTCCCTGCCCACGGTCGATGGTGCTATCACCCCGCCTTGCCCGGGCTTAATCGCCTCCACCACCGGTCAGGCTCCGTCCATGGACATCCCTTTAAATTTGGAGAGCACACATCAAGTTCGATGAGGTCTCTGTCCCCAACCTTGAACAAATGCTCGTGGCTTGACCCGGGCTCGGAGAGGCTCGTAAGCGTAACGAGCCGAGCCCAAACCTCCTGCTCGGCTCGTAAAACTCGCCGAGTCTAGCTAAGAAAGCTCACAAGCCGCTCGTAAGCTCATTGCAGCTCGTTGCATAAATTGTTTTGGCGTAACCTTTGTTAAAAAATAAACAATTCACAAGCATATATTAACCAATTATATAATTCATAAGCACATATGATATAAAAAAGTTGCATTCAACATGTCAACAAGTCTCAACTCTTAACAATATCATTCATACATACACCAAGTCTAAGTCTAACAAGGTATCAAATGTAAAGTATCAAACTTTCAACATAAATAATTCAACATCTAAAAGCACAAAAAGACATCATGTCATGACACTATTAATACCAAGCTCTAAACTTCTTTATTCTCCATTCTTCTAAAATCCAAAACTAAAACGATAGAACTAATTTATCCTACATGTTAAACAAAACAACGTGATGTTCCTGAACAGTTAGCTCGAGTCAAGTAGCTTTGTTTGTTAAGATTTGTTGGTCTGCGTGTCTTCATTCTCTTGTGCATTCCGCATAGTACTACTGTAGTGTTGTAGTAATAATTTACTGTAAGTTAAAAGCACCAGCCTGCCTGGGCAGTGAATTATGGAATTACTAATGCACTGAAGTTAGAAGCACCAACTGAGCAGTAAATATTTAAGGATGTGCTAACCCCTCATATAAGTCACAATGACAAAACAGGTCTCAGCTCTGTAATGCGCCGTGGCTATAAGTGTTTCGGCATTTCTTGCAAATGGATTTCACCGGACTGAAACCCAATATAGCATTGAAGGTTCAGCTACAGAATGCTAGTCATAGGGAACTAGGACATGACCATAAAGGCTTCTTCTCAAGTACTTGCACTTCTCTGGTCCCAGCGGCAGTTGTCCAGAATTTTCGGAGGTTCTGATTCATCGAGGTTTGCGTAGGAATTGAACGAAACCTTTGCATTTGTTCGTCGGTCAGTACGTTCAGAAGAGTGTAATAACGGTGAATCATGCACAACCGTGTACGTAGATGTTGTGAAAAAAGAAGCGCGGGTTAATCTAGAGCAAGCAAATAAGCTGCATAAGACGCTAGGGCCGACAACTAGGCGACCAAGTGCGCAAACTATGTTTGACGAAACACCAGTGCACTTTGTGCAAACTTTACCCTTTCACCGAGAGGGCGTGGAACGAGTGGTCAAAACCCGCACTTTCCAAGCGTACTAGGCCAAGACAACTACGACAAGATTTCGGAATATGGTGGAGGTTGGCAAACAGAGTGACTTGCAGGGAGAGAGAAGTGGCACATTTGGATAGAACGAATCAACGAATCTTCAAAATTAAATCATAGCCTGGACACCAGTCGGGTGATCAACATGATAAAGGATAAAGGATGATGTAAACCAGAGAGATATCTTTCAGAACAGAGGGTGACGACACACACATCACGGCTTAACCAAGCTCACTCTCTTTTAGGTTGGTACTACGGAATCAACCGATCCATATCTGCCGTTTGGCCACAGTTCCTACTGGGCTCTTGTTCTATCTTGGGTGTTATATATCTATTTAAATTTTTCGTAACTGGGCAGGGCGTCACCGTTAAGTAAAAGGAAAAAAGATAGAAACAATGTACAGATGGTCTTCAATCAAGAAGGCTAGAAGAAGCCCAAAACACAGAAAAGCGACTATATATGGATGCATATTTTGATGTGAACATCTTCCGATTGAGAAAGGTAGAGCTTCTCCATTTGATTCGAAAATAATTATAATAGACGGTATCCAATCAAAATAAAAAGCTAGAAGATAGATGCATCGCGTAACGACAAACAGAATGTTACTTCGGTTTCACAATTAACTCGCCTCACTAGGTGACCATCTACAGTCTAAACAATTCTGTAACTTGAGTTCTTAACAAAATGAAAAAGTTAAACTTATTTGACTAATTTTTTTTTGTTAACATGGATCTACAAATCGTTCAAAGAGAGTGTCACATGAGACTTCCATTCTTCTTCCACAGAAAAAGATACTCACACAGTCCCTCCTAAAATGGGGAGATCTCTACCCAAAACCGTACCACAATGTCACCCCATCCCACCAGCTAGCACCCACACGAAGTTTTAAAAAAGAACCGCCGACCAAACAAATATATGCAAACGAGGCCTCATGAAAAATGCATGTGGGATATAATCTTACAAATCAAATAACTCACATAAAAAATTATATGGAGGTCAGATACAACTTTTGCGACAAATTCATTTGAATGGAACCGATCACAATGTCCTTTCTCCAGAACTACATGCAATAAATGAAGTTCCAAAAGTCACCTCAATTCCATGATAATTGCATATCAATCCACAGGACCCAAAACAAAAGGAAAAATCGGAATGTACTGAAATGCAACAAATCGTGGCCTCTGAAGTGTTGCCCGTTGTATCAATTTAGAAGTCGCCTCCACAAAAGTAGTTCGCCGTTCTTTCCAAGTTAGAATTTCCAACGGACCAAACAACACATACATCAGGGCTTGAACGGCCCAAATACCACCACTGAATTTTGTCCTCTAAATCCAAATGAATTGGAGATACCTGTTGTGCAACCATTGCCGGCGAATCCGGTCCTCGGGTTGCACAGCGTGACGGCGTCGGCGTAGAGGAAGAAGACGACGGAGCGCGGAAAATAAAATACAAGAGACACAAGTGTAGGGAGAAGGAGAGCTCTTTATTAATTGATCAAAAATCTACATCAAGTGTGCCCTCCATCTCTATTTATAGGCTAATCTAGGGTTAGGGATAAGTATCTACTTAAGTGCACCTAAGGGGAATTTGACCCACCCTCATGACAGGTGGGTCCCACTGCAGGTGGGGCCACTAGTTTCCCAACACTCCCCCTTGGAAACTTATCCCGTATAGCACATGCCCCAAAAACTCCGAAAAACCCAGTGGAAAAAATACCCGGAGAAAGGGCGCATGGCATACTTTGGTTATGTTGCACGAACTGCCTCATTAAAAACCTTGGTTTGAGAAACTTCGGTAAAACTCATCCAAGGGAAAAGGAGTACAATTCATTTGATTATTCAACCAGATACTTGATTTTCTTAATCAAGATTTTACCTATGAGTTCGCAAAGATTCTCCCCCTGAACACTGCAATTCTCTAAGTCTCATCATACCTATTCCGCGCACGCACCTTTCAAAGGTCGATGCCGGTAATTACTTAGTGAATAAATCTGCCATATTTTCACATGACTTAGTATGCAGTATTTTTATTTCGTCCATCTTTGCAATTCATGAGCATAGAAGAACTTGGGGTTGATATGCTTAGTGAGATTGCTCTTCACATAACCCATTTGTACTTGTGCAACACACGCTGCATTATCTTCATAGATAATTGTAGGGGTTTGTACGGTGTTCAACCCACATGACATCTGTATGTGGTTGGCCATCCGTCGAAGCCAAACACATTCCCGTGAAGCTTCATATAGGGCAATGATTTCCAAGTGGTTCGTCGAAGTCGATACGAGACTTTGCTTAGACGATTTCCATGAGACTGCAGTCCCGCCACATAGGAAAACATACCCTGTTTGTGACTTAGCTGTATGCGGGTCTGAAAAATACCCAGCGTCGGCATATCCAACCATGGACAAGTCTTGATTCTTTCTGAAGAACAAGCCAAGATCCTTGGTTCCTTGGAGGTATCGAAATATATCCTTAATGCCTTTCCAATGCCGTTTGGTAGGCTCATAACTATATCTCGCTAACAAATTCACGGCGAATGCAATATCCGGTCTCGTGTAATTTGCAAGGTACATGAGTGCTCCTATTGCACTCAAGTATGGGAATTCTGGTCCCAGAACTTCCTCCCCCTCTTCCTTAGGTCTAAACGGGTCCTTGTCTTGCTGTAGGGACCTCCCAATCATGGGGACCTTCGAAAGGTATGCCTTTTCGAAGCTAAATCTTTCTAACACTTTCTGAATGTAGGAAGACTGATGCACTAATATCCCTTCAGGAAAATGCTCAAGTTGCAAACCTAAGAAATACTTGGTATTGCCCAAGTCTTTCATTTCAAATTCTGACTTCAAGTAAGAACTTGCTTCATCAATGTCCTCGGACGTGCCAATGATATTCAGATCATCCACGTATACCGAGATTATATAGAATCCATCCTGGAACCTGCGTATAAATACACAAGGGCAATCTTCGTTGCTCGTGTAGCCTTTCTTGCTTAGTATCTCGCTTAAGCGATTATACCACATTCTGCCAGATTGTTTGAGTCCGTACAGTGACTTTCTAAGTTTCACACTATACAGGCTCCTATTTGCTCTGTCTTAGTTCGGTATGGGAATACCTTCTGGTACTCTTATGTAAATGTCCGAATCCAAGTTTCCGTATAGGTATGCTGTTACCACATCCATTAGTTTCATTTCTAGATTCAAATTAACTGCCATTGAGATTAAATATCTAAAGGTAATTCCATCCATGACCGGGGAGTAAGTTTTCTCAAAATCGACTCCAGGTCGTTGAGTGAAACCTTGTGCAACAAGCCTTGCTTTATATCGGACCACCTCATTATTTTCATTTCTCTTACGAATAAAAACCCACTTATGACCTACAGGGCGTATGTGGTGAGGGGTTAGGCTTACTGGCCCGAATACCTCTCTTTTGTTCAGAGATAATAATTCCGCGGTGATTGCCTCTTGCCATTTTTTCCATCCGATCGTTTCTTACAATCGGCGAGCGATACAGGCTCGGGATCAAGATCAATAATCTTGGCAATCTTATTCGCAAAATAAATATTGACATTGGCTGTTACTCTATTAAGAGATTCCCCTGTTTCTGCATAGTTTATGGCCATTTCGTCATGAAGCGCTTCTTCATGCGCTTCCCTTTGCTCATCGCTATTTCCCGTAGCGGGAGCAAGGTCCTTTAGCTTTCCTGCGGAGATGTGTGCGCACACATCTCCGCTAGGTGCTTCCTCCAATGGAAGGTTCAAGTCAGGAATATTTTGTTCTGTACTTGTGCCAGGTCTCAACTGGCTCCCCTTATTCTTTTGGGGGGGCTTCAGTGGTTTTCCCTGGTAAGTCCTTCTTGTCCTTTTTCGCCGGGCGTCCCCGGGTACTCGGGACACGAGGGACCGGAGTTCTCGTCCTTTTATTCTGAGGCCTTTGGACGGGAACGGGTATACCTTCATCATTTCTTGGTATTTCAACCCTCTCCGGTGCATTGCGTGCGGGCACATACGACTTAGTCACGGATTTTAAATCACTAAAGTGATCCGGCAGATGATTCGCTAATACTTGCAAATCAATTATTTTCTGGACCTCTCTATTTGTTTCACTAGTACGCGGGTCATGTGCGTGGATCCCCGTGGCTTGCCACGTAATTTCGCGACATTTTTCATCAAGGGGTTGATTTCCTCCCCCTAATGTCGGGAAATGGTCCTCATCGAAAATGCAATCATCAAAGCGGGCCGTATGGCAATCCCTGGTCATGGGTTCCAAATACCGAATTATGGAGACGGTTTCATAACCGACATAAATCCCAGACTTACGGAGTGGCCCCATTGCTGATCGCTGAGGTGGTGGTATAGGTACACATACCTGGCAACCGAACCTTCTAAGGTGGGAAATTTTCGGTGCCGACCCTTGTGCTAGTTGCATAGGAGAGTGGATGTTATAGGCCGACGGTCTAAAATTAATGAGATTTGCAGCGTGCAGCACTGCGTGTCCCCAACATGTTGTTGGTAAATTACAACTCTGTAATAACGGTCTGGCAATAAATTTAATTCTTTTAATTAATGCCTCTGCCAAACCATTCTGGGTATGGACATGAGGTACTGAGTGCTCAACTTTAATTCCCATGCCTAGGCAATAATCATCAAATGCTTTTGAAGAGAATTCACCGGCATTGTCCATTCTAATGGACTTTACTTGATAATCTGGGAATTTATTCTTAATCTAAATTATCTGCGAGATTAGCTTTGCAAAAGCATGATTTCGCGTAGATAATAAAGAGACATGCGACCATTTCGAGGACGCATCGATGAGCACCATAAAGTACCGGAATGGCCCTGACCGGGGCTGAATAGGACCGCATATATCCCCTTGTATTCGTTCTAGGAATGCAGGGGTTTCATCCTTCACTTTCAAAGTGGATGGTCGAATAATTAATTTCCCCGTGGCACATGCGGGGCACACAAAATCTTCTTGATTTGAGAAATTTTTCACATTAATATTATGACCATTAGAGTTGTTAATAACATTTCTCATCATTCTTAGACCGGAGTGGCCAAGCCTGTCATGCCACAGGCGGAATAATTCAGAGCTTCTAAAGACAGTTTTAAAGGCAGTGTACACCGGGGATGCTACAATTCTAGTGTAGTAAAGCCCGGTGTCAAATGAAGGAAGCTTTTCTAATACCCTCTTTCCATGTGCGTCATGCTTAGTGATGAGTAGATATTCTTTATCATTTTCATCATCGGTTTCTACATGGAAACCATTAGCGCGAATATCCTTAAAACTAAGGAGCGTTCTAGTCGATTCGGGATACAATAATGCTTCTTCTATTATCAAAATTGTACCCATTGGGAGTATAATTGTGGCTCTTCCGGAGCCTATTATACTAGAACCGCTACCGGCGATTGTCATGATACTGCCCGTACCTTTGCGAATAGACTGGAAATATTTTGTCTCCCTTAATATGGTATTAGTCGTGCCACTGTCCACAAGGCATACTTCCTCCATTTTGCGCCACACGTGTTCTAAAATATTGCATTTAATTAATAACGTTGCAGGTATGTAGCAAACATAATTAAATGCATACATATTTCAGAACATCACATGCCATAAATGAATAAATGTTGAACAAAGGAATAAGTCCGAATATAATCCAAACACCGAAAGAATAAAGTGCATGCTCTCATAGAGCTTACAAATCCATTCAAGAATTATTAATGTATCGAAATGACTAAGGCATAAATAAAGATAATTTAGTGCGCTGCGGGCACTAGACGGAATCAGCTACAAAGTAGCCTGAGATCTCCTCACCGATCTGCTCGGGAGTCATACTCTCCTCCTCGGCAATCACGGCTGCGGCCGCGGTGATGTCGAGAGGCGGAGTGACTACCACCGTCTGAACCGGGATATCCACCTGCATGGGCGCCACCATGTCAAGTGGAGCTACAGTCGGCGGTGCAACCGCCGGAGGAGCCTCCTCTTGAGCAACTACAAGGTGTGCCTCACGCTTTCTCTTGGCTTGGTAGGCATCAACCACGTGCTGGGGCTCCTTGCATTGGCGAGACCAATGCCCATGACGGCCACATTTGAAGCAGTCCTGATCCTGCTCACCATATGGCTTGTCATGGAGCTTGGCCTTGCCAGTCTTGGGGGAGCGGCCTTGACCTTGCGGGCCACCAGCATCTTTCCCTTGCCACCTCTTCCCCTCTTTTTCTTGAGAGGAGTGCGCACCTTGTAGCTTGCATTGGCCTCTCTGCCAACACTGCTACTAGGCGCCTGGAGATGAAGTTTTTTGAGAACCTCATCCTGCGCCTCCGCCACCTAGAGTATGTCAATGAGTTCGGCATACTCAATGAATTGACTCTGGCGGTAAGTGCGTGCCGCTTGCACGGCGTCGGGGTGGAAAGTGGAGAGAGTCTTCTCAATCTTCTAGGCATCTGTGGTAATCTTGCCACACAGCTGAAGGTTAGTAAAAATGCGATGCAGCGCAAAATTGTACTCACCAACCGTCTTGAAGTCTGCAAACCTCAGACGGACCCACTCCTACTCTGCTTGGGGCAGGATGGTGTACTTCAGCTTCTCGAACCGCTTTTTCAGGGCGATCCACAGGGCAAAGGCACTCCTCTCTGCCATGTACTCATTCTTGAGAGTACTGCAAAGGTGGTGCCGGAGGAAATGAAGTGCCTGATCATTCTCCTCCTGGGTGATGATGGTAATATTCCTGATACCGACGCTGATCGCTCCCCGAAGATTTCTAGCCCCGAGAACGATCTCCACATCCGACGCCTAGGTGAGATAGTTGCAGCCATGCTGGGCCAACTCCTCAAATTCCCGGTTCGTTATGCCAGTCATTCTGCATTTCATGCAAGGATTGCTATAAGTTACTGCATGGCCTCCTTGCATGAAATGCAGAATAAAGATACAGAATGAAATGCAATCCTTGCATGAAATGCAGAATAAAGATACAGAATGAATGCAATCCTTGCATGAAATGCAGAATGACTGGCATAACGAACCGGAAATTTGAGGAGTTGGCCCAGCATGGCTGCAACTATCTCACCTGGGCGTCGGATGTGGAGATCGTTCTCGGGGCTAGAAATCTCCGGGGAGCGATCGGCGTCGGTATCAGGAATATTACCGTCATCACCCAGGAGGAGAATGATCAGGCACTTCATTTCCTCCGGTACCACCTTTGCAGTACTCTCAAGAATGAGTACATGGCAGAGAGGAGTGCCTTTGCCCTGTGGATCGCCCTGAAAAAGCGGTTCGAGAAGCTGAAGTACACCATCCTGCCCCAAGCAGAGTAGGAGTGGGTCCGTCTGAGGTTTGCAGACTTCAAGACGGTTGGTGAGTACAATTTTGCGCTGTATCGCATTTGTACTAACCTTCAGCTGTGTGGCAAGATTACCACAGATGCCTAGAAGATTGAGAAGACTCTCTCCACTTTCCACCCCGACGCCGTGCAAGCGGCACGCACTTACCGCCAGAGTCAATTCATTGAGTATGCCGAACTCATTGACATACTCCAGGTGGCGGAGGCGCAGGATGAGGTTCTCAAAAAGAACTTCATCTCCCAGGCGCCTAGTAGCAGTGTTGGCAGAGAGGCCAATGCAAGCTACAAGGTGCGCACTCCTCTCAAGAAAAAGAGGGGAAGAGGTGGCAAGGGAAAGATGCTGGTGGCCCGCAAGGTCAAGGCCGCTCCCCCAAGACTGGCAAGGCCAAGCTCCATGACAAGCCATATGGTGAGCAGGATCAGGACTGCTTCAAATGTGGCCGTCATGGGCATTGGTCTCGCCAATGCAAGGAGCCCCAGCACGTGGTTGATGCCTACCAAGCCAAGAGAAAGCGTGAGGCACACCTTGTAGTTGCTCAAGAGGAGGCTCCTCCGGCGGTTGCACCGCCGACTGTAGCTCCACTTGACATGGTGGCGCCCATGCAGGTGGATATCCCGGTTCAGACGGTGGTAGTCACTCCGCCTCTCGACATCACCGCGGCCGCAGCCGTGATTGCCGAGGAGGAGAGTATGACTCCCGAGCAGATCGGTGAGGAGATCTCAGGCTACTTTGTAGCTGATTCCGTCTAGTGCCCGCAGCGCACTAAATTATCTTTATTTATGCCTTAGTCATTTCGATACATTAATAATTCTTGAATGGATTTGTAAGCTCTATGAGAGCATGCACTTTATTCTTTCGGTGTTTGGATTATATTCGGACTTATTCCTTTGTTCAACATTTATTCATTTATGGCATGTGATGTTCTGAAATATGTATGCATTTAATTATGTTTGCTACATACCTGCAACGTTATTAATTAAATGCAATATTTTAGAACACGTGTGATGCAAAATGGAGGAAGTATACCTTGTGGACAGTGACACGACTAATACCATATTAAGGAGACAAAATATTTCCAGTCTATTCGCAAAGGTACGGGCAGTATCATGACAATCGCCGGTAGCGGTTCTAGTATAATAGGCTCCGGAAGAGCCACAATTATACTCCCAATGGGTACAATTTTGATAATAGAAGAAGCATTATTGTATCCCGAATCGACTAGAACGCTCCTTAGTTTTAAGGATATTCGCGCTAATGGTTTCATGTAGAAACCGATGATGAAATGATAAAGAATATCTACTCATCACTAAGCGTGACGCACATGGAAAGAGGGTATTAGAAAAGCTTCCTTCATTTGACACCGGGCTTTACTACACTAGAATTGTAGCATCCCCGGTGTACACTGCCTTTAAAACTGTCTTTAGAAGCTCTGAATTATTCCGCCTGTGGCATGACAGGCTTGGCCACCCCGTCTAAGAATGATGAGAAATGTTATTAACAACTCTAATGGTCATAATATTAATGTGAAAAATTTCCCAAATCAAGAAGATTTTGTGTGCCCCGCATGTGCCACGGGGAAATTAATTATTCGACCATCCACTTTGAAAGTGAAGGATGAAACCCCTGCATTCCTAGAACGAATACAAGGGGATATATGCGGTCCTATTCAGCCCCGGTCAGGGCCATTCCGGTACTTTATGGTGCTCATCGATGCGTCCTCGAAATGGTCGCATGTCTCTTTATTATCTACGCGAAATCATGCTTTTGCAAAGCTAATCTCGCAGATAATTCAGATTAAGAATAAATTCCCAGATTATCAATTAAAGTCCATTAGAATGGACAACGCCGGTGAATTTTCTTCAAAGCATTGATGATTATTGCCTAGGCATGGGAATTAAAGTTGAGCACTCAGTACCTCATGTCCATACCCAGAATGGTTTGGCAGAGGCATTAATTAAAAGAATTAAATTTATTGCCAGACCGCTATTACAGAGTTGTAATTTACCAACAACATGTTGGGGACACGCAGTGCTGCACGCTGCAAATCTCATTAATTTTAGACCGTCGGCCTATAACATCCACTCTCCTATGCAACTAGCACAAGGGTCGGCACCGAAAATTTCCCACCTTAGAAGGTTCGGTTGCCAGGTATGTGTACCTATACCACCACCTCAGCGATCAGCAATGGGGCCACTCCGTAAGTCTGGGATTTATGTCGGTTATGAAACCGTCTCCATAATTCGGTATTTGGAACCCATGACCAGGGATTGCCATACGGCCCGCTTTGATGATTGCATTTTCGATGAGGACCATTTCCCGACATTAGGGGGAGGAAATCAACCCCTTGATGAAAAATGTCGCGAAATTACGTGGCAAGCCACGGGGATCCACGCACATGACCCGCGTACTAGTGAAACAAATAGAGAGGTCCAGAAAATAATTGATTTTCAAGTATTAGCGAATCATCTGCCGGATCACTTTAGTGATTTAAAATCCGTGACTAAGTCGTATGTGCCCGCACGCAATGCACCGGAGAGGGTTGAAATACCAAGAAATGATGAAGGTATACCCGTTCCCGTCCAAAGGCCTCAGAATAAAAGGACGAGAACTCTGGTCCCTCGTGTCCCGAGTACCCGGGGACGCCCGGCGAAAAAGGACAAGAAGGACTTACCACGGAAAACCACTGAAGCCCCCCCAAAAGAATAAGGGGAGCCAGTTGAGACCTGGCACAAGTACAGAACAAAATGTTCCTGACTTGAACCTTCCATTGGAGGAAGCACCTAGCGGAGATGTGTGCGCACACATCGGCGCAGGAAAGCTAAAGGACCTTGCTCCCGCTACGGGAAATAGCGATGAGCAAAGGGAAGCGCATGAAGAAGCGCTCCATGACGAAATGGCCATAAACTATGCAGAAACAGGGGAATCTCTTAATAGAGTAACAGCCAATGTCGATATTTATTTTACGAATAAGATTGCCAAGATTATTGATCTTGATCCCGAGCCTGTATCGCTCGCCGATTGTAAGAAACGATCGGATTGGAAAAAATGGCAAGAGGCAATCACCGCGGAATTATTATCTCTGAATAAAAGAGAGGTATTCGGGCCAGTAAGCCTAACCCCTCACCACATACGCCCTGTAGGTCATAAGTGGGTTTTTATTCGTAAGAGAAATGAAAATAATGAGGTGGTCCGATATAAAGCAAGGCTTGTTGCACAAGGTTTCACTCAACGACCTGGAGTCGATTTTGAGGAAACTTACTCCCCCGTCATGGATGGAATTACCTTTAGATATTTAATCTCAATGGCAATTAATTTGAATCTAGAAATGAAACTAATGGATGTGGTAACAGCATACCTATACGGAAACTTGGATTCGGACATTTACATAAGAGTACCAGAAGGTATTCCCATACCGAACTAAGACAGAGCAAATAGGAGCATGTATAGTGTGAAACTTAGAAAGTCACTATACGGACTCAAACAATCTGGCAGAATGTGGTATAATCGCTTAAGCGAGATACTAAGCAAGAAAGGCTACACGAGCAACGAAGATTGCCCTTGTGTATTTATACGCAGGTCCCAGGATGGATCTATATAATCTCGGTATACGTGGATGATCTGAATATCATTGGCACGTCCGAGGACATTGATGAAGCAAGTCTTACTTGAAGTCAGAATTTGAAATGAAAGACTTGGGCAATACCAAGTATTGCTTAGGTTTGCAACTTGAGCATTTCCCTGAAGGGATATTAGTGCATCAGTCTTCCTACATTCAGAAAGTGTTAGAAAGATTAGCTTCGAAAAGGCATACCCTTCGAAGGTCCCCATGATTGGGAGGTCCCTACAGCAAGACAAGGACCCGTTTAGACCTAAGGAAGAGGGGGGGAAGTTCTGGGACCAGAATTCCCATACTTGAGTGCAATAGGAGCACTCATGTACCTTGCAAATTGCACGCGACCGGATATTGCATTCGCCGTGAATTTGTTAGCGAGATATAGTTATGAGCCTACCAAACGGCATTGGAAAGGCATTAAGGATATATTTCGATACCTCCAAGGAACCAAGGATCTTGGCTTGTTCTTCAGAAAGAATCAAGACTTGTCCATGGTTGGATATGCCGACGCTGGGTATTTTTCAGACCCGCATACAGCTAAGTCACAAACAGGGTATGTTTTCCTATGTGGCGGGACTGCAGTCTCATGGAAATCGTCTAAGCAAAGTCTCGTATCGACTTCGACGAACCACTTGGAAATCATTGCCTTATATGAAGCTTCACGGGAATGTGTTTGGCTTCGACGGATGGCCAACCACATACAGATGTCATGTGGGTTGAACACTGTACAAACCCCTACAATTATCTATGAAGATAATGCAGCGTGTGTTGCACAAGTACAAATGGGTTATGTGAAGAGCAATCTCACTAAGCATATTAACCCAAGTTCTTCTATGCTCATGAATTGCAAAAGATGGACGAAATAAAAATACTGCATACTAAGTCATGTGAAAATATGGCAGATTTATTCACTAAGTCATTACCGGCATCGACCTTTGAAAGGTGCGTGCGCGGAATAGGTATGATGAGACTTAGAGAATTGCAGTGTTCAGGGGGAGAATCTTTGCGAACTTATAGGTAAAATCTTGATTAAGAAAATCAAGTATCTGGTTGCATAATCAAATGAATGTACTCTTTTTCCCTTGGATGAGTTTTACCGAAGTTTCTCAAACCAAGGTTTTTAATGAGGTAGTTCGTGCAACATAACCAAAGTATGCCATGCGCCCTTTCTCCGAGTATTTTTCCCACTGGGTTTTTCGGAGTTTTTGGGGCATGTGCTATACGGGATAAGTTTCCAAGGGGGAGTGTTGGGAAACTAGTGGCCCCACCTGCAGTGGGGCCCACCTGTCATGAGGGTGGGTCAAATTCCCCTTAGGTACACTTAAGTAGATACTTATCCCTAACCCTAGATTAGCCTATAAATAGAGATGGAGGGCACACTTGATGTAGATTTTTGATCAATTAATAAAGAGCTCTCCTTCTCCCTACACTTGTGTCTCTTGTATTTTATTTTCCGCGCTCCGTCGTCTTCTTCCTCTACGCCGACGCCGTCACTCTGTGCAACCCGAGGACCGGACTCGCCGGCAACGGTTGCACAACACATAGCTCTTAGTTACATCTAGTAATACCATACTTCCTCGCAAAAAAAAAGCGTACTTGCACTACAATTGGATAGAAAGAAGAGGCATGAAATTAATTAATCAATTCATGTGATTTTCTTATCTTGCTAACTCGATTAGCTGCAGCATTAGTGTAAACAGATGTTTATATGGTTGATCATTGCAGATTCAGTATATGCACAAACAACCCCCATTAATTTATAGCCATTGCTAGTCTACTGAAGTTGCATATATACTTACAAACTGGTTTATAGTTGGATGCACCCATCCGGTGTTTATGGCTTTGATGGTAGCAATGGCTTCCAAACCGCCTGCTGCGCCAAAGCAATGCCCTATCATGGACTGGAGAAACAAAGGTTGCATGCATCATTGGAACACGCATCGACACGAGCAGGGTAAAATGAAATGAAAATGTAAAGGTGAAATGAAGTGAAGTTGCAAAGGTAAAATGTATGTTCAGTGACACAAATTGGGTGGAAGATCAACCTTGGTTGCGTTCAATTTAATCTGAGATGGGTCCTTGAAGATTTGCTTCAAAGCGTTCACTTCTGCCAAGTCGCCAGCAAGGGTCGAGGTTGCGTGGGCATTTATGTAATTGACCTAAGATGCAATGCAAATATTTATGTCATTTACGACCCAGTTAGAATAGCAAATAGTGATCGAAATTAACCCTCGATCAGATGGTAAAACAAGAACATTTGGTGGTCACCTCCTCTGGTGCCACACCTGCGTCTTCGAGGCTCCGCTTGATGCATAAGGAAACACCACGGCCATCTCGTCTCGGATCAGTCATGTGGTAAGCATCGATGTTTACGGCACCTCCCAAGTACTCCGCGAGAATTGGAGCGTCACGCCCCATTGCATGCTCAAGACTCTCCATGACCTACAACTTGGAACGGTAGTGAATAATGGTATTGTGAAATACATAGCAATGAATAAGCAAAATGCATGTCCAATCTCTTGTTCAACTATTGACGACTTGGACTATTAACTTTTGAAATAAGACAGATTTGGTCTCCTACTCACTTAAAACTGTCTTGACTTTTCCCTAATTTTATAAAATTATCAATCTTTCTTCAAATTTCATGATTTTTTTTAAATCCCATTTCTCTGATATTTTTATATTTTATGATATTTTTTCTATTTTTAATACTAATCAAACAGTTTTTTTTCTTTAAAAAACCACTACCATGCCATCCTCAAAATCGGTTTTAAGTGATGCGAGGGACCAACTGTCTGGTTTTAGATGTTAATAGGACAAGTTTATCTTAAATTAAAGTCGAGGGATTAAAGTAGTAGATAAACCAAAATTTGACTTTTTCCCGTGACTAGTGATATTGTGTAATATATATAGTACTACTGATTAGTGTTAAAGCGCGTGGCCAAGCTTTACGAGGCTTCCATGTCTCTACAATATTTCTAGTGTGATGACAGTAGATAGGCTTCCTTGTGTGTACACGGTGGCGCGAGTGAGATGTTACTGCTTAGCGTGCGTCCTACTCTGTCAAAAAAATGTACAACACTGATTACACTAAATAAGTAGCGAATATACCAGTACTCCGGCTCCTTCGCCCATGGCAAAGCCATCGCGGTCCGTGTCCCAGGGCCTCGACGCCGTGCCGGGGTCGTCGTTCCTCTGCGACAGCGCCCGGCACGCCACGAACCCGCCGAGGCCGATCGGGACGATGGCGGCCTCCGCGCCGCCGGCGACCATGACGTCGGCCCGGCCTAAGCGGATCTGGTCCGCGGCGTTGTGGAAGCAGTGGTTGGAGGTGGCACAGGCCGTGGAGATGGAGTAGTTCGGGCCCCGGAAACCGATGGCCGCGTCCATGGCGACCAACGCGGACCCGGTGTTGGTGATCGCGTACGTGCGGGATGCAAAACGGGGATATCTTCCTGCACCCCTTGGTCACGAGGTTCTCGACGCCGTCGGAGAACGCCCTGATGCCGCCCATGCCGGAGCCGACCACCACGCCGGCTCGCTCTCTGTCGACCTGCTCCATGGCGCGGGAGCCGGCGGCGAGGCCGGCGGACTCGAGTGCCTTCTTGGCAGCGACGAGGGCGTAGCGGTGTGGCAGTCGTCGAGGCGGCGGGCGAGCTTGCCGTCGACGTAGCCCTCGGAGGAGAAGCCGCGGATCTGGGCTGCGAAGCGGGTGCGGAACCCGGAGGCGTCGAAGCGGTCGATGGCGCTGACGCTGCTCTCCCCGGCGAGGAGCCGCCCGTAGTACGCGTCCACGTCGTTCCCGAACACCGACACCAGCCCCATCCCCGTGATCACCACCCGCTTCCTCGGATCGGTCTCCCGCCGAGGCGCCACCGCCGCCGACGCGCGCACAGAGACGCATCCTCTGGAACGCCACGGCTGCGTGCACGAGGCCGCCGCCGCGGCGGCGGCGGTGGGGAGGAGGGTTTGCATGGCTGCGCCCTGTGTCGAGGACACGAGGTTTTGGAACACGCGAATCAAGGATAATGGCGTACGTGCATTGCGATTAATTGGGCTATAGAAGCAACGCGGCCGCATTCGTTGCAGAAGTGATGGAATTCGTCCAAACATGGCGAGACTAAGACGGATAAAAAATGCACAATTTTGGCCTATAAATGATGGGCCTCCACAACTAAATCACACCAAGTTTTTGCGAATTTAAAATTGTCTTGGTAAAGCCCGTGGCACATTTGTTCTTTCTTTTTTTCCTTGCCAGGCGAAACTAACACAGACCACCAAAATCAGGGTGGAGATTAGAACACACGCAGCACAACATGGAGCAGAGGCTCTTCTCCATCGCACCCACAAAATAGTATGTAAACCTTGCAGGTGCACCAATGAGACGCAATACATATCCAGCGCTAACATATTTAGGCATGTCAAATCAAACCAATATCTTTTCACTGTCAAATAGTTGTTCGGCAAGAGCTTTTGCAAGCTCCGTCTTTCCACCACCAGTCGAGCCCAGAAAGAGAAAAGATCCTATCGGTTGGCCAGGTTGATCAAGGCCAGCCCTAGAACGTAATACCGCTTGCGCAACCAGATTGACCACTCCATTCTGACCAATAACTTGCTCGTGCAATGTGTCTGCTAGGTGGATTAACTTGTCCTTCTCCTCTTGATCAAACGTAGTGACATGCTTTCAATCCATCGGCTCACAACCTTCAAATAACAACTTTGGAACATGCGTGGCAAGCACATCACATTGTTCAAAGCAATGAACACAAATATAACTAGAAAGAGAATGCTTTGGGTCAACAATTCCTTCCTTCGCTGCATCTGCAGAGCTAGTTTGAGTAGTGTTCACATCTCGTTGGTTGTCAATCTGCATCATCTTTCTGACTGCGGTAGTGCATGCCGCATCAATCAGATCAATTGCCTTTCCGGAAATTGACGACCTATACATACACACAACAATAAAACCCATCAGTTTTTCTCCTATATACTTTCCACTCATGGATGCAACTAACGTATGGCATTGTCACGAAGTTATTCCATCCTCAAAACATGATTTATAAGCGGGCATCGAGGTGTGCGGCAGCAACGAGAACGGTGTCCTGGATTTCCAAGTCATGGTGCTCTTGGTACCGCTGCTTTAGCCCTCGCAGGATGGCTATGGTTGCCTGCGTGCTCGGCTCCTCGACGTGCACCTTCTGGAACCGCCGGTCGAGCGCGACATCCTTATCCACGTTCCGGCGGTACTCATCGAATGTCGTGGCGCCCACGCAGCGGATGCGACCACGGGCGCAACGCCAGCTTCAGCATATTGGCGGCGTCCACGCAGCCGCCCTTGCACCGCCCGGCGCCAACAAGCATGTGCATCTCATCGTTGAACAGTATGACCTTGCCGTCCGCACTCTCCGCCAGCTTTATCACGTTCTTAATGCGCTCCTTGAACATGCCACGCAACCTGGTCCCGGCCAGCATCGCCCCGAGGCCGACCCCAGCCGCACCGATGCGCACGGCGCAGTTCTTGGTCCGGCGGCAGAGGATGTCGACCACGCGGTCGATCTCGTCGTCGGGGCCGATCACCGGACCACCCTCACCGGTCATGCCCAGGCCGTAGGTGCACAGGCATGTGATGGATTGGTAGTAGCCCGACGCTGCCCAGCATAGAGCAGCAGCTACTACAGGGCAGCGTAGAGCAGTACCTACTCCAGCCAAGACCGTGCCACCATCAGGCAGCAGTTGGCGAAGAGAGCGCCTGTCATCACGCAGAGGTTGGCGAGGAGAGCGGAGCCGGTCGTCACACAGCGGTCGGCGAGGAGAGCGCCGGTCTACGTAGGCCTCCAACCGTGGATCCTGCGCAGTCCCTCCTCCCATGATCCCATCAAGCCACCTCGACATAATTGTCTGCAAAATCGCTGGAGGGAAACACAACGCACAGCGGTTCTTGCTTACATGTGTTAAAGCAACTGTCTAGCTTGTCTCCCAAGTCTCACACGTAACGGAAGGAAACTATCGCCAAGCCAAATCAGGTTTTCATAGAACTAGGAACGTTGAATATATACGTAGTGTCTAGATCCGGGATTTAATTTCATTAAATGAGATGACAATATATTATAATCTATGACTTGTTTCGTTAGCCATACGAGAGGCTGCTAACATGTGTTATAACTGTCTCGAGTCTGAATTAAACCTGCTCTACATACAAATCACGTCGTATGTCTCACGGCGGTTTATAGTTCTCACTCACTCAGCTCTACATATGAACATGTCGTATGCCTCACAGCTGGCGTAAGACCGAAGAATAATTTGCTTTTCAAGTAACCAAAATAAATTCTAACCCTGTAGAGAAGAAATGTCATTTTTATGCATCGCTTAACACAACTATCTTGGAGGAGCCCGAAACAAGTACACACCCTTACCTAGGCAGCATAAGCATCTCGAGTTGGTGGGTCACTCAACCTCAGGTGAGGAGGAGCCTGGGACAGAGTCCCCACACGCTAGCCCAGTCGAATAATGAATCATCGCTAGTGGGTCACTCAACCTTAGTGATCACACTTAACAAACATGAAAACGACATTAGTGCTCTACAACTGCCCCATATACTTCAAAAACATACACATATGATATATGGAGCGCCTATTAACAATTTATATATCACAACGAACCACTAAAGAAAGAATTAGAAGATACTTAGTTCATACCTCATACGTGGGGCATTACTTATCTTACAAACAACTCGACTCGAAGGTGAATCAAAATACAACATAAGTAAAGTACAATGGTAGAAACATATTAAAAGTACCCGAGATGGTAACCAAAGTCATTTCATAAAAGCCACATAATCCATAAAATACCAACGAAGACAAACCAAGCAAACTAGGCATCACTTCTAACATTTTCGGTGTCATAATATTCATATACATTAGGATCATCTGCAACATTTTAAGGAATAAAATTTCAATAAGTAATTTCATACTCGCAAGATGTTTTTTTATGTTCATTCCAATTAACTTAAGCATGGCATGAGACAAAAAGTAAATACTATGCAAGTAATTTATTTATAAAGTAACACAACATAGCATGAACATGAAAAAAAGTACAACACCAGCACGTATTCATCATATCCATCAATTATCATATTTAAACATTATATTTCAAAACATAAACAACATATGAAATCACATAAGATTTCATCATTTCATCATATCAAGTCCACCAAGGCTCGACTCAACCATTTCTTAAATCAATCAAGACTTAATCCAATTCTTTCTCAAGTCCAAAAATGTTCTGAAGTATTGTTAGTTCATAGTTGGCCGGCTATGATTACCCAACACTCCCTCGTAACTCTTCCACTGTGTGTGAAGGGTAGGATACCAACGACATCAAAATCGACTGGATGACTAGTATGCATACGCTCACCTCATCAATCGATCCATTGTTGATACAAAACCCCTGCTCTTATATCTCATTTATTAGGTTTTATATTTATTTGTCCAAAATAATGTCATGACCCACTGGTCATGATCCAAAATCAAGCCCTATCTTGCTCGTGGTAACATTCATCATAATAACCAATATTTGGAATCACGCAAGCAAGCATAATCATCTCATCAACAAACCATAGCATGTCTGGCTACTCAAACTCTTGGAACTAAGGAGGACCACCCTCATAGTAAGCCTTGTTGTCGGGCTATATCGAAAAGAAACCTCAAATGCCCGAAAGTGATGGAAAACTCGAATAAATCAATAACAAGAATTCAAAATGCATTACAATGAATGAAATGCATCCTAGAACACACAAAATGAAACTGTAAAACTAATGCAATCTTCATTCAGAATCCTAGATCACAAGTTATGAATTTTCTAAGTTCAATATGTCATATTTAGGGTTAATTCACATAGCAATTAATTCAAATTTTTGTGCAACAGAAGCATGCACAAAAATGATTCTATCATATAGTTCAGATTTAGACATGAATTTTGATATGAAGTATACCCCATTTGGAGCTAGTATTAATTTCCTTTGATATTTGGATTCTTTTTACCAAATTTTAAGTAATTTATGAAATTCCTGATTAAATTTCGAACTACAAGACTAATAGGTGGTGCTAGGTGTCAGCTTTTGATTGGTCAATGGTTGACTGGTTAGCTAGCCATCAGGCCCCATAACATACCCAGAAATAATTACAACTTTTACCTCTCTAAAAAATAAGTCTATGACTTGTTGGGTATGCATGTCACGTGTGAAAAGTGTAGGTAGAGTCGATGAGGCGCAGAAGGGGGCAATGGAGGCAAGTTGGCCAACGATGGGTTCAACGGCCATGACGTACGCCGTGGTTGCCGATGGCTATGCGGCGACGGAGAGGTTGACGTGGTGATGCAGGGCAGCAAGCATGTGTGTTGGCACGATGACATATGCAAATAACGAGCCGCGATGGAGCATGATCGTGCAGTGAGGACGCCCTAACGTAGGTGTCAGCAGCCACAACCAGCGACTAGAGTTTAAGTGGGCTTGGCACAAAGGAGATGGAAGTAGGCTCAGCCCATAGGCTGGCCCAGTTAGGTAGGCATATCTTATTCTTTTCCTTTTCATTTGTTTCTATTCTATTTCAAGTTTGAATTTTTGTAGGAAGTTTAAACCTTAGTTTTTAATCTGTAAAATTTAGAAAAGGTCTATACAATATTTATAATCTATATGATTCAGATTAAACTAAATTATATTTGACTGTTATTTAAATATAAGTATAATCATACCCTAATTTGAGTTTGTAAAATATTTCTGATAATTTTAAAAAATTATTTATACTTAGATAGGAAAATGAGCCATAAATATAAATTTTCATTAAAAAAAGGTTTACCTAATTAATATATTATAGTTCTACTAATCTAAAATTTGTTTAAATAACATCTCATTCATATTAGCTCGAAATCACATGAAAAAATTTAGAGGTCTTCTTAAAAGTATATAAACCCATAAAAATTTATCAGAGATGAAATATATTTTTTATCAGACGAAACCAACTTGTACTGACAACCAAAATCATGGGTGGAGACTGGAGATTGGAGAACATACGCAACATGGAGCAGAGGAACCATTCGGTACTCAGAACTAGTACGACGCAACAGCACTAGCTAACCTGCATTGGTTATACCACACACACAGCTAAGTGCACGCACTCGCCGTGCGTGTGTTTGGCTTCTAGCTAGCTACTCAGCATCGTCCATCCAGAGCGGCGGGTTGTGGCGGTTGCGGGGCAGCCTGAGGCGGCCGAGCGCGCCAGCGGGGACGAGCTCGAGGTTCTCGCAGTTGTAGATCTCGATCATGAAGCCGTCAGGGACCTTGAAGAAGAGCTGGTTGATCGGCGACCCCTCCTCCTCGTTGATGGTCCTCTTCATGTACTTGATCCCCATCTCATTAAGCCTCTTCTCCATTGCGCCCATGTCCTTACACTACATCCAAATATATCAAGCTTACCATGACAGCATGCTGCATAATGTTGCTGTGACATGTTGTTGATTCTTCGCAAATATATAAGACGTACTGTACATACCTGGAACGAGATGTGGTTGTCCATGGGGTCGAGCTCGCCGGGGTTGACGTCGGGGGCCTTCTGCACGTCGTCTCTCTGGACCAGGTGGATTCCGACCCCATAGTTGAAAAGCCTGAACAGGTTGCATAGAAAATTTCAAAGATCACGGCGCGATCAAGAATTTTTTTTTCTTTTCCATGATTTTTTGGACGCATTCGTATGTACGTGGAGTTTGTGTGGTGCCAGTGCATGCGGTTGGAGGCACACGTACGTACCAAGCACCGGAGAAGTCGAGCGCAGGAGGGCGATGGATGAGGACGAAGCTGAGGGCCTTGACGTAGAACCGAACGGAGGTGTTGACGGACTTGCAGAGGCGTAAGATGTGGTTCAGTGCCATCAGTGGCATCGGCGCCGGCACGTCCGCATACAACTTCTCAATCGCCGCCGTTCATGTCCGTCGCGCTCTTGCACTCTTCTCCCATTCCAGCGAGTTTTCACTCTACAGAAGCAGAGCCTTGGAGGGGCAGGTGCGGGGTTTTTTAACTCGGGTTGGAGCTCGGTGCATGGTAAAGATACACGTCCATTCGTTGTGTCGGACACGTATTTACGTAAGGTTCTGCATGCACGGGTTGCTCGGCTGGAGTGGGGCGGCTTGACGGATGTGTCAACCGAGAGGCTTGCCACGGCAACCTTGGGACTCGTTTACGGCCTGTCACTCTGTCAGGTTGGCACTGTGCAGCCGCCGAGGATCGTGCCATGCCATGCTGCGCACTGAATTCTGAAGCCTTTGGACCATCTGAGCAGTGAGTGTCTCTGATGCTGGATTTTCTTTTCTTTTTGAGAATCGTCACTGCTACTGGATATGCAAGCAAAAAAAGTAGCTCTTATTTCTTTTGAGTGATGAGTGGTCAAGCCAACTGTAGTTAAGTGAATAGTGCAAGGCGGTCGCTTCTTGTGCTATTTTTGTTGAGCATTCACAACAAGACAGAGTTACTGAGCCCCTTCATGGCCAATTTCTACCGATGATCATAAGATGGGCCGGGTTATGCTCCGGGTTGGGGTCTGTCTTTGAGTTTGATTTGGGTCGAATTAGGCCTTGTCTCCAGGCTTGGATGGTCAAATTGGTATTAAAATTATTTATTTTCCTTTTGAAAAAGGTCTTTTCTACTCCCCAAATATCAACATTGTTCGGATAACCTCCGAACTATTTTTAGCTCACTTTACTCCATCCAAGTATGAATACCGTTCGCTTAACCTCTCAGACCGGTTTTACAACCTAATTTTGCTGACTTGGACCATGGTTTTGCACATGTGTCATCAATGTCACCGGTTTCTATCCACTTGGTTATCCAAGTCTTTCAGTCCACAAACATCCATGCATAAGCTCAACCATAGAAGATCCTCCAAAACACCCAAATAAACATATTAGCTATTAGATCTAGCCACACAAGATCCTAGCCACTAGATATTCTTCTTCCTCCTCCAAACCTCTCATTTCCCTCTACTCCTTCCCCCCTTCCCTCTCTCTCTCTCTCTCTCTCTCTCTCTCTCTCTCTTCACGCATAGCGACATCCAATTATATGGTACTGCCCGTTAGGGAGGTTGAGCGGCACTGCATTCAGCTCTTCAACCTTGAGCCCCGAGGAAAACTAGAGCCTCGCGTACCTCCGTTGCTACCTCCACTTGAGGAACTCCTCTGTGAACCCTAGTCGGCTGGTGTGCACGATTCCATGAACATATCTAGTTTATCATGCTGGTACAATCATTCCACGTATTGCTCCCACAACTTGATTGAGTCCTTCTTGATTCGAGTCGGAGATGGCAGGGGGAGGTTTGAGGTGCGCATTCGGTAGAGGAGTCGACAAGGGATTCTAATAGCAGGCTTGAATTCACCTGGATTGAAGGACGTGGCCAACGGCAAGCTCAAACCAGCGGTGCAGATCTGGCTCCAAAGAGGAGATAGAGATGGCGACTATGGTGAGGACTCTAGACCGCTCGAGACTTCTGAAGTAGAGAGGGAGCTGACGATGGTGCTTTGGGAGTTGAGGCGAGGGCATAGCATCAAGTCATGGTGAGTGGCAGGAGGTAGAAGAAGCCCCTGACATGTGGGCTCCACATGTTAGAGAGAGGAGAGTGGTTTGACTGGGTCATCATTTCACCTGTTATGCCACGTGTACAAAACCAGGTGAGTTGGTTGTCACCTTTACAAAATTACCATAGAGAAACAGCTTTAGGGGTGAAGTGAACGATAGTCATACTTGAGGGGGAGTAAAGTGAGCTAAAAAATAGTTTGGAGGGTTATACGAACAACAGTGATACTTGGGGGAGTAAAAATTATTTTTGCTTTCCGTTTAGCGGATTGGTTAGAAAATGACATGCCACTATGGCAGACATAGCATCCACTGTATCCCATGTAACGTGTTTCAGAAGAATGGTGTTGCGGTTGTGATATACGAGGAGATTGGCCATGAATTTGGCCAAAGAAACTTTTCAACATTGTCCTTGCAAGCCGAATTCAGTAGCTCATGAGCTGGCTAAGTGGGCGACCGATGTTTTTCCTAATCTGCGGGAGGATATCCCGTCTAAGTTTGTTTTGTCTTCTCTTATGGAGGTTGTAATAATAATTGATTAATAAATTTGTTTGAAGTTCAAGAAAAGGAGAAGCTAAACAAGAGAGGAACTAGCTACCATCTACACTAATAGATGGAAGGATACGAATAGCTTGGCATCAAAACAAAGCGATGTGGTGAAGTTTTTCTCGTTCTTGCATTTTCATTTAAATAACCAATCTAGAGTATTTAGCACCACAATTCTGAATCTCAAGGTTGACAAAACAATAACCTCTTATGTATATTTTGCATTTTTGTAATCGATGTTTCAAGAGGATCGTGGAAGTTCCACAAAGTTTTGTCCTTGATTCAGCAAGTATCAAGGAAGACTCGTAATTTTTCACTCCTTTTTATACCAAATGCGATGGAAAACCAGATGTAAATAAAAGGTTTGATGAGTTTCGGAACACTTTATCCTTTCACAAGCATGTTCCGAAAGTGTTTCATCCTCGTTTCATCCCCAGCACAATAGAAATCCAATGATCAGACTAGCTACCAGCTAGCTATTTTCTTCATACAAGACATATAAATATTCCAGGTTCTACCATCAAAGCAGACAACGGAAACAACCAACTTGAACCGTAGTAGTCCTACGAGTTCAAAGAAGAAAAAATACAAACAAAAAACCAATATATCCGATCATGAACCTATGTTGCCTTACACCAAACAAAGCATGTAGGAACCGAGCACTGTTCAAGGACTATCACCAACTAGAACAAAAGAGACTATATCCAATGTAAGTAGAATAAAACACTGATAACCCAATTACTCTTCGTCAGAGCTAGCTGAACGAGCCTTCGGCACCGGTAGCTGCTGCAGAACACCGGCATCTGGTGAAGGGGAAGGCTCACGAAGGTTCAATGCGACCGTCTACAGAATAGCAGCATGGTCTATAGAACAAATGTCTAGTATTCAAGTTTACAGACCTATTTGATCCAACCACACAAATTTAAAGACCCGAAATTTACTCAAGAAAAGGTTTGGTGTAGCTTGAGAACACTTTAGTCTTTCACAAAGCAAGTTCCTAAAGATGTTTCATCCTAGTTTCATTCCCAGTAAACTAGAAATCCAACTATCAAGCTAGCTACCGCTAGTTACTCCTATGCCGCCAGCTATCTTTGATCATGTGATAGGAGTGCATTATCTTCAAATCGAAGAATCATCGTCACTGTCGCACTGTAGCCAGTTTTAGAACTTCCAAGATTAAATTTTTCGATCAATACATCCGACTTACGAACATTTTCAAATCCAACGGCACACAGTAGTCCACTCAACAAAACTAATGGTCACTCAGAATGACACGGCCGAGTCCTTCCAACCCACGCGCCCCGCTTTAGGCCCCCTTTGTTAGAGCTTATTTAGAGCTTATGCCCCTCCATAAACTATAAGCTCCAACAAACAAGTTTTTTGAAGCTAGCTTAAGTGATAAGCCCAACCAATTTGTTGCAGATGAAAAAAAAGCTACTCCTCAGTAGTTTCCCGAGCTTCTCCTACCCATGCTTATCAGTTTGCCCTCGGAGTTCGATGAAATTACGCGCAAAATGCCCTGAGGGTGAATAACCCCCCAAATTCCACCGTCCTGTGCCCCAACCCCCCCGTGCCCTCTCCTCCCTTGCGTCGGCTGAGCCCGCACCGCCTCCCCCTCCACCACCATCCCCCCTTCCCTCCCCCGCCGCCCTCCCCTCCCCTGCGCTGGCCTACCCTGCACCACCCTCCTCTCCCCGACCCGGCCGACCTCGCGCCGCCCTCCCCGCATCGGCTCCCCCACGCCAGCCCCGACCCCCGCGCCGCCCTTTTCCACATTGGCGCACCGGTGCCGCCCTCCCCGCGCCGCCTTCCCCGACGATCGCCCCTCCCCCGCGCTGGACCAAGCCCGTGCCGCCCCTCCTCCTCTCTCAGCTCTCTCGTTGCACTCAACTAGGCCGCCACCGCCCCCGCACCAAGCTGCCCCCGCTCCGGCCCTCCCCCGCTGTGGAGGTGCTCAAGGTCGAGGGCGCGGAGCGAGGGAGGCGGTGCGGGCTCGGCCGACGCAAGGGAGGAGGGGGCGCGGGGAGTTGGGGCACATGACGGTGAACTTGGGGGGTTATTCACCCTCAGGGCATTTTGCACGTAATTTCGTTGAACTCTGAGGGTAAACTGATAAGCATGGGTAGAAGAAGCTTAGAAAATAATTGGGGAGTAGCTTTTTTTCATCTGCAACAAATTGACTAGACTTATCACTTAAGCCAGCTTCAAAGAACCTGTTTGTTGGAGCTTATAGCCACACAGGACGTAAGCTCCAACAAAGAGGGCCTTAACCCGATCGGAGATCCGCGCCCGATGGACCCAAACCGAATAACGAGCCGAGTGACCTCTTAACCCACGCCCGCCGCATCACCACCTCTCGCTCCCCTCCAGATCGCGGAATTTTTTTCTCTACAACCCTCTCTCCCGTGTAACGCCTCTGTCCTGCGTGCGAAAGCGCGGCGCGGGAGCGAGCGAGCACCCACCCCAGATCTGCCGCGGCGGTCGCCGGAGATGGCGTGCATCAAGAGCGCGCAGAGGGCGGCGCTGACGGCGCTGGCGCCGGAGGCGCCATACCTCGCCGCGGGGACCATGAGCGGCGCTGTCGACATGCAATTCTCCGCGTCTGCGAACATCGAGATCTTCCGCCTCGACTTCCAGTCCGACTCCCCCGACCTGCCCCTCCTCGCCGCGGCCCCCTCCCCCGACCGCTTCAACCGTCTCTGCTGGTCCCGCCCGGGTGCCGCCGAGGGCGACTCCTTCTCCCTCGGCCTCCTCGCCGGGGGGCTCAGCGACGGTTCTGTCGCCGTGTGGAACCCGCTGAGCATGATCAGGTTCGGATGGATCCGCCTCCCCAGCCCGTCTGGACCTCGAGATCTGCTCGTGTCCTGATCTGTTTGTTGTCGCTGTTGCAGCTCCGAGGGGCAAGCGGAGGACGCCTTGGTCGCGCGGCTCGAGAAGCATACTGGGCCGGTGAGTGGCGCTGGGCTGGTTGGATAGAATTGCGTGGCCGTGGCTCTGATGGTTTGCTGATTGTGTTTGTTGGGTTTGGCAGGTTTGCGGACTGGAGTTTAGCGAGCTCACGCCTAATCGGCTCGCTTCAGGGGCTGACGAGGGAGAGCTTTGCATCTGGGATCTCAAAAACCCCTGCGAGCCAGTCGTGTTCCCGCCACTTAAGGTATCGGCTGTCTGGCACATGGCTTGTTGTCATAGAAGAGGACTGCATCCTTATTGTTAACCTCTTTCATGCATGATCTCTGCAACTCTTCTGCTTGCATTGATGTAGGGTCCCTTTTATTTTTGTGCGGAGCGCATGCTGCTGTGTTGAGTATTTGTGAGGGTCCTAGCATGATTGCAGCAAATTCAAATGTGCATTTTTTCACCGAGCCGAATTACGCTGTAAACTTTTTTGTTGGACAGCTATTGAATTAAGTAAAGCACCATTCTCGTTTTCAACTTAGAGTTCATTACAAGCAGAACTGCCAACCCTACCTGATGCAAGGCTTACAAAATAGCCTTAATGTTTTCTTGCTGCAAAGAGATCGTGTATTTACCATCCTCTTTCCATCAGCATGTATGTTATTTCCACTTGTTTGATGTGGGATGTTAATACGACTGGAATCCTCTTTTTTTTTGGGGGTGTGTGTGGGGTAAGAAATGATTCGAATAGTCACTTAAAAGAAAAGCTGTAAGTCCAAGGTATTCAAAATGCAATAGGAGTACATTCGTGACCTGGCAGCAAGTTAGTTAATGATGAGACATATATGTGTGCGAGGAATCCTCCATTATTGTATCACTTTGAACCTTCGTGCGGAAGGAACATGATGGTGGCAGTGCTAGCAAATTTTTTGGTCACTATATTGCATACGTCTTATGTTTCAGTTTCTCGCCATTCTTGTCTACCTTATTTTGCTCACCGTTTTGAATGGTTAATGATTGTTGTAATTCTTCAGAGTGTTGGATCCAGTGCTCAAGCTGAAATATCTTATTTAACCTGGAATCCCAAGTTTCAGCATATATTAGCGACTGCTTCTAGTAATGGGATGACAGGTAAAGGACGCTTTGGTTGCTTCTGCAACAGTTTCCCTATACATTGCCATCACTTGGAATTTTTACTGGTTTATCTCACTATCTTGACATGATCACTCTGCAGTTGTTTGGGATTTGAGAAACCAGAAGCCATTGACTAGGTAATTTGATTTAGCTACCTTCTGCACTTCCCTTAGCTATTCCCATTAAATACCGATGTCTTCTATTATTTATGTTACTAAATTTCGGTTTACTGTTTAAATAGCTTTTCAGACTCAAATAGAAGGAAATGTTCTGTTCTCCAATGGAATCCAGACATGTCCACCCAGCTAATTGTTGCATCAGATGATGATAACTCTCCTTCTCTGAGAGTAATGGCCATTCTTCTCTAATCCTTCATTCTTTTGTTTCTGTTTTGTAGGCCTTCTTTATATGCAGCTCGTAGCTAGAACAAATGAAACAAATATTCATTTCATTGACTCTCTTAAAGTGCCTGTTGTAGTTCTAGTGGTGCTAAGAAAAGGGTAGCAGTACAGCCTCTGGTCCTCCACTTTAATTCACATTAGGAGCTTTTTATGTGGAGGTTTTTTGTTTAGATCAATAACTTCGCTCATATATCCTTTCTTAGGTTTGGGATGTGAGGAAAACCATTTCACCAGTACGAGAATTTGTTGGACATTCAAAAGGTTCTGTTTCTCTTACGGTTCTCCTATTCTTTTCTATCAAGTGAACAATATGTCATGGCATACTCCTTCCTTATTCTATTTGCAATTGTTATGTTGACCAGGTGTAATTGCTATGTCGTGGTGCCCCTATGATAGTTCATTCTTGCTTACTTGCTCTAAAGACAATAGAACAATATGCTGGGATACAGTTAGCGGAGAGGTATGTTATATTTTTCACATTGAAAAGCTAAAATATGATGGTACATTCTTCCGCTGATATGCTATTTTCTGGGGTGTTTCTAATTGTGCCCTGTTCTTTGCATTATTTGCTACAGATTATCAGTGAGCTACCGACAAGCTCTAATGGTAACTTCGACATTCACTGGTACCGAAAAATTCCGGGTGTCATTGCAGCATCCTCATTTGATGGGAAAATTGGCGTACACAACTTAGAGGTAATGTGGTTTGTGTGACATGAGAGTTGAGGTTTATACTTGGTCCATTATGACTTATAAAATGCATTGGAGTGTGGTAGTCTAAATTTTGTTTTTAGTTGGCTTTATCGTAGAGCTATACAAGGAATTATGTGTTACTCCACTCACTAATGTACTGGACAAAGTAAGCCCTACTATGTAGCAATTTCAGTTTTAACCTAATCTGCTGTTCTTGAATGACAATTAGTGAATTAAATATGATGGCTGTTCTGGATAAGTGACCCCCCTAGAGCATCAGATTATCATTGTTCATTTCACTTCATGCTTGTTTGTTCTCCCCAAGACTGAGTTAACGATTCCTGCCTTTCATCCTCACTCAGATGGTTATAGCTTTACAATATATCTCCAGGATAGGTTCTGGATGCAAAAAAGCTGATGTGTTGGATTGCTGACTGGATGCACCAGCACTTTCATATTTGGCATACAAATAATTAGTTCTCTGAAGGTCTTGTGTATTTCTTTTACAGTTCTCTGGCCTTTATGCATCTGGTGAAAATGCTGTTGGTGCCCCAGGTAAATTAGAATAGCGCCTCATGTTTAACTTCTTAAAATAATTAGATATTTGTCAAGTTAGATTGCCTTTGATCTTGTTTGTTATTAAACATTCAGCATATTTGGATTGCCTTTGTATTCTTGAAAAAAAGTTTAGATTGCCTTTGATCTTGCATGAATACAGTCCTTACATCAGCTAAAAGGTTTTTTCAACCATGTTGATGCTTACCCTTCATTTACGACAAAAACTGAATGTCATTTTATATTTTAATTTTCATGTCAAATGTCCTGTCTCTACATTTGGCTTGTAATCTGTTAATAATCTATGGCTTTGTTTCCCCCACTATGTTGTATTAACTGTTTAGTACTATACTATTGCTTATTTATCTCCACTGATAAACAAACAAATGACTTGATTTGATTGAAAAAGTTGCTTGGACGACTTAAGGCACTATTTTATAAACAGTTAAAACTGAACCTTTATATATTTATATTAAAAGTTGCTCGGACGACTTAAGGCACTATTTCTATAAACAATTAAAACTGAACCTTTATATATTTATATTATATCTTATAAACAATAAACATGGAATGAAAACATCCATTTCTTCTATCTTACCAAGCACCAATGGAACAACTTCAGAGGTTGTTTATTGTCACTAATTATATAATTGTATATAATGTCTCTTGGATATTATTCCTCTAATGAACACTGAAATAATATTCAGCACGTCCAAGAGCTCCAGCTCCAAAATGGTTGAAATGCCCCACTGGTGCATCTTTCGGCTTCGGGGGTAAACTTGTTTCTTTTCATCCGGCAGTACCCTCCCAAGGCACACAAGTGGGTGCTTCTGAGGTAAGTTTACTTGGTCACTGACATGATGTGTGCTTCTCTTCAAGTTCCTCTGTGTTAATGCATTTGTCCCTTTTATAGGTGCATGTACACAATTTGGTGATTGAGCAGAGTCTAGTAAGCCGGTCAACTGAATTTGAAGCTGCTATGCAGAATGGGGACAAAAGTTCATTGCGTGCTCTATGTGAAAAAAAATCACAAGAATCTTTGTATGTTCTTTCTAATGAGTGGACCAATTCCTAATCTTTGCTTGACAACTAACTCTATGCTGTACCTGTTTGAATAGATCTGATGAGGAGAGAGAAACATGGAACTTCTTAAGGGTTATGTTCGAGGACGGGGATACTGCCAGGACAAAATTGCTTGCTCATCTTGGCTTCAATCCACCTCAAGAACCGACTGTGAATGCAACTGATGAACTGAGCAAAACATTGGCTGATACACTTAATCTTGATCATGGCACACTGACTGATAATACCGATGCTCAATTTCTTGTTGATAACGGGGATGATTTTTTCAACAATCCTCAACCTTCAGAGACTAGTGTGCCTGAGGAACCAATGTCTACAAATGATCAACAGATAGAGCCTGAGGAAATGCCTGGAAATGTTGTGCCATCTGATCCATCAGTTGACAAAAGTATTCAACATGCGTTGGTAGTTGGAGATTACAAAGGGGCAGTTAATCAGTGCCTTGCTGCAAATCGTATGGCTGATGCTCTGGTTATTGCCCATGCTGGTGGTACTGCTCTATGGGAAAGCACAAGAAATCAATATCTTAAGAACAGTATCTCGCCCTATCTAAAGGTATTCTGGTGCTATCTGTTTTTTGATTATCTGTGCTTTGTTTATTTCTGAATACAATAGTTATACTTGCATTACCATGATTTATCTCTCTGTTGGTTTGAACTCAGGTTGTTTCCGCTATGGTGGGCAATGATTTAATGAGTTTTGTGAGTACTTGGCCGCTAAATGTGTGGAAGGAAACACTTGCACTACTGTGCACAGTAAGTGTCTTTATGACATGATGTATTATTACTCATTTTTCATGTTGAATCAGCTTGCCTGTTCTGTTATTTATTGTCTAGCACAAATCTGGGAGATCAGATATAATCTCGTTCCATGTTATTAATCACCCCATGGTGTTTTTCAGGCTTTCAACTGTTGGTGTAAACTGGTACTACATTTTATTTATTATTATCTCATCTTTATTCACTGAACTGATATAGAGCCTAACTTGTCTGATGTGTGTTACCTTCATGTGCGTTGGGAGCATATTTTCCTAGTTATAAAAACCAGACCCGACCAGAGGTTTGGCTTAAAAACCCCAAGAAACTACGGGGGTTTGAAACCCATGTTATGAGGCTCCTAGACGATAGATGGGCTGCTGACCAGCCACTTAGCCTTTTTTTACCGGTGTATAACCGTTCGTTGTGTCCAACCTTACATGAAACAAACAAAATAACTATCTACAATTCTATGCCATAAGTTTTAATAGATTTTTATTTATTTAGAGAACTGATCCTTCAACCAGCGGTTGGCCGGTCTGATTAGTGGTCCAGTTTCAAAAACTATGGTATTGGATGACCTTCTATTCATAAGCTAACGTAATTTGCAACTTTGCACCAGTTTGCCCGGAAAGAGGAATGGAATGTTTTATGTGACACTCTTGCGTCTAGACTTCTGAGTGTTGGAGATATGCTAGCTGCGACCCTATGTTATATTTGTGCTGGAAATATCGACAAAGCTGTGGAAATATGGTCTCGCAACTTGAGGTCTGAAGATGGCGGGAAGACTTATGTTGATCTTCTCCAGGTACAGATGGATAATACAAGTCCATTGTTCTACTCCGTGCTGCCAGCCAGTCCTAATTGATTAGTGTGTAAGTGCAGGATTTGATGGAGAAGACCATTACTCTTGCCCTTGCTACGGGGCATAAGAGATTTAGTGCATCACTGTGTAAGCTTGTCGAGAAACTATGCTGAGCTGTTGGCCAGTCAAGGCCTTCTTAAAACTGCAATGGAGTACCTGAAGCTTTTGGGATCAGATGAACATTCACATGAGCTGGCAATACTGAGAGATCGAATTGCATTTTCTACAGAAGGTTGCTGCAAACCTACATGACTTAATTTTGGTGCTATGTGTGCTGTTGTCATCTACTCCCTCCTTTCGTAAATAGCTGTCTGTTCAGACATTGACACGGTCTCCAATATGCTTGACCGTTACTTTTTATATGTATATGTTAGCAAAAAATTATTAAAATTTACATTTTGAAAATATTTTTGATGATAAATCTAATGATACTACTCTCACCTCACCACTACTCTCACCTCACCAATCTAAATGTTTTTTAACCTATTAGTAGTCAAAGTTAGAAAAGTTTGATTGCCTTTCTAGAACGCCAGCTATTTCCGAACAGAGGTAGTATTGATTTAGAGTTTTTCTATGCATTTTGCACTGGTTTATATTTTGCCGTTATGCTGTGACTGCACCTATTTCAGAGTCAAGTATTTTTTACTTGTGTACTTAACATTTGAAGTTATATTGTAGAGCCGAGCAAGTTTGGCTCATTATTGCTGTCATGCATGCTCCACAAGCATATTCAAATGCATGGCCATCTTTCGCCAGGCATTAGTTACCCGCTTATTACTATAACAAAAAACTTAAGTATTGGAACCTATACTTTGGTGTACTCCTTTTGCTATTTACTAACATTTGTAGTTCATACAGCTTTTTGACTAGCCTTTTGTCACCAGAAAAGTAGCTTAACACGCAGATCAAATTATGACATTATTTTTTTCCTTTTTCTTTTTTCTGGTATCCAACATGCTTATATTAAGAGATTATAAGGCTAGATTTGGCAAACCTTTCGCTTTCACTTATGTTCAACATTCTTTCAAACCTTTATGCATGTGATTTATGATGATTCACGATGAACGTTAATTATTAGTATCATACTTTTTAAAACCTTCTTGTTGTATATAGAGTATAATCATGTTTTTTATGGTGCCATGCTGTTATCCCCATGTTTCTAGCAAGTTCATTAATTATACTTGGATATTTTATGTAATGGTATTGATTATAATATAGAAGTATGCCTTCCAGAGAGTGATGCTGCCAGGAGTTCAGTCCCTGAGAGCAGTGGCAACAGTTCCCACTACCTCCCAAATCAACCGAGCTACACAGACCCTTCTCAGAATCCTTACCAGGTTTTCCATTATTACATTGTTTTCATTTTGAAACTTCTTCCCGTATATTTTTCTGCATTGTAATATTTGTAAAACAACATATTATCTTTTTCCTGGAGAGATGTATTTTCTTAATTTTATTTTATGTTCTGACTAACTGCAGGTGCCTCAACAGTATAATGCACCAAGTAATACATATTCAGACGTTTACCAGCAACCACCTAATACGGCCTATCCAGGATACAGCAGTGGATATCAACCTCTACAACCAACCCAGATGTTTGTTCCACGAAACACACCAGCGGACTCCCAGGTATTTTATGATTTAGGAAGCCTTTCTTCTTCTTTTTTTGCTTAAGTATATTGTGTTATTATTATCCGCGCTCAATTGTGCTTGGGAGAAGTGTCCCACTGATGAGGTATTCATTAACTGGGGATGTAGCAGAGAGCATGTACTATGTAGTGTATTGCTATCCATTCTGTTCTAGGATGAATTATCTAAATATAATGTAGGATTATGATGTGTGATTTCTCAACATATTATTCTATACCTTTTTTTTAATCTAAGTATCCGTTACTTTTTACTAGGTTAATTTCACCTTTAAACTTGGTATATTAATTTATGTGAAGTTAGTGCAGTGCTTTATTTCCCTTATTTTACCCATTTTTTGTTCTTTTTATATTTCTCAGGGAAGTTTGGATATTTCTTCTCATACTATGCATTTTGTTACGATTTTTATTTTCTTTGGTATTTTTTTTTCTTCAACAGCCAAGTTCAATTCCAGTACCGGTGCCACAGCCAACAGTGAAGACATTTACTCCTGCAAACTTACCGGGTCTCAAAAACCCAGAGCAATATCAGCAAGCAACAAATACCTTGGGCTCCCAGCTTTATGCGGTATGTACAATGGTGATCAAGTTTCACCTCCTGTTTATGTAATGTCAGTTATGAAGTGATATCTCTTGTCTGAACAGGGTACTGTGAATTCATCATATACTTCTGGACAATCCGCCCCGTACCAAAGTGGACCTCCCACAACATACCATCAGCCTATATCACCTGCTCAATACCAGGCTGTTCCACCTGTTCCTTCTCTTGGTGCTCCTGCCCCTGTACCTGGAACAATCCCTAATCAGATGTTTACCCATGCTGCTGCAACGAACTCAACTTCCAGGTTTATGCCGCCAAGCAATCAAGGTTTTGTTCAGAGGCCAGGTTTGAGTCCTGTACAGCCCTCAAGTCCAACACATGCACAGTCACAGCCTGCTGTTGCCCCTCCTGCACCTCCCCCTACTGTGCAGACAGCTGATACATCGAAAGTGTCTGGTATGTGGAATGCGGATGCAAAGCCTGTAATTGTTTTCCTTGTTTTGTTGTCAAATAATTGATTTCTTGGTTCACTTGCCTGGTAAACTAATACCAACAAGATCTGTCAATACCAAATATTTTGACACTCCTTATGGAATTCACCTGATTTTACATTTGAATTATACCAAATATTTTGCTTATGTGCTACGAAGCAACTCTTGTATGTTCTTACACTGACGTGGACTTCTCTGGTCATCTTTTGCAGCTGAGCTGAGACCTGTTATTGCGACACTGACCAAACTATTTGATGAGACATCCAAAGTTACGGGAGGCTCACAAGCCAAAAAACGTGAAGTTGAAGACAACTCAAGGAAGATTGGTGCATTGTTCGCAAAACTAAATACTGGGGATATATCTCCAAACGTTTCATCAAAACTCATTCAGCTGTGCGGTGCACTTGATAGTAGTGATTTTGCCACCGCGATGCAACTTCAGGTAAACTTTACTAATTCAATCGTATAGCAGGGTCTTGCACTTGATGGCAATAGCAGTCAGGTTTTATATGCATTGCACCGTTTTCTTTTGCCAATGTTCTGGTGGAAGTTGCGGATTCTTGCAAAGCTGCCTGATTTTGATCTTTTACTTCCTATGCTAACTATCAACTACTGTTCAATGGTGTCAGATTCTTCTGACAACGAGTGACTGGGACGAGTGCAATTTTTGGCTTGCAGCATTGAAGCGTATGATCAAGACAAGGCAAAATTTCCGAATGTAAACCTGTGTGCCTTCTGCCGCAGCTAGTTCTGTATACACCTTTTCTGCTAGTCAAAATTATTAGCGTTAGCAATTCGAGGGTTCGCCTGCACAGAGATGTTGCCCTGCTTCATGTATTCTTGTCCGCCAGTTCTGCAGAAGCTTGTTGCTGAAAATGGTCTGTCATTTGGGTGCCATTACGTCTTTACAATAGTTTTTCCATATTTCTTTGCGAGAGGATCAGTTCGTGGGTTGTGTTGGTTTTGAAAATTATAAATTGTAAGAGGGCACTTAGTCTGTCAAAGCTGGTCCATTTCTTTACCCTTGAATTCATGAGTTTGGACATTTTGAAATACTCTATTATATGATTAATAGAAACGACACTGGCTTGTCTATTTCATTGGCATCAATAGATATTAATAAATTCCTGATTTGAGATGATGTTTTCCGTTGGCTGTACCCTAACATGATTTGAAGGCGATTCACTGCTTTTAGGAATGTAGTAAGCATCACTTAAAGGGTTTCGGCATATTGGGCGCGTGAAGCAAAATCGGTGAAGATTTTGAGCAATAACCCAAATGCTTAAAGAGTGTTCGTTACACGATTAGGTTGAACTTTTTTTTTGGGGGGTGAGATGTAGCTCACATCTACCTATTAAGATGGCAAATCCTATAGGAGGAAAACTTTCTGGTTCTAGTTGCGTACTGATTTTCTCTAGAGAAAAAAAGATGGTAACCTCTTAACATTCCGGGATTTTTCTGCATATCCATTACCTGGCACATTGAGTTCAGCCAGATTTCGTCCCTTGGACTTTCAGAGTTACAGCAAAGTTTAGATTCGCCCAACGCACACCGGCCAACTTGCGCACTCCGACGCCTCATTCCTGCCGACCTTAGCGTAGCTTCTTGTCTGCGCACCTTGTCCACGGCCTCGCATCACATAACCACCCTCCCTCGGCGTGCGTGCTTCCTGTTAAACCTAGTGCCCGGAGGCCCAAACACCGAAAGAAAGGTACGCTGTTCCAGAAGAGCGAGGGCCAGTTTGCTATGCCGCATCGTGGAATCTAATTATTTATGAAAATCTTTACTAATACCACTAATATTGATATGCTACTATAGAAAATCATTCAAGCAACTGTTCCATCCAAAGATAAAAACAAACAAAAGGATTTGCAGTGCTATGCTTTACCGCTTGGCCATGCATGCCGGCAAAAGATCCGATCGAAAGTAGAGAATGCTTCTGAAAAGTCACCGCAATATCAAACAAACGGGTACACCAATACTCCCTGTGGTTGTGAATTGCGATAGGATATCCCAGTTTAGCAACTGCATCTAGGCATCGCATCCGGCATCCTCCCTCTCTGCATGTGCCCTGCCAGTTCGATACTTAGCCAACTTGCCCTACTTAACCAACATGGCATCCTGCCTCCCTGCAGCCTGGATAATCTAATAATGCGCTTGTGTTAGATTAACGCTGTGAGCCCATGGCCCTACCATTTCATATGTTGTTTGGCCACTGTTTCTTCGCTTCATCAACCCTGTCATTCATGCTGGTGTACCTGACGAAGGGAACACTGGTTTCTAGCTTATGTTTGCTGTGGCAACAGAAACATGCGGATACCTGTACTGCAGTGAGGCAGATGGTTAGCTAGTGTTTGTTGTGGCAACAGAAACATGCAGATATACCTGTAATGATGCAGATGGTGGTAGAGACGCACAATGAGAGAGGGAATCTTATTCTGCTATATATTCCACCGAGTATATTCCACTGAATAGTGAGGCCCCGGGGATGTCAATCTCCATTATCGAAAAGAAATATTCCACTGAATATACATAAATTTTCTGACGAAGTGACAACCATAAGCGAAAGCCTACAAAATAGAGCATTTTATCTAAACCCAAAGATCAAGGCGGCATGAGTATTCAGTATTTCGATTAGTAAAAAATAAGTGTCTGCTGAGCAAGTATCTTTTTAGACTCTTAAAGGAGGAAAAGGGTATGACAATATCTCCTTAGAAATAAATACTTCAGAGATCGGCCACTGTTCCAGGTGCAAGGTTAATTTCAAGTTGGTCAAGCTAAACGTGGAACAGAGGTGAGATTTTGACAATGATGCCTGGTTAGATGGTATTTCCTTAAGCACCAAATAACATGGTTTATATAATATCACTCAGAAAAAAGACGGCACTGTTGTAGAGGGAATGAGCACGATTTTCCTGAACAACTCCTTTTAGAGGGCTCTCATCGGACTCAAATTGATGGCTTGACATGAGCTTGTTTGGTGGGTTTCTAATTTCAGTCTCTCGATGAAACAAGACATGTTTCAATGGCATTTACATTACAATGTACAATTTTGTCCAATCAATGTATAATGCTTTAGGGAATCTCAGTTCCAATTCCAATACAAGCATCTATGGCGTTTGAAGATCCACTCAAGAGTAAAATTTTCTCTGGTATTTGAGTCGAGGGATCATTCCAACTAAGGATAATCAGCTAAGCACAGTTGGCATGATAGCAAATAATGTTATTTTTGTTACAAAGAAGAAACTACTCAACACATTTTCTTTGACTGTTAATTTGCTTGTTTTGCATCGCATTTAATCTACATTGCTTTTAATATTTCCCCACCTCAGAGTGTCTCTCATATTTTTAATTGGCAACACATTGTTGGGGTTAAGTGGGACCGTACACACACCGATTCGTGTGAGTACGGTGGCACTTTATTGATCGATTTGACTACGCAAAAATGATGTTGTATTGATAAAAAGATATTTCTAATCCTTTATAGATTATTTACTTGGGTATCAATTGGTTTGGGTCATGGTTTTCACTACAGTGACAACAGGACCATGAGACAATGATTGTTGGGGTTGAAAAATTAGAGTTGGTTATCAAGAGATTTATATCCTAATTTGGGTGACATTTGTGTAGCAGGTTATATACTTTTTATTTTTTATTTTATGTGGCTTGTCGTTGGCTATTTAGCTATGACTACATAATAACTTTGTAATAATTATTAGCCGTCTAGATCTCAAGATATAGAGATTTATAATTTTATTTCTTCTATTATCTAAAGATATACATTAGGTCCAATAGCTATCATCCATCCAGATGTTTTGCGGCAAAAATCATCAAAATTATGGACCGTCCAGTTTCCTAAGAGCATGCACGAGAAGGGGTCTGTGCGGGCCTTTTCACACGTACACTAGGTTTTCTTTTTAAGGAACACGTTAGGTTCATTTCAATTTACCAATGGCTAAAGAACAAAAGTTACTGTAAGATACGTGTAAATAATTGTGCTGGTGATCTCAAAAAAGAAATGTGGAGACTATATTTGCATTCGGATTCTTTGATTGCTCCGTTGCACAGAGGCCAAAAGCTGCTAAACGGGAGAATAAGAATCTAGTACCGCTCGCAGACACCAGTTGCCCCCACCGGAACAGAGAAAGCTGCTGGCTGGTAGTTTCAACCATCTACTCCTACCTATCCAAAAGTCGGGAACAAACAGCTACCACTATTTTATATTACATAAACTAATAACAACTTAAACACCCAATTAAACCACCAAATTGTTCTGATTCCTAGCACGCATTATTTGCAGTTGATGCAACTCAATCTATTCCAAGTCATGTACAGGTCCAGCTGAGGGCAACATTAGGTTGGCTTTACCTAATTAGATCTCATTAGGCCCATCAAAATCCATGAACTAGCCTGCATGTACTAGTACCTACATACATGTCATCCCCATTCACAAGGTCACAGGGATCATCAGCTCCGTCCAAGCTGTCCAGCATTAGATTATTATCAGCTCAACTACCGGTCCCGGCTGCCCCTACCATACCTGCAGCAGCAGTACTTGGGACTTGGGAACTCTGCAGCTGCTACTTAGCGCTGACCAGATGTGACTGCTGGCCATGCTGCTTCTAGCTAGTACTAACTAACAGATCATGTCATGAGCGAGAATAATTTAGTAGCTCCAAGTACGAACTCGCTTACTTGCAGCAAAAGTGCACTGGTGATGCAGTAGTACGTTCTGGATCCCAATGCGAGCACAGATACTATTTGACTTGTTAACCAACATGGTGTCAGTAACATTAGAGGGTCATGGACGACTCTGAAGGCATGCAGGAATTAATCAGGATAACACAGTAGCATGCAAGCTTGCATTTGCATGTAATTATCTGCCAATGCGCGGCGAGATATATAGATGGCACATGAACAGCACATGCTGCAACATGGAGGAATGGTTATTGTAACAATACACTAATGCTACTAGTACTTAGATTTCCCCATGATTCTTCCATGATCCATTCTGGTCAAATATCTAGGCATCTCCCAGATGAGTACCATGTACTCTCTCACCACCAAGAAGGTCAAGTACTTCAACTAATCAACTGGGAAAATTTAATATTTCAGAGAGGTCTGTTTGACGAATGGAACTGCAAAGTACGTGCTCCACAGCTTAATTCGACTCCGTGCAACAGTGATGATGATGATTAACACTTTGCTATGCTGACGTAGGTGGCAGACCAAGGTTATTGAGATCGAGAAATGATGAAGGGAGGTGAAGCAACTGCTGCAAGTTTCAAGAACGGTTCTGTCACCTTGTGTTGGAACATGCATGATCATTCACAGCTTCCTGATGAGCTGCTTGCCGGTTGCAGTGCACCTGCTGATCAGATGGAGCAGCACAATTTTTGGATCACCGGGAATATTATTTTTTTGTGGCTTTTGAAGCAGATAATGGAGAGTTACAGCCTTACAGGGCCTCAGGTTTTGTTTCCTCTGAAACCGAGTTAATTAAAATAGTGTAGCTAGCTTACTTGCAGTGTTAAAAGTCGCCTCTTGCTTTGCTGACTAAGCAACAGTTCGATCGCATCTCTTAAGCAAAGCCTAAGCTACAGATATGATGGTATTGGAATTAATTTTCGGTGAGAAGATCAATGAGAGAATCATAACTGGAATCTTCTCTCTCTCCCTATCTAAATTGTACTCGAACTTGGGACGTACCAAATCTGGGTAGTCCTATATGAGTGTGGATTTATTACCCTATGGGCTACATCACATCTTTATTCATCATTAATTCATGCTTTGAGACTTGTATATTTGTATGATCTTTACTGTAGCATATTTTCAGTTTACATCTTAATATATTTAATTTTATAGGTTGTCGTGCCTAGAGCATGATCAATATGGTCTAGATTCGACTATTGCTTAACTGTTAATTTATTTTTAATGTCTATCATCCAAAAAAATAAAAATATAGATTATCTTATTATAGAAATTACGATGTATGTTATATAGTGTAAAAATATAAAATATACGAATCTTAAAGCGTAAATCCATAGTGGACAGAAGGATGGTATAACCCATCCGGAACAAGGACATATTTCTCAGCTAAAAGTCTAAATTGTCCTTAGCCCATCACTCATAATATACCTAAGAAATTGCGAGTGTGGGCATTGGTCAGTGGATAAGTAGGAATGTCCAGAACCAAAGGGATGTCCAGAAATGCAAAACGCCAAAAGCAATGATCACTCATGAAAAGGAGAGGGAGAGAGAGAGAGCTGGAGCTCCAATTATACGCGCCCAATTATTGTTATTTGATCGTCAACCAAGAATGAAATAAAAAAGAAACCATTGGTGGCTTTGGTACGTAGGACGGTTGGAGTATCGGCATACTAAACGAGAATCGAGTATTCCTTTTTCTTCTAAAATAATAACGAGAATCGAATACTCATTGTTATCTTACTTATATCACACCATGCTACCAAATTTTTGGATGCATGCATGCACGCTGAAACACTAGTGCTGCTAGTCTACGAATGCTTCCAACCGGTTAGCCAAAATGCAGCGCAACCAAGCGCGTCACGAGTTAAATTAACCAGCACTACACTATTAGGCTCTAATAGTGTAGCCTAATAGTGTTAAATTAACAAGCACCAAACTATTACGCTCCAAGACTGTTAAATTAACGAGCACCACACTATTACGCTCTAAAAGTCTCCAATCAGACGTACATTATCCGTTTTGTTTTCATCCTTGCTACTGCGAAGCTGGTCGGTGGTGCAGCGTGAAGTCAGTTGGTAGTGGGGTGCTAAGCCGGTGGTAGTACGGTTATTAGAGTGGTGATGGCTGATGGCTATTTTTTTTTAAAGGCAAAAGACTTGCCATTTTCGTTAATTAAGAAGAAGTTAGAGGTTTAAATACATAGCCTTAAAGGCTTAAAGAAACTCAAAGTCTACTTTCCTGACATTATATTTCCCAAATTCTTTGCCCTGCAGTCACTCAATATCCCGCTTGTTCCTTGATCCATTTCATGATGATCGGAGGAATTGTGGTGGTGTTCCTGAGAACCCGGCTATTTCGTTCATTCCAAATTTTCCAGAGACAAGCATCACTAACGACGCCATTGCATTTCTTTGGTGCCTTTTGTCGCGAATCACGTTTGTCCATCAGATCTTTTGTTGTGGCGACTCGCCATAAATTCAATTGTAGGTTCTTTACGCCTATCCAAGACTTAACAAAATTCCATATGCGCACAGTGTATCTACATTTGAATAGCAAATGTGCCATCGTCTCTAGTTCATGTTTGCAAAGTTGACATAGGCCGTAGTTTGGCCATCCCTGCCTCTCAAGGTGATAGGTTGTCCATAGCCGGTTGTGCATGTAAGCCATACAAAAAATTTGTATTTTGGTGATGCCCAAAATTTCCAAATTTTGCTTTGCATCCTAGTTGTCGTTGCTCCTAAAAATTGTGCTCCGTATGCTGGTGCCACTGTGTATGTGCTGTTGGTTGTGAACTTCCCCTCGATAGTGTCTTGTAATCCTTCAGACAGCACAACATGTTGCAGCCTTTCCCATAGCAAAGTGAATTTTTGTAGGTGATCACTGTGATGCCTTCATTGATGTTTATTTGGCTCACCCACTGATTGTGGTGCATGGCCTTCCTTACACTCCATTTCTTGCTCTTAGAAATGTCATAAATTCCGAGGGCGATGTCCTTTGGTCGCATACCATCGAGCCATGCTGTTGTCCAGAAGGTGGCCTTAGCTCCATCCCTGGGATGCCCGAACCCCTCCCCCCTCCCCACGTTCTGTGTGGGTCCGTCCAATCAAGCCACAACCATCGAAGCCTTAGCGCCCTAGCGAATTTCTCCAAACGTAGAATCCCAAGCCCACCCAAGCGCGTGGAGCGACAAATGGTTTTCTAGTTGACCTTGCACTTGCCACCGGAAGCACTATCAGTTCCTATCCATAGAAAAGCCTGCCTAAACTTGTCGATGTCTTTTTTGACAACCTACGGAATGGCAAGAGGTGTAAGGTGGTACACCACCTGGGAGGTAATGACGATTCAACAAGCATGCCCTTCCCGGCATTTGTGAGGTGCCTGCCCTGCCAAACTGTCAGCTTTGCAGGAATTTTATCTTCAAGGTGTTGGAAGTCAACCCTTTTTAGGCGCCTAATGGACAGAGACAAGCCAAGATATCTCATGGGGAACGAAGTTGTGATAGCTAGGAAGCTCTAAAGAATGTCCTGAAGGTCCCACTGGCCACATTTGATCGGCACCACTAGTGACTTTTGGAAATTTGTTGTTAGACCCGTGGTGTCGCTGAACCCCTCTAGGATTCGTGAGAGGTTTTGAATGTCTTCCTTGATGGGGGCCACAAAGGTCACTGTATCATTGGCATATAGGGATGTCCTAATGGTGGCTGCCCGGTCTCGTAGCTTGTGAAGTAGTCCACACTGCGTCACAGTTTTAGGTGGTGGTGTAACGGTCCATAGCTAGGACAAAAAGCAAAGGTGAAAGAGGGTCTCCTTGTCGTGGATCGCGTCCATGCTTGATAGGGTTTCTCAGCACGCCATTCAGCAAAACTCTAGAGGATGGCAAGGAGAGGATTGTCACAATCCAATTCTAGAATTTGCTTGGAAACCCATGTTTTTGGAGGAGCTCCACAATATAGTCTCATCTAACCGAATATTCAACTTGAAAAAAGGAGTAGGGGTCATGTTATGGTGAAACCGACAAGCAAAATTGTGTACATACATAAAATTGTCACGTACACTCTTCTTCTTGATGAATGCACTTTGGGCGTTGAAAATGAGGTTGTTCATGTGCGGGGCTAGTCGAGTTGCTAGTATTTTGGCGACATGGCATGGACAAGTAGTAGCGGCGTCCAGGTACGATCCGCCATATGATGACACGATCATTAGTTTTGTTGCCGTGCCGATCGACTTGTGACAGTTCAATTCGTTCGTTCGATTGTGAGGATCAGGGCCCGGTTAATTAAAGGACGGACCCCGGGCGTGACGTCGCATCCTTGTCAGGTACCACCACCACCACTCGTAATAACAATCTTGCTGGCCATTGCCAGCCTAATCTCGAAAATGGCCAGTTGATGCCATGTCAGTCTCGCACCGATCAATTGAGACCCGTGCCATGTCCATGTTGGTAATTAATTGGATGGGTTCGATGGATCACGGGCGTCCCAAACCGCGATTAGTTTGATCACAGGCCAAGCCAATCGACGGACTTATTCGTGATTTTTGTGAAAGCAACTCTATCATAACCCACTATCTAGAAACGGACGAGCATATTATAATTAACTAGCGGTATGAGCGAGTATGTTCATCAGTTTCCTCACGCACGACCATCTTTTCAACCCCTCGTATCCCTAGCGTGTGTTGTAGACGCAGTCATAAGCAGAATGTATGTATGTAGCGTGATTCTGTGAGACCTTCTTTTCTCTTTTACGAATAATATAGTGTGAGTTTTTCTTTATACACTCTCGAGAAAATAACTTACAATCAAGAACCACCTCTTGCCTAGTGGATGGTGTAGTTATGAAGGCATGACTTCTTTCATAATAGTTCTATTCTAACACTGTGTGCTCACATAGACGCACTACTACAGAACCGATTTGTCTAGACGGTTCGGAAACACCAGGCGGGACGGTTTTTCGAACCGTCTGGATGAAACAGTCAGGACAAATCATCTTTGTGCAGACGGTTATTAAACCGTCTGTACAAATAATTAGTACAGACGGAGGCACACACGAACCGAACAGTACGTCGAAAGCATTTGTACAGACGGTTCCATCCACAAAACCGTCTGCACAAATGGACTAAACAGTACGTCGAAAGCATTTTTACAGACAGTTCCGTACCCAGAACCGTCTGTACAAAGAATTTGTACAGACGGTTCTACCCCTGGAACCGTCTGTATTACTGCTGTGGCTGGAAAACCATGCTGCCGCGGCAGCGGAAACAAGCGTTTTTGCTGCCGCGGTAGCAGTCTGGTTGTACAGAGGGCGCTGCCGCCTGCTGCCACGGCAGCAGAAACATACGTTTCGGTTGCCGCGGCAGCTGTGCGGCAAGGCGTCGTTGCTGCCACCTGCTGCCGTGGCAGCGGAAATGGCTGAATCCGCTGCCACGGCAGCCGTGCGGCAGGGCGACGGTGCTACCGCCTGCTGCCACGGCAGCGGAAACAGAGGTTTCGGCTGCCGCGGCAGCCGTGCGGCAAGGCGGCGTTGCTGCCACCTGCTGCCGCGGCAGCGGAAATGGCTGATTCCGCTGCCGCGGCAGCAGTGCGGCAGGGCGACGGTGTTGCCGCCTGCTGCCGCGGCAGCCGTGTGGCAAGGCGACGTTGCTGCCGCGGCAGCGGAAACTACCGTTTCTACTGTCGCAGCAGCCGTGCGGCAGGGTAACGATACCCGGTGCGGTACAGACACACAACATGTAGATGTTGTGGCTTAGCATTCCTAAACTCTAGAGCAGTCCTGGCGCGGCAGTGAAAACGCTAGAAACAAAGTGATCAATCACAGGCATAGCATGCACAGACACACAATGTACTCATCGATCTTATACATAGCATTCAGAAACAAACATTAAACGTCATTCTCAACCACAAAGTCATTCACATGCATTATTAGGGAAAAAAAACTCTCAAGTCATTGAGGAGGAACATTTTGAGGACAATGGAATTCTCCGGTTTCCTTCAACACCTCTCTAAGTATGAAAGCTATTAACTGTTTTTGAACAAACCGGACGCCCTCAGTGTCGAGCTCATCTGTAGGGAACTTAAAACTCTGCAGAAGGAAATTAAATAGCTAGGTTAGGCACGACGTCCGAACGATGAAAAATAGAACTACATAGTGTAATGACACTAACCGCCACATCTACCGGACTAGAGCTAACGATCTGCCTCATATATGTCGCGACATAGTATCCACAGAGATTGTTGCCCGGCCGCTGCTTGTGGCACTGTAGAAATCATGGTTACGTGCAGGGTAATTTAGTTTTACCGAATACATATTAGAACGTGCGAGGTGATTATTCTTGGGCGAGGGAGGAATTATTACCGGGAAATGAAATCTGTGGGTCGGTTCGGTTCGTGTTGTTTTCACAAGCCCCCCTTGTCAACATACTTCTTGAACTCCCCGTCGAGCACCATCGTCAAATTTGCGTACTTCTCTGGTGGGTAGTCCCTGGAGTCGAAGTACGTGGCATGTAGATATTGTGGCTCGAGGCAGACGAGCATCCAGTGGAATTCATAGTTGTACGGTAGAAGAATGACGCGTTTAGTGGAGAGAAGGAGCATGACGTCCGAAACGTATTCCTCGACCTCGTTCGGCTGGAATTGGACCATTGTGCATATGACCACTTGTGGATCGAGGAATCCGATATTAGGATTTTCTGTCCTAGCCTCTTGAATCATATGTCTACACATAGAAGTAATGTCATTGAAAGAGCGTATCAATAAGTTAGGCAATTCATTTAGCTTAAACAGTGATTGAGAACACTTACAGTGTCCAGCATCTTAATAGGCTGACATCGAGGGCGTCATGACGGTAAAGGTCGGCTAAATCCGAGAAATCGATGGTAAAGGTTCCACCTGGATGGAGGAAATGTTGCCTCTTGTACATGGCGCTGATATTCTGAGGAAGCGTTGTCTCCTCGTTGGACCTCTTCATGTAAAATTCGTGCACAATCTGAGCTGCCCAACCAAGTCATTCTAACGCCGCCCGTGTCACTAGCGGCTGCCTTTCCGTGTAAACTCTTATCTCGGGTTCTTCGTCTACCTCTTTGCCCTTGGCCGACTTCGTGCTATTTCTGGTGGCCCTACGCTGAGCTTGAGGAGTCTTTTTGGCAGTCTGCTGGCTAGATCTGCTAGATTGCTTGGATTGTGCTGAAGCGGATTTCACCTTCGGTGGAGGAGCACGGATTGAGAAATCTGGACCGTAACATACCGAAGACAGGGGCCGTGCAGGAGGTGGAGGGGAAACTAGAGAAATGTACTTCTTCGGCCACTGGATGAACGTGTTGACGGCCTGCCCCAGTGTCCTGACGTCGTCCTCCGGCGGTACAGGAAGTGTGAAGGAGGAGCAATTCGCATGCACCATGTCCACTGCCACCTTAGCGTTACCCGCCGCTAACGGAACTCCGTGCACCCTCGTGTCTTCATAATATGGAAATGCTAATCCCGTGCCAGCCTCAAGCATGTCAGTGGGGCCAAAACAGCTAGGCACGAGGAGCTTGCAGCTAGTTACGAGCATAATGTCGTCGATAGGGAATCTTTCGACGACGTCGTCTTCAGGAGGGATCGGCTCGACATGAAAGTCGTCGGCGCGGTCGTCTTCCGGAACGTGCTCATGAGCGGCTTGTTCGTGGACGTCTTCCACGGATGCGCAGCTACTCCTGCGCCGAGCATGTGGGGATGAGCCTGCGGGGCTGCGGTCGGCCGCGGCGGCTGCATCCTCCTGCCTTATCTGCCGTACACGTTCTTCGACCCTCGCATCGATCCTCTGTTCCAGGCCTGCATATATTTCTTCCATCAGCTCTTTTTCATCCTTTCACGCTCGGCTGCCTCGCGCTCTGCTTTCGTTCTCCTCCGACTCCTGTACGAACCCGCATCGTCGGGGAATCCCATCTTCCATGGAACCGTAACCCCCACGCCACGCGTTCGACCCGGGTGCTCTTTGTTTCCCAGAGCCGAGGTTAGTATGTTCTTCTCCCTGGATGCTTGGAAAGTTCCTTGGGCGGATTGTTCTGACAGTCGCAGGATGTTTTCAGCCACCTGGACGGTTTCGGGCTTGTTGAAGGCGACGGTGCCATCAGCCGAGATGTTGGCCCTCGCGCGATACCAGTTCCGGGCCCGCCTCTCTGGGATCTGGGAGAACGGTGTGTCGCGACTCTCCTGAGACGCCCGCTCGTCCTCTGTTCTCCATTCCAACTCTTTGCGCGCGTACCCACCGCTTCCGAGCCTGTGGGGGTGAACGTTGCATGCCTGGCGGGCCCTGTTTGCCTGACTCTGCTGCACAAATTCCTCCGACGTGCACCTCTCCACAAATTCTGCCCATTGATCCTCCAAGTACCCGTAAGTCTTCGGGTCCTGCTTGTAAGGCATAAGATCGTTCTTCACGTACGTGTTGTAGAGCTCGCTCTTGAAGGTCTTCCACGCCTTGCCCATCTTGGCTTTTGCCTGTCTTTCCACGGCCTGCTCGGTACCTTCGGGGAAGTCGAACTGTGCTTTGATTGTGCTCCACAGGAACTCCTTCTCGTTATCCGGCACTGACGGCCAGCTGGCGTACGTTATCCGGACCTTCGTCCTCGCCAGTGAGGCGCACGTACTACGGAATGCCGCCTGAGCCTGCTGAGGCAATAGGGGCACACCCTCATCGCTGACATGAGTTATCGTGTAGTGACCCGTGGGCATTTTATTTTTGCCTCGGCCACCTCGCTTTCGCTTCTGCCCACCCGATTCTTCGGTTTGCTCATGAGATGTGGCTTCTGCATGTTGGGAGGGCAATGGTTGAGCCGGTTGAGGAGACAAGTGCGGCTCATCTTGTCGAGGCGAAGAGACCACCGGCAGTTCACGTTCTTCTCCTCCGGACGCCATCTTCAAAAGACGAAAAATTCAGATATGCAGTACACGACAAGATTCCAGACATTTTCATATAAAGACACATGAGTTATATATGACGGTGGCAAGATGTCTTTGCCTCCGGCTTTGCTTCACTCTCCGATGACTTAGACTAACGCTTACGACGGAGCCATTCTCTCGATCACTATACAACTCACTACAAAGTTCAGAAATTTGTAGCTAGCGTACTGCTCAGTCAAATATACAAAACCTTCTGTTCTTTTCTTTTTTCGAAGAACATAGCAGGAGCTCTGCCTTTGTCGTAGTTAGTTGTCAGGGTTGAGGACTGGTACATTGTTTGTTTGCCTTGCTTGTTTCATTTAGCTGATTAGAGTTTGATCTGCTTAGTGCTTACTACTTATGTACACAAATGTGTTTTATTAGGTTCCCATATATTGTACAATGCTTCTGAAGGAAGCCATAATATGGTAGTTTCCTTTCTTTTGATCCTTCTATAATAATATTGTTCATTCGCATATCAGCCCCAAGTTATCTGGTACGGATATTGAAATTAAGTTGGCATAACCGAAAGTAGTTTACTTTGAGAGAGTTTGGTAGAGATAAATTCATAATTGATGTTTCATGTAAATTTATGATATTTTCTCTGTTAACTTTTGCTTTAGTACGTTTGCAACATCAATGGATGTGCGCTTACTGCATTAATAAGGGAGGAGATAAGAGAAACAATTACATAAATTGTTCATTACATGTTCCATCAGTCACATAGGCAACTAGTTGTTAAGGCAACTCGTTTTTTTGTTCATCCCAATGCGCACATGAATAGTCCCAATCTTCACCACATAGGTATAGTTATGACTCGGGTAACTAGGGTTAATGATCTGAAAAAAGAGGCAGCCAACAATCTCAACAATTCCCGAAATCAGAAGCTATGTATGTCGATATCGTTTTATCCACATGATTGCATTGTTCTAACTCATTCCACAAAACATAAATAGATTGTTCCTCTTGCCCTACAAGCACTTCAGCCACCCCCTTTTTCCATGAACAACATACTGGCAAACACTGTTTCGGCTCCTCCTCTTGAGTTCCTTATGATTCCTTGCTGGTCTTGGTGTTAATTTGATCTCTCCAGAGGTAGCTACCGACCACGTTCGAGGGAGCCCTTACCTTGGAAACTTGAAATAAACAAAGAAAACAAGAACATGGATGAGGAGGTGCTCGGGACCCTAACCTTTGAAGATCTGGAGCGTTAGGGAGGAGGACGAGGAGCTCGGGGGTCGTCGGCGAGGCCGGTGGTTGGGGGAGCTCGAGGAGGTGATCGAAGGAGGCCGGCGGTGGGGGAGCTCGGGGGTGGCGGGGAGCTCGGGGACCTCGGGGGCGGCGGAGCTCGTCGGGAACGGCTTGGGGCCGGGCGGCGGAGCTCCTCGGGGCCGGCTTGGGGGCGGCGGCGGCGGCGGAGGAGCGGGAGGGCTGGGGGGCGGCACTGGCGGCGGCTGAAAACCTAGGGCGGGAGATTGAGGGCGCGGCGCGGGTTTTGGAAAGACATAACCCGCGCCCAGGGGTACTTATCGAAAAGTTTAATCCAGACGGTTCGGAACGTAGAAGCGTCTGGATTAATAGTCGAGACGGTTCTCAATACGGAGCCGTCTGGATTACCATTAGTCTAGACTGTTCTCAACGTGGAGCCGTCTGTACTAATACTACAGGTGAGACGCCTGCAATATTAATCCAAACGGCTCGTAATAAAGAACGTCTGTACTATTAATAGTGCAGATGGTTCTCAATACTGAGCCGTCTGGATTAATGGTACAGACGGCTCATAATGAAGGGTGCGTCTGTACTAATACTGCAGATGGGACGCCTGCAATATTAGTATAGACGGTGCTCAATACGGGGCCGTCTGGATTAGCATTACTACAGACCGTTCTGTATTACGAGCCGTCTGTACAAAGATTTTGCCCGAGTTGACCTACGGTCCCACTTGTCATGATTTTCATGTTATTGATTTATTACTAGAAATGACCTAAACTTCTGAAAATCATAGAAAATTCATATGAATTCCAATTGAGTTGAACTTTTTTTGTAAATTCATATTTTAATCTGCACAATTTTATGGTATAACTGTTATTCATGTTACTGTTACGAAAAAGTTTGAAAATGCCCTTAAACCCATAAAATTCGTAACTAATGCAAACAAACTCCACATGACAAGTTTTTTTTTATGTAAATTTATGGTTTCGTACGTACTATCACATAATAATCGGGTTACATCATAGAAGGTAACCTAATCTCCTTTAACAACCAGCCCTTCTTGATGATCGACGCGCAGATAGCAGGTGGCCCCGATCGGTAGTTGTTCTTCGTTGAGCGCGGTGCCGTCTCCAAGAGGGAACTCATCAAATTGATTGTACTCTTCTTCGTCCACGACATTCTCAACTCCGACAATCCTTCTTTTCCCCTGAAGGACTACGTGAAGCTTCTGATTTGCCGGGTCTTGGACATAAAAGACCTGAACAGCTTGCTTAGCGAGTACGAATGTTCATCTTTGTATGCGGCACGTTCGAGATCCACTGTAGTCATGCCGTACTTGTCGACCTTAACACTTGAGAGTGCGATCCAACGGCACCGGAAGAGGGGGATCTTTAAACGTACATAGTCGAGTTCCCAGATCTCCTCGATGTGCCCGTAGTACGCACACACCCCACGTTTGTCCTGGAAGGCATCTATGCGGACACCGCTGTTTTGTACCGTGCTCTTCGTATCCTGTGCTCTGGTATAAAAGGTGTACCCATTTATGCCGTATGCTTCAAATTTCAGGATTGTGTGACTTGGCCATCTAGCCAACCAGCCAATATTCTCCTCTGTTGTACTATTAGCACTTCGAACCTGCAACCAGTTGTTGAAGCTGCGGTTGTGCTGTCTGGTAAGCCAAGCCTCCGTACGGCCTGGATTCTCTCTGCGTAGCTCATCCTTATGCATGTTGATATACGGGGCTACTTCAGTCATGTGTTGCAAGACTGCGAAATGGGCTTGAGATAACGACGCGTAGTCAGGAATGAGTGTTTTCCTTCCTATGGTCCCTTTGCCGTCCAGTCTCCCCTTCGTGGCGAGACGTAGGCACACCTATTGGTTTGAGCTGTTCCATGTAATCGATACAGAACTCGATCACCTCTTCGGTTGTGTAACCTTCGACGATGCTGCCCTCCGGACGAGATCTATTTTGTACGTACTGCTTGAGAATTCCCATGTACCGCTCAAACGGGTACATCTGACGTAGAAATACCGGTCCACAGATCTTTATCTCTCTCACGAGGTGGACGGTAACGTGGACCATGATATCAAAAAACGACGGAGGTAAGTACATCTCAAGATGACATAATGTCTTCACCACATCGGCCTGCAACACATCTAGTGCTTCGGGATCGATGACCTTCTGAGAGATTGTGTTGAAGAAGTAACACAGCCTAATGATTGTGTCTCGGAGATAGGTCGGCTGGATATTTCGGATTGCAACAGGAAGCATCTGTGTCATCAACACATGGCAATCATGGGACTTCATACCAACTAATTTTAGATCTTCCATCGAAACAAGTTTCGAGATGTTGGCGGAGTAACCGGACGGAAACTTTCACACCTTGCAAGCACCGGCATAGTTCGGTCCTCTCGGCCTTTTTCAGGTTATAGCAAGCCGGAGGAAGCCTTGTTCTACCTTGTTGGGAGGGCTCAGGTGCCAGCTCGGGCCTGATCTTCATGTCTACTAAGTCGAGACGTGCGTTGAGGCCGTCCTTCATCTTTCCTGGAATATTAAGTAAGAAACCAATCAGGCTGTCACACACGTTCTTCTCTACGTGCATAACGTCGATGCAGTGCCGAACTTCAAGGTGTCGCCAGTAAGATAACTCCCAAAATATTGATTTCTTCTTCCACATGCTGCTGGCCTTCACTTTTTTACCACTCTTTCCAAGGACAACATCGATATCCTTAACCATATTGTACACCTCTTGCCCACTGTAATGCCTTGGACATAAAGCTCTCTCCCTCGTCCCGTCAAATTGTTTCCTTCATATTGCGGTACGGGTGATTCCTCTTAAGGAACCTACGGTGGCGCATGAACACCGTCTTACGGGAGTGGGCTAGCCACCTACTCGCGGTACCATCCAAGCACTGAGGGCAAGCCTTGTCTGGTTCTTTACTCTGGCCCGAAAGGTTACGTAGGGCAGGCAAATCATTGACCGTGCAGAACAACATGGCGTGTAGGGTGAAGTTCTCTTGTTTGTACGCATCCCATACCTGTACCCCTTCATTCCACAGTGTTTTCAGATCTTCCACCAAAGGTCTTAGGTAGACGTCAATATCATTCCCGGGTTGCTTCGGCCCTTGGATAAGCAGTGACATCATGATGTACTTCCGCTTCATACACAGCCAAGGTGGTAGGTTGTACATACTAAGAGCAACTGGCCAAGTGCTATGCCGGCTGCTCATGTTGCCGAAAGGATTCATTCCGTCCGTGCTCAACGCGAACCTTATATTCCTCGGCTCCGCACCGAAGTGTTCGAAGATCATGTCGATGTTTCTCCACTGCGCGGAATCGGCAGGGTGTCTTAGCTTTCCATCTTTCTTACGGTCCTCCGAGTGCCAGCACAACAATTTAGCCTCTTTTGGCTTCGCGAACAGACACTTCAAACGCGGAATTACGGGCAGATACCACACCACCTTAGCGGGAACTCCTTTCTTCGGCTCGATGAAAGACTCGCCGTCGTCTGGTTGGCTCTTACGCTTGTAGCGAGATGCTTTGCACACTGGACATGAACGCGAGTTCGATAATTCATTCCGGTACAAGATACAGTCGTTCGGACATGCATGTATCCTTTCTACCTCCATCCCCAGTGGACAAACCACCTGCTTTGCTCGGTATGTGTTTTTGGGCAGCTCGTTACCATCCGAAAGCATCTCCGAGAGGAGACCTAGGAGCGCCGTGAAACTCTTGTCTGACCAACCATAGCTTGCTTTCAATTTAAGCAGCTCGAGCACGGACGACAGCTTTGTGTATTTCGGCTTGTAACCCGGAAACAAATATTTTTCTAAGTCCTCAATCAAGTACATGAACTTGTTTAGGTCTCTCTCAGTATTAAAGTTCACGTCAGCATCGCGCAGCATCTGATCCAACCTATCATCGTCCTCTGCACCACCACAATCATCGTCTGCACGTACTTCCTCATGGCGGCCACAATCATCGTCTGCACCTACTTCGTCGTCATCTTCTCTCCTTTCATTGACTTCGGGTTCTTGGACGGTGCCAAAGTCTTCGTGTAACATGTTCTGCTCTTCACCGTGTTTGGTCCAACACGTGTAGTCCGGTTTGAAGCCCCTAATAATCAAGTGCGCTTGGATCTGTAGGGCTGAGTTGTGTCCGAGAAATGATCTCTCATTTCTACAATCGCAACAAGGACAATATGTAAATTGAACACCCTTCTTCAACGTATCCTCCTCGGCGACTCTAAGAAAATTCGTCACACCATCAAGGTACGCTTGGTTCGTACGAGAACCGTACATCCACACCCGATCCATCTGGCTACACGTGCTGCACAACAAGAAAATTAGTGTTAAATTGACCTAATAAAAGAAAGCCACCTAGCTTCTCATCGAAAAAAAGAGCTTATGTAGAAATCGTACTGCAAATTTAAGGGTTTAAGGGTATAAACGTAAATATCAAAATGCGGAACATCGGCATGAGATGAAATGCATGTCATGGAATAGAGGACATAAAATAAAGACTAATGCAAATGTAATCAATTTAATCGGAGTCCGGACGCTGAAAATATCGCGATCCGAATTTCTCCGGCGGTTCCGGAAACCCTAATTTGAGTTTTTACTCAATTTTATTTTTTCTACAATGCAAACACGAATGAAAATGACATAATTGTATAGATCTTATTTTTCTGAACATTTTGATATATTATTTGTATTTTTCTGACTAATAATGAATTTTCTATGATTTTTATAAGATTTAAATATTTAAATACTCTTTTTGATCTTTTCCTCAGTAAAAATAATAAATAACTAAATTCAAAAATAGTAGGCCCTGACAGGTGGGTCCCACTGGTCATATTTTTATTTTTATTTTTATTTATTATTTTTTTTCCCTGAGGGCCGGCGGTCGATCGGCCGGGACGCCGGCCGAGCTCGATCGACCGCGGCGGCAAGCGGCGGTGGCGCGGGAAGCGGCGGCGGACGGAGGAGGGAGGACGGAGCGCGGCGGCTTACCGGCCGGGAGGCGGCGCGGCGAGGCAGGCGGCAGCGAGGGAGGCGGCGAGGCGGGGAAGCTTCGGGGGCTGGCCTAGCGGCGGCGGCGGCGGCGGGAGAGCGTCGGCGGGTGGCGGCGGCGGGCGGCACGAGCTCCGGTCGGCGGCGGCGCTTGCGGGCGGCTCGAGGTTCCGGAGGACACGAAGCTCGGCTGGGAGTGGCAGTGAGGGAGTGAGCTTTAGTGCAGACGGCTCTAAGTAGGGAACCGTCTGCACAAATAATGCAGACGGCTCCCAACTGGGACCGTCTGTACTCTATGGGCTAGTGCAGACGGCTCCCAACTAGGACCGTCTGTGGTATTAGTACAGACGGTACCGGTTGGGAGCCGTCTGTACTGTATGGATTAGTGTAGACGGTTCCGCGTGCGAACCGTCTTTATTATGCCGTCCCGCTTGTTCGCCATCCTTGATTATCATTTGTACAGACGGTTGGTGTTGGGAATCGTCTGGGATAAGTTTTGTACAGACGTCTCTCGGTTGCCGTCTGTACAAGGGGCGTCCCGTTAAATGCTATCTGTAGTAGTGATGTGTGCATGTGACTCTTCCCTGTGAGATCGAAAAAAAATACGCTTACAGTCCAAGAGGCAATTTCTTTTCTTCCTCGGAACTGTGCAACCACTGGGGCGTATACATGTGTAATACGTTTGAGTCAGTCGGGATCTGTCCACCGGTGAAGCGTACAGAAATTTCCCGTTCGTACGTACGTGAGGGAGCGGCGATAACGTAGAGGAGTTGGTTGTGAGCTGCGGGCACGAGTGATCGCCGAGAGCCAGCCAAGCATCGGAAGGCTCTCCCCTTATCCAGTGGCACACAAGCAACGGATCCTATAGTCACTCCCATTTTTCTTCTTGCTTACTTCGAGAAGGAACCTGCGTGCAGAAACCAACAATGGCGATGAGGATCGAGACTCAACATGGATGGGGAAAAAGGGAGAATATGATGATGAGGAGGCCAGGTCAGAATCAGTGTTTCCCTCAGATTTACAAAAGTGTTATGGATAATTGACAATAGGTTAGTTGGTTAAGGTGCACAGTGACGACCTCCTCTTGATATCGCTGCTCATCTTCTTCATAGGAATTTCACAGGGATTCTATATAAATTTTACGACAATCAGTTCAATTCCCGTATGATATAGAAAAAATTCACGCGTTCCAAACGAGACCGAAGCTCTGACTGATTTTCTCGGGAAGTGAATTACTCTTTGCTTTTCGAAATAGATGATGTTTTCTATTTTCTACTTACTATGTAAATAAAAGATTAATCCTTTCGAAAAAACTAAATAAAATATTATAAGAAGTTATATTGTGAAATAGATAAGTATGACCGCACCATTCTGAAATGTCATCTATTTAAGATAGAAATGTTAGGTATAATCTCTTTAGCATTAACATGATCTCCATCTAGCCACTCCATTAGAACACCTAATCGTGATTGTCAGTAGGCTTTAGAGGCACTTACATCCGTTAGAAGTAGAAGCCATAGCCATAGTCGTGGACGCGTGAGGGAGACGTGGTGGACGTAGTCGTAGCAGCGGGAAACGGCGGCCCTCGGGTCGCCACCGGCACTGTCCGGATACGGACGTCGTCGTCTCGGCGGCATCGGTCTTCCCGACCACTGCAGCGCTCCCCCGGATCGGACTGGGGCTTAGAGATGTTGGGGTTAGGGTTTAAACTCAGGTGATCGTCATGCCTTAAGCCCCCTGAAGAACCCCTTTCATATATTGCGCTGTGCGACGGGGGACCGAAACCATTAGTTGGTTTTGTCGCCCCCGATCAGGGCACGTCGTTGGGCTCGCACGTTGGTGCGTGGCCCCTGTCCTTATCTCTCCGATTGACTGAAGATCAATTTCAACAAGAAAGTGCTCATGAAAACCTTCTTTTTTTTTGGCGCCAAATCGCCGTGGATCGAAACTAGCATATTTGTATCCAGTCGCATGATTGTTCTATAGCCACTCCGTCACGAATCATTCCACATAGGTATGTGGCCTCTTGTCAAAAGAAAAGAAAAGCAGAGATATTGCTTTTGGAGATGTGATCAGGGTCACTGAAACGTGTACCTCAGTTCACAGCCCGGACAATTCTTTTCCCCCCATTTTCTTCCTCAAATTCTCCGAGACCGTCCATGCAAAAAGGAAAAGAGAAGGCCGCGCCACTCCGCGGCGGTCTACCCACACGCAACGCAAACAGGGCGGCAACACGCTAACACAGACAACCGGGCAAACGCATGGGTCAAGACTGATGGGCCGGAGATGTCACCGTCAGATCACGGCAACGATCTTGCAGTGCTAGTCCTTATCTGCTTTGCAATTACATCACAGCTAGCTAGGCTTGGATGGATCTTCCTCGTTAAGCTTTTGGCTGGAGCGTTTCTGCTGGTGCATGTATGCATGGCAGCATGGGCAGGCAGCGTCCAGCTAGCTTGGTCTTTTTCTGGCTCGGTGGCTGGCCTAACCAGACCAAACTGACCATTAACCAACCGCTCCTATGACCCTAGTAACTACAACCCTGGTCTTTGATAACCATCTTGATTAACTAGTGATTGGGAACTTTAATTTTAGGTCCCATCAAGGAGGGAAAAAAAATCTTGTTTTATGTCTATGTTAGTAAGTACCAACTCTGCATTCAACTACTCCTACTATTGTTTAATTTATTAGTAGGTCTCCAAGCAAAAAATAAGAATTATTAGTAGGTGATTACCTCACTAGTCCTCATTCATGACATCACATGATTATAATTAAAATATTGTTTTGAAAAGAAGAGAAAAAAATCATTCACACCCTCAAACTTGTGTGAACAAAATGCACTACTTCCTAAGGAATTCATGTGAGATTGTTGGCTTCAGAATAAAACAGTACACGTGGCCGTAGATCAACCAATTCTTTGGACACCACTGAAGCAGCAGTTTCTTTTCTTACCGCGAAATAGTGGTTAACATGGACCATTGTTTTGTGGTTCGACCAAAGCTTAATTACTTGGATCTAACAAAAAGTGGCACGGAGTGCTACTTCATTTGTCAGCTTCATAGGATACATTATTATAATAATTTAGCCTGCATCACAAAGTTAGCTCACGATAAGTGTACCCTCGTTGCTTCCTTTCTCCACAAGTTCGCATTACAGGAAACGAGTGAAAATGCTCACCAAGCAGACAGAAGATTGGTTGCCCTCTTTCTTTCTTTCATGAGCTCCTCTATTAGAAGGCCATGTGTCATAGTAATACCCCGTTAATTGCTTGTGTTCTGTATTTTCGAACGGGGAGAGTAATAGTTAACATAAGTGTAGAATCGCATTCACTACGTTAGAGGGTACTCGACTGGGATTGGTCCATCTGGACTGATACTTGTAGCGTTAGGCACCAGCTGAAGTTGAGTCAACTAAACTCTCTCTCTCTCTGTCTCAAGTTTATCTCCTAGGTCCCTTCATAAAGCATCTTGTTATGTAAGTACAGTGTGTTTATCTAATGCGATGTTACGTAGGATCCGCCTTCTTAATTACAACAACTACTGTACTACTTGCACTATGAACTGGAATTATATGCACCCAACGCATCCTCCTCTATATTTCTGTGTTCCAATTGGTGGGTTGCTTGGTCAAATCGAATTGAGATGGCTTGAGACCCCCTCAAAAAATAATTCCACATGGACCCTGCCCCAGTGCTCAAACCACTCTCCAGCCTGGCATTGCCAACTCAAAACACCCCCGATCTCCCAAGCAACTGCTAAATCCACACAACACAATACAATTACGAGTGCAATGCAAGGCACATCATGACAATCACAAGGAATTTACTGACTTCACGGCGATATTTGGTGTCGTCTTGTGATACTAATGTTTTATTGCATAGGTGAGTCAATACTGACACAAGAACAGACCGCCTGGCTACGGTATCTGGACTAGAGTCATATATGATGTTTTGGCGTACAAAATGAGTTGTTCTATGAGCAGCCTGACGCAAGAGAAAAAAACAAGAAGATTACCCTGCAACAAGTATTGCATGTCTTCGTGATTTCTTAGCTCTATTGGTTTTAAGGAGCGCTAGAATGATAAGGCTGCATATTTGGTTAGCATTAACTTTTGTGGAAAATATAGGGAGATAAAGCTTTTTATTATGATTTTTGATAAAAGAACTGTAGCTATATAGCAACACAATATAAATATGATGCAACCACAATACTATTACAAGAGATAGACTTGACTTCACTCCGATATCTGGTCAACTAACATCACTTCTAATGTCTTGCCTTATATGTGAGGCTTTTCAAATCGAACACATAATGTTATCACGAGGGATAGACTTCACTACCTTACTTGGTCAATCGGCGGCACTCTAGATGTTCTGTCATATGTGTGAGATGTTTCATATCGAAAGGTCTGACACAAGAAAAGCAATATGATTTGGAAACTTCATAAATTTTGTTGCATATCCACGTAGTGGCTCAGCCGTATATGAGGAGACGGGTGTATATTTTGGCTGGCATTAATTTTGCAAAAAAAAAGGGTAGGAAGATAACTCTTTGATGTATGATCTTGATAATAATTGCAGTTGCTCAAAGGTGTTCCATCAAAGGACCCACAGATTCCTCAAAGCTGTTTCATCAGGCGCCGTGGCTGTGTTGCCATAGCATATAGCTCAACCTCTAACCGCCGCTAATTTTCTACTACTCTCTTCTGCAGTGCCATTTATAGCCTCTCTCCGGCTCTCTTCCGCTCCATCACAATCCAAAAACCCAAAACCTTCTTTCTCTCTATACACCAGACATGGTGCAACAACACAGAATCTACATCCTACAGTTCGACAAGGGCGAGCCGGAAGAGGAGCTGTCATGCAAGGTCTCGCCGCCGGCCAAGGGCGGCACCGACCGCCGGATCATGTACTACTACCATGACTACGGCAGCTGCGGCGCCGGCAAGAACGGCAAGCCGGCCAAGTCCAGGACGCTCAGCCTGCGCGGCTTCTTCGGCCTGCTCCTGATCTGCTTGCTGTCCGTCGCCACGCTCCTCTTGGCCCCCGGCGGCGGCTCCTTCTTCTCCCTCGCGCGCAACGATGCCGGCGGTGCAGCGGCGGCGGCGCCCGCGCCGTGCTCCGGGATGGGCAACGACACACTGTGCTGCGACCGCACGTCGGAGCGCGCGGACATGTGCTTCGCGCGCGGCGACGTGCGCATGCACTCGGCGAGCGCGTCGTTCCAGCTCGTGTCCGGGAAGTCGGCGGCGGGGGAAGAGAGGATCCGGCCGTACACCCGCAAGTGGGAGGCCAACGTCATGGCGACCATCGACGAGGTGCGGCTGCGCCGCGTGTCCCCCGGCGACGCCGCGTTCTGCGACGTGCGGCACGACGTGCCGGCGGTGCTGCTCTCCACGGGCGGGTTCACGGGCAACGTGTACCACGAGTTCAACGACGGCCTCCTCCCGATGTTCGTCACGGCGCACCACCTCCGGCGACGCGTGGTGTTCGTCATCCTCGAGTACCACGACTGGTGGATCACCAAGTACGGCGACGTCGTCTCCCGCCTCTCGGCCTTCCCGCCCATCGACTTCACCGCCGACCGCCGCGTGCACTGCTTCCCGGAGGTGATCGCCGGTCTCACGCATCCACGGAGAGCTCACCGTGGACCCCGCCAGGACGCCGGAGGGCAAGAGCATCCGTGACTTCCGCAGGCTCCTCGACGACGCCTACCGCGGCCGAATCCAATACCTCGAGCGCCTCGAGCGCCGCGCCGCTCGCAAGCGCCGCCGCGGCGGCGCCGTCGCCACCAGGTCCATCGCCGTCCCCCTGCAGCTCGCGCCCCCGAACAAGCTCGCCTCGCCGGACAGGCCCCGGCTGGTGATCGTGTCGAGGACCGGCTCCCGCGTGATCGAGAACGAGGCGGACGTGGCGGCGGTCGCGGCCGACGTGGGCTTCGACGTACGCGTGATCCGGCCTGAGCGCAGCACCGAGATGTGCAAGATATACCGAGAGCTCAACGCCAGCGACGCCATGGTGGGTGTCCACGGCGCCGCCATGACGCACTTCCTCTTCATGCGCCCCGGCAAGGTGTTCATCCAGGTGGTGCCCCTTGGCACGGACTGGGCCGCCGGCGCCTACTACGGCGAGCCCGCCGCGCGGCTCGGCCTGCGGTACGTCGGCTACAAGATCCTCCCCGAGGAGAGCTCGCTCGCCCGCGACTACCCCGCCGGCGACCCCGTGCTCACTGATCCCGCCGCCGTCGCGCAGCGCGGCTGGGACGTGACCAAGAAGGTGTACCTGGACCGGCAAAACGTCCGGCTCGACCTGGCGCGGTTCAGGGAGGAGCTCGTCAGAGCTCACCGGTACTTGGTCGCCGGCAAGAGGAAGCGCCGGCAAAGGGCAAAGCTCCTGTGATCAATCAATCAGTCGGTGACTTTGACCGGTTTGGTTAGCAAAATTCTCCAAGATGCTATAGCTTTTACACCTCTCTTTTTTCCTTCTGTTCTTGTTACTTACAACTGACTTTATCTGACCATTCTTTCCATTAGATTAATCGTGTGTTGATATACTTGTGATCGATGCTGGTTTACAATTTACAATCGATGTGCATATATACTCAATAAAAGAAGTCAATTACAGTGAATACACAAGTGTGTTGCAATTTTGCCTTTCTGTGGTCATATGTGTATACAGATGCAGTATAAGGGGCTGGTTGGAACACGGGAACTTCATACGAATTTTTACAGAAACTTCACAGGAACCAGTTCATTTCCCGAAAGAAAAGGAAAATATTCCCGTGTTCTGAACATGGTCTAAGGGTGTACAACTGTGCAAGTAGAGCAGAGACAAGTTGGTGCTGCTTGCAGGGCAAGAACTTTAAACTGCTTGCTGTTACACGAGGTCTCCATCTGAAACGCATGCAGAGGATGATCACTGAAATCCTGGCAGGTTAGGCAGGGAGATGTTTTCGTGCGTGCTGCTCCATTTCCCCAGCCTGTGATGGTTTCGGTTAGTTGAAACATACTAGTCAGCTTTCGTTAAGCGTCAATAAAGCTTGCTAATTAGTGGCCATAAAGCTCTATCCACATCAGACTTGGGCAACTGCCAACACTACGGTGCTATGGTATGGTGACTGATGTATGTACCATGCTTTCTTCTACCACTAGTTGAAAGTACACTCATCAGTCAATAGTTTTAGTGGGAAATATTTTACTCACGCAAGTCACAGAATGAACAGATGAGATGGCTCGTATAATATTACTACCTCGGTTCTTTTTTACTCGTCGTTTTTGCCTTGGATACAGTCTCCAATACAAACATCTGATCATTACTTTTTTCTAGTTGTGTCAGTAAGAAAAAACTTAATGATATGCGAGTTTTATTAATTGCAACTATAGCAATATGCATGACATGAAAGTAATGGAAATGGGGGCTAGCCCGGTTCGAGAAAAAAAGCAGTATGCATGACAACTGAAAATACTTTTTGTATATTTTTGTGGAACGAGTTACTTTGTGTATATTAGCACACATATTAAGCTCTGAAATGACATCTAGAAAAGAAAAAAAGAGGATTAGCTGCAGCTAACGTAGGCACCCATATATATCAGGCTGTAGCTAGTGGCAAGCAACGTGCAGTGGGATCTCATCATGGGATCATAATAGCAAGTCGCAAGTGGCAATCGTATTCGCTGCCTTCGTTTCCTCGCGCATGCGTGCTTACCGTCCCCGGCCGGTCTACTGTCTGCAGTACAATTCTGGTTGCAGAAAAGAATTCAGACGAATTGCCATATCTGAACTTGCCCGTCGACATGGACGTCGATCCATACTCGAGAACGGGAATGATTAGCACGCACACGGACTTGTGACTTGCTATACATCGAAGACAACATCTGCTACAGTCCGGTGGAAAAAAAGTTATCGGTCGAGAGATCAAGAAATTTTCAATGGCTGGCCAGTTTTATGTAGTAGTAGTAGTAGTTTTAGTTTTCTGCTTTGTCAATTTACTTCGACTCGATGTAGTGCCACTACTGCATCCGTCCAGTACATTCTAGTGTAGCAGTAAACTGGTGATGCCACACGATCAAATTTTGGAGAGAAAAATCCATGTGATAATCCAACAAAATCGAACCGTGACTACAAATAGACCACCCAAGTATGGTCATGAGAACATAATTCAGGCTCGTAATCAGGAAACTGAGTGCCACACGGGCCGAGAGCCCACTACAGCATGCGCTTATTGATATCTCGTGATGGGCTTTGGCTTTTTTGGGAAGATGGGCTTTTTAAAGGAAAGATGGGATTTTTTTAGGGAATGGGCTTTCTTTTAGGAAAGATGGGATTTTTAGGGAAATGGGCTTTCTTTTAGGAAAGATGGGCTTTTTTGTAGAGAAGATGGGCCCTTTTGTGGTGGCGATTGAAATAACTTTGTTGGCCCGTGGCGGACAGTTGGGCCCAGCGGGCCGGTCTGCCGCGGCACGCTGATTCCTGCAGCTCCGGTGGAAGAGACCATCCTGCCTCACCACGAGCACGAGCACGAGTCCCCTCGATCTCTTCCGCTTCAATCTCTTGCCCCTGTTTCCCCCACCAAACTCGCTTCCCTCTCCCCGACGAGACCGCGCGAGAAAACCTCCCCTGATTCGGCGAGGTTTCGATTTGGCCGGCGAGGCTCCGATCTCGGCGGGGCTTTCGGTGGTGATCCGTGTGAACTCGCACCAAGCCATGGCCGCCGCTGCCGACTCCGTCGATCACGCCGTCACCACCTCCACCTGCGCGCACTGGTAACCTTCCGGCCCCTCGCCGTGCCGTGCCGTTACTGGTTTGGTTGTTCTTTGTTGCTGGTCTGTTCGCTACTAGCTACGTGTTTATTGTCGAGTGCGTAAAGGGATCGACCAGACTCTTCTGTTCTGTGTATGTTCAATTTCGAAGCAGCTGATGCATAACTGAGATACTGAACATTAGAAAAAAAATAGCCTTTTACTATTGGGCAATGAAGATTTATTGGGTCGATATCATACACTAATACCGAAGAGTTATATGAGAGTATCACAATTCACAATTACAGTTACTTTGCTAGGACAGTGTAAAGCTCTTTGCTTGCAACCAATGTACCATTCTATTTTGTCTAGTGACGTCTCGAGGGCCTACGCATGTGAGTTCCGTGCATATGTTTTGCATAAAAGGCTCAAGAGCTAGTTGGAGTGTGTAGCATAAGGAACTCTTCTTTGATGATCTGATGATGCATAAGCTCGTGCTTGGTCCTTAAAGATAAAGTTGCTGCCACTCAAATTAATTCCTTGTTCGCTGAGGGAAAACAAAGGTAAGATTGGAGTAGGATTGTAGCTTGCTATATGTTTACAGATACTGCTTCATCAATTTGTCTTGCCAGTTTAGTTTCTATGTTTTAGGCTTAAATTATGAGTAGATTTACAAGTTGCCACACGGTAGCATTGCTTTCTGGGTGGCCCTTTTTTCGAATTCAGTTAGTAGTTGCATGTACATTATATGCAGAGTGTTTGAGGACACGTTTTCTGCATGTGGGATTATTAACTATAATTCTCTGCAAATTTCTTCAGTAAACGGGAAATTCCATCTTCAAACATTGCACTCCATTCTGCACACTGCACTCGCAACCTTCAGAAGTGTGAACATTGTGGAGAGATGATTCCAAGAAAGCATATGAATGAACACTATGATGAAAACCATGCTCCGGTGTGTTCCCAAATTTTCAATTATATCCCAAGTTCTATTGCTTTTAATTTACAAATATTTTTCATTGCCAGTGTTCTTTCCATAGTCCATGATGCTGCTCAATTCAAGAACTTACATAAATTTAACACATAAACCTGCATTATTGTTCAGATCCTTCTAACCTAATATAACTGCAGCACCACAGGATCACGATTCACGTATGTTATAACCATTAACCAGTGTGACAGCAAAAGATACAATGATTTGACCATTATGTTTGTGTATTCTTATGTTTGCAACAGACAACATTCACTTATGTAACCACTGAGTTAGCATGGTAGATGAAAAAGATGACAATAGATGTACACCTTACTGTATTTTTATACTCTGTATTCCTAACTTAAGTTGTAACACCAGTAATCATATATCCATATTATGGATACAGGTGAATTGCACACGGTGCAAACAAACCGTAGAACATGAGCTGTGGGATCTTCATAAACGCATGCAATGCCCACAAAGGGTGCTCGCGTGCCAGTATTGTGAGTTTGAACTGCCTGCAGTTGATATTTTTGAGCATCAGGTATAAATGTGTTTCTCATCTTAAGCTATTACTCTGAAAACTGAACATTATTCTTTTTCAGAACCATACAGTTCTTCAATATTAGTCCATCTCTATCTAATTATATCAGTCATGTGATACAGGATGTATGTGGAAATCGAACAGAATATTGTCAACCTTGCAAGAAGTACATCAGACTTCGTGAATGGATTGGGCACGAGATCCTGCTCCATGCACAAGCGAATGTTGCTGCAGAATCTTCAAGTAAAAGCACGTGGACCTTCTACTGATGCATGTGATTCGTTTATGTCAACATGGTTCAATATAAATTTCAGTTAGATTAGTGCATTTTACCCTTTCAATTGTAGTTTACAAAAATAAGCCGTCATATGTTTCATACTTATATGCAACTTCATCTGATACCTCAGCCTAGGCATTTAAATGCTTGGTCAGACAACAAAAGTTGGTGTTTCTATTGTGGCATCTAATGAATAAATATATTGACAGCAAATTGAGCTTACCTTGTGCTAGTTCAAATTTCGGTGACAGAACCATGCTGGAAAAAGAAGAGCGTGCTCCAGTAGAACAGCAAGAACGCCACGAGCAAGTACGACCCGCTCGTGGTTCACAACGCAAGCAAACTGCTCCTCACAATTGCAATAACTGGAATTGCAGTTCTGATTGGATTCATTCTGTTCCAAAAGAAGGGATGAAAGTGCTCAAGTTCAGTAGCGCTGGACTGGTTGCTTGTAATGATGTTCCCGACAGCAATATAAATCAGTCTTTTGATGCCTCTTAATGCATAAATTCCTTCATAATCAATGGGCAGAGCTTATTCATCGAGTATTGTTTAGATACAACTGTGTAGAAATTACCTGATCTATATGTGTACTGCTTTCATTGTTCTATTAAAATGTACTTCGTCTCAAACAGGCTGGCGCCTCGTAATCTACGCAAAAATGATACTACTTATATTTACAATGGCAAGAAAACACACTAAATTATCTTACAAGGGTTCATGTCCGTTCCTTTTCTCGCTTGCAGCCAACCGTTGTTCAAGATACCTATTGATCAGTTTCGTCACATAAATGCTACTTATCTCATCATTATCATTTTGACGAAATATGCTCTTTTCTACAAGACGCTTACAGTTGGCCAGCAAAATATTAGAAGCAGTTGATAACACATTATCTCGGTCTGAAAATACTACTAACTCAGAAACTTGCAGGACTCTGTTCCCGTAAAATTTGAGATGCACATCTTTCTCACAGACAAGTTCATCCTGGAGAAATAGGCTCCGTACTTTCTGTTTACCACTAGCAGTTAATGTTAAGACCAATAAATAATAGAACAGCCAGCAGCTACAACAATCACAAAAAAACATCTATTTTATTGTAAGATGAATTTGGCATAACCCCGTCTGCCAAAGAAAAGAAAGGCTCATGCCTGATTTCCTAACTAACCAGCGATACTTTCTTCAAATAGCTTGCTGTAAATAGCCCGTACTTGGATGGTTCCATCTCACTGATCTTCCCAAAGTGCTTGTCATAGAAGTTCCATAACTCGAACCTGTTTTAAACCAAAGCATCAAGAAATAGTGTGAGCATGTCAAACACATATGAACATAAATACCAAGGAGTATCAGAAAAAGGACATACCAGTATGCCAAGAACTGAAATGGAGCATACTTGCCGTAGATTTCATGCAATTCCTTATGAACAGACTTGATGGTGCTCGCTCTTTTATGCTCTTGTCGTAATGCTAAAGACAGGGTATGGTTCCACGGCACGAGGAGTTGTTTTGGTGGAGACCGGTGGCAACGTATATCATATCCGATGGTGACTGAGTGGCAACATCTAGGGGCGACGGGGAGTAGAGAGGGGAAATAGAGAGAAGAGGAAGTGCAAACGGGAAAGGGGGAGATAATCCGATTGTCGGTAATCATGACATTGTCATGAAACCATTTATAGACCAGAACCCTAGGGTTCACATGGCTCGAGCGAGGATGGGTGCCGACACCAAGGTGGCTGTATACAATACTCTCGTGTGCGGCCTGGACACTGAGCTCAGGAGGAAGATGAGCAGGGGCATCAGCTGCTGAGGCTGACAGGTGGGGCCTAACTGGTAGGCAAGTTGGATCAATGGAGCAGACCAGAAGGTGGGCTCGATCTAGATCGAGGAAGGAAAAGAAATGGGCTAACGAGATTCGCCCCAGAGAAACTAAAAGAAAAGGAAAGACTTTTTCCTTTTCAATAAATACCAGAAAATATAAGATTCGGAAAAATACCAAATCAACTCTAACAAATCTAGGAAAAATCAAGGATGCATGTCTAAATATTCAAAAGCCAAATAAAATATCTGAAGCTAAATATTAATGTTTGGATTAGTCAAATTAAATAGAATAGATTTAGAAAATTTGTAATTAAGCTTTAATTAATCCACGGAAATTTTTAGTTCTCATTTTGAGATAAAAGTTTTAAAAATCTTAAAATGCGGTATGTTACATAGAGTCGGGGAGGATGGTTGAGGTCTTTTATATGTTAGAGAATGAAATCTAAACCTGAAGATCTGATGGTCTAGAAAAATCTAAACATTGACCAACTAAAAATCAGTCGACCGTTAGACAGTACCTTCATAAATATTTTCAGTTCAGTTGTTCAGCTGTTCTCGCAAAAGTTACTCTTGTGCAGCCCAACATTCTGGACCTGAAAAATAATCTAAAAGTCGCACAGATTTGGCGAAAGCTCAACGCCGAAAAGGACAACGGCCAGGCAGGGGGCAGAGCCTGAGAGCCAAGACAAGGAACCAAGCAGACCGGCGAGGGCCAACCGAAGCGTCCGCTTCATTCGTCCAGCCGTCGGCCGCGGCACCAGCCAACAGCACGTATGCGAGCGCGAGCGATCCCGTCGTCTGGCTCCCTGCTTCTCCCCCACCCATTAGCCCCCTATCCACCCCCATCCATCCGCTCCCTCCCTCCCTCTCCCTCCTGCCCAACCCCTCTCCACACCCTCCGCTCCCGTCCCAGCTCTTCCCACCAACGCAACGCAGCGCAGCGCCGCGCCCAACTCCCTCTTCCCGCCTCGCGATGGCGGTCACGCGCCTCGCCGTGGCCGCCGCCCTCTCGTCCGCCCCGCCGTCCTCGCACCGCCGCCGGGACCCCCTCCCCTCCTCCTGCCGCCCTCTCCCCGCCGCCTCCTCCGCTCGCGCATCGAAGGCCCTGCACGCCGCCGCCGCCGCCGCCGCGGTCGACGAGGAGGCCCCCGCCTCCCCTACCTCAGGTGCGCCCCTCTCTCTCTCTCTCTCCCCCCAGTCTGTTCAGATTTTAGATTGGACTGCCCTCAGTCTGCAGTCCTCACCGCGCGGTACTACTTGCGATTGATCTGAAGACGTCGTGCGGTGAAGTGGAACAGTGGATGACTGTTTCCTTGTGCTCCGCAGATCCTGGCAGGGGAGTGGAGAACCTGGTGATCATCGGTTCAGGCCCGGCAGGGTACACCGCCGCCATCTACGCCGCTCGGGCGAACCTTAAACCGTCATGTTCGAGGGTTACCAGGTGGGTGGTGTTCCCGGAGGGCAGCTGATGACCACGACCGAGGTGGAGAATTTCCCCGGGTTTCCGGATGGCATAACCGGACCTGATCTGATGGACAAGTAAGAACGTTCGCTGTTTGTATTGAACTGATAGTGTTATGTTCGCGTACCAATATCATCATGTGGCGGCGCAATTTAAACCAGAATGCGGAAGCAAGCAGAACGCTGGGGTACAGAGCTTCACCAGGAGGATGTTGAGTTTGTGAATGTGACGAGCAGCCCATTTGTTATTCGTAGCAGTGACCGTGAGGTAAGCATTTCTGTGCTCTTCCTCTTGCTGTGCCATAATTTGTTTTGGAGTCTGAACTTACCTCTTTTGACAAGGTAGTACTGTATGTGAATTTTGTGGACGTTACATGGTCAGTATTAGTGTGATTTAATCAAAACTAAGGTCCCATTTTTAATAAAGAAGAAATTAAGGAGAGCTAGTAAAATCTTGTAAGAAAAAATAATATGCGCATACAAGAGTAGTCTTTGAACTCTGGACCAGTGCAGTGTTCTATGTGGTTTACCTGATGAGGTTTTTGTCTAGTCTTTTGCTTTTGTTTATGATTTCCTCTTTAGTTGTGCTGTAATTCCTCTGTGTATATGATTATGTATATTATATACCAATAGCAATATAAATTTATAACGCGCATGAATTTTTTGCACAAATTTTTGCTATACTAATCTCAGTGGCATATGTAGGTGAAATGTCATAGTGTAATAATTGCTACTGGAGCTACTGCTAAGCGCCTTCGATTACCTCGTGAAGATGAATTTTGGAGTAGAGGTATCAGCGCATGCGCGATATGTGATGGAGCATCACCGCTATATAAGAGTCAAGTTCTTGCAGTCGTAGGAGGTGGTGACACAGCTACAGAGGAAGCAATATATTTGACCAAATATGCCTGTCATGTTCATTTACTGTTCGAAGGAATCAGCTAAGAGCATCCAAAGCTATGCAGGACCGGTAAGGCATTTCTAAGTCTTTTCCTGAGAAAATTATATACTCGCTGTGATAATATCAAATAGTCTTATCTGTTCATGTAAATGTCTGGCCCATGGATTGTCAAGATTTCACTTATTTTGGGTGTTAGCACCTGTCAATAGCTTGAACGACTGTAGAAGGAACAGTGGATTTTTTTTCCTCCCTTTGAGCTAATACAAATATCTTTAACTCATTCACTATTCGGATTATGATGGCATGCAATGGCATGGTTAATATGCTGACTTGCTGAGCTGCCACTTTAAAACGTTGGTTATATCAGTGGCATTGTAAACTATGGTACTTCATTAATATTACAATTAGTGCCTGATGCTAAGCTTGGTTCATATTGGCTGTTCACCAATTTAGATACTGGAAATCATAATATTGCCCAAAGATTCATAGAACGTGAGAACTACCATTGTTCTGGGACTTGTCTGTAGATGAAATTGTTATGTTCTTTGAAGGATGTTAGCTCCTCTTCAGTTGCATGAATTATTAATGAAGTAAAACTCCAATTCCCTGGATGTTTGGTTAACAGGTTGATTATGGCGAATGTTTCAGAGTACTCAACAGCCCCAACATAACAGTACATTACAATACAGAAGCTGTGGATGTTGTGAGCAATACGAAAGGCCAGATGTCCGGTATTCGATTGAAGAGAATCGATACGGGAGAGGAATCAGTTCTTGAGGTGAAAGGTCTATTTTATGGCATAGGACATACTCCAAACAGTCAGCTGTTACAAGGTCAAGTTAAACTTGATAGTTCTGGATATATTTTGGTTGAAGAAGGCACAGCAAAAACTTCAGTTGATGGCGTATTTGCTGCTGGTGATGTGCAGGTAACTCCATCCTTCACTCCCTGTATGGAACTTCTACATGATTGTAAAGTGTCTCATTTAAAGAAACTCGGACTTAATCCTGCTGCAGTTCATGTATGCCATTATCTCACCATGTCACGTTTTGTTCACCGTAGCACACTAGCACATCATGTCATGATGGCCCAAGAATGATATCCCTGCCTAGTGTTTAAAAGATTACTCAGTGTGAAATGCAATTTATGTTATGGGCCCTGTACTCAGTCATTATTAAAAATATATCCATGAAATGGAGATCTTCTGATATGTTATTTAGTGGTTCAGCCATTCCCATGACCAGTTTGGTATTCATGCTTCTTTACCTGCAGGATCATGAATGGAGGCAAGCCGTTACTGCAGCTGGATCTGGATGCATAGCTGCTTTGTCGGTTGAAAGATACTTAGTGGCCAATGATCTTCTTGTTGAATTTCACCAGGTATTATTTTTCACACAAACACATGTTTCGTTATGGCGATTGATGCATGTGCCAACTTTATTTGCTTGGCTGTCATTATTTCGGTGGAGGCTGTCCAATCTTATGCCTATGAATATGATCATTGGTACTCCAATATCATGGGCATTGCAGTACTTTGTGTTGTTGATTTCTTTTCTCCATATTCTAATTTAGCGCCCTACTTGCCATGTCTACATAGCCACATTGGATTATTTTTCCATGTATAAGATTTGGAGTTAGACTTTCGTTATCATAATGTATTGATGTAGCCACGCGAACATTTTGAATGATCGACTCTGTAAAAAACATCGTTAGTCGATGAAACTAGAGCTATTACTCATCCATGCACGCATACTTAATGCACCTTCATGTTTGTTTGTGTGTGAGGGGTTGATAAACTTCTGTAGCAAACCGAGCAAGCTTACATGATACAGTTTCTTTGTTCTATTTTTAAAATTAAATTACAGCCTGTTCGTGAAGAAACAAAGAAGGAGATTTCAGGCAAAGATGTTGAGATGGGCTTCGACATGTCTCATACAAAGCACAGGGGACAGGTACCTAACACATTTATATGTAGTGTGGCTCATATTAATGCATGCATTCATGTCAAACCTGATCCTGAGCTTGCTATCTTTGCAGTATGCACTCCGCAAATTATACCATGGAAGTTCTCGTCTCATTTGTGTTTTATATACTTCTCCCACATGTGGTCCCTGCAGAACCTTAAAACCAATTTTGAACAAGGTTAGTTCTTAAATTTTGAATTTGAACTTTGAACATAATGAGATATTAGTCTAGTTAAATAAAATTTGCCTTAACAGCTATTTTCGCAGTTACCTTAAATCTACAAATAACTTTACTTTCTGCTAGTTTCCGTTGGCCATTGCGCCCTCCTAGTGACAAGCCAGTAGCCCAGTACTTGAGATTTGGATCTGCTAGGAGCATGCTGAAGCTCATTTATAAGATAAATCCCTAATCCTTGAAGAAGAGCTGAATCCAACAAGTAACTATTATGGATCCAAATGCGTCAAATGAATCGAATCGGCATATGTTCGTACTGTTTGCATTGCATTGCTGCAAATTTTATAAACTTGCAGTGTGGCAGTCTCCTTAGGGTTGTGGAATACTGGAATGTATTGAAAGCGCATAAGAACTGCAAGGTGCAAGTCAAGGTGCCAAGATGCTTCCCAGTCATAAATAGGATGTACTAGATTAATACGGTCTTCACACTTGGATTCCATTGGTTCATTTCTAAATCTTGTTTTCAACACACGCTGCCAATCAATGCCGTCTTTTATGAGGGCCTTAGGTATATGCCTAATACACTGGGTACGAGGACTACCATTTGAGATGTATCAGGGGGTGTGAACCACCTTGTAGCTGATGGACTGTTGTACACCAGAAATCTGACAATGCATAGATGTGATTTCATCACCTTGTCTATTTTTAACTTTCTAAAATTCTTATATTCTAGATAGCATGCTTTTCTATGCTTGGTGATACACTGTGTGCTGTGATCACAGTGGTAGCCGAACTAGGAACCTACCACTTGGGTGGTAGAAGTTAAAACTGATAGTTGCTTGACTACCATTGGGTGCAGCACTGCAACTGCAACACTCTTTCTGATATTATGCTATATAAGTTCTCGTTCCATTGTGTTACCTTGGTTGTTTGTTTTGTTGCTTGCTAATGATGATACTTCATTCTTTACCAAAATGATATTTCTTACAGGTTATAGATGAATATGACGAATACGTCCATTTAGTTGAAATTGACATCGAAGAGGATCCTGAAATAGCAGAAGCTGCAGGCATCATGGGAACGCCTTGTGTTCAATTTTTTAAGAACAAAGAAATGATCAGGTTTATCTTTACTTAGATTGGTTTTGCTAGTTTTTCTATGTAGAACTAAAATCAGTTTATTTTTGTGTATGTGTTCTCTCTTGTAGGAAGTGGTACGTTTCATATATTTTTCTACTGAACTATGCATGCAACCTAAGATACATCTTAACTAAACATTGGGTTAGCTGATATATGAGTATTTTACTGTTGTTAGTGAATCTTCTTACTCTATGATTGCAACTCTTTTTATACGTTTTACATCACCTCACTTTTCTACTTCTCTTTTGGTCGCAATAAGCCAAATTAGTCTGTGGCCATCATGAATGTTAAATTTTTTTTAATAGTCAGATTGTGCTAGAATGGCAAATCCTATGGTAAACAATTTTTGGGTCCAAACACAAGCTTAAGTTGAGATGTCACCATCCTGAAAATGAGGCCAAATCACACGAATAACTGATAGCATGTATGCATGCATAGAGATAGATCAGCGGTCAACACTTCCATACATCTTCTTTCATTAATGCCATTTCTACGATGTTAAGTAGGATAGTTGACAGCATAAGTATAGCCTCTTTGCAAAACCTCTTAATCGCAACATATCACAAGACTGAGTCAAATTGCGTCCGGGTTAACAAACCTTCTACCATGCACCCTGAATGTGAGTTTTTTATATTGAAAAATGATGTGCAGACCTTCCGATAAAAACCTGATATCGCTCAAACATTAAAGAAATGGGGTTTAGGTCCACTGTCACATCCCTATAATGTTCCGTGTAGATATATTGTTTAGTGAAGTTCTCTTCGGACTAAAGTGTTAAAAGCGAGATCTTAATCACAATCATAATCTGGAACTTCTCCTAAATATGTTGAACTTCTTTTAGGCAGCTCCAGAACTCCTTGCCTAGTTTGTATGTTGTCATAGGCCTACCCTTCTGATCTTTGTTAATCTTGGAAAATGCAGGACTTTCTCTGGTGTGAAGATGAAGAAGGAATATCGGGAGTTTATTGAGTCGAACAAATGAGCTGAGCCCAATACTCGTTCCAGTTGAAGTGTAATGGCGTTCATTTACCCATATTGACTATATCTAGATGCCACTTTGGTGGCCAATTTTGGTCAAATCTTCTGATGTGCCGGATGCAGTCTGATGTGAGAGGAAATTAGCCAATCGCTCTTATTGAATTCAATGGCACAAAATATATTCTTTGCTGTACAATGTACATCTTGTTGACCCCTTGCGTTGCCTTAACAATGTGCATACTTCTTGATGTCTTTACTCACCAATAATCTTCGGTACATGAGATAATATGCAACCTATTTGCTCTTAACACAATTGTAAAGATATTAAAGCATCTCCAATAGCATACCCATATTTTGGCTACCCAAATCTATTATGGATAGAGGAGAGGGAACATTTTTTATAAATATTAATTTTAAAATAAAAAATTCGAGATTTATATGTCCGTAATCAGAAATTTTGAAAATATAACCCTGTCGGCCAACCGTGGGCCGACAAGGCACTTATTAGCCAACTGCTAACCGATAACGCGTTATCGGCTAACGGTCGACCGATAACATGCTGTTGTTCGCGCAATGAACGATTTGGCGCCGAAAGCACTGCCGGGCCCGCTGTTCCCCGTTATCGGCCAGCGGTGGAACGACATCGCCCTTATCATCCGACGGTTGGACGATAAGGGGCTCCCCCCTCTCCAGCGCCCTCTTTTACGCGCGCGTGAACTCTAGGTCGTCTTTACGTCGTGTCCAGTCCACTGCAGCGCCTTTTTTGGGCTCTGGTCACTCGTGAATGCATCCAGTGCATCCCTGAGGCGCATCGCTCTCTATTTAATCACCCCTCACCTGTCTCTGCCTCCTACCGATTCATGAAAAATTAACAAATCGATAGAGAGGAGAGGGATTAGGGTTTGGAAGTGAGATCTCGACAGCGGAGCGCGTGTGAGGTAAATAGTTGCGTTATTCTTTTGTTTAGTTTCCTGAAAATAGTAACTATGCCGTATTGCAAAATCGTAGGAATGACTTCATCTGGTGCTGACGAGATGCCGAAGCAGATGATGGTTGCCGACGTGCCCGCAGGTGTCGAAGTTCCCCTTTGCTGGTGCCAAGATCCGTGCAGACTCATGAAGTCGCAAGAGTTCTCGTACACGTACGGAAGAAGATTCTTCATGTGTGCTAACTACGACGAAGAGCCACCAAAGTTTGGCATGTTTAGACGGCGTGAAAGGGTAAAACTCGCACATACCCGCATTTCTAATACGATGCAATACTATGGTAACAGTCGTTTGCTTGCAGTCTCCACCTACTATATGTGACTACATACAGTGGCTGGACGTTACCCAATCGAAAGAGGCTGAGGAAGAACTCATGTGGAAGGTTGTCTGTGCTCGAGATCGGCTTCTGCAACGCATGCACGAGGAAGAGGAGGAGGAGAAGAGAAAGCGTTGGCAGGAGATGCAACGCAAAGAAAAGGAGGACGCGGAACGTCGAGCTGCGGAGGCACGTGAGGCTGAAAGGGCGAGGAAGTACGAGATGGCGTGTCACGCGAAGGAAGAAGGGAAGGAAGCTCACGCTCGTCGTATGAGGAAGGGAAAATATCCGAAAGGCCCTGAGTAGTTATTTCAATATTCTATTAGGTTGTTCGGCTGCATGCGAATGTTATCGTACCGTGTTGTCACGCCATGCGTAGTGCTTGACGATGTTTCGAACTCTAGATTTCGAAGAAATAAATAAAGTGTTCCATGCAATTCAGTACAACTAAAGATAGTCAAAATACAAAAGGAAATGGTGCGAGTGTATGGCTTAAAAAAAACTAATCCTGCTCGTCTCCCTGGTCAGGTCCTCCTGGGCCTCGCTGTGGTGCGGCGGGTGCGGCAGCTCTACGAGTACGAGGACGTGGCCTCTTGCGAGGGCCGGACAGTGTCAAGGGTTGTACTGGCCGTGGCTGACGGTGACCCCTGCCGTAAATCGGCTCAGCCGGCTGACGATGGTGGCGACTGCGTGACCTGCGTGGGTGGTGGCGGTGGAGTCTGAAATCCCGGGAAGTGAGGAACAACCCCTGAAGCGTCTGCTTGGCTCCACATGTCGCCGTAGTCAACAGTATCTGGTGAACCCGCAAACGCCAAAACAGGAACCGTGCCACCTATAGTAAACGATCATATTTAGTAATATAATCCAAGAAAATAGTAAGACCATATTAGTAATACGGCTTTACCTGTAGTGTAGACCATCACAGACTGCGGATTGTACCAGTACGAGCCACCCGCCTGCGTTGGGAGAGGTGGTGTAGGCTGGGGTGACGACTGTGGCTGGTGATGCCACGACGAGCCTCCCGCCTGCGTCGGGAGAGGTGGTGTAGGCTGGGGTGACGACTGTGGCTGGTGATGCCACGACGAGCCTCCCGCCTGCGTCGGGAGAGGAGGACGTGGCTGGACTTGCGACTGCGGCTGCCACGACAACGGGGACGGTGTGCATGACGACTAGACCGTCCAGTCTCGACGTCTGAAGCGCACGCACAGGTCAAAGTCTCGTAGATCTTCCGTAGCTTGCCGTTGAGACGCTGCCACGCGGATCGATTATCGGATGGACTGATCTCAATCCCCATGTCAAGCCGGTTAAGGAGTGCGGCAACGTCCTCCTGAGCCTCCAGCGTCATCTGCGCCTACAAATGCGAAAGGATTATTATTACTTGCTCAGTACTTCTGCAAATGTGAAACAAAGAAAATCGTGACACTTACGGCGTGGTGCCTGACGCCAACAACAGAAACAGCCGGGTAGTGATCCGACGTGCGGCCCTGCTGCATCTCATCTGGGTCGGCACGTGGTACGTAGTACAACCTCGTGCCGGAGCAGTACCACCGGAGGTACGCATCGTACTCGGCTGGGTTGAAGGCCGTGTCCTCCTGCCAGAGATCTGCGCTTGCCGTCGTCCACCATTCGACAAACGGCACAAGGTTTCGTGCCCAAGTTGTTGCCGTCTTGCTTCCACCCTGTCGGCTGTACCTACATTTCATGATTATTCGTACGAAGTGAGCAAAACAAATTACAATACTATTATCCGACCATAAAACCTTATATGCTCTTACCTGTGGATGTGAGGCTGAAGCGTGGGCGGTGCTGGGGGAGGACACAACTGGCGTTTGCCAAATTGCCGCATCGCACGGTGCACAGCGGTTACCTCCACAGTGACGTCGAACACTACGGTAGCTTTCGTCATGCAGTAGTCGAGGTCTCTGGTACACAAGGCTGAAATCCCGCCAGGCGCTCGTCGCGTCAACGTGTCTGCACTGTACGGCTCCCAGATCACCTGACTAGGGTGCAACGTATCGAACTGCGATGTGAAGGCCGGGTAGCAGTTCCTGACTTGTGCGCTAGCATATCGGACCTGTCAAGAATGAAAATAATTAATACAAAGGAAAAATGAAGTACTTCTGATCGAAACCATATTTAGTATAAAACTAACCCGTCTCCATGTCCAGAGTGTCCCAAAAGTAGGCATGTCGATGAGGTCCCCGTGGTACTCCCTATCGTCGTACGGTACGTCGAACTGCACGTCTGGCCGTCCAATCGGGAACCGCTCGTACGACCAAAGCTGCAACAAAAGTGGGCAACCCAGTACCGCCGACTTCTCCGCGCGCCTGCTGCAAGCATTGCACATGGCTCTCAAAGTGGCGGCCAGGACAGCTGAACCCCAACTCCTCTGAACTATGTCCTCACGGCAACGTGCATCCGCGATCTCTCGTGCTATTCCGATGTAGCGAGCGTCCACAGTGTTGACGTGATTGGACGTGAACATCACCTTGTCGAAGAGCCACAAGACATACGCCTCTAGACAACGGTCAACCTGCTGCTCCGTAAGCGCGACACCAGGGTAACCTAGCGCGCCGATCTACATGGAAAAATTAACATAAGAAACGAAATAAAATTTTAAAAGTAAGTTCGCAATGAATAACAAAGGCAAGCGGAGTTACCTGAAAGCTGCGCAACCACCGCCACATAGGGCCGTTTGCAACTCGGACCAACTCCCCGACCCCCTGAGCAACACCTGCGAAACAGGCCACTATGTCCTCGTGCCAACCTACTGGAGGCTCCAACGGTCCAACTGCGGCTCCAGCCAACGGTAGGCCCAGCAAGAACGAGACGTCCTGCAGAGTAGGCGCCATCTCTCCCCAAGGAAAGTGTAGTGTATGGGTCTCTGGCCTCCAACGGTCCACTAAGCAGGTGATCAGTGACCGGTCGTAACAAAAACGGCGAGATTGCTCATTGTACTGCTCTGTCGGCTCCTCGTCATCGTCATGTCGCGGCATGAGCCTCCACTCTGCCGCAGTAGCCTCAACCATCCGTGCCAGCGGTAGGAGACCCGCCCAAGCCAACCTGTGAAACAAGTACAAAACAACAAAATAAGCGTCATGTAGTAAAGATTACTTCAAACAACGTACGTAACTACGAGACCCACCTATCAACCCATTCTGGGTGTATCATCCAATCCTCCTGAGGCGTGCGAGTGACGAGCACGGGGAGGTTTTGGCCCTCCTCCAGTAGCCTCCCGCGGTGTCGTATGTCAACCGTAGGGTCCAGATGACGATACGTCGCCATACCTGTGGTAATAATGGATTCGTATAAATATAAACGTACCAGAAATGTATAAATATAAACTTACACGAATTTCGAACTTACAAACTTAAGGATTCTTACACGAATTATGAGTTTACAAACGTAAGGATTCTTACGTGAATTACAAACTTACAGGAATACAAACACAATTTTAATTCAACACATAGCGAATAAATATGTTATTGTACTGAACAAACTAAGTTGAAAGTATATAGCATTTCAACATTCTCCTGCTGCGCTTCCAGGCACCGATGTGGTAGCGCCACCTGAAGTATCCCCTTGGCCTTGTTTCTGTAAGTCAGGACAGTTTTTCATTCTGTGCCCATACCTTGAGCAATGCATGCACTGTCTAGTTGGACCACCAACCTCCGATTGGTCCATGTCGTTACGAATACGACGAACCTGCCGTCGACCTCGTGCAACCCGGAGTAGTCTTAAATCTGGGATGTATTCCCTTTGAGCCTCGTCTACCTTGTTGAAGTTGCCAACCGCACGGAATCCACTTATCTCGCCGCTCCAAGTATGGAGCACGGACTGCTTCAGATAGTAAGGTGACACGAACGAGATTGAGTCCATCCCAATTTGGCCACATGCAGCCAGTACATGAGAGCAAGACATGTGTAGCAGCTTGGGTTTGTTGCATGTGCACTTGGAAGTGGGCGTGTCTTCCATTCCAATTGTAACCTCATGCATCTTCGTCTCATTCGCAGCCCCGAAACCAGATTTATCCCTCAGACGTACCTCGTACCTCCTTTCTAGATTCCCAATGCTGTAGACTGTGTGCCCCAATCTCTTTTGAATCTTATCCTCCATGTACTTCATGACCTTTGCACAGTACGGGGTCGCGGGAAAATTGTTCATATGCAGTGCAGCATTTCTGTATCTCTCTTGAAAGTACCTCACGGTGCCATGCATCGCACCCTCGACGATAGCAGTTAGAGGTAAACCCCGCTGCCCTCTAAGCACAAAGTTGTACACCTCCGCAAGGTTGGTGGTCATGATGCCGTACCTAGCGCCATGAGTGTCATGAAGCAGAGACCACTTCTCAGGCGGCTCTTTCTCTATCCACTGAGAGAAACTCTTTATTTGTTTGGCATTCCTCCTCCTCGTACCAGGAGGGTCAATTGAAGGAATAGCAGAAAGCTCTCGTGGCTCTTCTTCCGGGCTAAGTACCACATTCTTTTTCTTGCGATCAATGATCTCGCTCTTAGTAAAGTCATCGAGCTTCCGCCACAAAGTTTTATACTTCTTCTCCTGGTTCTACTTGCACAGCCTCTTAAACAGATTCATCAGGCGCTTGTTCCTAAACTGGCTAAAAAAATTAGCCCCTAGATGACGCATGCACCAACGGCTTTGCAGGTCCGGCCAAGGGTGATCTTCATCAGCCGTTGGCTCCTGGAGTGTCTTCACTGCTTTCAGTATACCAGGGTGCTTGTCATGAATAACACATACATTCTCCCGATTCTTCACTACTCCATGCTTGAGCTGCCTGAAGAACCATAACCAGCTCGAGAAGTTCTCACCCTCAAGGAACGCCATCGCCAATGGCAGGATCTGATTGTTGCCGTCCACACCAATCGCCGTCAGTACCTGCCCCTTGTACTTGCCTGTCAGAAATGTCCCATCCACACACAGCACTGGACGACAATGCCTGAAAGCTTCAATGCATGCACCGAAAGAGAAGAAAGCTCGGTTCAGCACTTTATAGCCTGGAAAATGCGGGTTCACCGAGTGCTGAATATCAACATGTGTCCCTGGGTTCCGGAGGAGGAGTGTGTAAAGCAGACGGGGCAGGTTATCGTACGAGTTATAGAAAGTGCCGAAGCGCATCTCCATGGCCTTCTGCTTAGCCCTCCAAGCCTGGCCATATGGGATTTCGTACTTGTACCTGCTCTTTATTGCAACTTGTATGTGCTTTGCTTCCATATCTTTCTTCTCCACTATCTCGCTGTACATCAATTTTGCGATCAGAGTGAATGTGAGATTCGGGTGACGCGCTAGGACATTGCTTCTGACGCAAGTGTGCGGCACGACGTTGGTCACGATCCAATTCACTTCATACTTGGGCACATGGGCGTGCACCTTGCTTTCGCAGCCATGAGCAATACATGTTAAAGTTAAATTATTCGGAGAAGATATGTCGGTCCTGAAAATTCTCTACGTGGACATGGCCCATTGCATGACTGCATGCTTCAATTCTTTCTTGGTGGCATACATCAAACCAATTTGGATCTGGTTCTTGTTATATTCCCAACAAGAATCATGGCCATCATTCACACTCATGGCACCAAGAAATTCCTGATTCCATGCAATTGGAATCGGGGACGCATGAATGTTATCTTCTTCACCGCTATCTTCATCCACATCTTCAGCCATTCCATCTTCATCTTCCTGTTCCATTACCTCCTGCATGCACTCGAAATCCTCTTCTTCATCCGCCTGCCCCGTGGGAACTCTTTCTGCCGGTTGACTGCTCTGCCCAGCTTGCCAACCAGAATGAACTACCTCGTCCACCTGTGGTTCTGAATTGTTCTGCTCCGCTTCGTACCCACCGCCTTCTGACCCACCACCCTTCATGATGGCTTGCACTAGTGCGACCGGAGGATTTTTCTAGCATTACAAACCCGCATCCACGATCTCCAGTCTCTAGTACTCTCGATCGGTAACAAGTCCCATTTAATATCAGTGCAAGACTTGGTAAACACTGCCTGAATGGTCACAGCATACAGTGCGGGATCCATCGAGAAGGTACGTGTAAGCCAATGATTGGCTTCTTTGAAGTTCAACCTTTCCGGATCGGAAATAGGCAAATCAACATGGCTGAATTCACTAAGATCAACCCCACTCCGATTTGATCGAACAACCCCAGGACCATAGTACACCGTCATATTTACTAACTCCGACATACCTGCCGTAAGATAAATTGACATCTTCGTCACGTACTCAGTAAAACATGTAGTTCTATTACGTCGCGCGACCGCTAAATTCTTTCGTGCTAAATGTAGGTCGAGTACACGCGTACAGCGTGTACAAGGGTGATCCGGAACACACCAGGGTTATCGACCGATAAATCGGGATAGAACTTTTAGCACGATCGAACGTAACGGTCAACACGAATACGAAATAATTAACCTAACTACATACTAATATTCTACGTCTCTAATAGTAGAACTAATTAGTTCGACCTAATTTAATAACAATTTTCCTCCATCGTCTAATCAATTATAGACCTAACTAAACTACGAGATTTAATTTGCATAATCTATATTTACATACATAACCTATAATGATATACAACCTAAATAATATAAATAATTCGTACTAAACAACCTAAATAATATTTGCATAATCAATACGTAATCTATATTTGCATAATATAAATAACCTATACATAATCTATATTTTCATATTTCGTACTAAACAACTTAAATAATATAAGTAATTACAAACTAATACGCACTAAACTAAAAAAAACAAACTAATACCTAAGTAATAAAATTAAAAAAAACTACCGAAGATGCGGAGCTCGGCCTCCCCGAACTCACCTCCTCTTCTCTCTTTTCTTTCTCCCCTCCTTCCTCTCCTCCTTCCTCCTTCTCCTCCTTCTCCTCCTCCTTCTCCTCCTTCTCATCCTCCTTCTTCCTCTCCTCCTTCCTCCTTCCCCTCCTCCTTCTTCCTCTCCTCCTTCCTCTCCTCCTTCTTCCTCTCCTCCTTCTTCCTCTCCTCTCTTCTTTCTCTCCTTTCCCTCCTCTCTTCTTTCTCCCGCTGGACTTCTGCGCACGCGCTCGGGTGAGGGAGAAACGGGCGCACGACACGACGCAAAGCAGGAAAGGAATCACGGGCGCGCGATATAAAGGCGCTGTCGTCCAAACCGTGGGACGATAACCGGTTATCGTTCGACCATTGAACGACAACGCGCTATCGTCCAACTGTTGGACGACAGCTGTCCCATCACGCGTCTTGTCGCACTGTTCCGCGCGCTTTCGGTGGAATTTCGGTTACAGGTTGCATGAGAGCGCGTTATCGTCCCACGGTGAAACAACAACCCCGATATCGTCCAACGGTCCAACGACGTGATGTTAGTTTTGTAATTTCTGAAATGAGAGCTATATATCTCGAATTTTTGTTTTAAAAATAATATTTATAAACAAAATTCAGAGAGAACATTTGGGTAGCCACAATTTTTTCTGCTTTTACAGCATATCCATATCCGGATACCCATATTTCAGCTTCTACTTCTACCACATGTATTTGTGCATATGCAATGCTGTAGATAATATCAAAAACATGTCAAATAAATCCGACACAAATAAAACACGAATAGTACTTAATTATTACATAGTTCATAAATCCGCAATACAAAATTTAACATGATTGTTCATCAAACATAACACAAAGTTCATCAAACATAACACAAAACATAGAAGTAGAACTAGTGATCTTGTTGCTCATTCCATTTCCACCACTCCTCGATGAGATCTTCTTGAAGACTTTCATGAGTATCCGCATCTCGAATTTCATGGTGAACTTGAAGGAAGTGTCTGATGCGGTCTTCTCTCCTACGCGGATTCACCACCCTTCCCATGAAGTCATAATAAGAGTAGTCCAAATCTTTGCCACGCTCATTCTCGATGATCATATTGTGCAAGATCACACAAGCAGGCATGATCATCCAAAGCGTATGTTGGTCCCAAAACCGAGCCGGTCCTCGCACAATAGCAAACTGGGCTTGCAAAATCCCAAATGCCCTCTCCACATCCTTCATAGCAGCTGCTTGAGCATTATGGAACTGAAGTTGTTTCTTACCTTGGGGATTGGGAATTGGCTTCACAAAGGTTGCCCACTTTGGGTATATCACATCCGTTAGGTAGTAGCCCATGTTGTATGTGCGGTCATTTGCTTGAAACTCCACCGGTGGTGATTCTCCATTGGCTAACCGTGCAAAGAGTGGTGATCGGTGGAGCACATTGATGTCATTGCAAGCTCCAGGCATTCCAAAATAGGCATGCCAAAACCATGTCTCGTGATCTGCAACGGCTTCAAGAATTATGGTTGGATCCTTCACATGGCCGGTGAACTATCCATGCCATGCCGCAGGGCAGTTCTTCCACCTCCAGTGCATGCAATCAACTAAGCCAAGCATCCCTGGAAACCCCCTTGCTTTGTTCATCTCCAAAAGCCTCTGAGTGTCCTGAGCATTGGGTGCTCTCAAATACTGTGACCCAAAGACTTCAACCACCGCATTCGCAAATTGCCTCAAACACTTGATGGAAGTGCTCTCTCCCATTGCCAGATGATCATCAATCAAATATGCAGGAATACCATAACACATCATGCGCAATGCCACGGTCATCTTCTGGATAGTGCTGTGTCCAAGTGCCCCGGTACAATTCCTCCTCTGCACGAAGAATGGATCATGCCCTTTAACCACCGAGGCAATGTGGAGGAACAAATCCGGGGACATTCTGAACCGGCGTCGAAAGTATCGCTCTGGATACACCGGGTTTGCATAGAAGTAATCTAGCATGAGCCTATTATGGCCATCTAGCCTCCTCCTACGAATCACCTCACGGCCGACAACGGAACCGCCATGTTTCGGCCGCTTGTTCTTCTCCATGTCCATCAACATGAGCATGGCAATGTCCTCATCTTCATCCCATTCATATTCCTCCTCGGAGGAGGAATCATCGTACAAGGTTGAATCACGACAACTCATCTACACAGGAGTACATCATCCATCACAAACATGTACCATTTGTAGCACTAGCTCGCAACAAATAACAAAAAAAGCGAAAAAAATTACCTTTGGGGAATTCCGTTGAACACCTCGCGAGCGCCGAGCTCGCTTTCGGTCGGGAGAGGTCGACGGGGCCTAGAGGCTAGCCGGAGGTCGAGGGACGGCGTCGGGAGGGAGGCAGGAAACCTAGGGGAGCCGGAGCTACGGCCAAGGCCGGCGGTGGGAGCTCGGCCGAGCGCCGCGAGCTCGCACCGGCCCGCGGCGGTGCGCCGGTCGATGCCAGCCTCGCGCGCGTCGCCCGGCTCCTAATCGAGCTCGGCAGGGGGCAGCGGGGCGGCGGCGAAGCTCTCCGAGCGGCGGGGAGGTGGGAAGACGGCGGGGCGACGGCCGGGCGCTGGCGGATGCGGCAGAGGTCGGGGAGGCCGCGGCGGAGGTCGGCGAGCAGCGGGATGGGGCCGAGGGTGGCGGCGGAGGTCGTGGCCACGGGAGTGGTCGGCGGCGGCGTCCGGCAGCCGGAATCGGGCGGAGCCGACGCGGGGATCGGCGGTGGGTAGGCGAGGAAATTTCCCGCTCGAGGCAGTTGGGTTCCCGCGTGCGTTTTGGGTTGAATGGGTATCCTGTTTGCAAATGGTAGCAAAATATGGGTACGGGTACTCGGTTCCATATAGGTATGCTGTTGGAGCTTGTTTTTGGGTCAAAATACCCATATTGGCAGTTTTTGGATATCCAAGAAAAATTTAGGTATGCTGTTGGAGATGCTCTTAGGAAATGAAACAACTTTTTTCTTGTCTAAGTTGACAGTCTTGTTGATATAAGGGTTGGCCTTGAAAATCCGTAATGAAACTGATCCTCTATACGTTTGCCGAAGCATCGCAGCCAGAGACGAATCCTTCTAACCCGGAGCCGGCATACAGTACGCCATTGGAGGAAAGCAATGGATGCAATGATTCATTTAAAAGGAAACCTCATACCGTTGAACCGCCACCCAGTAAACCGTAAAACTCAGTGGACCTCTATATCTAGTTCTAACCCTTCGCCAACCTTCCTGATTTCCTGCGTGTACTGCTCACTCTCCTGCCTTCTTAGGCCCTGTTTGATTCAGAGTTAAGATATGAATTAGAGATTTAATCCATTAAATACTTTTAGATTAAACATGGTTAAGTTAACTGGGTCAACCCCTTTAATCCAGGATTAAATTAACCCATAAAAAAAGTGGAATAACTTAATCTAGTACAATAAACTCTTCTAAATTTGATTTTTGTATTACTAACTCTTTAATCTAACCAAATAATAATTTAGGTTAGCCAGATTAGCTACCAAATAAAAAATTAAAATTAAAAGTTAGCTAACCTAATGAAACCAAACGACGACTCATCTCCCGTCGCCGCGAGCGCTGGATGCACGCCGTCCCTGCCGGTTCCACCCCGCGCCGAACCGCCGACGCCGCAACATCCCCTCACAGCCGCTGCAGAGTCCAGACACGAAAGCCAACTCTGCCGCAGCAGGATACGCAACCGCAGCTCCAGGGACGCGACCCGACCAGACACGCCAATTAACACAAGCGACTGAAGCGAGACGAGTCACGCGACGCCACCACGCGTCGGCCTGTGCACACACCCACCGCGCCCCCGTCCGACGACACGGACACCGCACGAGCACCCGCGCCCATAGCGACGGCATCCGCCTCCAGATCCTCCCCGTTTTATCCCACCCCCCCGCCGAACCGGCAAACCACCCGCCCAATCCAACCCCCACCTCAAATAACCTGTCCACGGCCCCACCCACGCACACACCAAAAACGTAACGAACGAACTCGCACAGCCACACGCCACCGCGGCCATTGCCCGCACGCGGCCCCCACCCAACCGACCCGAAAGAACCGCGGCGGCAGCTGCAGCGGCAGCGGCAACGGCCACGGCGACGCGCACCTCCGCAATGGAGGTGGCCTCCCCCCTCCTCCTCCTCCTCATCCCCTTCCCCGCCGCCTCCTTCCAAGCCGCGGCTCCGCCTCAACCCGGCCTTCCTCCTCCTCCGCCCCGTCCCGGCCCCGGCCCCGTCCCCGTCCCCGTCCCCGACCCCGACGGCAGCTCCGCCCGCGGCGCCCGCCACCGCCGCGGCCCCTCCCCCGCGGCCCAGCGGCGCCAACAACAACCCGCTCATCTCCTTCCTCTCCTCCCTCATCCCGCGCCGCGTGCCGCGGCCGAGCCCGGGCGCCCCTCCCGCGGCGCTGCGGAGGGCGGCGGAGAAGGACGCGGAGGCGGAGCTGCAGCTGGTTGGGTGCGCGGTGCCGCTGTTCCGGCCGTACGTGGCGCGGCTGCCGTGGCACGGTGGCGCGCGGGCGTGGCTGTCCAAGATGTTCCCGCGCTACGGCCATTACTGCGGCCCCAACTGGTCCAGCGGCAAGGAGGCCGGCTCCGTCCTCTGGGACCGCCGCCCCGCCGACCACCTCGACTTCTGCTGCTACTGCCACGACATGGCCTACGACACCTACGACCAGGCGCAGCTCCTCCGCGCCGACATCGCCTTCCTCCGCTGCCTCGAGGGCAGCCGCAAGACACCCGCCCTCGACGGCGTCGCGGCCGCCGCTATCTACCGCTCCATGTGCATCTTCGGTCTGAATCACCACGCTGAACCACTCAATTCAATACCTTTTGCCCATTTCCTGTGTAGAATGTGTGCATTGCATGTATGAATGTAACATTGGTGAAAATTCTTTGGTCTAATGTGAGATTGTTTCTCTGATGCGTGTGCAGGGCTCAAGACGGTACTGATACCTTACCGGACGAACCTTGTGCGGCTGCAAACGGGACCGAATTACGCCGACGCCTTCACCGATTTTGCGAAGAGGATCGCCTCGTCTTCGGGCAGGCCTACCGGCAGCGAGAAGCAAAGATTTTGAGAGGCAAGGCAATGTGTTGTTGTCGAAGTGATTGCTCGGTGATTGAGATATAGCAACTGTGCATAGCAAGTTTTGATGAGGGGACTCATGTATCCTCCTGTCTAATCTAATTGTAGTAACTGATCAGAAACTGGAATTCTTAATGTGAATATAGCTTCGCACATGATTATATCAACAATGTGTCTCTGGCGACAAAATCAATGTAACTTAGAACAAAGCAAGGATGTTACATTGTTAAAACAGCTGATGCAAAAACAAAAAAAAATACTCAGCAACTGATTTTGTTCTATAGCAGTTCGACAGCGTCTTCCCTCAACGTCACACTCGGCGCAGGTTGTCCATCAAGTTGCAACATGCCATCAAAAACAAAAAGTTGCAACATAAATTTTTTTATTTCTTCCATTTTATTTAGATTTGACTTCCATTTCGTCCGTTGAACAGTCTGTATGACATACCAAAGAAAGCTTAGCATGATGTGCGACGATGAACGCACCTTGGTTATGGAACAAGGAATCTACGTTAACAATCTCTTCTGCATTTCATTTCACTGATTAAAGTATCAATTCCGATGGGCTTCAGAAGTGAGCCCTATTTTGAAGGAACTGTTAATCTAAAGAACTATACGAGAACACACTTGGAGCTATCAAGTGTGGAAATAATTATTTATACAGACATCGTATTGCACGTATGGTCCGTAGTTCGACGAAGGATCTAGCTTGTCCTCACATAAGCATGTGGGAACAACCTTGGGAAGTACTTGTGCTTCGCCTTGACAACCAACCAATACAAAAAGAAGCAAGGGATGTGAGCAACGGCCATAGCGAGGTACCTGCACCAGATTCGAGTTGTTGTGAGGACCGCATGGCTGATGGATAATAAGGATAAACTGAGGTGATGGGAGCACATACCATAGAGGAGCCCCAGATGATGAAACATCAAGAAATGGGTAAGGCCACCTGAATATGGTGGCACAATTACATCATCAAAGGTAATCTCAAGATGTTCTTTTTTCTTGGAGTGTGTAACAACACATCAGCCGTTATTGAATACATATATACTGAACTTCATGGAAATATTAGCAGACAAACATAGGCTATGACTAGCAGTATTCTTGAATTAGGGTACACTTTATTAAGTAGAGCACAACAACTTCTATTATCTGATAGAAAATTCTAAATTTGGTCAGAAGGTGGCTCGTATATTGTCCGTTGCAACGACTTTCACTTTACATGTAACAGTTCAGAAGATGGTAGCATAAACACCCTCAGAATATGTGCAACCACTGCAATAGCGACACATGTCTAGATCTCTTGGATGAATTATATCACATGGCCATAAAAGAGCGCATTTAACAATTCAGAATGCAATCGCGCACAAACCCTCAGAAGTCAGTATGTACAATACATGACCAGATTTCTTAGATAACCTGTCGCATGGCAATGGAAGAGCACGTTATGACACATTGCAGCATTAAACTTTTCCATTTTATTTTCTACTTTTATTTAAGAAAATTGCAGTACTAAATTTTTGTTTTTCTTACAAAGTCAATGGGATTTTAAGATATAAATGATGCTCTAATTTTGTATTTCTATGTTAACCTGCACAATGTGCATGTTTAATTTAATAGAAAGATGCGTCGGATTCACAAAAAAATGGAAAATTGAAGGCATTCCATTAAATTCTATTAAGCAAACAGTAGAGGAGAAAACCTACCAGGATAAGCCTCCACAAGCATGAAGGACCCACTGGAAGGTTACATAGCAGCAGCTCCAAAATACGAAAAAAGCCATCCGGTACCAGGGGAAAGGCTGAAACCACCAAGGTCCAAGTGTAAAGTAATTAAACCAACCAACACAAAAGGCAGAACAACATAATTTACAAGTAATCTTACCATGTTGAGAACTGTCTCTATAAGTAGAAAAACAGCATTAAGAGAGTGCATGCCATCAGTGACCTGAACGGATTTTATAGGCAAGGAAAACATAGCAAAATATTAGACAGTGTCTTCAAGGCAGCAGACTTAGTGTACATAAAGGCAGCTAAAGGCTATCATTCATTTATGCTCTATGTGGAGAGATTTAAATTTTCAAGTTATCTTTCTCGTAGACCATGACAGAAATAAGAGAAGGCCAGACCATGATGTAAATCAAGTTCAAGAAATGGATACAGATCAGAATTGAAACAATTAATCTCTAAGTATTGGCAAATTTTAATGGCACTTCTAGAAGACCTCAAATAGTAATGGCACATTTCGATTTCGACCTTTCGGCAATGGCATATATCTAATTATGCCTAGTCGCAATGGCAAAAAATAGCCTTCTTCGAAATTGATCAGTAATTTTTTTCCGCACCATGTCCGACAAGTGATATATGTCATCTATCAGCCTTCTTCGAAATTGATCAGTAATTTTTTTCCGCACCATGTCCGACAAGTGATATATGTCATCTATCATATAGCCGATTCACGATGCAGATCTATCACGTATTAGAACCGTGATAGAAGACAAATGATATATGTCATCTATCATATAGCAGATCCACGATGCAGATCTATCACGTATTAGAACCGTGATAGAATTAAGCCCCACACGTTCAACCACGATAAACCAACTATTACATAATCGGGCTGCGATAGTAGCTTGTCGCGTCCGAACAGTGTGATGGACCACCTATCACGCATTGAGGTCACGACAGAGACGTAGTCGCGCCTGCGCTGCGTGATAGGTAGTTTATCTATGCTGGAATCAAAAGGCTAACATGATGCATACATCTCATTGTCGTATCATTCATGTACAGCATCCATGAGTCATGTAGTATATGCATATATGCTTATTGTAGTCATGGAAGCATAATGCATGTAGCTCATTCTGCCTGTCATGTAGCACAGACATGACTACTCCTGTCATGACCCATGTGTGCGATAGGTGGTCTATCGTGATCTGACTGTGCAATAGCCGGCCTGTCGTGACCGATTGTGTGGGGCCCATCTCTATTGCAGATATAATGTACGATAGACCTATATCATAGACCGACTATGTGACAGGCGACAGGCGATAGGCATCACCTGTTTGGCCTATTGCGAGAGAAAATCACCATTGCAGCGTCTCAGAGGGGCTAAAACAGCCAAGAATTTTGTGTGTGTGTGGTTCCTCCAGTGGCTGGTGGGAACGGCGCTAGCGGCGGCGGCCGTTCCGGTTCTCTGCTCCCCGTTCCCACGAACGTTCCGAGAACATTCAGCCGAAAATTGTGTCCCACTTGCTCGGCTCGTCTCCGAGTCGCCCGTCGTGCTTGGCTTCGGCGTCCACGGCGCAGCTGTGCCTCTGAGTTCTACGACGGCACGTGCCCCGGCTTGCACAGGATGCCGTGTCGGAGAGGTTCGCGCGCGAGGCCGACTAACGCCTCGGTGCCGGGGTGCCCGGTGGTGGACGCGCGCTATCAAGGCCTTGGTGTTGGAATTAGCCCGAACCACCACAAATGCATGCAGCCTTCAGTTCCTGATCAGATTATCAGATGCAACCCGGCTTCTATGTATGTACGGAAACATGGGGCTTCCAGTAATGGCAGTGACAGCTGTATTGGGGTGCCAAACAAGTGAGAGCGTTGGACGGTTTACATGTTTACACAATTTTAGGGCCAAATATTATCTAAATGAAGTGAAGTGAAAAACTGGAGGCTTCTTTTCCTTTAGAATTTTTTAAGAGAATTTTCGCGTTGGACCATGTGAGTTGATTGTAGCCCATGGAAGCGAGAAGTTTATACCATAGTCAGAAAGCAATCTTGCTTGTGCACATGCACAGACAATACATGGAGAAAAAAATACATTATGAAACTAATAATCATAAATGGGTTGCGTCAGTTGACATATAGCCGTGCAATTCTATGAAACTGGAAGGGAAAAAATTGTGAGCTGAACATGGAGTTTCATTGGAGGCCCGGTCCGTTTTATTGGCAGGCGGCAGCCGATAGCAAAGTATCTTCTGCATCTTGATTAGGTCAAATTATATTTTTCTGGATCAATTTGCTGTATAAGCATTTAAAAAACGGAGTAATTGGTATCTCATGGTCCCCATGATCGATACAAACTGGAATATCTGAGTGTAAAGCTTGTAAGGGCGTTCCGCAAACTAACAAGCACATCGAATGCAAATTCAGATGTGTGTTGACTAGAAAACCCACAACAAAGAGCAGAGACCTGCCACCAGTAGACCTGAAGCATTACGAGAACAACGTCAAATACCATCTTCCCTTGACAATTTGGCACCAAAATAGTGGCAATTTTACCTGTTACCGCTTGACCCATTGGAAGCTCTTTCTTGCTTTTGCCTTTCCAGGCTTTTTCCTCTCAACCACACGTGAATCTCTTGTCAAATATCCAGCTGTTTGGAGCAAATATGAAGTCGTCAACAACTTTTGGAAGACCATATACAAATGAAAATGGACAGCCAGGCAACAGCATTTGCTGGCAAGGACGCAGTCTTGGTTTCCAACTATGCTTTTACCTGCTTTGAGATATGGACGCAGTCCTGGTTCCCAATTCTGCAAGGCTCTGCTGATCCCTAGGCGCACAGCACCAACTTGTCCTGCACTTACAGAAAAGAAATTCAATTTGGACGAGGTTTTGTGTAATGGATGAGGTATTATCAATGAAGCATGCACAAGTAGTGCCAAAAAAGTAAATGAACATAAGTAACGGGTAGAAAAGATGTGTTGTCTAAAGTACAACAATTAAAGGTGTAGGAATCCAGCACCGGAGTTGAATTGTTAAACACTGATACTTCAAAGAGTTACAAGCATATTTCATATTCTAGGATACTCAGAAACAATGTGGAGAAATATATACTCCATGATTAAGCTTTTAGCTTCTACATAATAATTATAGAAAAAGATAAAAATATCTCATCCAGGAACCCAAGAAGAACCGAAAGAGTGTATGTTGTTCAAAATTGTTTAATGCATGCCACATGCATAGCATAGAGATGTGTCATGAGTGCCAGACCAATTTCAGTATATAAAACTCATGGACTAGTGCATGTATATGTTACTGTGAGCCGAACACGTCCGTATAAAATCACACAATCAGCATACTACAAACACCACTTTCATATTGACATGACAATTCATATACCTAGCCTATTGAGAGATCATATAAGTACAGTTGTACAGAACTATGAAAACTGACCTGAGACGCCACCACCTTTCACAGTACAAGTTACATCCCAAAGCCCCAACGTCTTGGTCACGGTAAATGGGCGAAGAAGATCAGCTCGATGGTCCAAAATTGGGAAGTAAGCATCAAACTGCTTGTCGTTGACAATGAACTTGCCATCACCAGGTTGAATCCAAACACGGGCAATGCTGCACTTCCTTTTACCTGTTCCATAAGCCCTTCCTTTCTCATCGACTTGTCTTACACGTGCCTTAGCAATTTCCTCTTGCTTTTGGCGTTCTACTTCCGCTCTGCTCGATGTTGCATTCATTTTCTGGATAGCTTTATCTTGTATTTCACTTAGGGGAGGCAATCCCTTTATGCCCCTGACATCCTTCAAGAGGATCAAACTGTCAATCATATCCTCTGTGATCCCAGAGGCAGCAATGAGATCCCCAAATGCACGATTCGGACCTGCAACCAGGGAAAAAAGTTTTTTCACACTTACTTACATCTGCATGCAATGTTGATTTAGAATTCGGCATACCAGCTTGCTCAAACCAGAATAAAAATTTGTAAATCAGACATCGCAGGCAACTAATATCATACTAACTGCCCTAATCACTCATGAAGTGGCACAACACAGACATCATGAATTCATGATCACCAGAAGTGGTAAATAAACTATCTGGCTATTTGGCCACTTCTATATTGCCTTATCGCATTGGCCAGTTTACAGCATAAATGAATGGGCCTCACCTAAAGCAAACACTACAGGAGACCAACATTTACATACCAACTTCATCACGAAATAACCTTAAGCTGCATTGAAATGAATGCCATTCTAAACCACTTCCAAATGTATTATAGCTCACAAGCTCACGATCAAGTATACAAACCCAACAAGGTCATCTCTATACTATTAAATAACACCTAAATGGTATTTGCACTTTCCAATTCAAATGCAGGAATCTAGTATGATTAAATATGATACTACAGCTTAAAATTCGGTACTCAATCAGTTACTTAACTAATCCGGCACACATAACACAACCACATGCTCCCAAATTCCGTAATTACACTACCGAGAAATAAAACGCAGATATACAGATATGCATTTCTAGATCACCTTTGAGAGTCTCCATCAGCTGCTGCTCCCTCGCTCTGTTTTCCTGACGCTGCCGTTCAGCGTCTTCATTTCCCCCCGCATCAAGCTCATCGATCCCACCACCCTCGCCTGCAATCTCCTCAATCCCCTCCTCAAGCACAGCCGCAGCGAAAATATCTTCCTTCTCATCCTCCTCAACCAGCGTCCACAGCTTGCCGTCATCGGCCGAAGCCGCCTTTCCCGCCGCGGGCGCTGCCACAGCCGCATCCTTGTAGATCTCCTCGTACACGTCGCCCTTTTCGCCGTCCTCCGCGCGGAAACCCTTCGCCCACGTGTCCTCCGCAATGGCGCCCGATCCTAGTGGTGCTTCACCAGCGGCTGTGGCGGCATCGTCTACATCGCGGAAAGGGTCCGGATCGGCGGAATCCGGCGTGAAGGCCCACGGTTTTCTGGTGTCGTCGTCGCGGCCGGAGGTGGAGAGGAGCCGCGGCGAGAGGAGGCAGGCGGGGGAGGCGACGAAATGGGAGAGGAGCGGAGAGAGGAGACGAGGACGAGGCGGCGCCGCCGCCGGCGGTAGTCGTGGTTAGGGTTTGGAGACCGTGGCGGAGGTGGAGGAGGCGGCGGAGCAGCATGGTGGTGCGCGGAGGGAGGCGGGCCGACCACTCGTGGAGAGCTAGGGTTTTAGACGTATAATTCTTTTTACTTTTCTGATATCCGCTTCTTCTTGGAGAACACGGCTTCTGAGTTTGCTTACGTAACATGAACGTGAAAGCGTATTAAAGTTACTTGATTTTAGTTGAGAGACGTATATATCGAATTCCGTATCTTCCTTCTGAATACGAAGTTTTGCAGTACCCCCTGAAGTTACGTTCGTCGTACCAGACGTTATCGAAGGCTTGACTTGAAGGCATACCACCATTTCGCCTTCATCAAATTTAACTGCTGCATCTATTCTTGTTTACTTGTTGAACATTACCACGTATTAGACAGGACCATTTGAGCATTATATTTTTTATTTAGATGTTGGTAGACTTTTAAAAAATATAATTACCTAAAAGTATTTTCTTATGATAAATCTAGTAATGACATTTGTACATGACAAATCCAGATTTTTTTTTGTGTACTAGGCTATTAGCGTTCAGAGTCTTACTGGAATAACGGCTAAAACGAGCAGAGGTGGTATTAAGTATGCATCCCAATATTAAACAGCAACAAACCAAACATGATAACGTGCATTAGCATCCATGATACCATGTTTAGGCATATACAAAGGCCCAATTTGGGACAGGGAACTTTTTTCTGGAACACAGGAACAAAGAACTTCATAGAAATTTTGCAAAAGACAGACAAGAAACATTTCTGTTCCTATGTGATTTAGTAAGAATTCTAGCGCTCCACACGGTACCCTGTGACATATATCGATTTATGCAAAAGATTATATCATTAATATTTCAAGCTGAGTCTTGAGAGGATTGCTAATAATATTAAAAATATTAAACTGGTGCTTAGATATAGCTTCTTTCTATAAAAGGAAGGACCAAAAGATATTAGCTTCTTTCTGCAAAGCGGTGTACAGAACAGTGTTTTACAACAAAGTAACACAAGGTCACTTTTGAATGGAAATAGTACTACTACAAACTTGTTTCCTTTTAGTTTTGGTTGGGCGGCTCGAGTAATGGGGTGATTAGCCTACCTGAATGTTTGTTTTTTTCCACAGTTGTGCAGGTTGGTGTGAAAAGTGATTGCAGGATATGCGCCAAGAGTCCTGTGCAGGATCATATGAAAAATGATTGCAGGATATGCGCCAAGAGTCCTGTGCAGGATTGATGTGAAAAATGATTGCAGGATATGCGCCAAGAGTCCAAGAGGACGGGCTAATGTACCGCCGCCCATTTGCAATCATACGCTATCATGCAGTAAAAACTAAAATAATTAATTTATAATCATGGTCCTTGTTTTAGATATTGACATAATTTTTAACATACATCTTTAATCGGTACTTTTATATGTATGTATCAGCAAAAAATATAAAAATATATATTTAAAAATGCCTTTTATGAAAAATCTAATATACTATTTTTATCTTATCAGTCTAAGTATTTTTTAGTTTATTAATAATTAAAACTTAATTTTTTTAATTTAAAATGTCACTTATTTTAAAATAGAGACAGCATAATCCAAGACTAGTTTATGCAGGATATCGAGCGTGTTTATCAGACGGGTAACTGAGGTATGAATATTGACATATTTGCGTCTGACGCCACGGCACGTGGAAGTGCTCTCTAGTTTTCATCTACCTCTAGATCACCTGAGATCGATATCATGGCATGTGAAAGTGCTCCTTGGTTTTCATCTACCCCTAGACTAAGGGTCTGTTTGGTTGGGCTGTGGCTATTGACAAAGCTGCTATTGTCTGGCTTTCTGGAAAAGCTGTTGTGGCTGTGAGAAAGTGAATATATAGCTTTTGGTTGATCCAAATCATCTACAACATTTTAGAAAATGAGCATTGAAGTTTCAACACATTGCAAAAAGCTGGCATAAGGCAACTTTTCCAAACAGCTAAATTTGCACTGCAAAGCTCACAGCTATCGTTGGCAAAAGCTGCTGAAAAGCTAGCCGTTTGGTTGGGCTGTAGCTTTTTCCAGTGAAAAACTGATGAAAAGCCCAACCAAACACCCCCTAAGACTGACGACATGGCACATAGAGGTGGTGCCCGTGGTTCAGTCGGCATTATTTGGTGCTTCGACACGGCTAACCACGCAGCATCCAAATTTCCAAAAGTAAGACGCAATTTAATTTAAGTTAAGAAACATCATTGTATGTTCTCAGCAAAAACCGTCAAAAAATATATTCCAAAACAAATTAATCCCCACCAGTTAGTAATCCCTCCTCCTAAGAGCAATCCTAGTGCTCCACCATATACTATATCTTAAACATACTACCTAAACAAAAATATTGATGTAAATGTCTAATTAAGGAGGAAAGAGAGAGATCATATCTTAATCTTGATACAACTTTTAGCGTAGAATCTAATATAAGTTATAACTTATTTAGATATAATACTAAGATATAAATCTCTAAAAATTTTATATCTAGACACATATCAAATATATATGATATAATTTAAAATATAATACAATAGACGAGCGAAATGGACCAATCTAAACGCACCCGTCTTCCAACCGGCCACTGTAGCAGGTAGAGTAAGAGGAGGTTAAAAAAGCCAAAAGCTTCTTTTAACTACTGCCTTACACCTAATCTTCCCTCTCGTTGAGTCATACCCACTCTCTGCCTAAACCTCCTCAGCACACGCAATACAAGAGCAGAGTCTTGGGAAACGTAAAGATACTACAAACGTCATATTCTGTTGTTGATGATCCGTCTTAACAGTATATTACGTGCTTCATTATTTTAGTGCCATTGGCCTAACATAGACAGATTTAGCTAATGTATCCTGAACGGATGGGGCTATGCGGCCAAATTTATTGAACGGTACTGTGTTAATTTATTCCGCTGTGCATCCCACCTACTGTGTTATTTTAGTGTCAATGACCCAGCTGTACTAGATAATTTATTACGACATGACCCTCAAGGTCGATTTGGAACAAATGATTTTTCACATAAATTCTATTTAAATTGATCTCTCTTTTAAAATTTATGTAAAATTCACACATTCAAACAAGCTCCGACTCGGACGGCCGAACATCTTAACTCGAACACACCACGTACCTTTGTGACTAGACAATGGAACCACAGAAAATATTTGTTTGATAAAGTAACCGTTGTTCGTTTTCAACTACGACCACGTCGTTTTCCATCACGCAATGGCATTTCGACAGGATATCATCATGTGATGTAGCATAAACATTTCCAAAATAAACAAGCAGACGAGGTTAAGACAGATCCAGAGGAGTGGGGTTTAAGCTAAAGTAAGTGGACAGCGCAGCAGCAAGCTCCCCCACCCCGCCAAGTGGACTCCCAACACAGAGAGATCGCGGCAGCGCGTGTGTGCGTGCGGTCGCGTAATCGCTGTCGCATTCGCTCGGCAGCGGCCACCACGCGCGCCCACCTCCAAAAAACCCCAAGTCCCAAATCCTAACCACCGCCTAATCCCATCCCCCCACTCGAGTTGCGACCCTTCCACCGCACGCCAGATCGGTGTCGCGGCCTCACCCGCGGCGGCGGCGCGCGGTGTTGGATCCAATGCGGGCGGTGTTGGTTCTTGTGCTGGTGCTGGTGCTGTGGTAGCTGCTGCGGCGTGCGGCGCTGGTTGGTGGTGGCTGGCTGATGCGGACGATCTGAGGAGGAGGGAGGAGGGGGAGGAGCGGCGGGGATGGCGGCAGCGGCTGGCGAGCGGCAGCACCGGGGCGGCGCGGCGGCGGCGAGCGGCAGCGCGGTGAGTGGTGGCCTTCTGCTCCTCGTGTGCTCTGTCGCTGTCGGATTCCTGGCTTGCGTTTGGGGGCGCTGGGTGTGGAGTTTTGGTGCCGGTTTGGTATCTGATGCCGCGCGCGCGGGGCGAGAGGTGCTTTGCTTTGCCGTATGGATAGGTGTTTTCACTGTTTTTGGTCTTGGAGTTTTCGTGGTTGAGCTGTGGGGGCGAGATGGCGCGGAGGAGCAATGCAGCTCGGCGGTGGTGGGGTGGGTGGTGACTCTGATGCAGAAGGCGCGAGCTTGCAGGGGTTGCTTCTGCCGTTGCTGCTGCTATCGTGTTTGGGTTGGACTGGAGCCTGGAGGACGCGGAGGTGTTATCCGTTCTCAGCATGAGAGGCGGGCGTCATGGAGGATTTAATTTGGCTTGGAGTTGAGCTGTTTACTACAGGGATGTGAATGGAGATGTTTGGGTGGTTCCATTTTACTACATGATAAGAGGATGGAGGCATTCGAGAGTGTCACATGGATGCTGAAACTAGACGCTGGTTGTGTCCAATTAGTCTCAGAGATGTGTGAGGACGCTGATGTTTTTGCAGGCTGAGAGGTACTGTTTGATCCTTGAGGTGGCCTGTGATTATATAGACTTGGATATGGAGTGGAGGGAGAGTGTGAATTTAGGAGCGAGGTGAAGAATTTGCTGGAATTTTTTCTTGTTTTGTTTGTTTTTGCTCACGGTGAGCATAGGAGAACAAGCTGCGTACACTCATTGTCATTTGGAGAGCTTCCTCCCATTTCAAAATGAGGGCACTTTGCATAGTTCAATTTGTTCGTTATGTATATGTTGTGATGTATCAGATATGTAGGTTCCTATTGCACTTTGCTTTCATGGTGTTATGTTTATCTAGGTGGTGAGTACTCAGTTGAGTGACTTCCGGATGCTGCAATTTTTTTGATCGAGATAGCCTGTTGGATTTCAATAATCTGTTATTTTGCATTTGGTGTGATCATTATAACATTTCTGACATCACAATGCCCTCATAACCAGGTATATAAGAGTGGTCCTCTCTCCATATCATCCAAAGGTAAAACCATTTGCATCGTACATTTTATTTATCTTCTCTTTTCTTGGGCCATAACAATGTTTCGTATTTTATTTTATTTGAGGCAAAGCAAACATACATAAGTGTTTATTTCAAGCATTTACATTTGCCTTTAATACTATTGTTCAAGGTAATAGTAGTGACTTTCTTTTCTTTGTTCTTAACAAATCAACATCAAGCTGGGATGGATTATATGCAGAGCTGAAACATATAAAATATAATTAATGATGATGATGATGCAGGAGGTTTAGCTATGTCATTAGGATGGGGCTAGACCATGTTGAGTTGATTGTATTGACATCATGAATCCACCGTTTAAAAGAATTGTCGATTGGAGCTACATATGGGAATATACCAATTCATGAAGGGTTGAATATATACCAGTATGGCAGTATAATTAGTTTTGTTTCCTGTCCATGCCTAGCTGATGACAGGGAGCCCCACATGTGGCCCATTCCCAATTTCCCAATCTGTTTACAACATCACAGCTGTCCATATGTGTTACAGGCCAAAAGCAACAGAGGGAGTCAGAGATCCTTTGTTGTTTGCAACCAAGTTCTGCTCTGTGTTTGTCAGTTTCCTTTAATTCTTTTATGAGTTTGAGTCTGTTGTTAGCTATTAGGTTCCAATTTAGTTCTGTCCTGATAAATGACCATGGGTGCAGTTGTGGATCATCAAATTCAGAACTAATACAATCAGCTAATTTTCTCCGAGTTATAATTCATAAGCCCTAGACTGAACCTTGTCTAGGGAGATTCTTCTAGTTCACTTGTTCTAGTTGTTCAATTTATTTGATTCAAGGCTTCTCTGCCTGATCCCCTGCATTAGATGGGCTATGACATGAATTCTATCCAAATGCTACAGATAGTTTTAACATTGAAAGGAAAACTAGAATTTTGGCTACTGACAGTTTCACTTTGTTTTATCTGAAAAAGAAGCTTCGATTATATGATTTCAGGAATTGGATGGAAATCTTGGAAAAAGCGTTGGTTCATCCTCACTCGAACATCACTGGTTTTCTTCAAGAGTGATCCTGTTAGTATTCATTCTTGTTCACATTGTAAATAATGCTTTTACTGGAACACACACATTATGACTCTTAAGTCCAGTAATTATGTTTTGGTTCATCTTGTTGATCTAATAGTTCAAACACCATCTAGCATCTAGTTTGAAGCTTTTATCATATCTCTTGATCACTGCCAATCTGTACTAGATTTGATGTTCTAAGTTCTAACTTGTTTCATAATTAATGACATGTATACATACATACTAAGATCAAAATCATGCACAAGTACACAGTGTTTTGAATTTTGTGCTGGATAGCAGAATGATTACTTGGCCTTTTCTCTTTTCAATTCAATCTCAATAACATCTTCTGCAGCTGAATAGTATCATTATTTTTGCAGCTTCCATGTTGTGGTGGTAGAGCTTGTTGCTTGTTGTGGTTGCATGAGCATCTTTTGTTTTCTTCTGCTTTCTACCAACTCCACGTGTTTCTTTGCTTAAAAAGTTAATACATCAAATTATGTTCAATGCTTTCAATGCTTGATCCTTAGCTGCGTAGAACTGCTTATTCATGTTCTTGTTCTACGTTACGCCATAAATGAGGTCTAGTGGAACTACTTGTTAGTCTTTTATCATATTTTCATCCCATTCGTTGGTCCATCTTACGTTTTTACATTTGTAGCACATAATAGTTAATTCTCACTCTCTTGACAAGTGCCTGTTCTCGTCATTGCAGAATACCTTGCCCCAGAGAGGTGGTGAAGTGAACCTTAATTTGGGGGGAATTGACTTGAATAATTCTGGGAGGTATGTGTCTTAGACAAGTATTATTTTGTTTATCTCTTTGGTGCATTTTTACATGAAGATTGTTGTACTAGATATTTGTCATGTGCAGTATATACGTCTCTCTAGATAAATGATTTGTTGCTCCTTCTTTGGTTTATTTTGCACAATGTCATACTAACAATATTTCTCATTCGCAGTGTAGTGGTCAGGGAAGATAAAAAATTGCTGACTGTCCTTTTTCCAGATGGCCGTGATGGTCGTGCTTTCACCTTGAAGGTATATATTTTCCCCGTTAACTTAGTTTGACCCACTTGATCAAATGCAAGCTTTAATGCTTCTTCAAAATTTAATTAAAAGTATGTTCTATTCTTAATACAGGCAGAAACATCCGAAGATTTATTTGAGTGGAAAACAGCATTGGAAGAAGCTCTTGCACAGGCTCCAAATGCAGCTCTTGTGATGGGACATAACGGCATATTTCGTAATGACACAACAGATGCATATGAAGGAGCAGTCCCGAATTGTTGGTTCCTCGCCTATAATATTTTCATGACAAACTTAATATCCAACTGTCCTTTTTCATACCTTTCCTCCATTGACTGCAGGGAGAGAGAAGAGACCTACCAAATCCTTAGTTGTCGGCAGGCCAATTCTTCTCGCACTAGAAGATATTGATGGCAGCCCTTCTTTTCTAGAAAAAGCTTTGTGTTTTCTTGAGAAACATGGTAGGGCCAAACAGTGTTAATTCATCACCAAAGTTTGGAACCGACTGCACTTTACCATTTGATAGGCAGCATGCTCCAACCAATCTAAACATTTAATTGGAAATGTGACTATTTTCCTGCAGGGATAAAGGTAGAGGGAATTTTGCGTCAGGCTGCAGATGTGGAGGAGGTTGACAGAAGAATGCAAGAATATGAGCAAGGTTTGTGCAGTTTCCTAGTCATATTGGGAACAGTGTGATTTAATTGGTGGTGTTTCTTGGTAGTTTTCATGTCATTTACCTATTGTTCAATTAGTGCACCTGTTTCTGTTTTGTTCCAGGAAGGACTGAGTTTGCACTGGACGAGGATGCTCATGTTGTTGGTGACTGTGTAAAGGTACCTTGCTGTGATTCCTGTTATGTTGTTTCTCCAAATGTTCATAGATGTCATAGAGTTTGAAATTTTCAATAGTTCATCTTCTGCTCGTGAACCATATTCATGTAAACATACATCTGCAGCATGTTCTCCGTGAGCTACCATCTTCTCCAGTGCCTGCTTCCTGCTGCACAGCATTATTAGAAGCTTTCCGTAAGTGCTCTATTCATGTTAACCTAAATAGATCTTGCTGTGAGAAATGCCTGTCAGGGAAGTCAATGAAATTACCTTTTTCTAATCATAACCTTGGCACCTTTCAATAAATATAAGCAAATCCACTAGTCTACATGATATTAGAATAAACATTTGCAGTATGTTAGTTACTACAATTAACCATAGAGGATGTCTGATTTAATAATATTTGAGCTTTGACCGCTTTACACACCTGTAGGTAACTATACACTCATACCCCTTGGGTTGCCAAGTACATCTTTTTAAGAAGGAAGGGAGGATGGTCTTTCTTCTGTGTACCTTTCTATTTGAGGAAAAATATGGATTGAACTGTTGTATTGATGTTTTTTTTAGAAAATGCACACACAACCGTTTGCGTATCTTTTCATTAAGAGGAGAAGCAAATAGGTACAAGAGTGTGGCAAAACAAGATTGCCAGGAAAGCCCAAGACCCAAAGGAAACATACAAGGCAACACAACTCTGAAACTAGGCTATAGCAAACTAAGCTAAAGCCAAGGCTAAAGCTAGAGCTAGAGCTACAGCCAAAACCGGCAACTCCTCATGAGGGCTCATGTAAGCGGAAATTATACTCACAACGCCAATGCTCCGCCTCCTCCTTGATATCACAAACAAGTGAGGGAAGGTCCTTGCTTGCTCCATGGAAGGCCCTGCTATTTCGTTCCTGCCATATCAACCAAACCATAGGGACGACCATGGCATCAAAATCCTTCCTCCGTTGTTTTTGGACTTGTTTGTGCTTGTCCAGCCACCAGTCCTCCAGAGTGTCCCCGGCGGTAGGGACTGGGCAGGTGTGGCCCGCCCAGGAAAGGAGGATACTCCAAATGTGCCTAGTCCAAGGGCAGCAAATAAAGAGGTGGTCAACCGACTCCAGCTCTTGGGAGCAAAGAGGGTAGACCGTATGGCTGGGGAGGTGGTGGCAGATAAAGCCTGTCAACCGTTCAATAGCGATGCTGCAGGGCAAGCCAGAGGAAGAAGCGACACTTTCAACGACGCACGAGCTTTCCAAAGGATCTTATGGCACGGGAACCCGGTTCGCCCAAAAAAGAAAGCACGATACACCAACTGGGCTGAATACTACAGAGAAGGGGATCAACACCAAATGACCACATCTTCCTGGCCAGCAACAAGGGAGGTGGTGCAAATCCGGTCCCAAAGCGTGAGGTAGTCCACTAAGATAGGAACCGTGAGCGCCTTGCAGATCTCACGAACCCATGCTTGATTGTCGAGAGCCTGGGCAACCGTTTGGGTGGCAGATGAATCACAGACCAGAGAGAGGGCGCAACGGATTGCACAGACTCGCCGTTGAGCCAGGCGTCAGTCTAGAAAATGCTCACCAACATTGTGGTAGCGGCCAGAACATCTGGACCACAGCCTCTTCATGCTGCATGGGCAGTCCTCTCCAAGTGCTTGACTAGTCCGTACGTTGTAACCACATCCAACGGATACGGGGGGTGTAGCCGAGCAACTTAAGGTCAAGGACGCCTAGACCACCATAGTGGAGAGGGGCATAGATGTGGTTCCAAGCAACAAGAAAATGACCCCCAAGAGACCACTTTGATCCCTCTCCAAATGAATGCTCGACGGCATTTGTCAATCACCTTGAGAAGCCAAGCGGGGATGGAGAGCGACAACATGTGGTACATTGGCTTGGGGGAGAGAGAGCACAGATTTGGCCAGCACCGACCACCTCGAGTAAGCATATCGGCCTTCCAGCTCGGAAGCTTAGCAGGCACCTTGTCAAGGAGCGGCTGCAGGTCCTGCTTGTGAAGCCTGGTAATCGACAAAGGCAGGCCAAGATAGGTACAAGGGAAGTGCTTGATGGTGCAGGGAAAGGTCTTAAGGGCCATGCTCATCTCCTTGTTTGAACACTGGATAGGGGTGAAAGTGCACTTTTCCACATTTGTTCAGAGGCCCAAGGCATCCCCAAAGCACTCCAACAACGCACTGACTGCCTGGGTATTAGACTAGGTGGGGGACAGGACGACCACAACATCATCCGCATAGAAGCGAAACGCGGTGCTGTCTCATGACCCAGCGGCTAGAAGAGGTGGGAGGTCTTCGCCTTGTGAAACATGGCATTGAGGGCCTCCATTGCCAGGATAAACAGCATGGGCGAGAGAGGGTCTCCCTGGCAAAGCCCTCGACGATGCTAGATTTTTGTCCCTGGGACACCATTGAGGAGGATTCTTAAGTTGGAGCTCGTAAGGAGGATTGCAATCCAATTCCGCCAACACTGGCCAAAACCAAGGTGTGACAAGACCTCCAACAGGAACGGCCAAGACACCGTGTCAAAAGCACGTGCAATATCCACTTCGAGGAGCAACCGAGGTAGCTTCTTGGCATGCAGGGCTTTGGCCGCAAGTTAGACATAGCGGAAGTTGTCCTGGATGCAACGGCCCTTGATAGTATTGATGTTGTAGGCTAAGAGCGACATATAAATAGTATGTGAGCACTCCTGGTCTAGAAAAACCAATGTGGTACTAAACCTAAACTAATACAAAATCAGACCACACTCGAACATTTGGTACCTAGCATGTAGCTGGAGCGGTTCTACCGTCCCTCTAGCCCGGGCAGCTGCCCAGGCTTGCCAGCGGCGTGACGTCGTCGGGTAAAATTACATGGCGATCTGCATGAAAGAATAACATCCTAGACACCTTGGCTCATGGTTGCCCAGGCTTCAAGAAGTTCCTGGGTCAGCTACTGGCATGTAGCATGCTCCTGTTATAGCCGTTGATTAAGGTTATCTGTATTTGCACTTTAACAGATAGTTAACATATGAAACTTCCTGATGCTATTTATTTAAAGAATGTTTGCAGAAACCAAATGGTTGATGTTAACCTAGTTACCTAGCTGGGTTTCTTTTTTGTATGTGTAAATTCTCAGTTTTCTTTGCTTCCATATCTTGTTAGTTAGCATTTTTTTTCTCACTTTTTTCTGGCTTGTCTAGGTCTGGAAAGTAAGGAATCTCGGATAAGTTCTATCCGTGCAGCCATATCTGAGACATTTCCCGAGCCTAATAGGCGGCTGCTACAGAGGTTAGTTTGGTTTTTTTGTAATGGGGATATCTTTTGTGTCTGAGTTGTCTTTTACCTGCTGGGATATCATGCTGAATAGTACGTTATAAATCTAATTCCTTATGTGATCAAGCATATGGTGAACATTTTGTCTTCATTAAAAGTATGCAATTGGAAATAACAATAGTAGTGTACCATTCAGACTTGCTAGCAACAACATTTATCAGTTACCAAGCTAATTCTTCAATTAGCTCATAAAACTAACGCTTGCAGAATTTTGAGAATGATGCACACTGTTGCTTCTCATACTACTGAGAATCGAATGACTCCATCAGCAGTTGCTGCTTGTATGGCTCCTCTCTTGCTGCGTCCACTTCTGGCTGGTGAATGTGAGATGGAAGATGACATAGACATGAATGGTGACAGTTCTGCTCAGCTAATTGCTGCTGCAAATGCTGCTAACAGTGCTCAAGGCATTGTCACTACTCTCTTAGAGGAATATGAGCGCATATTTGATGTAAGTTTACCTGATGCTGTCCCAGAGTCCAGTTCCCTGATGATACTATTCTGGACAATTTAGGCTGATGCACTTTGTTATTTTTTTTCACGTACAATAAAGACTACTTATAATCATGTTTATCACTTTTACAGGATGAACACCCTAGGTGTTCATTGTCACCTGATTCTCGAATTCAAGATAGTGGAAGTGAAGAATCTACAGATGATGAAACTGTGGATGTCAAAGACAATGGGTTTTACGATGCAGAAAATGATGTAGATCAAGAATTAGATGATGCTGAACGTTTACTGAGCGGAAAATTGAGTGAAAGCAGTGCATTTAATGGTGGTGGTGACCTCTATGACTACCAGGTTTGATATGCTTTGCAATTCTCAAGTTTCTAATCTGTAATAATTTCTGATTTGATACCAATCATATTTGCTTTCTATATTTTAAGATAACCGAAGGAAAATGTATTTTCTTAAAAAAATTCCACTTTCACTGACGATCTTTTTTTTTCAATATGTTGCATATTGTCACTCAAGTTTTGGCTATAATATCATAATTTATACAGCTTGTCTCCCCTGCTGTTTCCTGTATTTTTTTATTATGTTTTAAAAATGTTTGTGGTGTGAAGCATTCTGAGTAGTCCAATCAGAAACTGACTTGGTTTTCATTTTTATTTGATTAGCAATTTTGTTTATCTGTCAATATTTGAGAACAGGTAGTTCACGGTGATGATTCAGACGCTGAACCTTCTGTAGAAGATAAGGCTTTGGAAGCAAAATTGGGTCTCAATGATGCTCCACATACTCATTTAACTCAAAGTGGCACGATAAGTGTCCAGAGATCACTGAGTGAAGAGGATCCATCAAATCTGGTGTCCAGTCATGAGTCTCCATTGTCAATGGGAGAGATTCTGTCTTCTTTGGATGCAGGAATTCCTTTGCCTGGTCCTGGAGCTGAATTTTCTGTAGACAGGCAGTCCATCAAATCCAATGAAACTCAGCTGCATGTGAAGCGTTCTAACATTTGGGGACGGAATAATGTAAGTGAGGAGTCTTACATTTTGCTGTCTTTCCTTATAGATTCATATTAGTTGAATGAAAGTAACATTTATGACCATTGTCTTGTGATTTTCTGATATTTAAAAAATATTTATGGTTTTATCAGGGAAATCATTACCAGAAAACACCCCTCTAGAAATTTGCCTTGTTACTGTTGGAGAAGATTTTTTCTTTTTGACATTATGGATTTAAACATATGGTTTATGTAGGCAAGAAAGAGCCAACAGTCGGAGTTTGTTGATCCATCAGGAGAAGAAGAGTAAGTTCCTCTTCATTTCAAGTACTAAATTCCTAAACTAAAATTTTACATGATTGTTTCGTATAAATGGTCAGAATTGCAGAGTTCGGTTATTGTTGAAGTTCTATTATTAATAACTGTGCTCCTAATTATGTGTCCTGGGGCAATTTTTCTGTTATTTGCTTAGCTAAAAATACTTCCATTTGATCAAAATATGTTGCCACCACTGTCTATGATAATGATTGTTGCAGAGTGGACCTACTGAGAAAGTTGTTTCTGTGCTAGCTTTATGGCCTGTACTACCATAGATGGGTGATGAGATAACTGAACATGCTTGTTTTGTAGTTTTTGACTTTTCATTGGATCACCAATACCAGCATATTAGTGAATGATTGATTTTATACTAAACTATTTACCTATGCAAATAAACCTTTCAGGCTTGCTATCCAAAGACTTGAGATCGCAAAGAACGATCTACAGATCAGGATTGCAAAAGAGGTGCAAAAGGAACGCATATACTCTTCGTTATAGGATTTGTGATTTGTGGGAATCTTGCAAACTAACTGGAAATTCTTCTCAGACTAGAGGTAATGCAATCTTACAGGAGAGTTTGGAAAGAAGAAAGCAAGCACTGCACGAACGCCGTTTGGTGCTGGAACAGGATGTATGCCATATTCTTTTACCATGCGAATCATCTTCTTCATTTCACGCTTATGATGGAAATTTACTCATCTGTATAAATGTTCTTCTGTTGCAATCCTTGTTCAACAGTTTCTCATGTAATATTAAACAATTGTCTGTAGGATTTAGTGATAGTATGTTACTTTGTTTGACCCCAATTGTTTGTACATCTAGGTGTCAAGGTTGCAAGAGCAGCTGCAGGCTGAAAGGGATCTTAGAGCTGCATTGGAGGTTGGATTAAGCATGTCTTCTGCACAATTTTCTAGTTCGCGTGCTATGGATTCAAAGGTACTCAAATTTTAAGCTAGTTGATCAATAATGATCACTAAGTTTTTTATGGTGTCTAATATCTTTGCCTTAAGACGAAGGCAGAGCTTGAGGAGATTGCTCTCGCAGAAGCTGATGTTGCAAGGTTAAAGCAGAAGGTTGCAGAGCTACATCTCCAACTTAATCAACAGCGCCAACACCAATATGGCTCTTTCGTAGACAAGAAGGATCGTCATCAACATCGTCCAAGTCATCTCCAACAGTAAGACTGATTAATGTATTCTTCATAATTATCATTCAGTTCATCTGTCTTTGGACTACATGTCCATAACATGTTTTTTTTAAAAGGGAATACATCAGGGTAGAGCCCAGCTGTTAGTATATTAAATTAGAAGTCAAAATATTAGGCGCAACCCACCTCAGGGTGTAATCGTGCAACCCAACTTTGGTTGGGGCATCAAATCAACATGAAAAAAATTCGAAAAATTGATGATGTAATCTATGGAGTGCTGTATCACCTTTTAAAATTTCAACTTCAAACTTAAAATGTATATGAAGGGGAAAAGATAAAATTGCTGTGAATAGTAGCACCTGTCTTTTTTCATTTTATCTTTTGATTTGTCATTTTTTGTCACTCTTAACAGAAAATGAATTTCAGTTTGAAATTTATACATATGAGTAAATTGAGAAGTACATGTATACTTTAATTTAATTTTTTTTTCCATATTGACTTGGTGCATTGCACCGACCTGGTTGCATGATTACACCTGAAGGGGTTGCACCTGATACGTTGCCGCTAAATTAATATATAGGGTTCTCTTAAAACATTAATATATAGGATGGTATAGTAGATGCCCACAAAATTGTGAGCTACATATTTTAGTAACAGAAGCAGGATTTCCATAGTCAGATATTGTATCAGTTTAAAGCATATGCTTTATCAGTTGGACATGTTCCATTATCTAATTATGCCAATATATTAACAACTGCAAATATTTTATTGCCGTCAGGAACTTTGTTCAACCAGGGTTTGATATGAAACTTGCTTTCTGTAATCAAGAGAAGAAGCAGAGGAACGAGGTTTGCTAAAAATCCCCTTAATCTGCTACCCTTAAAGTCTCAGCAATGAAACCTAAAGAATTCAACTCCAATAAATTAGTTGACATCAGCTCCATTATTCATTGCACTTCCATAATAGTTTACAAAGCTCAACCTGTTTTAGTTGCAAAAGGGCAAGCCACCAATGAGTATCTTACCTAACATGATGTGAACTGGCATTGCATGAGGATGATACTTAGTCTTAAGACATGCTATTGCTAACATTCTGACAGGAGAGCTTGGCGGGTGCATCACACTGGAGAAGCATCAAGCAACATGTGTTACCGCATGGTTCTTCAAGGCCCTTCTCGCGGAAGCACTCCTTGGACGCCTCTTCGAGCAATTCAAGGGAGACATCAACAAGCATGCCAGCGGAGAGAGGTTCCATGTCAGCGAACATCCCAAGGGCAACGGAGGTATGGGAGACCACTGCATCTTAAGGTTGCAGCAGTGTTAAAACAGGCTCAACAAGCACACCACTTTCTATTTAAGACTGCCAAGGTTTTCAATTCTCTTGTTGTGACACAGGGCATCGAATATGGGAGGCAACCCCCGGTGCCGTCGTCCACTCTGGTCGAGCTAACGACGAGACTGGATTTCTTCAAAGAACGGAGGTCGCAATTGATGGAACAACTCCATAGTCTTGATTTAGGACATGGATCAGCATCGCATGGTTTCCCATACAAGTCTTCATCCCCTTGGAACAGTCCAAGATAGGAGGTTCTCACGTTTGTATATTCTTGGTAAAGAATATTTCCCCCTTCTTTCCTAGTTGTAGGAGCTGCTTGCGAGAATGTATATCCCTTCTCTTGGTTTTTGTTGTTGCATGCAGCAGCCTCTTCTGAGTGTGATTTTGTAGTGCCTTTGTAACATATTGTATGTAACGAGTTAAAGGGGATCACTGACACTTGTTTTCCCATGTCTTTGCAATATATATATGTGTTCCCTGGGGTGATCTTCCAATATTTGCAAGTGGCTAAAGTGAACCGGCCCGTTAGAGCCGCCAATTATTTTTGTGTTTCCTCACCTGTGCTACCAATGCCAATAAGTCACGTAAAATTCTGAAATTTTTGACAACATTGACATATATACAAATCTGGATTCGATAAACAAGAATTGTTGATTGCCAGTTCGGCATGTAGAAAATTTTACCACGCCAAACATCATATTCTAGCCTTAACACCGATCAGACCACGGGCGTGAATCCAAGTGCAACAGCTCATTAATTCATGAAGCAATCTGTGAAATCCTACTTCACCGTACACTGTATTCTGTACTGTACTAGAGCACATGCAACTTGCATGCCCACCACTGGACGCGTATAAATGTAAGAACTAGTGTTTCCAGAACAAAAAATATAACCTAGTAATTCTCCCATAGCACCAACATTACTAGGTTTTCTCTCCTTTTCTATGCAGATATGGTACCAGTAGTGGTGCAAGACAAACCTGACGGTAGAAGAGATATGAGAGGAACTCCCAAGTTCCTCAGCCGAGCCTCATGCATGGAGAGGGTGCGAGAGGCTGAGGATTGTAGGAAAAATGTGTTCTCAGTTATAGCGTAAAATGCTTCTCGTAGACACTTCTAAGAAGTTCGGTATTTGTTTGAACTTATACTTCTAAGGCGGAAGCATAAGTCCAAAACAAGAGGGGGCATGTATGGCTTTCCTTCCTAGGATGTTTTGAGTTTGAGTAAATATCAGCAAATCATAACAATTAGGGCACAGATTAACACACAGCAAATCACGCAGAGCTTCCAGGCGCAGCTGAGACAGTTCCCCTGCACATACCTCGGGCTACCACTACACACCTCCAGACTCACCAAAACAGATGTGCAACCGATCCTTGACAAGCTTTCCTCCAGGCTTGCAGGTTGGAAAGGGAAGTTCCTTTCGAGAGCAGGCAGATTAACGCTCATAAACGCAGTCCTATCGCCATGTCTAGTTTACTTCCTCTCAGCCTTCAAGATAGACAAAGGAATAGCAAAAAAGTTCGAGAGAACCATAAGAGCTTTCTTATGGAAGGGGGAGGAAACCTGCTCGGGAGGACACTGCCTAATAAACTGGAAGCAGGCATGCCGACCGAAATCCCTTGGTGGATTGGGAGTCAAAGAGTTACAAAGGTTCAGCACCGCACTCCGTCTCCGGTGGCTATGGGGGGAATGGAACAACGAAAGCAAACCATGGAAGGGTCAGCCAACCCCATGCAATGAAGCAGACAGAGCTGCTTTTGACGCCTCAACCAGAATACACATTGGGGACGGCCTCACGGTGAAATTTTGGACTTCCAGGTGGCTTCAGAACACCGCACCGCGTGACATTGCCCCAGATCTCTTTATGCTTATCAAGAGGAAGCAGCGTACAGTGGCTCACGAGCTAGAAGACAATAGATGGTTACGACCCCTACGGGCTATCAACACGGCATCGCCCTTTGGAGATTAGTTCAAAACCAACACCTAGACAGCCAAACGCCAGACCATGCCTCCTGGAGATGGACGCAAGATGCACAGTATTCTGCGAAATCGGCTTATGAGTTCCAGTTCACAGGATCATTCGCCAAGTTTGACACCTCAACCATATGGGCAGCGGAAACTGAACAAAAATGCAAAATCCATATTTGGCTTCTTATACAACAAAGGATCCTAACAGCAGATAAGCTTCAATTAAGAGGGTGGCTTAACGGCACAACTTGCACGCTGTGCGGGTCTTACACAGAAACCGCCCTTCATATCTCTATTAGATGTGCATTCGCCCGACAGGTGCTCCGTAGAGTGACCACCATGAATAACCTTCCGCATGATAACCTGGTTCATCAAAACCAAGACGACCTAATCGAGTGGTGGTAGTCTAGTTGCACGGCGAGAACGAAGACAGACAAGAGAAGATTCTACGGCATCCTCAGCTACGCGCTCTGGAACATTTGGAAGGAACGAAATGCTCGCATCTTTCAAGCCATTTTTACTGACGTAGATCGTGTTGTCCTCAAGGCGCAGGAAGACATCAACTCTCGTAGGCTTGCTTTCTGCAGAACGTCGAGTGATACCGGAGACCCTCCTTGTTTTCTCTGAATTTCTCTTGATGTTATGAGTTGCCTGATAGTTTTCTGTTTGTAATACCCAAATCTTTATTTTGTTATAATTCGTTCTAATCTATGAGAAAGGCAGAGCTCCTGCCATTTTCTTCAAAAAAAATTAACAATTAGGGCAGTAGTTACGTAGAATCACAAGTTTTAGATTTTCCCCCATTTAACCACACCTATTGGGGTAAGTGTTCTTTACAGGCCCTAAACCGTTCAATTCAACGCTATTGAGGACGTTTCTGACATAAGGAGCCCACATGTCATTGCTTACGTGGTGCAGAGAAGCATAGCGGCTGCCACTACACCAATCCACGTCAGCAATCTTTTTGCGAAGCCGAGGAACCAATCCAATCTCTCCTACTCCCACCTCCATGGAGGCGTAGGGGCAGGACAAGGCGAAGGAGGAGGGGCGGATGCATGCAGATGCTGGTGGGGTGGGAGTTCTTCAGTAGGATGGTCGTGATATGGAAGCCGCAGTCGAGGAACCACAACCGGCACACCAAGGTGGAGGGCCATGGGTAGTGGATTCGCATACCGGTGACATGCGCAACTAAGATCTTCTAGCTCACGCGGGATCTAGAGCACAAATCCGTTGGTGAGACCATCAGGTGGCTGCTGCAGCAGTCGGAGTCGAAGATAATCACAAGGTGCTTTGCATTCCCACCTAGTCCTCGTCCTCCTCCGGCCTAGAATCCTCCGCTGTGGTCGATAGCGAGGAGTCCTCGGCCAAGCGCCGGCGCAAGCTGCAAACCACATGCCGTGCGGCTGGCGCGGTGGCGCCCGTGGCCGACTACTCCGTTGTCGCCGACCCTCTCCTACAAGGTGGAAGCGACGAGTCGATCTCCATACCTAGCGGCCTTGCTCCCATCATCACCACCGCCACTCACCAGGGCCTCGTCCCCGTCTTCATCGTCCCATCTACCGGTAGCCCGATCACCGCCGGTGCCGACCACATGATCCCGTAGGCCACCGTTGTGTGGATCGTCCTGCAGCCAGCCGACGCCACTTTAGCAATCTTATATTAGAAACGATGTACTTATTTGCGCCACGTAATCAATTACATGTGAGCCCCTTATGTCAGACATGTTGTCAGTATTAAATTGAAAGGTTTGGATTTGCAGAGAACACTTACCTCAATAGTTGTAGTTAAATAAAAAAAATTCAAAATCTTATAATTCTATGTAACCTCTGCCTCAATTATTGTGCTTTGTAATACTCCCTCCAATCGCAAATGTAAGTTGTTTTTTATTTTTCACAGTCTCCAATACAAGATTTTAACTGTAATTTTTATTCATAATATATTATAGAAAATAATATGAAGTGCATAGAATGAAATAATTTTGCAGTAGAAATCTAATGATATTATTTTCATAAGTGTATCATTATATTTTGCACCTATTAATTATCAAAATTTAAAAAAAATTAAGGAGCATTTATTACTCTCTTAGTTTTGACCCCCTTCACCAGGAGGTTCAGTTCTCTCTCCTATCACCGCCGATCCCAACCCCACCGCCTCTAACGCGCGTCGCTGCCATCGATGGCCTCCTCCTCCTCACCCTAAGGTCCACTCAAGCCTACTGTTGACCTCCTTCTACGGGTCGCTTCGTCCCGCAGTCCGCCGCCGTCACCAGCCTCATCCTCTCCTCCAGCGTCTCGTCATCATCATCCTCTCCAGTTGGTAACTGGTAATAAGGCCTCAACTCAAGCTGCTTGTATTTGTTTGTGTGCAGGGTCTGTAGATGTTGTGTTGTGTAATTGCATCGACCCTTGGTCATCCTCTGTGCTGTATTGTCACCTTGTTGGATTGTATTGCGGATTACAGATGACAATGGATTGGCTGCCTCTGACGCTGGAGGGAAGGGTTCACCTTGCCAACAGGCTGATGGTACTTTTCCAAGTGTTGAAATAATGGAGCCAGAGATTACCCTTCCGGAGGTACTATGTAATGCTGCTACTACTAGATGCATATTTATTTATTTATTGGCTTAAAGTAATTCGGTACTCAATCTATGTTTGCTTGATAGAATAAACATAAATTGAATCAGTTAGTGCTTTGTCCCTGCTGTTAATTCCAACAAGTCACATTACCAACACCATTTCAATGTTTAATTTTTTCCTACCATGCTTCTGCAGGATATCCTTTACAAGATACATGCTCTTATGCCAATGCAAGATGCTGCTTGCGCTGCCTACTTGTCTTGTGGTTTTCTTCGCTCTTGGAGATGCTATCCCAAGCTCATATTTGATATGAGGGCACTAGGCAAACAGACAAGGATTTTATCAATACAGTTGACCACATCATGTGGAATCACTCTGGCATTGGGGTGGAGATGTTTAAATTGCGAACTCGCTCTGATTTCAATGTGCATCCAAGTTATCTTGATCTCTGGCTGCAAGTTGCAATTACACCTGGGATCAAAGAATTTGTGCTATGGCTCCCCATAAACAAGAAGATGAAGTACAAATTTCTGGGTTCACTTTTATCTCGTGAGCGGGCAAACTCAATTCAGTCTTTTCACTTCAGTGGCTGTGCTTTTCATTCTGTAGACAAAATTGTTTGCTTGAGTAGTTTGAAGACTGTTTATCTGTGTGGTGTTGGTATTACTGGAGAGGAGTTATGTCTCCTTCTGTCCAACTTCTTCGCTTTGGAGTGATTGGACCTCAAGTCCTGCTATGATATACGTTGCTTAAAGATACCACATCTGTTGTCGAAGCTTAATATCCTGGATGTGCAATCTTGCAAAATGTTGCAGATGATTGAATACAGTGCTCCAAACCTCTCCATCTTCAACTATGCTGGCCCCCCAATATTTATCTCGCTTGGAGATTCATCGCAAGTGAAGAAAATGCAGATGACAAGTACGGTGTGCCTAACCTGCTCCATTTTGCTAGTACCAAGCTTACATCCATTGTGCCAAATGTCCAAATTCTTTTTCTGTACTCACTTCATGAGGTTAGTGTTAGCATTGGTGTACTGATTTGTTGATCTATGCTTTAAAAGTTTCGCAGAACAACTGTATGCATATAAACCCTGATAAGTACAGGGGATCTTTTTTCAGATAGTCAGTATAACGATGGTGCTTGGCAAATTCCTCCACCTAAAGAATTTGGAGATAAAGCTTTTATACCAAGCCGTTCTCCAGATTATGACTTCTGTTCTTTGGTTTCTTTTCTTGATGCTTCTCCTACCTTGGAGCCTTTCGTCTTGAGTGCAAGTCATTCTTCATTTCCCAAAACTTTTTTCTGTGAACTAATTATCCATACATTATCTCTTCTTGAATACAACTAGACTGATTAGTTTGGCTCATCCTGAATTCTTCGTGGTGAATTATCCTGTACTTCTTCCTTCTAAATGTTCTATTACTTAACTATTATGCAGTGGATACAATTAATTACACAACAAGGATGATACCCTATTACCTTGGTAAACTCATTCTTGCTGTAAATCACTTCCTCTTGGTGTTGATTTTTCTTTATTGGATGTCCTTTGGCTGAACTTTAACGGCCAGTTGACTTAGTATGCTGTTTGTAAAGATATACTATGAATACTGGATGACCAGTTTTGCTAAAAAACTGACATCGATAGCAAGCCTATGCAGGTAGAGTTGCCTACCACAGGGCATGATTTGATTCCTGGAGTCAATAGTGGCGGCTCATTGGCAAGGTGTGTTCTGAAACACCGCCATGATAAGCTCAAGAGTGTGATTATCACTGGCTTTTGCCCTTCGAAGGCCATGATTGAGCTAATAAGATGTATTCTTGAGAATGCAACGTCACTAAAGTACCTTACGTTGGACACTACTCATGGGCATCATAGGAGGAGGTTTGGCAACTGCTTCCCCTTGGGTAGGGAGGCAGTTATGGAAGCCCAAAAGGTTCTTGAGGCTATGAGGACATATATTGAGGAGAAAGCTCCCTCGAAGATCGACTTCAGGGTTCTTTTTTTTTGAAAGAAAAGGCAGGAGCTCTGCCATTCTTTATAGAAGAGTGAAGTTTAAAATTACAGTCTACAGGAAGAGTAACAGGGACAGCGACATCCTCAGCTGGAGCTGAAGCTCAGCACGCCCAAAGGAGCACTCGATTAAAGAAGGACCTCTTACGGCAATACAGAGGCTGCGAAACTATGGCTAATTACGAAAATAAGACTTCCTCCTCGGACGCATGGAAGGCGCACCTCCTCATCTTGATGTCGTCCATCACTCGGGACGTTACCGCATCGACTGAGCTGAAAATCTTGTTGAAGATCCGGGCATTCCGCTCATTCCATATATTCCAGAGTCCATAGATCAGCATGCCGAAAAACCTCTTTGTGTCCTGCTGGAGGACACTGGGGTTGCGTGAGTTCCACCAAGCTTGCATGGTGTGGTTGGTATTAGAGTCTGTAATCAGGTCCGAGACTTGGATGCCTTGCATCGATGCTAATCTGCGCCATACTTGTTTAGCGAAGGGGCATTGCAAGAACAGATGTATCGCCGATTCTTCAGCTGATCCGCATAAGGTGCATATCACCCCATTAGGCCAGCCTCTTCTCTGGAGTCTATCGGCTGTCAAGAGCTTGTTTTGAAGAAGCAACCATAGATGAATTTTACATTTATGTTCAGCGCTAGCAGACCAAACATTTTCCGTTTGGATTCTTGAGATGAAGCCTTCGAGTTGAATGTTATACGCCGAGGATGCTGAATATTGTGCTGATGAAGACCATTTCCAGGCGATTGCGTCTGATCGCTCCGGGTTTGTCGGCGTTTGGCCTACCAAGCTCCAAAGCTTGATGAATTGATGGATTTGCTCTCTGGAGTTGATGCGCCTAAATTGCCTGAGCCACCGGTTGTTCTGAAGTTCGAACTGAACCGTTCTGCTTTTCCTTTTGGTGAGAGCAAAAAGAGATGGGGCTATATCTTTCGGTGCCATTCCGTTTATCCATCTGGATTCCCAGAACTTTGCTTTGTCCCCTCTTCCAACTGTGATTTTCGTTGAGGCATCAAACAACGATCTGTCCGCCAGGCTGCATGGGGTTGTCTGGCCGCTCCATGGTCTGGGATTTTCGTTCCACTCCATCCAGAGCCACCGTAGGCGTAGCGCCGTGCTGAACAAGCTGATGTCTTTGATCCCTAATCAGCTTCAGGCGTTCCGCTCCCTCGAAGATCGACTTCAGGGTTCTTAAGCGTTGCAACTGCGATAAGTGTCAACAATGTTCAGTTACGCTGTTATGTTATATAGATTACGTTTTTCCTTCTGTTTGTTTATTAAGTGTAACCTTGTGCATTTGAGCATTTGACTTGACAGGATGAAGTTTTGTTCACAAATGTATGTGGTTTTGTAGTTCCCTAGGCACATTTCCTTCTACTCTTCCTATTATACCCCATCATTATTACCCCAATCAATAAGTAAATCTTCTTCCCAGTGCCATTAATTCATGCACGGATGAGCTGTCACTTGATTACTCGGAGAGACAGCATGGAAATTGGTGCACGTGGGAGTAAGAGAGGTATGATGGTCGTTTGAGCTTGCTCATTGTCTCACATGTTCAAGTCTAGTTTTTTTTTCCTTCGATGGTCAAACGGCGCCCCGGGATGGGGGCGGCATTATCGTTGAAGAGTTGCATCGAGTAGCGCCTAATTACAGCATAGACATGAGTTGCATAGACAGAGTTACTTAGGGGGTATAGTAGGAGCGCCGCTGAGGCAAGTGATCCAAGAACGTGGGAGACGGAGGCACCAGCGTCGACGCAGTGTATGCGCTCTGCCTTGGAACAGAGCATTCATTGCACGTTGTTTTTCTTCCTTTTATCCTCCCTGTTGCACCACCCACAAACACAAAGGCCCGTACAAGCACGTAGGTATTGAGGACGGTGGCGCTCGCTGGTTATGCGTGAGTCGGCGTAGCCACCGCTTCGATGACCACCGACTTGGCCGTGTCCGAGCGAATATTGCAGTATCTACAAAATTTTACCATGCCAAACATCGGATTTTGGCATTAACATCGATCAGACCACGGGCATAAATTCAAGAGCAACAGTCCATTGATTCATGAAGCAACATGAGAAATCCTATTTCAACACTTTATTCTGTACTGTACTAGAGCACATGCAACTCGCATGTCCGCCATTTGACGCGTATAAACGTAAGACTAATGTGTCCAGGACCAAAAATATAATTACACAAGGCAATAATCATGTACAAGAAAGCAGCAGTTTAACGGGGCCTTGCAACCTAGCGTCAGGAAACCAATTTACAGGGGTGGGCTACCTAGGGTTCAAGAGCGCGCAGAAGAATCCTCGATCGTTCTGCGAACTCATTTTCAAAAAGATGCCTTGGGCAGAACTTCCACAAAATTGCAGCCTTTGGGGCACTTCGTTCGCGGTCAGGAGATCTCACTTGCACGTATCGTAGGAATGGACAACTTCGGAACGCCTTCCTTTTGAGTAACTTCGATCATTTCACGGATTGCGGTTGGCTAATACTTGATCACTTCGCGGATTGTACTGCAGTTGCTTGCTTGGCAAGTACTCTCTCAAACTCAGCACAAGCTTCAGGCGAGTCTTCTTCACTGGGTGGTACCAATTGCCAGAAGAGTGGCAAATATGCCTCCCACTCATTCAAAATTTTAGCACCTTTCACACTGCCAGTTTTTTCCTATAAAAGCAACATCCAAAATAAGAAGAGTGTGGGGAATGACCATTGTTTGGCACTGAACTTTCAAAACAATGTATTTCACTTACAACATAGGCCTCAATCAAGCCCTTGAGCTGCATCTGCCCAGCTGGAGCATTCACCCTCTGCATCTTGACAATCTCCTTGTTAACCTATTAATTAACAACTTTTGTCAGTTATAAGCTTGAAATCTGAATATGGGATTATCATGAATTATCAATTTTGTTCTTACAAGCTATCTTTCAAAACAAGACAAAATTTACCTGTATGAAGTAAATATTGTGCAACAAAAAGTTGTAAGTTATGTAAGGGGACATATTTAGTACACCATCATTTGGGTAAAAGCTTCATAACCAATTTGGTTTGAGCGCCAAAGCAACTTCATGTAAGTTGGTGTCGTACCAATGCCAAATACGAATCAGTAAAAAGAAGTATGGCAAATAAAATCAAACAATTCGACCGCACTACATGCATGCTACAGAGCAAGTACAGACAGAAGTTTTAAGCTCGCAAACCTTTGGGACTAGTGTATCATCCTCATCTAGAATGTAGGCAAGGCCACCAGTCATTCCAGCTGCAACGTTCCTCCCAACTCTGCGGATTAAGAAACTCATATTATCACGAAACAAGAAGGGTAATACACAAAATGAGAATTCTGCAGGCTGTACTTACTTGCCGAGTACAACTACACAACCACCAGTCATGTACTCGCAGCAATGATCTCCAGTGCCCTCGACCACTGCTTGCCCAAGAGAGTTTCGAACTGCAAATCTTTCTCCTGTCTTGCCTCTCACAAATACTTGACCACCTGTAGCTCCATACAGACAAGTGTTTCCAACTATAGCAGCATCTTCAGGAACAAATCCTGTATTATCTACAGGAACTACAACCAGCTCTCCACCAGCCATACCCTGCAAAAAATAAACATAAAAATAAGAATAAGAATAGAAGGCCTTATAAAGCTGGTCAGACAGGATTTTCAATAGACTTGAATATTTATTACCTTCCCCACATAATCGTTGGCCTCTCCTACTAGACGAACATTCATTCCAGGGGTCAGAAAACAACCAAAGGATTGTCCTGCACTTCCAGTGAACCTGAAATGTAGAAATGATTTATTTTCTACCTTTTCGTAATAGAAAAAAAGGACAAGGAATATGCAAATCAGAAAATAGTTGACATACGTAATGTTCAGCTGGCCTGCAAAGCCTGTGTCTCCGTATTTCTTAGCAATGGCACCTGCTACTCGACCGCAGACAGCTCTATCAACATTATAAATTTGAAACATCTTTGAAACCTCTTTCTCATTCTCAATTGCATCGGATACCTGCAAATTACAATTATATAACACAAGTAATACATCACATAAGCAGCATATAACAGAACTTGGTTCCAAGCAACTACACACTTCACAATGGCTATCGATCATCAATGTTACAGTTCTGGTTTCAAGAAGACCAAATAGCAGAGCTAAGTTTTTTTCCCCTCTTTTTCTAATTGAGTATACACAAATCGGCTTAGGAGGACAGTCATTAGTCAAGTTATTCAATGTAACCAAGAAAGCTATCAAAAACTTTACCTCAGGATCTGCAAGGATAGTCTCGTCAAGAATAGGGCCATTAGAGTGGACGTCCTGGCTCCTTATCTGAGAGCTGCTCCATTTGGGTAAGCCAGCATTCTGATACAAGAACATTGCTTATATAACAAGCATAGGCGTGAAATGCCAATAACTCAAACGAGAATAGCAGTCAACTCCATACCATTAAGAGGTATCCGAGATCAATATGCTGTGTTTTCACCAAAGAGACATGCTTTGGTGTAAGTAAATCTGTTCGCCCAATTATATCATCCAGCTTCTCATAACCCAACTGGGCTAATGTGGCTCGTACCTGGATAACTTAAGTATGAGTACTAAAATACAAGTCACAGTTATTCCAAAAAATAAATATGCGTGAGTGAAATTGCAAATCAAGCGTGAGAAGAGGTTAAAACAAAAGACATTAGTAATGTGAGTGATGCCATACCTCCTCTGCGACAAAGAGGAAGTAATTCACGAGATCACCAGGAACACCAGGAAACCTAGCACGGAGCTCTTCTCTCTGCAGGTGCATAGAATGTAAGGCATAATACAAGCAAGAGAAACAAAAAAATAACTTGTGCCGTTACTACCTGGCTAGCAACTCCAACTGGGCAATTGTTTGTGTGGCAAATGCGTGCCATGACACATCCGGTAGCTATCATAGCTACAGAACCAAAACCATATTCATCAGCACCCATGGCTGCAGCCAAAAGGACATCTAGGCCGCTCCTGAATCCACCATCCACCCTAAGTACCACCCTCTCTCTCAATCCATTTTGTATAAGGGTCTGGAGGAAGCTAACTTCAGAACAAAGAAAATGATTTGGTAGGAAAAGAAACTGACTATAACAAGCAATAAATGTTGGAAACCTGGTGTGTTTCTGTAAGACCGAGTTCCCAAGGACCCCCAGCATGCTTGATTGAGCTAATTGGGCTAGCTCCAGTACCACCATCATGACCTGATATCTGTATAATAAAATGATTTTTTATTTGACCAAAATAAGTTTGCATTAAACCTCTAGTTCACCCATAAGTCAAGTAGACCTTGGATAAAACCACTTGCAGCAAATTAAATAAGAGTACATAGCATGGTTTGTCTCAGAGCCCCCAAATGATGTAATAATACATGGACTTTGGAGCAAGTGTTATCAGGTTTAATGTGTTCGTCCAATCATTACACTAGTTCAGCATCTTGACAAGCAGTAGCTTACCTTATGGTGTTTACGTGATCATCATGTGCTGTGTTGCAGTCTTTTTGGGGGAAAATTAGTAAAATTTTGAAAGGTTTTCCCAAAATTCCTAACAGTTCGTTGCATAAATTTTTCACTAAATAGTGATGTTTATTAGCTAACCAACATCACAGGGAACCAAAATTTCTTATTTAAGAAAAATGACCTACAATAAATGCCACTGTGCATAACATGAAATAGCAAACAACAACCTATGCAACCTCATGAGGGCAAACTCATATAGCACCTTCAAGCGTATAATGTAAAAATAGCAGTAAACCATAGGACCATAGCCACTTATGAGTGCAGATCCATGTACAACGAAAGCACGAGCTAAATTAACAAACCTGAATTACGTCTGCATTTGCCTTAGATACTCCAGAGGCCACAGTTCCAATTCCTGCTTCAGCTACAAGCTTTACGGACACCTTCGCTCTAGGATTGATCTGCCCAGTCAAATATTAATTACATTTCTTGATTAGTACTAACAAATGCACTTCCTTCTGCCAAGATGAAAAACCCAAGAATTAAACAACATTACTAGCTGACACTAGCCAAGTGACCCGTGCTTTGCTATGGACTTCATTAATATATTCATGCTTAAAACATATAAAAATTTCACTTAGACTAATAACTATCCCTTCAACCCTTTACTTTTTACAAATATATTAAATTTAATCTGATTTTTCTTTCCAAGAAGGGGACATGTTTGTTTTGTTTGTTGAGAGTTGCGCAAGAGATTGATCATTTTGCTGTGAAAATAAACGAACAAAATACGAGAAAGTGGAAAACTACCATATCTCCATGCACTAAAAAGAATGGAAAACTTGTTCAGTTTGTTAAGAGTTGCACAAGATGTTGGTCGGTTTGTTGAGAAAATAAAGGAAAGAAACAAACTCCATGAGAAAAAGATGGACTAAGGAGGCCCCAAGTCGGCGAGCCTCCTTATGTGTGAGAGAGCAAGGTGGGCGACCCACCACCATTACCAACTCTCATTTATATAACAGTAAGGATATAGGTAGCAGAAGCGCTCTAATTCTTGTGTGACACACATAAAACTATTTTTATAAAGCTAGTAGTTCTCCCATAGCACCAACATTACTAGTTGATATTGACCAGTAGTTGTGCAAGACAAACCTGATGGAGGTCAAAAATTAACTGCGCAAGATCCTCGATAGAATAGATGTCATGGTGCGGTGGCGGGGATATGAGAGGAACACCAGGTTTGGAGTTCCTCAGCCGAGCTATGTATGCACTGACTTTTTTCCCAGGAAGTTGACCCCCTTCACCAGGCTTCGCCCCTTGCGCAATCTTTATCTCAATTTGTTCAGCATTAACCAAAAATGTTGGTGTAACTCCAAAACGCCCAGATGCAACCTGTAAAAGGATAGTACATGTAAAAACCAACTCAAATACATTAAACCACTAGAAAGAGGATACAATGTGCCTCTGATTAAGGACATAAATAAAGGAAGAGGTAGATAACTGGACTGTCTTAGATACTTCAGTGCAGAATGCTCCTATTTCTTTCATTTTCTGAGATGCAGGACACCTTATCTATAAGGGAAATTTGGATATACACCACTGCAAAGTTTCATGTGTGAGAAATGCCACTGGGTGTTCATTAACATGTGGCCCTAGCACCCCACATATAACTGGCACCTTCAGGCACTGACAGACCTCCAGTTACCTTCTGGAAACAGATACCTCCAGAGCAGCAGTACCGGTTTCCAGTTAGAGTAGCAAACTAGTAAATGCCTTCTAGTTGTGGAAGATTTTGATGTTAAGATTCCAAGGTAATCTTGCCTGAAAAAGGATGGTAGTGACCCATTTTAGGGGAAAACAAGCGCATTCAACAGCGTGCGAGTTTTCCCTACATTCTGAAGGATTATTTGTACTAATACATTTATCTACGAGATTAATACAAAATTCTATCACAGGTAAGTTTGGCTTGTTCATAGCATTGTTTTTCTATACTGGTACCATGGTATCATCAATAAACCGAGTGGACAAAGTAACGTAGATAACACACGGAAAAATGAATTCTGATGCTCCACCTGCTTAATGGCACTTGTGGCGGTGTCTCCGTTCTGAAGACCTTTGAGATGAGGAAGTGTTGGAGAATACCCATCAACAACATCTGTAAGGGGACTCCAGCGGACTGGGTCCTGCAAAATGAGAAGTCCATAAGCAACTCTGTGTTGTAGCTTTCACCTGAGCTGCTTGACATAGCTAAATAGCTATGTTCATCTAATGGACAATTATATGACCCACCTCACCACCTTCTCCTGAGTTAGATTTTCCACCTATTCTATTCATTGCAATTGCAATAGCTTCATGTGTTTCTCTGGAAATAGCTCCCAGGGACATTCCACCTGTACAAAAACGCTCGACAATAGAGGTTGCAGGCTCGACTTTGCCTATAGGAATAGGCGTGCGATCACTCTTCAATTCTACAAGATCTCGGAGAACCTGCAGTGTAAAGATATGTAAACCAAACTTGATACCAAAAAATTCTACAGGTTGGCTGCCAGCAAAGTTGAGGATTAAGCATCACTAACATTGACAGGACGGCTCGCAAGGTGCTGTTGGTAGATGGTGTATGCATTATCACTTTTTTCACGAATTGCTTTGTGCAGCAGCTTTGACATCTCAGGGTTATTCGCATGAAATTCACCTATTCAGGAAGGGGGAAACACCATATTTCAGTACTAAACAGTAGGATAATACTGCATATGAACCAAGATTTTTTTACCTAAAAAATAATTACTTCATGCAACAACAAGAGGGAACTTTTAAGGAAAAAATTAGAAGTGAGTATTATCAGTCTTAACTAAACGGATGTATCTATTCCACAAAAAAACTAAAGGGATGTAACTATCAGGTAAATTGTAAGCATTTTTCACCCCTGGTTGGTGGGGAAAAAATCTAGGACCTCACGATCGTGCACCCCTGGACTACAGAGAACATATCTAATGCTACCATGGCTTGTGGTGCTACCGTGCTCCCAAGTCATGGTAGCATCATCTTAAAGTAGTCAAAAAATTGAATTTTTTTGGGGTGGATTAACATGATATACATCCATCATGTCATAAAATTTCAAGTTCTAATTCGATTTACACATCAAAAAATAAAAAACAAAAAAATTCTGCTGTGAATAGTAGCATCTCCTGTGAACAGTACTTTGGCTACTATTCACAGCAGAATTTCTCTTTTTTGTTTCTCAATGTGTGGATGGAATTTGCTTTTGAATTTTTTTGACATGGTACGTATGCATTCTGTCAATTCACTCAATTTATTTTAGAATTTTTGAACTTTTAGGTGGTGCTACCATTGCTTGGGAGCATGGTAGAACCACAAGCCATGGTAGCACTAGATATGTTCTCCTGGACTACACCACCCACAACTCAGATAGGCTTACCAGTACCTCCTTTGCAATAAAATAAACGAACTACTTGAATACACCATTTGATATTATCATGCTACTTAACAGGAGAGGATGTGTGAAGGCACTTCAGAATTGGTCAATCCCTAGGAGGGCCCAAAGAAACTTAGATTCTCATGTAAGTGGGGCCTTAGTATGTGTTAAGACATAACAATACCGCACACTTCACTGCAAGCTAAATCTCAGGTCGTTGATTGATATCATTTTGATTAGAAAAGCGTCATATTAGAGAAAAATAGCATAACACAGGCACCCAACTCATAAAACCTAACTTTTGCTACAGTTGATGAGATAGATACTACCTCCAGGTCTGGATTGGATGAATCCAAAGTTTTCTAGCCTCTTTGCAGTATCTTCCGAGAATGCCTTCACCCAGAATGATAATGTTTCTCTACCAAGCTTTACGAGAAAATGGCAAAGTAGTAGGGTTGAAGTGTTAGTAGGTAACAGCCACAGAAGAGATAAACAGTACATCAAACAACCACAGCTGATAATCTAAATGTTCCTCTAAATAGACAATGTCCCAGGACAACAAAAATCTTAATAAGACCAAAAGCTAAAGCATAGTATGAGTTAAAAAAATGCTGTGACCATATGGCATTCAAGGGACTTGAGTAGTGACAGTGTACTGAGAAAATTGTGAATTACCTCATTAAGGGTGAGCCCTCCAATTTTCGATACACTTCCACAGAAAGCAAGGTCAACAACTTCTTGGCCAAGACCATATATTTCAAAGATCTGAGCTCCACAGTAACTATCCAAAAAATGCGGACGTATTAATAATTGCAGAAGTAGTGCGCACATCACAATAATGGCAGCATATGTTACATCGGATGGCAGTGAAACAAACCTTGAGAGCAATGATATACCCATTTTTGAAAGTATCTTGAGCAAGCCAGATTTTACTGCCTGAAAAGCATAAATCAATTAATAACAAATGTAAAATGAAATACAAGGATCTTACTTTCAACAGTTAACTACAACATTAGTGCGCAAATGTAGTTCGAATTCAACTATGTTCAGGCACACAGTGGCAAACAGTACAATAACATTCAACAAACTAGTCACAACTCACAAGCTAAAGAAATTCATACCTTGATAAAGTTTCTTTGGGCCTGCTCAATGGTCACTGTGGGCATCTTGCCATTTCGCATCAAATTAACAGTTTTGTTGCTCAGCCTCCACTGCCGGCACGTTTCTAGGGCCAGGTATGGGCATACAGCACTAATGCACAATATAAGATGAATATTAGTAAATCTAATAAGCAAATACAACACGATCACTTGAAAACTAAGTGATTCCTGCAGAATGTGCACAACTGAATATTACAATCTACAGGATACCAATTGAAGGAAAAATAAAACTATAACTATTTTTATCAAGATATTATAGTATTTAGATCTAATTAGAAGTTGATGAAGAACCAAAGATATAGTTGGATCTTCAAAAGAATCCCTCTCAATAAACATAGAAGAAAAGGCTCTTATTTGCTGATTTAGACTGGCATAAAGTCAAATTGCCTCTGCGTTCCATGGCTGCTTTGTCTAGCTTGGATTGTTTAGAGATTTTCTTTATCCTTTGTTCTTCTAACTCGGTATTTTTTTCAGATAGTTATTAATATATTTCAGTACATCTCTCCCCTATTTTTCTGTCCAAAAAAAAATCCCACATAAGCACAGTATTAGAGGTATTTCCTCATTGTTTGTTCACTGTCTAGTATGACGGTTTTATGCAGTTGGTTATGTCCTAAGATTCGTGCTCCAAAGTCCAAAAAACTGCATGTCTGTTTTCAAAAGGATTTTGATTGCAAATTCACAATTATCATCTATTCTTCAGTTCCACACCAATTTTCAAAGGAAATACTACCCAAGTGGCTATGTGCGCTGACTTGAATAGGAAATATACTTTGTTTTCTGAAAGAAAAACTATAGCTGGTTTTTATGACTTTATCGAATATGTCAGTCAATAATTTACTCCCATGCTTCTCATAGAAGAATTTCTATGTGATCCTGGAATGTATATTATTGTATATCAGCAACATGAAGACAGAAATCGTAAACATATTGCCAAATTGTTTATTGAATATGCAGTCATATAAGCTTAGATTATAGCAAGTAAGCAACTGAAAATTGGCAATGAATGACATTATGCTATCTCGACTGTGTTATGTAATGTCTTCGTCCATTTAAGGGTCATGCTGACGTTTAATCATGTTAGCAATTTAACACAGATCGGGAGTTTATACATGCACCTATGCAGGATTGGGCTATCAAATGAAGCAAATCTAAGTACCGAACTAGCGGTTATTGAACAAAATCTATTGTAAAAGCAAACTCATACCTGGCTCCATATCCGATCAAACAAGCAAATTGATGGGTGCTGAAACACTGAGCAGTGTCAGCAACAATTGAAGCAGACATCCGGAGACCATTTTGAATCAAATGCTGATGGATGGCACCAACAGCTAGAAGTATTGGGATGGCAGGCCGAGTTGGTTCCTACATCATCCAGTGGAAGCATATAAAAACAAAGGATGCGATATTATCTGAAAAGTAAATTGCATCTTACTAGAAAGATTCTGAATTTGACAAACAACAAAAAAAGGCTACAAATTTTAATCCAAGAAAAATGGTTTTTCAGAGAATTGCCTAGCACTCTTGAAGTTTTCAAGCAACAGTAGGTTCACACCATGCATCATTAGAAAAACTAACGCTGGTAATTTTCTGGTCACAAAACCAGACAATTTAAAAAGTAGAACTCATATTACTAGATTTGGAAGGCAATATCATAGTCAGCCAATGTTTGACATTTGACAAGATATAAAAAGCTGTTCATGGAGGTGGGTGGATTTGTTGACGATGCTTCCAAGATAGAGAAGAGCTAATGTGAGGTTTAGTGGATACATTACAATGGTGTTGCCAACAATAGTTAATGTGTTATAAGCCCATTTGAAGCGAGAACAACAACCACAGGCATCAATGATTGTAGGCATCTCATTTTGATGCACTGGTGCACTCTGTTGTTTTGCATCATTATTTGTGTGCACACAAATTAGACAAGAAAGCAGCTACATGGGACATTCTGCTATCCAGTTTGTTGCAAATTTAACTCTTTGGTTAATTGCAGAAAACTTATGTGCATCTGTGGATACAAATCTGAAATCTACTACAAACATATTTTGAATCTATAAAAAAGGAATAAAATAAAGACTGTCGTAGACATCCAAGGAACCTAAAAAGAGAGCAGCTTATAAGTACCGCGCTAGCATAGCAAAAAGTCAGAAGCTACTCACAAGTGCTTCAGTGCGATCAGAAAGCACAAGAAGTTGAGAACCATTCCGCACAGCAGCATCAGCTTCTTCACAAAGAGCCTTAATTGCCTTATCAAGGGAACCATCTAGACCTTTACGGATATTGAAGTACGTTGAGAGTACTTTGGGCTTCAATTTTGGGTCCTTCAATAGCGAATCTAGTTCACCTTCGTTCAGCACAGGACTTGATAGGGTAACCTGAGAAGTCAACAAGATGGTGTCTTGATATTACCCCAAGAATACAACATAAACTATTAACTATTTACCTTCAAAGTAACTAACCTGATCAGCATTTTCAGGCCCAACCTCCAAGATGTTGCCTCGTTTACCAATATTAACTTCAAGAGACATAACTAAACCTTCTCTGAGGGGATCAATTGCAGGATTTGTAACCTAGAAATGGGATCAAATACATATATTCAACAGAAGCCAAAGCTGATAGGACTTTGATACTGCTAAGATCCTATTTAAATGAGGACCACATTACTGTTCTGTTCATGCAGGCCACACTGGTGCAGTATTAGTAGGGAAGTAGAGATAACAATAATTAGTTTACTTGTTAGTTGGGTTTCCTTACTTATTGATACGTTCTAGTTTGGTTTACTTCCGCTTAGATATAGTCCACGTATTAGAGATAAGTTCCCTTGGACATATAGATTATATCTAGCAGGCAACTCAACACATCCCTATATACGGGATAGCATGAACCAATTGAAGATTGAATGGAAGTTGCTGGTACTTCAAAATAACCTTGAATTGGAACTAACTGACTGTGAAATGTAATTTTCCCAACTACCAACTGTGATTGTGCTATAGATAAGTTTGTCAAGGAGTACTGATATCGTGCAATCATTTAAGGGTATTAAAGGAGCACCCATATTTTAACCATTGTTACTGAAATGGGGAACACAATTAGTTGAGCACATCAGGATACCAATTTCAATAACCATAGCAATCAAATTAACATAGCACTTTAAGAGGTTTAGCGAGTTAACAGCCATAATATAACAGGATATGTCAGGATTTACTGACCTGTGCAAATCGCTGCTTGAAATAATCAAATAACATGTGTGGCTTTTGTGACAACACAGCTAATGGGATGTCATCGCCCATACAAAATGTTGGCTCCTTCCCTTGTGAAGCCATTGTTTCAATTACCATTTGCACATCCTCACTGGAATAACCAAATGCCCTACAAAAATACAATAGCACTAAATTAAACACCAGGTCTGAGTGACCATCTAACATCTCTAATTACTACAGTAGTTCACATTTGTCTGTGCTGCGACGTCTGATGTAACAATAACATAGGTAAGCTGTACACATTGAGCACATGTCAAAATCAGCCAAAGTCTTGGCAATATATTTCTGGGCATGACACCGTATACAAAGATCAGAAGCACCGTTTTGGGTTTATCCTCTGAAATCTGAATAAATCTTAATACCTCAGTTCCAAGCTAGGTGTATTTCAGATATTCTGGTATTTACATCGCCTCCAATATACATACACACTAACTCAGGAACAAACATACTAAGTTCAACAACACGAACAGGTACAAGGGAAAAAAAGTAAAGATAGACTTCAGGATCAATGGAGCAAAGTCTGATGGATTCTTACTGTTGATGTCTCAAAACCGTTTCATTGTCCATGACAACAGATGACTGGAAGTTGACAGGCTTATTGAACGTGTACTTTGCTGCAACCAAGTACCGTAGGGGTTCGCTGAAGCCACATTCTTCTTAACTTCTGTGTTTTCAAGCACCTAGGATGATTCATGAGGTTTAGAATTTACATTTGAAAGGTCTGCAATAGTCAATGGCAAGAAAGGGAAGAGATAGCTTTATTCTATTCTAACCTGCCCAGTCTGTAGGTCGACTGTTATCATCATTCCAGGACCTAATCTTCCTTTCATTACTACCTTTGACTCATCCATTGGTATAACACCGACCTGTAGATTTTCATTAACAGAGCTAGTCAGTCAGTGAGAATCCTACAAAATAATACTTTCCAAACTCTCAAGAACACTTGAGAAGGTGATCCAAAATCACTACTATTGGCACATAGTTTCATGACATGCTCTCAAAATGAACAGATAAGTTTCAACTGCTAAAGAGATCAAAGGTAGAGCACTAGAGTATGAATTGCCATCTAAAAAATCAAACATGAATTGGACTTGTCAAACTATGAGCATAAGAATGTAAAGCATCACCTGTGGTAACTAACAGTTTTATGACATGGTACTTCTCTATCACAATTAGCAGTGTTATGATCATCTACAACAGCATTTTGGAATATCACATCTGCTAAGAGGTAACTAAATGCTCTGTACAATAGTATGTACAGTAAGAATTCTGTGAGTATACGGTGGCATCAACAGAACAAAGAAAAAGGTGTGAGAGTAGTTTATTCAAGACAAAAGAAAAAGGAAAAAAAACTTGGAATCCTGGTTCAGCGTATGCTCTTTAGTACAATTGAAGTACTACACATTTACTCTGCAAAGTTTACATGATGAGAGAACAAGTTGAGTAGTTTAGCCCAAAAGCCCTTTTTATTATGTCAAAAATGTTACAGTTCTTGCTATATCCGAGCGGAAGGTTCTAACACAAAAGACAGATTGATATATTGAACGACACTTGAACCAAGGTTACACAATCTGGCACCGCAGAATGAATTTGTAGCCAAAAGGGCAAGAACAGCAAAGCCATGTGGTATCATTAAAGTTTGTCACCACGCATGCATAAGCATACTGCATACATAATACGTAGTGTTCAAATAGGAATCAAACACCAACTTCATAATTTCTCCTAATCACCTAGCGCAACTGTCAGACCTAACACTTTAGTAAATGGACACAATACTTACTGAATGTTACATTTAGTTTAGCTTGTGACATCTGAACTCTGCGATTTGGTATAGAAGGGTGTCAGTATATCTGCAATAAGTTATTTGGCAGATAAACCAAATGCTCCAATTTAAGAATTTCAAAATGGACACTTCACTATGTATGAGCTAACAGCGCTCTATGATAAGATTGTTACCAAAAAGACATTTATAGAGAAGATAGAAATAACTGGAATCTACCTCCGATGCAACATAAACAAAACCATCTGATGTTCTCCAATAGCGTGCTGGACGGAGCCCATTTCGATCAAGGCATGCTCCTACAGTCCTTCCGTCACTGTATATAGAAGTAAACCAGAAAGAACTAGTAAACATCACCCACTCTGTTGCAGGACATTATTCGGTTGGGAAAAGCAGCATTGGGATATATTATGAATGAAAGTACACAACAAGGAGGAAAAATTACTGCTATTTTCACTACAGCTTATGTAAACAGAACGCTTGCTCTCCTGAGGGAGTTCCTAAACCAGTTCAATTATGAATTTCATGAATGTTTTTCTTTCTGTCCTTATTTTACACATATATCATTTTCGTGTCGTTTGGGGAACTTCTTTTTCCTAACATGGCTCAAAAGGTTTCACCTTCTACAATTAGATAGTGTTTGTCACCACTTGCAAGATAACACATACCCATCTCAGTTCTGATTCTATCTCTTCGCAACTAAACACCTCTTTGAGTTCCTCAATACATGTCATGCTAGCTTTAAAATTTTGTTCCTAAATACATGTCATTCTATGATTTCGAGATAACTTCGTGCCATTTTTTCCTTTGCATCCCCCTCCCTTAGCCTATTTGCACTGTCATTTATTACTATGGAGTAGAGTAACACACCATCCAAAGAACAGAGGGAGAAAGTGAGAGGGAAGAAAAAACTGCTAATACGTGGAATGGCTTAGGCAAGAAAATTGACTTTACATCAGAAACTGAAATAGCACAACAACAAAAAGTCCAGCCACAGATCGACTGACAAACAATCATACCTAAATAAGAGTAAAGCAGGTCCATCCCAAGCCTCCATTTGACCTTTGTAGTAGTCATAGAAGTCAATTACCTAATACACAAATCAAGACAAGCTTCAATTGGACAGGATTGTTTGCACAAGTTAATACGAAAGGGACTCCATGCATGCCCACAACCTTAGCTTCACTAACACATCCCATACCTCAGGATATTTTATCGACAATGTCGGATGGTTCTTATATGCCTCAGGGACGAGAATCATCATAGCTTCAGCCGGACTTCTACCACTTCTTAGCAGTAACTGGTTCAAGAAAGGATGTGATGACTTAAGAATAACAATACCAGTATTTAAGGTAGAAATATGTACCGGCAATGAAGGTGGGGCCCTTGATGCACATTCAGAATAACATATATAAATGGTGATGCAGACTGAAAACAAATCAGTTTGAATATACGCCGCTTAGCAACAAGGTTGCATGTTTATAGCATTAATGAGTACCACTTTGGTGTCCAAATTTCAAAAGCTTTGCTTCACAACAACATAGGATGTTTACGTGAATCTTTCAACTTATTAAAAAAAATTGAAACTGCAAATTACCTTTCAGTTCCTTGCATCTTTGTAAGTCAAAGTGCAGTAGAGTTTCAAAAGGTCAAAGTGCGGCAAAATAGTCAAGTTAACAATTTAGGGCATCTTTTGCAACAGAATTCTGTATTTTACTTCCTCAATGTTCATTAAATGCCAAATTGTGAATCTCCTGTAACCACTAGGCAGATGTGTGGGTTATGTGTCGTTTAGCAAGTTTAACAGAGCCAGAGGGCCTTGGAATTTTCTGGGAGTACCCAAAAAGATGTTATTGCCAGTAGTACTAACAGGAGAAAAATTATGTGAATGGTGTGGTCGTGTGGACAAGAAGCACAAGTAATGCATGCTATGTGTCAGAATAGTAGTGAAAGGTGTACAGTCTCTTACTTCAGCAGCATTGTCAAGGTTTGCTGAATCAGATGCTTTAGGATCACCAAATGGGCGTATTTCATTCTCACGACCTCGCCATACAGGAGATTGTATTGTGGCTTCCCTTGATCGCATCCAGTTCAAGTTTCCCTGCAAAGAAAAGGAGCGTTATGAGTAACGCCTGAAGTATGTCTAATTTTCAATATCAGATAATCGGCAAACATTATAGGAAGAAATTAAAAAATGAAGTAAGATACAGGGAGCAAAACAGAAGTATTGTTTGAGGAAGTTAATGTAAACCTGTATTGTATTGATCTCTCCATTGTGTCCAAGCAACCTCATCGGTTGTGCAAGAGGCCATCTAGGGCTTGTATTGGTACTGTATCTTCGATGATATATGGCAAAAGGAGATTTGTACAGTTCATTCTGAAGATCCAAATAGAACTGCCCAAGAACCTCAGATCGAAGCATTCCCTTGTAGATTATAGTTCTACTTGACAAAGAGCAGAAATACAGTTCATCTGCCCAACTAGCAGATTTTGCAGACCGCTCTATCAGCTTTCGGCAGATGTATAACTCTCTCTCTATGTCATCAGCATTATCTTCTTTAGCAACTTTCACAAATATCTGTTGTATGTTAGGCATGGTTTCTTTTGCATATCGACCTACCACTGACACATTAAAAGGAACAGGTCTCCAGCCAAGAACCTCAAGGCCTTCATCTGTGAAAACCTTCGCAACAACTGCAAAGTGATATGGTGCCACTTTCAGATCATGTACAAACAGAACTAATAGCGACTATGGTAACTGGTATCCACAAAGCAAGAAAACGTAAACTAGCAGTTAACAGAACCATGTCCCTCGTTTACTTCTGCAGCAGATGTGTATGTGAGTGCCAAGATAGATACGCTCTTATGAAGCTATGCACATCGTAGCACACTACAACTGAAACAAATGTTTTGCAGTCTATAACCGATGATATAAAATAGATACTTTTTCTTTCAAAAAGTTTGCTATAGCAAGGGCAAATATTCGGCCAGCAAAAGAACGTTCTGAGCGAAGGTTTCAAGAACCACGATGACCTGGGCAAGCAAAGTATGGCGGCATGGAAATTCCGAAAAGCAATCGGAGTGGGATGCAATAAGACATGCATTGCCAAGTAGAAATCTCTTATCCATATAAACCTAGGAAGTATTGTACTTCAAAGAAAATAATGTTCCTTGATGTGGCCAGCATATTGTGGTAAAGCATCAGAAACATTACCAGCTTTGGCTTCTTCCATGGATTTATCGTTTTGTGGAAGGAAGACCATGCCTACACCTGTATTTTTCCTGTCAAATGGAGCAATCCCTTGCTCGTTGGCCCAGTCATTAAACAAGTCCCATGGGATGCCACTCATCAGTCCTGCCCCATCACCAGAGTCATTGTCTGCTCCACAACCACCACGGTGCTCCATGCACCCAAGAGCTGTAAGAGCATCCCGGATAATGTTGAAACAAGGCTCATTTTTCAAGTTCGCGACAAACCCCACACCACAAGCTCCACGTTCTGATAAGATATCGTTCAAATCTGCAGCCTGATAATAAAAAAAAAGGAATTCCTGATGTCAACTAGCGTAAAGCACAGCTCATGATTTACAATGTCACAATTGTCACACCTCACAGATCACAACCCATTCAAACACAATCCAGAAGGGCCATGCAAACTAGGTACGTCACAAATTTTCCACCTATGCATTACACAATGTGGTACTCCTGGAACTTGATCGTGATTAGTACCTACCACCATAGCTGTCACCCAACTTTTCCTTACCACGCACTTGTCTATGGTACCTGCATTTGCTATGTTTTGTTCACTTGGTACACTGTACGTTAAAAGCTCCATGAAAGGAACAGAACAGACAAGAGCGATCAACATGCATTGCATCACTAGCCAAAAATTTAACACATGTTGCGTCAACAGAGGACCTTATCGTCGGATACAGCAATCAGGAAATGCCTCAGAATAACTGGACTCGACTCCTGCTTTCTTTCGCTCCCAATTTCCCAACGCAATTTGGCAAATCGTGCAGCTATTACAGGCATAATATGGGATAAGGAGCAGCGACCAATCCAAAACGTAAATCCATCAAAACAACTAGACAAGTCATTGCTCACGACCTCATAAACCTAAACCAATCAAATCAGCGTATCTTACAATCCAACCCTACAAAACCCTCGAACACGCACTCTCTCTTGCGGGAATGAGACCAGCGCAACCGCGACACAATCACTCGATCGGTGGGGAGGAGCGCCCATACCTCCTGAGTGGGCTTCTGCGCGGGCGGCGGCGCCCGGTGGTGGCGTGGCACGTCGAGCACGGCGCGGGCGGGGACGGCCCAGCTCCGCTGCGCGGCGGCCGCGAGCGCGGGCGCCCTGGTCCCTCTCGCGCGGAGCCTGCGCGCGGCGGCGGCGCGGCCAGCGAGGAGCAGCGGCGCGGCGCGCGGGAGCGGGAGCAGAGCCGCAGCGGGCGGTGGCGGCGCGCGTGGGAGAGTGGCCATGGCGCGCGCGTGATCCGCCTAACTAACAATACACGCGGCGGGGGGGGCGTGCGCACCAGCGTGATATAGATAGGAGGGCGGCGCAGCTCGCGTGGTGGGGGGAATGCCGGGGGAAGGCGACAAGGCGGGGGATCGTGTGGAGAGGAAGGGAGAGGAGAGGATAGGGGGAGGGGAGGGGGGTGGGTGGCTGATGGATGTGGAGGGAGGGAGGGAGGAGGGAGGAAGGGAGGAGGAGGAGTTTATAGACGACGACGAGCGCTGCTGCCTCTCGGGCGCACGGAGAGGCGACGCACGCAGGGGGAGCCGCGACCGAGCGGATCAGAGAGAGGCCGCCGAATGAATGGGAGGGCGAGGAGGAGGGGAGTTGGGGGGCGGACTCGCGGTTGGGTTTGTGTGGTGGTTTTTAAAGAGGGTGTACTTGGAGTTTGGGATTGATTTGCCTTTGGTGGTGGAGCCTGATTTGCTAGGTGGCTGGCTGAGATTTTTGACTGGGGTTTAGCGGGTTTCCCTTTGTTTTGTTTAGGGATGATTATTGGAGGCAGGTGGACCCCAGCATGTTGCTGTGCTGGCCATGAGGACTCCATAGCATTTGAAGATATTTAAAAAGATATTGAACGTGGGGCTCTCATATGTTGTACTATGTTTGTTCTCTTTGTTTGGTTTTCTTGGGTCATAGAATGGAAGATCCATGCATAATATGTCATGATTCGAGCTTTCGGAATCAAATGAGCACATGCATGATGCATCATTTCAACAACAGCAACAAAAACGATCGAGTACGTGCATGCGCTTGCGAGATTGTTGTGAGCAAAAATGTTTTGAGTATGGCTCGAAAGACGCATACTACACGTAACTGCAAGTAAGATGCGAGCACGCCTTTACACGATTTAGCAAATTAACGGACTCATTGTTGCTCTTAAGTTCGATGCAGATGTAACAATGGTTTATAATTACTCGGTGCGGATCGATCATTCAGCTTAAGAACCAAACGTGGTGTGCATGTGTGCGATAGCCTGATGGGCTTATAGGTCTGGCTAACAATCATACCACGAGTAACTTTGGCTAACAATTATCACCACGAGTAACTTTGGATGGTGTCCACGTCGGAGTACAGTCCTAGCAAACTTATGATGAGAGATGCAAAGTCTTAGAAAAATATGCAAAGTCTGACGAACATTTTTTCCAGAGTTCCGTATTCTTGCGCCACCTGTCATTGTTAACTTGTTTATTCCCATCTTAAGGTCGTCCATCTATACGGGGTATCTCCATCTCCGACCAGCCGTTGGCCAGCATCCACTAGTTTCTTAATGTTCTCTTCATGTCAGTGAGGAATCTCGATAACGGAGGCGGTCACTGACAACACGAAAACACTAGTTTTCTCATGATCTAAAGATCGATGCGGCCTTGTGTTTTGATGATTATCAAGTTTGTGACGATCGCGTAGAACGAGAATATATTCCGGCTTAACCCCAACCTGAATTCCTGATACGATTTCAGACAATATAGTACGCCGTGAGAGAATCCTTTTTTTTTCTCTCCCAAACCGTGACAGGAGATTATTGTCCAGACTTGAGATCTCAATCTACAAGACAATATTAACAATACTAACGGTAGTAGCGTATCTGAATCGACCAACGAGCAAAATCACGCACCTTGAGATGGTTAAATAAACCAAAACCTGCTCACCAACCACGGCAGCGTCATGCTTACACGGCAATGTTAATATAATCCGAATCCGGTTATGGAGTCAATGAGCAATGCACGTGGCTCGACACAAATCAGAGCTTAAAATTTCGCCCACTTGTGCTACAAAATGCAAGATAGCGAAATAATACTGTAAAGAACTAACAGAAGTGTTCGTGTCTGGTAGTAAGCAACTTGACTTCCTTTTGTTAACACATGGAAATCTATATTTAAACATTGTGCTGCGTTTTTCTGCGTAATTTTTTAAATTTTTGAGAGGTCGTTATCTGTACAATTCCTAATACATACATCACCTATCGTAAAAAAAGATATGGCGAGTTATTTGTCTTACTGGGCTTAATCATCATTCCTTAAAGAAGGAAAAGCAAAGGAGGAGAAGCCTGTTTCACCTTGTCTTCTGAATATTCTGTCCTGTTCGGCTGTTCGGTGGGCTTAAATTCACATAAGACTCCGGAGATTCTCACTTTAAAACTAGAGATAAAACACACGTCATAACGATCCTTTCTCTAGACACTACATGTACAACAAAATCTGTTGCCACTTGCAACTTGCAACCTGCTCGATCGGTGGTGAAGAGACGTCTTAGCTCTTCTGGAAGGGGCTCAGGTTTGACAAAAACTATGTCATCTGATTGGATTATTCTTTTTTGAGAATATTGATTGGATTATTCTCCTATGTCTCCTACTCCTGCTTTCTTTGAGCTTATGATTTCAAGTCCGTATGTCGTTTCAAACTAGTACTAGTAATCTGAACGCACGGACAACTCGACAAACTTTGGCTTTATAAACAAGGTAGTTAGGCGTGTAGCTTAATTATAGAAATTGATTTGTTCATAGAAGAAAAGAGCTGATCGTATAGGATCCGAAATCTGTTGTAATCTCAACTGTGTATATTGACTATATAAAGAGAACGAAACCCCACAAGTTTATTGCGGCTAATTCTTCTGTTTAACTTGGTATCAGAGCCAAGATCCAATCTACCCCTTCACCACCATGACGGACTCCAATTCCCATGCCGAACAGACCTCCGGCGTCCTGGTCTCCTCTCCAAGCGCCCCTCTCATGTCTCCTCTCATCAATTCCTCCACCATTGCCACCGCTATTACCTGCAAGCTGTCTCGCACCAATTTTCTGTTATGGAAGACACAAGTAGTTCCCATCTTACGGGGTGTCCAACTCTTCGAGTACCTCGACGGCTCCACGCCGATGCCGCCAGCCACGGTGACCGAGGAAACCGGTACCACTGCAAGGCAGGTACCTAATCCTGCTCGTGATGCCTGGATTATCCAGGATCAGGCTATCCTCGGTGGTCTCCTGTCCTCCATGACCGAGGACGTTCTGCCCCAGCTTACCCGCTTCAACACGTCCGGCGCGTTGTGGACATCGCTCCACACCATTTTCTCCGCTCAGCATCGCGGTAATTCCATCTAAATCCGCACGCAGCTCTCGACCACGAGGAAAGGCGATATGAGCGCAGTGGAGTTCTACCAGAAGATGACGGGGCTCGCCGATACTAAGGCGAACATTGGACATCCCATGTCCGATAAAGAGTTGATCAGCTACATGCTTGCCGGTCTGGGGCCAGGCCACGGTGATCTCTTCACCGCCATCACCGTGCTGAGCAATCAGCACGCGGTGACTCTTCCGGAGTTCTACTCCTACTTGCTTGCCCATGAGGCCCAAGCTGCCATGATGAGTGGCATGGCGGAGTTCACTTCTTCCGCCAACAATGTCACGCGCCAGGACTTCAACGCCCCTCGTCGTAACAATAGCAACAACGGCCACCACAACAACAACACTCCCAGGGGCAACTACCGCAATGATGGCGGTGGTGGTCGCGGTTGCAGCCCGGTCGTGGCAGGAACAATGGCCCTCGCTGTCAAGTGTGTAGCATCTACGGGCATATTGCGTTGAACTGCAAAAATCAGTTCAATCATGCATATCAGTCAGAGGAGTACCGTCACGGAAACAGTGCGACCACGGGAGGCAACAACGTTGACACAAACTGGTATATTGATACTGGTGCAACGGATCATCTCACGAGTGATCTTGATCGGCTGTCCATCCAGGAGCGCTATCACGACAAAGATCAGGTGCAAGTGGCCAACGGAGCAGGTTTGCATATTCCACACATTGGTCATTCTATAATTCCCAGTTTAGATCGTCCTCTTGCCCTTAAAAATATCCTACATGTTCCTCATATCCATAAGCACCTCCTTTTTGCTCATAAGCTTGTTTCCGATAACAATGTATTTATTGAATTTCATGCTGATGCTTTCTTCGTTAAGGACAAAGCCATGAAGAGAACTCTTCTTCTCGGTAGAAGCAAAGGGGGGCTCTATCCGGTGTTGTTCAATCACTCCTCATCAACCACTCCTCATCATGCATCGTCCAGCGTCAAGGTGTCGTCATCGCAATGGCATCAGCGTCTTGGTTATCTTACTTCCACCATTGTTAAGTCTGTCTTAAAATCAAATAACTTAGACTGTTCTTTTGATCATGAGTCCACCGTTTGTGATGCATGTCAGCGTGCAAAGAGTCATCACCTCCCTTATAATACATCTGTTCATGTTAGCACTTCTCCGCCTGAGCTCATCCATTCTGATGTTTTGGAGCTGGCTCAAGCATCCGTTGGAGGTTTTAAGTATTATGTAAGTTTTTTGATGATTATAGTCGTTATACTTGGATCTATCTTATTAAGCATAAATCTGATGTTGAACAGGTCTTTTACAATTTTCAAAATCATGTTGAGCGCCTTTTGAATTCCAAAATTCGCACAGTTCAATCTGATTGGGGAGGTGAATATCACCGTCTCCATAGATACTTTCAGCGCTCTGGCATCTCTCATCGTGTTTCCTGTCCCCATACATCACAGCAGAATGGAGTGGTCGAACAAAAACATCGTCACATTGTTGAAACAGGCTTGGCTCTCCTAGCGCATTCTTCTCTTCCTCTTAGGTTTTGGGATGAGGCCTTCCTGACGGCTTGTTACCTCATTAATCGTATGCCCAGCCGTACCATAAATAATTGTACTCCTATCACACGTCTCCTCAAGCTTACCCCGATTACTCATTTCTCCGCACATTTGGCTGTGCATGCTGGCCAAGTCTCCGCAAATACAACTCCCATAAACTTGATTTTCGATCCAAAATGTGCGTTTTTCTTGGGTATAGTTCTATGCACAAGGGGTATAAATGTTTAGACAAGAGTACTAGCCGGGTCTATATTTCTCGTGATGTTGTGTTCGATGAGTCCCGTTTCCCGTTTGCTACCCCTTCTTGTTCGGCCACGCCATCCTCCATGTCCGATGCCGTTGTTTTTCCCCAGTCTGAATCAGTAATTGTAAATGATCATGTGCGACATTATGACTTATCGCTCTTGTTGCCTAACAACTCTGATGTAGCTGCAGCTTCTCCGCCCACGGCGCCCGTACGCGTGCCTATGATCGACGTCCTGGGGACATGCATGCTCCACGTCTCGGGTGCTTGCACGCCTAGGCCTGCTTCACCGCCTCCCGGTCCAGGATTTCCACTGCAGCAGCCTCGCGACAATCCTTCACCGGCTCCCGCTAATGGGCCTCCGCCGGCCCATGAACCTGGCTCTCCTATGCTGGGTGCTGCCTCACTTGGTGCAGTGTCTCCACAGCACGCTCCTCCCGCTGGTGATCTTGAGCCCGCACCTGGTGCGGCGGGCGATCTTGCTGCTCCGGCTGTTGGTGCACAGCCTCCGCCCGGCATGACTACACGCCTTCGCGTTGGGAAATCATTCCCCAGGCAGTTCACTGATGGTACTGTTCGGTATAATTCGAACAGACGTGCCTTCTTCGCCGAGCCAACCTCACATCATCTTGCTCTTTCTAAACCCGCCTGGTGCACCGCCATAGAAGCTGGGTTTGATGTACTTCAGAAGAACCACACGTGGATCCTTGTTCCCAAGCTAGCTGGTGTTAATGTGGTTGGCTGTAAATGGGTGTTCAAACTTAAACAACACCCTGACGGCTCTATTGACAAACACAAGGCGCGATTGGTTGCATGAGGATTTACCCAGCAATATGGTGTGGACTATCAGGACACTTTCAGTCCGGTTGTGAAGCCTGCAACAGTTCGGTTGGTGCTTGCCTTGGCTGTGTCACGCGGATGGCATCTTCGGCAAATTGATGTCAGCAACGTCTTTCTTCATGGCTTCTTGGATGAGGAAGTCTATATGCAGCAGCCTCCTGGTTTTGAGGATTCTCATCGGCCTAATTATGTGTGCAAACTGCAGCGCACGCTCTATGGCCTTAAACAGTCACCTCGTGCTTGATTTTCACGGTTTAGCGACAGATTACATCACCTTGGTTTTTAGTCCTCCAAAGCCGACACTTCCCTTTTCCTGTTTCATCACGGGAACGTCACTATATACATGCTTGTTTATGTGGATGATATTGTTATTACTGGCTCCTCTCAACAGGCTGTTGATCAGTTGCTGCGTGCCTTGTCTTCCTCCTAGGCTGTTGATCAGTTGCTGCGTGCCTTGTCTTCCTCCTTTCCGATCAAAGATCTTGGTCGGCTGCACTATTTTCTGGGGATTGAAGTCGTCTACAATTCAGGGGGAATTACCTTGATGCAGCACAAGTACGCCTCTGATCTTCTTTACCGAGCTCACATGGAGAATTGTAAGAGCGTCTCAACCCCCATGTCTGTTACGGACAAGCTTGCTCGTGATTGTGGTACAGCTCTTGGTGATGATGATGCCTTCAAATACCGAAGCATAGTTGGAGGTTTGCAATATCTCACATTAACAAGGCCAGACATCTCCTTTGCCGTGAATAAGGTGTGTCAATGCCTATCTAAACCGACTGATGTGCATTGGGAGGTAGTCAAACGTATCTTAAGATACATTAAGGGCATAGCTGCTACAGGACTTCGCATTCAGCATTCTAGTTCTACTCTCTTAAGTGTGTTCACAGATGCAGATTGGGCTGGTTGTATGGATGATCGCAGGTCCACTGGAGGTTTTGCAGCGTTTCTAGGTCCTAATTTGATCTCATGGAGCTCTCGCAAGCAACCCACAGTGTCCCGGTCTAGCACAGAAGCTGAATACAAAGGCCTTGGCGAATGGCATGCTGAAGCGATATGAATGCAATCCTTACTAAAAGAATTGGGTGTATGTCAGCTGCGACCCCCAGTATTATGGTGTGATAATCTTGGCGCTACATACTTAATAGCTAATCCTGTATTTCATGCACGAACGAAGCATATAGAGGTGGATTTCCACTTTGTTAGGGAGAAGGTTGCTTTGGGCGCCCTTGATGTCCGGTTTGTATCTTCCAATGACCAGGTAGCCGATGGATTCACAAAACCATCTACACGCCACATGCTTGATCGACTACGACACAATCTAAACCTCGTCACGGTTAAGATTGAGGGGGAATATAAACAAGGTAGTTAGGCGTGTAGCTTAATTATAGGGATTGGTTTGTTCATAGAAGAAAAGAGATGATCGTATAGGATCCGGAATTTGTTGTAATCTCAACTGTGTATATTGACTATATAAAGAGAACGAAACCCCACGAGTTTATTGCGGCTAATTCTTCTGTTTAACTGCCTTGACAAATACATGGTCTTTCAGTTTGAGGCTCTTAAAACTAATAAGGCAAGGAAGTACTTCAGAGTTGAAATTTGTGCCGCGCTGCCTTGTTCAGTTTCGGCCGATTCAGCTGACGTGATACTATGGTACAGTGGCTCGAGAATTACACATCATTGCATCACCTCGACGTGGCGATACACTTGTTGGAAGGACCAGTAATCCGGCCAACTGAGATTGCTTAACTTAACAAAAGGGAGCCCCGTACATGAACGCGATAGCTTTATCAGAAAAACAAAAGGGGAGATGATGAGATGACCTGAAAAAAACTAAGCAAAGGGGAGGTAAGCAGAAGGCAAAAGCAGACGAGGTGCCCAAAGACCGAAACCCCTTTCTGTTCTTTCAGCCGACGAAAGTTTTCGACATGAGAAAATTGGTAACACTAACACACGAGTGATCGATTCAGACTATCCAGTCCAAGAGACCGTGAGACTGCAAATCTACAATGTATCGGAACTGGAAGCACGTTACGGTCTGAAGATTTCTGATGTCAGTTCAGTAAAGAGCCGCCGCGTCATGCTCACTTTTCGCGTGCGCTTTGCGCTGAATGCTCAATCGACTGCAGTAGTGGCAGTAGTGCAGTGTCTACCACTGGACGGAGAGGCTGTGGCTCATGTTGAAGATTGTTACGCAAAATCGTCTCAGCCTCGCCGTTGCGCGGAGTCGGCCCACTCCGACCACGTGCGGCGCCGCGCGTGTCAGCCCAGCTGAGCGGAGCCGTCCTGGCCACGGTCCACCGGCGATGAGAGCTCTCCACGCATGCCAGCCCGTGTTGCCGCGGCCGGCCCGCCCGCCGGACCGCCGCGCGCGGGTCCTCCCAGCTCCAAAGATTCCGTCGCTTGCACCGGCACCCCACCCGATACCGCTGCTGAGCAATAGCCTCGCGTATTGGGCTTTGATCTCCACCAGTTCGATCACGTTGTGGTATGTTCCCCAGGCTTTAATTTCCGCAGTGTGTTGCTTTTGTCACGAGCTTGGCAACCAATTAGTGCTGATTCCATCACATGCGTTGCAGAGCTTGAAAAGTTTCAAGAAAATTACAGTTCGATCTCCGTTTTCACAAACAGGTGGTATTCGTCACCATTCTTCGCCAGAGGTGCCCACGGTCTGCATAGATGCAACCAACCACACAGCTTGCATCCACCCATCCCCAATGTACAAGCACTCCAACAATTTCTCAGCTCAGTGTCTCAACTGCATATACAAACAACCAGACACACCTCGATCGGTTGGATCCACTTGGCCTATCCACAGCCATTTACATGAGGGAGAGTGACCAAGCAAGGATGATGGCAACAACGGACAGCCAAACATACCGAGTGTCACCCATGGGCTGGCCTGTTAGCATGCCGCATATTTACGTGCCCCGGCAAAAGCATGGACCACGGATAGAGTAAACCTAGCATAGTTGCATGCCTAGCTCAAACATATGGCTATGGCATGTTGACATCCAACACGAAATTCCAGCGCTGTAAAAAACATGACTACGGGTCTAACTAGCTAGGATTCGTGTAACCGTATGCATGGTATGGGCAACCATGCCTTTGCCAGCTCTTCGCTGTCGGTAACACCGGTGAGAGCTGCTCCGGACCCCACGCGCGCGCGGGTGGTGCACCCACCCCTCAAATTTTACGAAGGACCGTTGCGTGCGTGGAGGTGGCACACGCTAAGCCACACGGTGGGGTGCCAAGAATCAAGAGCATATCTGGCGACGCCCATAACAACCAGAAACAAACATCGCCCCAGCACCGAGCCCAAGAGGATAGATGGTGAAGAACTGAATCCGACGATGACCTGGTTAACCAAACTCTACCTCACGAATTACATTCACACAGCTCGAGCACTTGCTTTCGCATGACCGGTCCTGCACTGCTTGCCCGCGCCAGATCTGTTCAAGCTTGGTCTTTGGGCAAGGCATCTTCATTCTTCAGCAGTGATAGCAAACTCGTTCGCAAGTAAATTCTTTGCATGGCTCCTCATTCAAAACAGAATATAGACGGCTGATCGACTCAAGAAGAAGGGATGGTCAAACTGTGGGCTACAAACGGGAAAGCCCATCTGTTCTTTAGGTGCCGCTACACCATCCACCACGACCCCTCTTTGAGCCGCAACCCCCCTCCCCCCTCGGTCAAGGGATGGCGGAGGGAGACTGTTGCTGCTCACGGCCACCAAAGAAAGACCTTTGCCTCCTTCCGAATGCTTGTGTTTTCAAAATTTTAGAACAAGCGGGATGCCGCGTCTTTCGTAATATCACCACCATGCCTATGATTATCTTCAATAACATCAAACTGGAGCTCAAAAACTGAACAACGCCGGGGACAAAGCATTTGGAAATATCACATCACGAGAGCAGGCTTTTCTTTTCCTGTTTTTGGCCCCTTGGCTGCTTCTCCGTGGTCGGACCGATATCTATGTCATAACTCTTGCAAATCGTTTTTCAAAGAAAAACACTCGCTTATGGCCTACCTGCATTTGACACGTACAGTAGCTGGGGGCGTCATGCATGGGGAGAGACGCCCGCCCAACCAAGGACCCCTGTTGCCGCGGGCTAGCTGGCAAATCACATCGAGGATCCGGTAAATTCTGTCTCTAACCGAGGCTGTTACCGCGCACCCCGTCTCGTGATTCGGCATCTCGTTCGTACGGCGAAGAATATCACGTCTACGTGCGCAAACCCCAAAGTGCAACCACCCTTTCCACCTATCAGCAAACGGTCTCGTCAACCAGGTCTATAGCGCCATCGATGCATACACCCATCCTCTCCCTCACATGTTCCCGTCTCGAGATCCTCGGTCCATAGACCGGGTTTACGGAAAGGTCCTAACAGAGTAACAGGCCCCGTACATGCCCCGTGCATGGGGCCATGGGCACCGCCATGCAAAGACAAGCCTCCCTTCGACGAGCAGGCAAGAACAAAGCTAGCTCGTCGGCACTGGCCGGGCGTACTACGTGGCACGCGTCCATTGGTGGAGTCGACAGACTCAGATCACGAGCTGCCGCAGACGCCCGCTGCAGCGCAGTGCATGCAGGCACATAGATGCAGCTCGCACGTACTGTGGATGCAGACGTGCGGGTCTGGCCATTGGCCTCACGGGCGCGCCTTGGCCATGGCACGGGGCACTGGCCGCGTCGTCTCGCGTCACGGCTCACGTGCTCCACTGCTCACTCGCGCTATATATCCAGCCATGGTATCACATGCTTTCACCTCACCACCACGCTCATCGGTCTAGCTCTGTACACGCAACAATGGCGGCTCTGTCGGTGGTGCTGCTGCTGCTGCTCGCGGCCGGCGCGGTGGCGGGGGCGGCGTCGAGCCCGTCATGCCCGGTGACGCCGCCGGACGCGGGGACGACCCTGCAGGTGTCGCATGCGTTCGGGCCGTGCTCGCCGCTCGGGAACGGAGCCGGGGCCGCGGTGCCGTCGTGGGCGGGGTTCCTCGCGGACCAGGCGTCGCGGGACGCGTCGCGGCTGCTGTACCTCGACTCCCTGGCCGTGGCGGGGCGCGCGTACGCGCCCATCGCGTCGGGGCGGCAGCTGCTGCAGACGCCGACGTACGTGGTGCGCGCGCGCCTCGGCACGCCGCCGCAGCAGCTCTTCCTCGCCGTCGACACCAGCAACGACGCCGCGTGGATCCCCTGCTCCGGGTGCGCGGGCTGCCCCACGACGACGCCATTCAACCCGACCGCGTCCAGGTCGTACCGCGCGGTGCCCTGCGGCTCGCCGGCGTGCGTGCAGGCGCCCAACCCGTCATGCTCACTCAACACCAAGTCCTGCGGGTTCAGCCTCACCTACGCCGACTCCACGCTCGAGGCCGCGCTGTCGCAAGACTCCCTCGCCATCGCCAATGACGTCGTGAAGGCCTATACCTTCGGCTGCCTGCAGAGGGCCACCGGCACGGCGGCTCCGCCGCAAGGCCTCCTCGGGCTCGGCCGCGGGCCGCTGTCGTTCCTGTCGCAGACCAAGGATATGTACGAGGGTACTTTCTCCTACTGCCTTCCGAGCTTCAAGTCCATGAACTTCTCCGGGACGCTGAGGCTCGGCCGCAAGGGCCAGCCGCAGCGGATCAAGACGACGCCGCTGCTCGCCAACCCGCACCGCTCGTCGCTCTACTACGTCGGCATGACCGGGATCCGCGTCGGTAAGAAGGTGGTGCCGATCCCGGCATCCGCGCTGGCGTTCGACCCGGCGACCGGCGCAGGCACCGTGCTCGACTCCGGCACGATGTTCACCCGGCTGGTGGCGCCGGCGTACAAGGCGGTGCGCGACGAGGTCCGCCACAGGATCCGCGGCGCCCCCGTCTCCTCCCTCGGCGGCTTCGACACGTGCTACAACGCCACGGTGAGGTGGCCCCCCGTGACGCTCATTTTCGGCGGCATGCAGGTGACGCTCCCGGAGGAGAACGTGGTGATCCACAGCTCGTACGGCACCACCAGCTGCCTGGCGATGGCGGCGGCCCCCGACGGCGTGAACACGGTGCTCAACGTTATCGCGAGCATGCAGCAGCAGAACCACCGCATCCTGTTCGACGTGCCCAACGGCCGCGTCGGCTTCGCCCGCGAGCAGTGCACCGCCGCTTAGTTAAGCGGTTGGAGTAGCCAGCGACCGGGGGGCATGCAGCATGTGTCCGTCGTCGTCGCTACGTACTGCTGGTGCATCGGACCTGCATGCATATTGGTGATTTAGTTCTCTTGTAGTGTAGTGATCGATCAGCGTCTCCATCCATCAGTGTCTCGCTGTCCAAGATCATGTGTTGCTGCGGGTTCTGTCGTGAAGATGCTTTCATGTGGTTTAGGGCCGGCTCTGTTAGGGTTTAAGAAGAGTACTGCGTATGTATGCAATGTCAAACGACGAAATAGCCAAAAGCTGGTCGGGTAAACAGGGTTATTGTAATCCATCAAACGCAGCATAAGTACGGCAGTCGTGTTGTTTAGGAGCTGGAGTAATTCAGCTAGGTGATTCGTTGCTCAATAACATTATGCTTGAGAAGTGTACTGCGTCCACATGATGTTACCTTACAACCTCAAAAATGTCCTGATTTGTGCAGTTTTTGGCCACTTTCGGCCGTGCCGCACGGGAACGGAGGGTGCAGCTCAAACTCGAAATTGAGCAAGCTCAAGCTATGAAGTGGGCTTCTATGAACTGGTGGCCCAAGCTCGAAATTGGCATGGAAACCGAAGGAGATCAATGCAAGCCCGCTGATTTTGCACTTCTTTGTTTCTCCAAAGTTCGAAGCAGGTGCCCAGTTTGTGCAGCCCAGTAGCGGTAGGAATCAAACCGAAGGACTCGTTTGGACAGGTCCCATCATGCAAACGCCATTGCACCCTTCATACCAATCTGGTTGCACTGGACCGTATGGGTCTCCCGGAACACAAGTGCGCGTAGCAGTGATGATAGCAAAAGCGTTCCATTTCATCTTCAAGCATTTGGCGATTCCCCGACACGATTCGTGAAAAGCATCTCAGTTAACATCCGTACCGGCTCCATGTCCATGTGCTGGTTCCATCGTTTTTTTTATACCTCCAAAGATCAGAGAGTTCCTTAAAAAAAAAGAAATTAGCACTGTTAACGAGAGAAACGAGACAAAAAACCATACGATGCCCCGTTAATTAAAGGATACTCTAAAAAAAGCCTGAAGGCCTCGTTTGAAAACTTTGTAAAATTTTCTACTTAAAATAGTTTGCACTTGTATAATACTTATACACAAGAAAAATAATGTAAACTTTTGCAACTGTAAAATAGTGTTTGGATAATTACCTGTGCAGTGCTATCCGTCGCCACACCATCCCCAGTCATCCTCCCTCTCCCCGCTGCCTTCCTCCGTTACCTTGCTGGTCAGGCCGCCTACCTCAATCCCGATGACGAAGATGCGGAGAGGCCTCTCTCCCTTCGTGCTGCCTGCACTCAACTCCGGCCGCCACCTGTTCCTGCCGGTCCAAGGCCACCTCCCCGACCCCGTCTCCTTCCTCGACCACGACAACTCCGACCTCTTCTTCGACGGCGCCATCACCAAGCTCGGCGGCGCCGTGCTCCCCAAGCTCAACTGGAGCGCACCCAAGGATTCCATCTTCATGTCCGCTGATAGCTCCGTCCGCTACACCAGCTTCGCCGAGGTCGCCCTGCTACTCCGCTCCTCTGACTACGTCGCCGTGCTGCGCACTGGCCGCCGATGTGCAAGGGCCTAAAGGACCAATCATGGCGTCGCCGCCGCCGTAGCCGCTAGGGTTCCACCCTTCGCCGTAGCCGCTAGGGTTCCACCCTTCGCCGCCGCCGCTAGGGTTTCCTCCCGTCGTTGTCGCCGCCGCCGCCGCTCGTCTCCTCTCGTCTCCGTCGCCGCCGCTCTCTCCCATCACCACTGCCGAGCCGCCAGCTCTCTCCCGTCCCGTTGTCTGCGAGACATCGAGTTGGTGGAGACCCGACTTCGGTCCGGTTGTTTTTTTCACGTGGCCTCTTAAGGTCTGTAACATTTTCCGGGTGTAACTAGCCCAAACCGGCCCAATAAAAAAATGAGAACGACGATCCAAACAGCCCAATCCAGCCCAACATGAATTTTTTTACAGGCCTGTAAAATACACCGATTCGGGTCCCAATACCGGGCTTCCAAACGGGACCTAATAATAGATAAGCTAACTAGTTAAACTAGATCTAATACACTGTTAGACAAAACGATAGTCGACAAAGCCGACCAAGCGATTCACCGGTTCTATCATCTTGACCCTACCGCCTATCCGTCTGGTTCGTGTTCCATCCCTTGTTCCCTTGCTATCCCCATGCACCACATTGCTTATTGCGTTGTGAGGAGTATGCCACAAGCAAAAATATATCAGAGGGTTCCAAACTCAACTCAAACTCATGAAAAAAACATACTTCTCGTGGAAAAAAAAATAGCATCGGAGCTTCAACTTTCTTCCATCCATTACAATGTTTTGCACATTTCACCACATGTCAGTCATCTTTGTTCAGAGCTTTCACAGAACGCAGACGAACTAAAGTCTAAAACAGTTGCATTGCCCAAGGCTTCGTTGCTCCTGACTTTATTAATCTGCTCGTGGCTGCTGCTGCTGCATGTTGCGAGGAACAGGAGCTCACTCCAGTCACAAAGCAGCAACCCTTCTCCACTTTGCCGCCGTCCGGTTTGGACCAATGGGGAGTGATACTAGTAGTAAATTTGCCCTTTTCTTTGAAGGCGTAGCAGTAAATTTTGCCTTTGAGAACCAGTGCAGTTTTTTTACCTCGGGGGTGAAGAAAAAAAGCAGCAGTGTCATGCACTGCTCCGGCTTCAGATGGCTCTGATGGAAGCAGAAGCAGGAGTCAAAAAAGAAAAAGCTTCGTCGGCAGAAACAGCAGCCATAAGGAAAGTACAACGTCGCTTTCTTCCGGCGCTGTATTTCGTAGCTTCCAAATTTGGGCCAGCATCGCGTAGTACTACGATCTCTTTCACAGTTTCATGCATTGTTTCACTAATGTCATTACAGACAGCGAGAACATGGATCTAATCAGATATATTTTTCCTCTCCGCTCGAATTGATTAAGAAATAATTTCTCAGAATTGCACGGTACAACGGCTTGAGTTGTTATGATGTTAGCAACAAGAGAAACGGCACGGCTCTTCAGATGACAAAATCATGACACTTCGATTCTTCAGATTTTAATTTACTTTCGGAAAAGAATATATTCGGAGTTGAAGACAGCGTCCACTATCTGAGGGTTCAGGACCATCATTTCTCGCCTTTTGCTTCTCACTTGCATCCCTGGCCTGCCTTTTGGCAGCAGTGGCTAGCACGAACCTTGAGTTGTGGAGTTGATGACAAATGTGAGACGTGTAAAAGAACACAGCTAGATGGTAGCTGTAGAGAATGTACTACTACTACTTTAGTTAGGTAGATGTATTCAGATATTCTAGCTTAGGGGGGAAACCAAAATGAGAGAGATTAATACATACTGATATTATTGCTATTCATGGTGTATATATCATATTGCAAGTGGAGAGAACATGCACGCAACACTATCATTGCCGATTCGTGTACAGGTAAATATATATACATGTATAATCATGTCAAATTATTTGTTGTCCATACAAAATATCATGTAGCATGTTTTCTTAGATGATATCATGTCGTAGTTGTATGTTGTCCATAAAGAAATGGTGCAGTTTTTTTCTTCTCTTTCAGATTAGTTCTTCTATGGCATGATCGCTCATTGGATGCCATTTTTTTGTGTGTATGGACAACTTTTCTCATGCTTTTCTCCTGTTAATTTTATTTAATAGAATCCTCGTTCTCCACTCAGCTTTGCTCCTGCGTACAAGAGAAGGTTCGGTGTCGATAGTTGCCGGCCACATCTCCTCAGCAAAACTTAAAAAATAACGGGGACATATCTCATACCTGTCTGATCTTTTCAGCTCCTCCTCAAATTTTCTATCACTTCTGCTCATCAGCAGAAATATAAAATGGTAGCCATGTTAGTGCAACATCACAAGATCAAGAGTTTATAAAAAGGAACTCAGAGACCAAAAGATCATCCGGTATTGGCAACATCAGCTACAAGACATCTGTAGCACCACTTTTCATAGCTGCTTTTAAAAGTTGTTTCTTCAATGAACTCGGATCCACGTTATGTGGGCAAAGCTTCACCGGACCTAACACTGACCAATCATTGCTCCAGAAGGTGCACAAGATGAAATCCAGATCCAGGTTCTTATGCATGACCGTGACTGAAAGGTGCAGGCAGTAGATATGCATATCAAGGCCTCATTTGAGCACAAAATGGAAATCCTCCTATGGTATCAGCAGGCATATATGAGTTGCTGAACAGTAGCTTGATTGCTTGTATGCGGATATATGGTGTTCTGATCAGATACTGTTGGAGTTCGAGATATGCTGCAGGTTAAACACCTAGCTAGCTGCTGAAGCTGTCTCTTTCATTGCAGGGAGAAAGTTGCACCAATTGTGCAACATTGCTTCCATTCCGTGCCTTTTGCTCAATGCAGAGTTCCAGATAAGCCATCATCACAGGCTGACCCTGGGGAGCACAAAATGCTGATGTCTCAGCTGCCACTAAGTTTCAGTTGGTCTGGCCCCATTTCAGTGTTGCATCATTGGAAATCGCCAAATGGCCAAGACATGATCATTCATTTGAGGAAAGGAGAACAAAACTGAGGTAACACTTCTAGCCTGCCAGCCAGGTCCCCAAAAACAATGTACAGTGTGGAGACAGAAATCCAAGAATGTTCCTATGGGTATGCTGAGAGGTATCAATCAAGACAGTTACAAAAGAATTCCTGATACATGCTACCCTCAGGTAAAAAAAACATTTATAACTCCCGGACTGGCTTACGCACTTGTGGTTACAACTTTCCTATCTGTAAGTTGAATAACTAAGTTAACATCTCCTACCCTACAAAATATTAGTGAGCTCTATGTATGTATGTATAATATAGCTATTTATATTTACTCGAGAGCCGGACGATTTCTGGGAGCAACTCTACCATCCCGATGGCTTGTACTGAAGCTGCACTCATCCATTCTGATACAGATAATTGACAGCGTACAAGTAGGGATGCCCACTTTTCTGTGCAAAGATTGAGCTTTCTTTTGGCATTTCAAAGTTCATCTGCATCTGGAGTGGGGGCTGAGGTAGTTGTCAAGCTTCAGAATGTTTTCAGCTGTCTTCTTGAAATGCTTTGTATATGAAATCTTTGAAACGTCTGGAGTACTGCCTTGGATCAACTGCTGATATCGAGGTCGGGTCATGCTGGAAAGACTTGTATGCGTGCTCAAGCTTTTTGCTGATATCATAATCTTGGAGTATGTCTATAATCCCAAAATATAATATAACATCATAGTATTCCCCGGTTGGCTCTCCAATGAGCTGTGATCCGCAATCATTCTTTCGAATAGTCAGTTCAGCTCTTGCAGGCATGTTTACCCCGAGTTTGATTGTAGACCACCTGTTAGTTCACAATATTCAGATGAAGATCTCAAGTAAATAGTGAAACAGTATAAATCAGAAGGGTATTTTTCTGTAGCCCTATCTTTTTTCTTCCCAGGAAAGAGAGAGCTTTATTAATTACATAGCAAGAGTAGCATTACAATTGCTAATCTGTAGCCTTATCTTGACATTTTAATTTTGTGGTTATTTACTATGTGCTGTTCAGCTCGTTGACAGCACATAAAACCATATCCAAGACAGCTTGCAAATATGAATGGAAAGGTTGGAGGCTTGGAGCAGCTAAGGTCATCAGCAGAAATGCCTCAGTGTAGCTAGAAGTCATGGTTGGCACGAACCAACTGGACACATTCTAGATTTTGAATAGGTCACAGAAGAATGATTAGATCAATTGCATTATTAATTATTTCATTTCAGTTCTCAAGATCATGTCGATTAAAAAAATTAATCATTAGAGGTCTTGTTGACTTAAAAATTAGGAAAGATGAAGCTGTTTTCATCAGGGTCAAAATGCTGCTTAAGAAAGAAGTATCGAATATCCTTGAGCAAACAAATCAGTGTCAACTTTCAGGCATACATAATATAAACGGCTCAAAATTAGCATTGCCATAGGATATTTGATGATTTGATGTATGAAGCCTACCCACTACCTATTACGACACAAGGATCAAGAGAGGCCAGATGTCACATAAGCATGATTATTCCAACCATAATAGGTTGCATTCCAGTACTGCACCAGTACATTATATAACAGATAAGGGTAGTTAAATATGCTTACCCATTTGGATCAGCAAGAAGCTGATCCGTGTTTCCTCTTGAAAGGTGAGGTGTTGATACTTTGTCAATATCATTGTCAGCGGCACCTTAAACCAAATAATGTACATTGTAAGGTATAAATAACCACTTGAATACTTGATCGTTCTTTGACAAATGTGCAAAGGTGTTTGAGTTTTCCAACCAACCTTCGGTCGGAAGCTTCTCTCTGTTATCTCTAAAATGTACACCCACCAGGAGACTGTAATCCATAATCTTCTCCTGCTCAAGGAAATCACAATCCCTGTCCACTTGCCTGATTCAACAAAATTAACCTCTCTATTAACATTATGGACTAAAAGTAATTTCTAACTAACATTGAACTCAAACATTAAACTATAATATGAGAAAAAAGATGGTTGCACCTTTGGAAATCTTGAAACCATTGCTTCTTCAATCTAAATATGAGGTTCAGATCGAGGTCTTTCAGAGTTGTATACTGATCAATCTCAGTTTGTGGCTTGTCAGTTGTACGGCCAAGAGACGAGCCTTTTAGATCAAAACGCCTATGGATAGAATTATCAGAGCAGAATAGATTTCCCATAATGACAAAACGAACCTGGGTAGTAAATACAGCAGCAAACAGTCAGGGCACACATTTTAAACATTGGCCATAATGTATAATAAAGATAGCGCTACGGATGGAGAAGAAATATACAGTCACATTCATCTCTAACCTTCTTCTGATTTGTGCCAGCTAACTTGACACAATGTAGACCAAAAAATTTGGTTACTAGAGTATCCTCAAACGCACGGACATGATTGTAGTATGCTGGAAGCATCTTCAAAAGCATCTGTAATGTAAAAGGTGTTTCTTGCATTCAGAATAAAACTTCTCGCCTTATTTACGATGCTTCGAAATCCTAGAGACAGAGGGGACCAGAAAGAGCAAACCTTTACTTCTGATTTCTTCATTGTCTTTATCATGTACCGATCGTCATTTGTTAGGTAAAAGAAGCTTCCACTCTTACCAGGAGATGAGAGCTCCCGGAGAGCCTCACTTCCACAAAGGGATAACATATAGTCAGCAGCATCCACCTTGAACAGCTTGCGCAATGTCCTGCAGTTCAGTTCAGAACAAATGGTATGTTGATCAGCATGATGACACGGGAACAAGGATACATCATATATCTTATCGTAGAGAGTGATGAGTGATGACCAACCGGAACACCTGTGGGCAGTAATCCTTCCATTTGAAGTCACAAGAATTGTGCGGCGGAGTGTGTTTCGAGCCTTCTGTAGGGAACTTTGTCCATACTTTTTCCTTTGGATCGAAAGCCGACGGTTTCAGATCAAGCGTAACTGGACCTTGCTTCCCGACTGCATGCCTGTGTCAACACATCGTTGAATTTAACTATGGAGAAAAAAGTTAAAAAATGATTACCAGCTTGCAAGCTACTATTCAGTAGCAATTTGAGTCAGCAAGGAAATGCTGTCTTCTTGGTAGAAAACTCACACAGAAGGGTGAAGACTTCACAATGTAATCAAAACAACAAGATCAAAAGCAAACACTTTGATGATTCACATGTTAATATTCCCTAATTCAGACTTGTAACACAGCAAAGGCACCAAAGCAAATGCAAATTTCTCCAGTTGATCAAGTCCCACTTTTTGTGCAACCAAAATGCCCATTCCAGTTGAAAGGCAAACGAACGAAGGAACGCACCTGATCCCGAGCTGCAAGTTGAGCATAAGCTCGTAGTGCTTGTGTCCCTTGGCGATGGTCTCCCCCTGCCGCTTCGCCTCCCGCGGCGGCACCCACTTAGCGATGCGCGGCGCCGGCGACGGCGGCGGCAGAAGCACCCTCCCCTCCCCGCCGTCCTCCGTCCTCACGCTCCTCCGCGCGTCGTCTACCAGGGAGGCCCCGTCCACAATGTCGCACGTGATGTCCCCGTCCGACTCCCAAATGCAAATCTTGTCGTACTTCCGGTCGCCGACGGAGCAATTGCTCAACCCCGACGCCGAGCTCGCCCGCCCATTGGCCGCCCTGTTTCTCGAGCTATTCAGCGATTTCTGCGGCGACGTCGACTCGGAGCTGCCGCCGCCCATGAAGCCCGGCAAGTCCCTGGCGAACACGTCGCGGGGATCGCGCGCCGTCGGGGACGACGCCGCCGGAGACGGGTAGTAGACGCCCTTCTGCTGAACAATGCCGGTGGGGCTGTCGCGCGTCCAGAAGCCGACGTAGACGCTGCCGTCGGCCCAGCGGAAGGTGCCCTGGCCGCGCGGGCAGCCGTCCTCCCACCCGCCATCGTAGCGGTTGCCGTTGGACCAGACGAGCACCCCGCGGCCGTGGATGAGCCCCGCGCGCCACTGCCCCGTGTACTCGGTGCCGTTGCGCCAGATGTAGCGGCCGGCGCCGTCCTGCAGCCCGGATCGCCACTCGCCGTCGTACTGGTCGCCGTTGGCGTAGCTCTTCCTGCCGTCGCCGTGCTTGAGGTTCATGGACCACGACCCCAGGTACGTGTCCCCCGCGGCGCCGGTGTACGTGCCGGCCCCGTCCATGAACCCGTCCTTGAACTCTCCCTCGTAGGTGGCGCCCGACGGCCACGAGAACTTGCCCCGCCCCGTCGCCTTCCCGTGCCGCCACTCCCCCTCGTACATGCACCCGTCCGTCCACAGGTACTTCCCGGCCCCGTGCGGCGCGCCGCCGCGCCACTGCCCCGTGTAGAAGTCGCCGTTGGGGAGGCCGCGCTCCACGTACTCCTCCTGGTGGTCGTGGATGTGTTCGGCGTCGTCCACGCCCCCGGACGACGAGGCCTCTGAGGAGGACGCCGTCTCGGAGTCCTCCGTCGCCAACATCGGGGCCACCCGGCGCCTCCCCCCGGGCTGCGGATGCTGCTGCACCTTGCGCACCGTCGCCTCCCACGCCCTGGCGATGGTGTGCTCGTGCATTGGGCGCGCCCGCCTGTCCCTGCCACACCTACTTAGTCTTCTTCTTCTTCTTCTTCGCCGCCGCCGCCGCCGCTCGAGCTCCCTGCTCTGGCGGGCGCTGCTGTGCTTGGCCGTGGATCTAGCACCGCCGGAGGCCGCAGGCGCGCAGCCTCCACGGCGGCATTGCAAGGGAGCGGAGGGATAGGTGATGGTGGTGAGGAATGGTTACACGGCTACACGCAAACGAGCGAGAAGGAAGGAAGGGAGGAAAGAAGTATGTTTGGGGGAAGAGAGAAATGGAGAAGGGGTGGACGAGGTGGGAGGGGTGTTGGTGTTTTCTCGCTTTGTTTTTCCTCCTTTATTTCCGAGTATCTTATTTGGAATTACGAAGAAATTTCATATATAAGAGGTAAGAGAATTGCTAAGACAATTATAGTGGTTTTAAAAACGGATTTGCTAGCGCACAGTTGACCGTCTCAGTATCTCATACACATGGAATTCCCACGCTCCAAATATAATCTGACTTCTGTTTTATTCTTGCGATTTTGCCTTTTTCCATCGGCGATTTTGGCTGTTGGGGTACTAGGCCCTGGTCGGAAAGCATGGATCTTTTTCAATTTCTATGGAAAATGAAATGTCTGGGCCAATTTAGGATGCTGGGTTTTTCCTCAAGTTCTTATGTTCGCTAAACTATTTACTGTGAAGTTTTTGCTCTCAGAACAAGTTCTTCTCGAAGAAAGATTGCATTTCAAACAACCGTCTGTAGTTATCGTGGTGGTTTTTAGTTGTTAGTGCTGGTGTTTTCCTTCTTTCTTTAGTTAATGCCTGGGTTCTAGTGTTGTCCCTAAGCTTCGTTAGCACCGGTACTAGCCAACTAATCAATCAATCCTTCGCTTAATTTAGGGGTCTGTCTGTTTCTGAGGTGGTGGGCTCCGAGTCTTTCTCCTAGGTTACACAGGAGCCCCAGGTCCCCAACAGTATAAGCAGCACTTGCTTCAAAGAAACAATAAGCAGCAAGTAAATGGCAAGGCTGCACTGTTTCTCTTCTCTGATTCTGTTCTCTGTTCACCATCCAGCTCAGCCTCCTACCTTCTACTTGACTTCTCTTCCAGCCTCCATTTGGGTTGTTTTCTTAGATAATAGAAAAAGTCTATTCATTACATAGTCATAACAGCGTAGCAATCAAAAAGACCTGACAAATTACATATAAAATAAATCAATTACAACAAAGCTTTTTATGTCCTCGTCATCTAAATCGAGATATAAACTCCCCGATAAACGGCTTTAGTCTCATAGTCCCAACTGCTATCAACTTTCTCTTGTATGCCCGCTGTAAGATAAGCTAAGATTGTAGTCGATTGACACATAAGTATAATACCTATTGAGGAGTTAGATTGTGTTTAGTACCTTTATCTCTGTTGCATACCTGCAGGACCAGCCTGATGCGCCTGCAAATATTTAGCAGCGACCTTGTTATGCTACGTTTGGCAACTTGCAGTGCTAGTATGGTCCTAATCCTTTGACCTCTAGGTCTAACCAGCTGGTTAGTTGAAGAATACTAATGACTGGCTCCTGATCTTGCTTTACATAGCAAATCCAGCATTAGTAAAGCTCAATCTCAGAGGGAGAAAAGGAGGTTATCTACTAGTAATAATTTAAAGTAGCAGCGTCAGGAGACATGTCATCTTCTACGAGAGCAAATTGGTCGTGTTGTTGTTTTTCTGTCATGCGAGGCATGTACTTCCTCTCCTCCAGCTTTGGCATTTAAATGTGGAGATTTGCTTTAAGCCTGGGCTGACTTTAGGCCACCCTGCCTCATAACCAAGTTTTGGGTGTACTGCATTTGGCCATCGGTGATCCAATGTGCTGGTCAGCTGTGCAAGAAAAAGGATAGGCAAAACCCAGAAAATATGGCGCACTGACAGATTTATTCACCTTCCCAAGAAAGTAACAAGAAGACAAAGTTTCTTTGGTAGTAGCAGTAGAATAGTAGTAGTACATCTCTCTGTGTGTATCATAAACAGCTACCACTGCCCGTTCTGATTTCTGAATAACTCTGCAATCATTGTTTAGACTTTAGAGCATGTTTAGAATACATCAATTTCATAGAAAATAATTTAATTCTCGCATGATTCGTGTTCTAGACGAGCCTTAATCATCGTTTTTAATACTACATCCGTATTACAATGTAGGTTATTTTAGAATATTGGTAACTCAAATATTTTTAAATTTAATTATTAATATATAATAATTTATTAACATATATAACATTAAATTTGTATTACTAGATTCGTCACCACATATACTTTCATAATATATATTTATTTTTATTTAAAAATATATATTTTATAAAATTTACTGGTCAAAGTGTTATATTAGAGGCTATATCAATATCTAAAATAATATAAATTTATGACACGGAGGTGGTATCTTCAAGCTATCAAAAGTGCATTGACGAAGCCTAGCAATATCCTGCACCGCGGACCAGTAGTATTGCACCGCCCCGGAAATGATGTTTCATCAAGGATCGCATAAACTAAGGGCATAACTGTGTCGTCGTGCCTCCAAATAAGTGCCCAGGTCTTGATCCATTTCTTAAAGCTGCGTCCTTGCCTGCAGTTAGGTGGCCATGGTCTCACAGCTGTTTTATTTGCTTCTGCGCTAGCACTAGCAGCAGCATTTTCTTTTTTGCCGGTGCAACCTGACCAGTTCTCCCTGAGCTAACGCTGCATCTGTACTAACCGTTCCAATGCACAAAGCGACAGATACAAACAGTTAGCAAAGAATAAGATAAAGCTGGACATAGGTGAGGTCAACAACATAGTTCTTGCTTGGCTTATGCACAGCTGTAACGTTGTTCTTGGTTTGTTCTTCAACGGCATTTTTTCCATCGTTTTGCTGTTCAGATATACTGTTCCAATCCTATCTGCTGGTGAGCATATATAGGGTCCAAGGCAGTTTTGTTCCTATTGCCACTCATACATATTGCAGATCTACGAAGGATTTTGATGACGGTATCACGCACTGTGCAAAAATCAAAGGAATAATAGGGGCAGAGGAAGTGTCTGATTGTGAAGATGTACAGGACAGCGACTCATGTCATGCATGCACATCGCAAAATGAGGACAAACCAATTGACCTTGATGAGCAAAAATCTGAAAAATATTCATGTTTATATTTTCATAAATGAAATGCATTGACCCCATTATAATTGAGTCGGTGTATCTGTCAAAACAATGTGATATATTATTCCAATCCAGGATTGCATATATGTTATAACGTGATATAACGCATTGACTTTATTATAATGGTTCTCGACTATTTTAGGTTTGCTCCAAACACTTTTCGAGAATCCGTAGGAGATCTGCGTACGTGTCTATGTATTAACATTAGAACAATCAAATTCCAGAGAGGTATAAACAGCAGGTATCTGCAGTGAATCCAATGTCATAATAAGCTAGCTGTAGAGTAATACGCAAAATCCTTGCGGTGCTGCAAATGCCAGAGATCGAGATGCCAAAAAAAGGGGAATACACAATCGAGACGCATCGTGCCAAGGATCTGCATAAGAGATCTCTCTCGCTCGATCCATATGTAGGTGCTACTTGGGCAGGCAGGTAGGGAGGGATGAACATGACCTCTTATCCCAGTGCATGGTGGTTCACTTGTTGTTGTCCCAGGACCATTGCAACAGGCATCCACAGCAACAACCGATTCCATTACCAGTTCTTCGCCATAGTGGGAGGGTACGACGTGCCGCAATCTGCAGTGGAATCACATCCGTTCTTGTCTTAATAGCAATGTTGATCTAGAACCCCTTCCGAAGGACAAGCATCCAAAGGGAAGAAAAAAGACGATGAGAAAACATGCGCATCAATCTGGCCAATGAAAAACTAATTAATCAACGTATGTAAGGGTGCCAATATATCTCGGTATCCAGGAGAGCAAAAGGAGAATAGAACAAGAGAGGACGGATGATTTGAAGGAACAACACAGCTGAGAAAAGAGAATAAAAAGGTATGTGTATCTTCTGTTTTGGCTCTTTTTCCGGGACATACGTACGGTAGGACGGTAGGAGTAGGGCCTGCGATATCCACACTTGCACTGGCCCCACCGTACGAGTTACGATAACCCGACCGCTCCTGCCCGTGACCCGACGCGGCCCGGAGACAGGCCACCACGGCACCACTGATCCACTAGGCACCAGACGGTCAGCGCCGGAATTTTTTTGCTCTCTTGGCCTCTTATTCTATGGCATTAGTCAATTCAGCTGTCTTAAAAATGTAATGATAAATTTATTCCACATAATTATAGGATACGTATCAATTTTAGAAAGCGTGAGAATACCTATTGCGGACTAAAGGCACTACAAAGTGTTGGAGCAGTAACAATAGATGTGACACGCCACCTATCGTGGTCTGGTATGGATCTAGATCGTGATAGGACACACGTCGTGCATCCAGGCCACGACAGATTACATATTCGCGTTTGTTGTGGCTCTGACATATTGTTACATTTCAAATCTATGATAGATATCTGTCATGTTTTTTATGTATAATATGTGCTACTTGTCGTACATTTAATCTATTATGAGAATAAATTTATCATTACGATTTAGAAAGGACTAAATTGGCTAATGCCGCTGCCCAGGGGTTAAAAAGCGAAAAAATATATTCCCGCGCGGAGACGGTCTGGCTGGCCCCGGCCGGAAAAACCCTGACAGCGTGTTTGGCAACCGGATGGATGGGGAATGAGAGTTTAGAGATGGGAGTAGACGTAGGAATGAGGTAAAGAAAATAGTTATTTACTCCCGATCCCCCGTTTGGCGGTGAGTAGAGATTAATATCAATTCCCTCTCCCTCCCATGAATTACTAGGTCCTAACCAGGCAAGAGATTGATGTGAATTTTATTCACCAATTTTCTTTTTCCTTCTCCTTTAAACTCTCATTCCCTCCAATCAAATAGATGACATTTAGTCCCAAGTCCCCTTAACTCTCATTCCCTATATCTAATTCCCTCCGAGCAAACAAGCTGTGATGGAAACGAACGGGTGGGGAAACCAAAGCGTACGTACGTCGTCAGGTGATCCCTGAAAGCGTGCCGCGACACCGAGCTACTCCTACTTTTGTTTTGGTGACGACGAGGAGAGGCGCGCGATCTGATACGCCGGACACGGCGGATTGGGAAGGTTTGATACGAACGAGATCGATCGAATGGTGCCCGGCGCTCGGCGTGCGGGTGCGAGTGCGTGGCCCACTGCCTTTTTGGCCGGGATGGGTGAGTTGGATAGTTGGACGGATCATTCTCCGTCTCCTGGGATTGGGAAGGAACAGCTACGATATATCTTTGATTCTCCCCAAAAAGAATTTCCCGTTCCTTGCACGAACTGTACCGTATCATTTAATTTAATCCCTAGAAGCTTTTCACAAAATCCTCCGAAGATAAGAAACGTGATTTATTGTGGAGTATTGCTAATTAATTACATGGATTTCTTTGCCTTTCTTTCTTTTTTCGTCTAACCATATGTCGACAAGATTCATTATCTAAAGAAGAATGTCGATAAGATACTTCTCTCTGGTATTTTTCGTCTAAACATCGGATCGGAAAACAACGCCAGGGTACGTACGTACGTACGTACGTATATGCATGCATGTATAGTCGTTGGGTTTCGTCTACCCGTAATATAGATATATATAGATCATCGCGTACTGTGCTCTAGTCTTTAGCGTCGCGTCGGTACCGGAAAAAGGACCATGATTCTGAGCGAGAGGTAGCCATGACGAGCTCGCACGTGGATCGCTAATTCCTATCACGATCGATCTGTAACCAGGACGATGAGCGGTGCCTGTCATAATTTCGCGTCTACATAGTCACACACACTCGCACAGCGAAAGTCAAGCCCAGCTGGAATGCCATAGCCCGATCAGTACGTAGCAGAGCTTTCAATGGCATCCTAAAGTTGTGTTCTTATAGCTGTTAATTTCTATCTAGATCTGTTCATGACCCAGCGTGAATAAATCTCAAGCAAGGACATGAGTAAAACCCTTTCCAGGACGGGAGTTTCGAGACAGACCATGTGTAACAGGCCCTCACATCACATCCTCGTCACCTTTGATGTGTTCTGAATGATCGAGTAGGACTCTTAGCCTAGTTTGTCCGAACGAACTCTGAATGCACGAGTGATGAGTGTCATCGATCCTGAAGGTCCATTCCAGAACAAAGTATAGGAATACATACACAACTAACAAAAATGTTAGCTCTGATTCATACAAGCACCTCACGCGCACGAAGTATGTCATTTTTTGATCGATCGGCAGAGCTAGCTCCGGCCTTTAGCCACACGCAGTTGAACAGAGGCGAAACACACTGGCACAGCGTCGCACTCTCGAGCCCCCTCCACGCTGGCCATCGATCGATGTGATCATGTGATCATGTGATCTGATCCAGTGGAGCACGTATGTACACCATTAACCCAGGAATTGAATTACAATGCATTGAAGTCGCTCGATCGGGCAGGCCGGTGCAGGAGCTACTGCTGTACTAGTAGGGTACATGGGCGAATGGACGGAGCGGAGCTTAGATGATGGATGGGTGATCGTTGTCAGGAGCCATGGAGACGGAGGTGGCCAGGAGCAGTGCTCCCTGCCGCCGCCACGCCCTACACCACGGGCTCCACGCCACCATCCCCTGTCCCCCTCCTGCTTCCCCCGGCCCCCACCACATCGATAACCGCGCATCGGTAACGGCGCCACACACCACGCTGCCTGCTAACCCCGCCGGAGAGCGACGTCTTTTCTCTTCCTGGCACTTGGCTGCTGTCGCATCATGCAACGTGTAAGCTTTCTGCTAGTAAAAATGGAGGAGTATTACCTATGAATGATATCCGGTGCTGGCGACGTAGTATCTGGCCAGAACCTGACAAATAGCGGCACGTTAACTACCTCTTGTCGGCTACGGTTACGCTACACGACTGTTACGTGAATCAGGTGACGAGTTGTATGTTATAGTGTTAACGTCTACGAATGAAAGCTGAAACCTTTTTTGGGGGAGCTCACTTGGTGTGCAGTGCACCAGGCCAAGTGGCCAATAATAGATAGGGTTCATGTGGGATTAGCAGCATGTGATGATATTGGCATCACGTATTGCCCTAACCTAACTCCAACTCCAACTCCAACTCTTATCCTAATGGAGTGGAAAGCAATCCTAGCTAGCTTGAGGGGAATGTGGTCCTAAAAAACGCCATCAGATCATCCTGTTCCCACACCTTATTTTCTTCTCCATTACAGAGACTGATGAAATCTCTCCACTTGGGATCGATTAGCATTTCTTCTCTCCATCATCACCACCTAACCTGTGTAGTTATATCATGTGATGGATAAAGAAGAAGATGTAGGTGCGTTGCAATTTTGCATTGTGGTGATTGGTGGGCCCCAGGGGCTGGGCTAATGGCCAACATAGCACATCAAGGTCATCATCATAACCAACTTGGCCTGCTGAAAGGATGGGGGTTAGCAGTTTAATCACTCTTTACTTTGGAGTTAACCATTTTGATTGGGTCATCCATCTCCTTAATTGTGGATGTCCCTGCCCCACCTATCCCCATGAAAGGATAGGGGATTAAGCTGATGCCTGATGTTACCCTTGTTGGTTGCTTGCTTTTGTTGGTCCCACTTGTGAGGATTTTTGCTGGGGGCCCAGCTGACATCCTCCAAACTTTTGCCTAGCTAGGTTCGAACATATGGTGTGCCGTGCGTCCAAAAAAGTCCAGCAATAGAACATGAGAGAGAGAGAGAGAGAGAGAGAGAGAGGGAGAGGGAGGCTATGAGTACCACTATTGTGTACATTTCTTTAGCCATGAAAACATCTTAATCTTTTAGTACTATTATCTGGAAAACAGTTCTTCAGAAACATAAATTGTTTTTCCAAGCGTATCCCAATGTTAGAATTACTTTCAGTTGTGCTCCTGTAAAAAGAATCTATATGCAACGCATCACTTTGCTTTCAAAGCAATACAATAACCACTTTTGAAATCGTAAGCATGTCCTGGACAAAATTGGCTGCATCTGATTTCTCAATGACAGCGACTTCAGTCTCCACATTTTGAATTCTCATCGTGTTCAATGCACTCGTGCACTCAGCTAGCTTGATCATGCATATAATATCCATGACAATTCATCGGGTCACGTAGACAATATATCGTGTAGTGTCAAGCCCGTCCTGTAATGTCAAATTAGCCCCGGTGTTAAAATAGCACTAAACATAACAGCCCCGCGTGGCTCTACGGCGGTCGAATCCTAGCCGTTTTTCACTGCATCTCTCCTCCTCTGTTCTCGCCACCGTCGGAGGACACTGCCGAGCAAAGCCCGCGAAGTGGATGGCGACGATGGGATCTTCTTCCTCGTTGCGCCTCTCAACATGTCCATAGCGGGGCCTCCTGCATCGGTGTCTCATCGTCCCGGCGGCTAGTGGTTTCTTGGTGATGGCACTCCACGGATCCAGCGTGGGTGGGCCCAACTCTGGTGTGCGGCAGGCCCTGTTCTGATGCGCGGCCTACGCGTTGGCAGGTTGCGGTGACGACCCTTGGCTGCCGTCCCCGCGATGTGGCATTATGTGCAACGGGGCTGCGGTGGTGCGGCGGGGCAACGTTCTTGGGTGTTTGGCCTCGTGGGTCGACGCACACGGTTCTTCCGGTGCATGAGCAGGGGCACGGTGACGCGGTGCGCTGCGCACGTTTGACGGTGTGACTCCAGCGCGCTCTTGGCCTTACGCGAATTTGGTTGTAGCGGTGGCAGCTTGTTCCGTGGCGTGGTAGCTCCGGGCGCAAGCCTTGTTCCGGCATTCGATCAGGACCAACATGACAATGGCTGCGGGTGCCATTTACCTCGGAGGTGTCACATGGAGCTGCTTTCATCATCTTCCCAATGGCTCTGGGGAAACCCTAGATCTAGTCTCCTAGATTGAGCGATCGCGGCATTTTTGCTTTGTTTTCCTCCTTGAAGGCATCGCTTTGGAGCCTCTAACCCACGTCGGGAGGGGCAACCGACGTTGGCTAGAGGACTAGTACATGGACGCACAATTGCCGGGGCAGCGGGCCCCGGTTCTCTTTGCAGGGCATTTCATGTGGCGGTGATGAACGCTTCTTGCCAAATCAAAGCTACCTCTCACTCTCACTATTGGGTGCTGACGGTGTTGACTTGGCTAGCTTGGGCTTAGTGCAGTGGCTAGGTTGTTTGGCACACGGTTGCTTGCTGTGGCAAAGTCGGAGTTGCCGGATCACGAGAGGTGATGACGATGACGTTACAGACGACGTTGATGTGTAGGTCTCCTGGTGGTGTGTGTTGTATTCGTGCTTGCCATGTAGCCGACCCAAACAACTCGTCTGCGTCATTCATCTTCCATTCTAGTAACGTCCTACATGAGCAACATCTCATGCACAACAAGATAGCGACATGGCAGTGGTGGCATCCTCGAATCTGGCCACCACGAGACTCGCTACCATTGAATCTAGCCATCATGGTCCACGTCGCCATTATCTTCGGCCACCATAGCTTTTGCCGCCGTCGGATCTAGGGTTGAGTCCAGTAGCCGTTGCCGATGTGCTCCTCGAGCGCCGTCGCCTTTCATGAGCACTGCATAGCCTTCTTCTAGCCCATCCAGATCCTCCTCGAGATCCGTGCCCCAGTCGTTGCTCTCCCCGAGGTCTGTGCAATGGTGGATCCGGCCTTGCTAGCCTTGCTGCCACCGGATCCCTCTGACCACAACAAGGCTCACGCCTCTTGTCCTATGCCGTCGAGGCTTTTGGCCGAGTTATTTGATATTTTTTTCTTCTTTTGCTAAAATTTTTCTTCCAAATTTTCATTACATTCATTGGTTAGTTTGGTCATTGTTGTATTTGACGTGGTCAAATTTTTCCACGCTTTGTTCTGATTTTTGAAAGGCGGTTCATGATTTTGTTGGATTGGATTAGTTTTGTACATAAAGTTGAAAAACCGTTGTGCTAATTATAGAATTTGTTCTGAATGTAAAAAAGATATGATGCATAGTGATGTATATATATGGTGCAACACACGAGATTGAGCAGTAACACAGGCCTAAGATTGAGTAATGAAACAATTTTAAAATATCAATACATGAGCAGAAATCACTTTTACCCTTATTACTGTTGAAGACAGATGTAGTTTTCGTATCAATGTGGCTATGCTTGATGCATCCTTATTACCGTTGAAGACAGATGTAGTTTTCGGGCTGGCTGGTTACGACATCACTTTTACCCTTGAAGAGGATAGTTTCCGTGTTGCCACAGAGCTCGACACTTCCCCGATGGACAGGGATGCTGAGTCTGACGGAGATGCGGACAATCAGGAGCAGGGGCAATACGGTGATGGTCAGCACCCGGTTTCAAAGCGTGCTAAAAATTCTGATTCTAAAGCTCATGATCAGCCACGTGAGGTGCAGACGTCAAACTCCAAACAACAAAACTTGGGCTCATTGCCGTAACACCCTTTGCTCCAAGGCCACGGTTTTTGGGAAGCAACGGGTTGGACTTGAAATGTGCTTCGCAGTCGTTGCTAGCCAAGCTTGATGCTGATCGGCTTTCTTTTCATACCGTGCCCGGTGGCCAGTGGAGCTCTCCTGTACAGCAAGCTCGGCCCTCCGCAACATCGGCACTCACCTCTGTAGCTGTGTTGCCAGCGCCGGGGCCTACCTCAGTGGCAAAGTTGACTTCCTCGGTCCGACGCCACACCAACGCCGCATCAAGTGATAGCGACATGCATGAGTCATCTCCGCTGCTTCGGGAGGCCACCTCCAGTCTGACTGTACAGCCTTCCAGTGCTTTGTTGGACGTCCAAACGTCGGGGTAGCTTCTTGGCACACCTGCATCCTTATGCGGCATAGCTTCGGATCACTCCTCACCAACACTCCGTGTCCAAGCACCAGCGTTCGTCCCCACGGTAGCAACTTCGGCCCTGCCGGAGGGGCTTCGCCATTGCGCCCGCAATAATGCGGCATTGACATCAGACGGGCTACCGATGGCGGACAAAGATTCTATGGCGCGAGCGATGAGGCGGACTGCAGCCAAAAATTTGGACCATCCTGCCAGTGGTAGATCGGCGGTCGCTCGTCACAAGTTACCGTGTTCGTCTACACCTTCTAGCACCACTCCAGGTACTCCATCCATTCCCCCCAGTTCTATTGTGCTTTTATCAAATGATCGCATTACTTCCAATATCAAAAATTTAGGCATATGTATGGGGCAGGAACATAGGGATATAGAGCTCTCAATTAGTGTTCTTAAGCACATAGAGATGGATAGATTAAAGGTGGTTCCAAATGTACGGAGGAATAACTTAGTCAAAAACAAAATTAATGACACATTAAGTGATTCTATTCTTATAGACGGTAGTGATGATGAGGAGGCTGCACATGCTGGTCCTCTACTCTTTCACTTGGTAAAGGATATCTCTGAGGTTGATTTGGATGAGGCGGAACTTGGCAGCATACTTTGTGACCTTAAGGTTACCCCCCGGAAGTCCAAATCGCATCCCTCTAAAAAACACGGTCGTCCCGGACGGCCATCTACAAAGTTCAAGAAGATTAATAATACAAAGTTAAGTGGTATCTCATGAAAGGCATATTTTGGAATAGCAGAGGTCTTAGAGACTTGGCTAAATACCGTTATATTGCCGATTGTGTGTGAGATCATAATCTGGACTTTGTTGCCCTGTTAGAAACTGGCAAAAACGACATGAATGCTGGCACCCTTGCTCGCCTCTCTGGTGGTTTGGATTTCATATGGCATGGCCTTCCTCCCCATGGCAGATCTGGTGGGATCTTACTTGGGGTTAATTCAGCTATCATGGATGTGTCTTCCATTGTTGATGGGGAATTTTTTGTCAAATTCCTTCTTCGCAATAAGGCGGACAATTTCCTTTGGAATCTTATGACGGTCCGGGCCTGCCCAAGCTGATCTCAAGGCGACCTTTTTAGCTGAGCTTGTCCGTACATGTCAGAGTAGTTCTCAGCCTTCTTTAGTTGGGGGCGATTTTAATATTATGAGATATAGGCATGAAAAGAACAAGAATAACTTCGATACTTGATGGCCTTTTCTTTTCAACGCCGTCATTGATAGCTTTGACCTTAGAGAAATCACATTATCGAGTCGCCAGTTCACCTGGGCTAATTCCCTTCAAAATCCAACCTTTGAAAAATTGGACCGAATTTTAATGACCACGGAATGGGAACTGAAATTCCCTTTGGTCACGGTTCAAGCCTTAGATCGATCAGTGTCGAACCATACGCCTTTGCTCCTTGATACCGGTACGGCGGCATTCCATGGTTCTCGCTGGCCATTTAAATTCGAGCTAGGCTGGATTATGCGTGACGGTTTTGCAGCTCGGGTGGCGGCCATATGGGCCAACCCATGCCGTGGTCAAACACCAATGCAAATCTGGAACAATAAAATGAGTGCTTTGAGACGACATCTTAGAGGGTGGGCTGCTAGTACTTGTGGAGCCTACAAACAGGAAAAAGCAAGTTTACAAACCATTATTGATGACCTAGACAAGCTGGCCGAGGTTCGCTGCTTAACCGATGTCGAAATTGACTTGAAGTGCAATCTAACGAACGGTTAGCATCATTACTCCGTGAGGAGGAGCTAAAATGGTACCAACGGGCCAAGGTCAAGAATGTCCTACAAGGGGATAATAATACAAAGTTTTTCCATATGATTACGAATGGTAAACATAGAAAGCAATATATCTTTAACCTCGAGCAGGATGAGGGTAAGATTGAGGGCGAGCGGGCTCTAAAGGAGTACATCAGTAAGTACTATAAAAAAAATTTCGGCCCTGCCAAGCATAACCATTTCTCGCTGGTCGAGTCGCACATTGAGGATATTCCTCAGGTTACGGATGCTGAGAATGATCTTCTCACTGCGCCTTTTACAAAAAAAGAGGTGCGGGATGCGGTGTTCGACATGGAACACAATAAGGCTCCCGATCCGGATGGCTTTCCAGCGGAATTCTACCAGAACTTTTGGGACATCATCAAGGCGGACTTGATGAATTTGTTTCATGAGTTATATTCGGGTAGACTGCCGTTATTTAGTCTTAATTTTGGTATCATTACGCTCCTCCCAAAAGTACAAGATGCGAATCGCATCCAACAATATAGGCCAATTTGCCTACTAAATGTAAGTTTCAAAATCTTCACGAAAGTCGCCACTAATCGTATCAATAGTATTGTGGATCACGTGGTGTGGCCTACGCAAACGGCCTTCATGCAAGGTCGGCATATCCTTGAGGGTGTAGTCATTCTACATGAAACCTTACAAGCTGATAGTTTTGCATGCCAATGTTGGCACTGTACAGACCTTTTCTCATGAGCCTCTCAATCTCTTCTAGCTCCTCCTTGAGCTTGTTGTGCTCAGCTGCATCCACAGAGTTAGTAACATTAGAGGTTGAGGCCTCTTTAGAGTTGTCTACAACTCCACCTGTAGACGTTAGGACATTGATTCTGCTAGCACAATTTAAACATGATTCAATGACAGTAGGAGCAGGTAAAGGCATAACTTCAGCAATATTATCAGAAATATCAATGCATAAGGCATGCTTTGCCTTTAACTCTTCATGCTCCTTGAGGAGAAGCTCATGTGCTGATTTGAGCTTCTCATGAGCTATCTCCAGGTTCTCATGATTTAACCTGAGATCCTCCCTGTCATCTGTGATTTCATTACAGGTCCCTTTCAGCTCCCTCAGCTTATCCCTAAGGGATATGTTCTCCTTCCTCTCCCTGCAGAATCCCTTTTCTGTTATTTTCAAGATATCCATTAGTTCAGCATAGTCAGGGAAATCATCTTCAGTTAATACCTTGGAGTCCTTAGCCATGAGGCATAAGGGAGCAGGAGCGGATGAAGCTTGATCATCCTTAGAGTTCAGCTTGGAGCTGTCTGACTTGGCTGTGACACAGCTGGGTGTGTCAGCCATAGAGATTGCTATCCCAGCGACCTGGACTTCTTCTTCTTCTGATTCTCCATTTGAACCAGAGTCATCTGAAACTCAGGCTTGCCCTACATAGGCTCTTGCAGTAGCCTTGTTCTTGGAATGAGAAGGATGCTTGCCGAAAGTCTTCTTCTTGTTATAGGAATCCTTCTTCTTCCTTTGTCTTTCCTTTTGCTGGGGCAATCAGCTGCGAAGTGGCCTTCCTTGCCACATTCAAAACACTTGTTGTCCTTGGAGGGCTTCTTGCCTCTGAATCTATCTGTTGATCCAAACTGCTTCTTCTTCCTATAGAATTTTCTGAAGTTTCTGGTAAGAAGGAGCAGCTCATTCTCCTCTCCACTTGACATGTCATCAGATAGATCATCACTGCTATCACTGTCTGGCAGTGGGGCTTGAGCAGTGGTCTTCAGAGCAATGTTCTTCTTGGGTCCTGAGGAGGAGCTGTGCTTGCCCTCTTGCTTGAGCTCCATCTCATGAGTGAGGATTCTTCCCAGCACTTCTGTAGGCTTCATCCTACTGAAACCCTCTTTCTCCTTGAGCATCAAGACTAGGGTTCTGTAAGGCTTGGGCAGCACAGATAAGAATTTCTTGATAACATCTTCATCCTCAACTCGGTTGGAACCCAATGCCTTCAGTTGATTGGTGATGAGAGTCAGTCTTGAGTACAGAGAATTTATGTCTTCTCCATGTTCATGCTCAAATCTCTCTAGAGTTGATTCCAGCAGTCCTCTCTTGGACTTCTTCAGAGTGTCACTGCCCTCATATATCTGCTGTAAGGTATCCCAGATCTCCTTAGCAGACTCCAGTGTGCTGACTCTGTTAAAGTCATGCTCTTGCAAGCCCATGAAGATGGCAGTGGCAGCTCTGGCATTATTCTGGATATTCCTTTTGTCGTTGATGGTGAGAGCATCAGCCTTCTCCACTTTATAACCTGCATCAACAATATCCCACACATCTGGATCGATCGCGGTAAGATGCATCTGCATCTTCCTCTTCCAGAAAGCATAGTTAGATCCAGTAAAGACAGGTATTTTACCCTCGTAGCCCGACATCCTTTACTCTGGCGGTTAAGCCAATTCAAAGAGCAACCTAGCTCTGATACCAATTGAAAGGACCGAGATGCCGACTAGAGGGGGGGTGAATAGTTGGCTTATAAAATTTCCCCTTTTTAGTCTTTTGTTTGAGTTGTCAGATTAACCTCACAAGTTAATAGTGGACAGCTGTGACACAGGTGAGTGACACAGGTAGAAACTATGTGTAAAATAACACACAGCTGTCACACAGGTGATAGACACAGGTGAAGAGATAACCTGACACAGGTGCTCTACTTAGACTAACTGTGACACAGGTGCTAGAACAGGTGAATACAAGTGAATGAAACAGCTGAGTGACAGATGATCACACACAGGTATAAAGATAAACTAGCACAGGTGAAAAGGTAAGCACAGCAGAACAAGTCTAAGAGACACAAGCAAGCAAGAGTAAACAGATAAGCATGCAATACAGGAAGTAAAGGAGACTCAGAGGTTTTTCACCGAAGTTCCCAACTCTTTGCAGAGAAGGTACGTCTCCGTTGGAGAGACCACTCCTAAGAGCTGGCCAGCACTGAATCGTGCTTCTTCTCCGAGTACCTGATCTTTCAGGACTCTTCCTTCTTGCTTGTGGAGATCCTTTTGCCTTGCAGCAGGTAGACCTCAGAACACCTTCACAAACTACTGGTTCAACCCACACAAGCTCGGGTGATACCAGCAACTCCTACACCCGTCTAGGAGCAGACAAACTCCAAGAGTAACAGATGATCCAGCAGCAATCTCTTGGAGGAACCTTTGCTCGTGCTCTAGCTCACAAACCCACTCGAACTAACCCTTAGGCTCTCGGCTCTTGTGGAGTGGTTGGAGGCTTTGCAACGGTCGTATGCGAATCACTGATTTGAGCAAGGTTGAGGACAGAGTCCTCCCCTGGTCCCCTATATATAGGGTCCACAGGCACCTGACCGTTACCCTGTTGCCACGTAGGATTAAGTGAGCCACCGGTGTCAACCACCGGTGACACAGCTACACCCTACGCCCAACTGTACCCGGCTCAGGCAGACCGACACATGTGTCACCGGCGGCGCACACAGGTGAACCCTTAGCTGATAGCAGCACTACTCAGCCCGGTCCTGGCACATGACATGCCCTCAGCATACTTCAAACTCTAGTACCTATAAGGAGAGAACCTCCGACAGACTTCTGACTCAGCAGACCGCCTATCGCAGTGCAGGTACCTTAGCATTTCTCAAGTTCTCCCCTGGTACAGAGATGTACCTGAGTCATAAAGCGGAAGGCCACCTGTGACACAGCTGTGTCACACAGGTGTCTAAAGCTTCTAGGGTTTTCACACAGCTACATACTTTTGTTGCAAAGCTATTGACACAGGGCAATTGGCCTCAAAGCACCAATCCCCTTGACCAACACTCTGAGCAATGAGCAAGGTTCCCTTAGACAACTGCTACTGTTTCATCCCTCTTGATAGTACGGGTGGTTCCTATGGACTCAAAGAAACTAGCAAATCTAGGCTTCACCTGCCACCAACTGAAGTCACGGCCCTTGACGCATCAAGCCACCATCACCCTGCTGCAGCCCCTGCACAGCACCGGCTTCTTCTCAGCTGTGGCACAGCTCCCTAGCACAGCCATCTCTTTGTCCTTGAAACCACCTTGTACCCTTTTTGGTGGCCATCCTTCTCTGGATAACCCATCTTCATGGAACCTGTAAGATCTGCTTACACTCAAATGTAAACATTAGATTCCAGTTTAGGTTGCCATTAACCATCAAAACCATGTTGGGGCATAGATGACCTTTTAGGGGGGCAGCGTGGCCATCAAAGTCAACGACGATGTCGGTCCCTACTTTCAAACCAAAAAGGGGCTTCGACAGGGTGATCCGCTATCACCTATTTTATTCAATCTTGTAGTTGATATGTTAGCTATTTTGATAGACCGGGCAAAAGTGGATGGGCAGATAGGTGGAGTGGTGCCACATCTTCTTGATGATGGCTTATCTATTCTTCAGTATGCAGACGATATGATTCTCTTTATGGATCATGACTTGGACAAGGCTAGGAACATGAAGCTATTGCTTTGTGCTTTTGAACAACTTTCTGGCCTCAAAATCAATTTCCATAAAAGCGAATTGTTTTGTTTTGGTGAAGCCCAAGCGGCGTCAGAACACTACGCTGAATTGTTCGGATGTGCGATGGGTGAACTATCTTTGCGCTATCTAGGCATTCCGATACATTATCGGAAGCTGAGGAATGTGGATTGGAGAGCAGTTGAAGAGCGTTTTGACAAAAGACTTAGTAGTTGAAAAGGAAAATACCTCTCTCCTAGTGGCAGGCTAGTACTGATCAATTCGGTTCTTAGCAGTTTGCCCTTGTATATGATATCCTTCTTTTTAATACCACGAGGGGTCCTTCGGAAAATTGATTATTTGCACTCCAGATTTTACTGGCAAAGTGATAATCACCGAAAAAAGTACCGCCTCGTGCGTTGGAACATTGTCTGTCGCCCTAAGGACCAGGGAGGTTTAGGCATCAAAGATTTGGCTATCCAGAACATTTGCCTACTTTGTAAATGGCTCTTCAAATTGATAACGGAAAACGGGGCATGGCAACAATTGTTGCGGAATAAGTATTTAGGATCTAAGCCACTCTCACAAGTAATGTGGAAGCCTGGGGATTCGCATTTTTGGGCAGAGCTCATGACGGTTAAGCGGCATTTGTTTCGTTTTGGAACCTATTCTCTCAAGAATGGCTCCCAAATCAGATTCTGGGAAGACATGTGGTTGGGCAATTTGCCTTTACGAGATCAATACCCATGCCTGTATAATATAGTCCGAAACAAACGTAGTACAGTTGCCGAGGTACTACAGACCCTCCCCGCATTTGTTTCTTTTCGTAGGGATCTCATTGGACCTACGTTAGTAGCTTGGAATGCGTTACTTCCACGCATTGCTAACATAGGACTTTCACAAGAGCAGGATGTATTTCGCTGGAACTTGACCCGAAATGGGGGCTTCTTGGTTAAATCCTTATGCCTTGCTCTCGTACATAGCGATATCCCAAAGATGAATCGGAAGTTATGAAAATTGAAGATCCCTTTAAAAGTTAAAATATTTTTGTGGTATTTGCGTCGGGGGGTGGTCTTGACCAAGGATAACTTATCCCGTCGACATTGGCAAGGCAGCCAGAAGTGTTGTTTTTGTTCAAAAAATGAGACAATTCAGCATCTCTTTTTTGATTGCCACTTTGCCCGCTCCGTGTGGTGTATTGTCCACGTGGCTTGTGGCATTTATCCACCCCGTAACGTTTCCAACTTGTTCGGCAACTGGCTTCGGGGATTTACAAAAGATTTGAAACACAACATTTTTATGGGGGAAGCTACCTTGTGTTGGTCCTTATGGCTCTGTAGAAATGACATGGTATTTGATAAGAAGCAAATATCTTCTCCTTTGCAGGTTATATACTTATGTACTCACTGGTTCCGTACTTGGGCTATGCTTCAGCAACTAGGGTCTCGGGATATTGTTACGGTGGTGTGCATGCAATTGGAGCAGGTGGTCAAGGAGTGTTTCAGCCAGCATGGTTGGCGGGCTACGCTTATGGCCTGTTTGTTTGGCAGATTTTTGGCTTTTTGGACTTTGGCTTCGAAGCCAGAAAAGCACCTATTTACCTGTTTTTGGCTTTTGGCTAGGTACTTTTCTGGCTTCGAAGCTAAAGTCCAGAAGCCAAAAAAAGCCTAAACAAACAAGGCCTTAGGCTAACTGCGCCTTAGTTTTAGTGTTTTCCATGTATTAGACTTTCTTCTTGCGGCTTGTTTTCTTACTTGTGTGACTTTGGCTGTGTGCATCTTTGTTATGCAGAAGCCAAGAGTGAACTCTTATGAATTATATCGTCTCGATGAAACTGTGAGAGTTAATAAAGCTTCCTTTATCGAAAAATGAGCAGAAATCATAAAACGTGCGTACACAAGGCTTTTGATTCATGAAACTTTTTGTTTCAGGAAATCGTTCATGGGCGTGCAACAAATGAAATGTCAAAAAAGGGAGTTAAAATCCATCTTGTTCATTGGTGGATTGAGTAAAGAATAAGACGAGAAAGAAGTAAAGGGTATTTTTTATAATGAGAAAGGATTTCATATCACGGCGGATAGCTACACACCCTCTCACTGTCGTTGGATTCGTGCATTAAGATTCGTGCATTGTGCATTGAAAAGTCGCTTGGTCCGCTCCGCCCACTCGCCCGCGCCCGGCCGCCCGCTCGCCCGTGCCCTGCTCCGCCGCCCGCTCGCCCGCGCCGCCGCCCACTGGTCCACGCCGCCGCCGGCTCCTCCGCGCCCAGCCGCCCGCTCGCCCGTGCCCCGCTTCGCCGCCCGACAGGCTCGCCGTCGAGCTGCTGGCTCGAGCCAAGTGCGGCACAGCCCACGGCGGCTTGGAGGGGGGCGGACGTGCGGCGCAGCCCCCGGCGGCTTGGAGGGGGGGCGGACGTGCGTGGCGTGGCGGCGGCCGCCGGAGATCGCGGCGGCTGGGGGAGGGGGACGGGCGGCGGCGCAGGTGGAACGGGGCGCGGGCGGGCGGGCGGCGGCACAGGCGAGCTCGCGCGGGCGTAGTTGACCGGGTGTAGCGGGTGGACACGTGTCGCTCAATGCGTGCGTATGTAGCTACCCACGGAGGCACGCAGATATTTTCGTTTTTATAATATAGGAGAGAGGCATAATGATAAATAGATAAATTTAAGAATGTATTTTGTGATATGACTACGTCAATCTTGAAACGAATAAAAGGACGCGATAAAACCGAGACTCCGAATACTTATAGAACTATATTTTTGTCCTTAATTAATGGTTATGGATCCAGAACACAGTCAACAGGCCGGCAAAGATAACGACACACTCCGGCCGATTCCTACGTACTCAAACAAAATGACCACCCGACATGAGCATTGTTTCTCACCAACCTTCTGGCTCAAGCTAAGCTCCATTTGTCGCCACATCTTGCCAAGTTCTAGACTGGAGCAAGCTATCATTTCATAGTTAGTTGAAATGCTTATATTTCGTAGGATCTCTCTTGGTTTCTTGATCTTCTTTTTTCTCTTATGTTATCTTAGTTTCTCTTCCTAGTCATAGCCACCGTAGGTTGGTGGTGTCTAACACCTGCGTTATTTTGGCGCTTTCTTCTACTCCTTCCGTCTCAGTTTAGAAGGCGTATAATTTTTTTCACAGAGACCAAGGAAGGAGCGTGTGAGATTATTTCTTCCTAATCTACTCCTAATTAAGTACACAAGCCATCAAGCTGAAGCGCTGCGTGGCATAGTTGGACACGCGCACCATGCAATCCTTGCCCGCACTCCAATGTTTTGGCCGCACTTCGCGCGCCTGTGCACCTCACCGTCTACATGCCCAATCCATGTGTAGGTTAGCTTGCATGCATTGGTTTTGTCAGGACCACGTGGATTAGAGCCAAAATTTCTTTGACAAACTGATTGAAACTTTGAAGAGACGTGGAGACTTTATTAGTGCTCTTGTGCTCTTGTAATCGAACCATGCTTTGTAATTGAACTATACTAGAGTACTGTTCGCCAAGGCTTTCCATGCTGGAGTACTAATCGAACCACGCTGGAGTACGCTTGAGCAGTTACTAATCGCTCGCGTCGCTTGGGCTGATGGGATTACTAATCGCTTGCGTCGCTCGAGCAATTACTGCTGAGAACGTCAAAGTGTCGGAAGCGCGCGTGCGGCAGATAAGCGGGGCTATTTTCAGGAGAAATCAACGCTGAATTAAAGAGACGCCCTGTAAACTGGGACAATGTGAAATTTTTTATACGCCTTCTAAACTGGGACGGAGGGAGTAATACAAAAGACACGTATTTGGATGTGTGTTTGAGATATTTATTTTTTGTAGGATCAATCTCGGTGGAACCCGAATAAGTAGTAGTAATATTTATTGCTTTGTTCTACGGTTTGAGATGCGAGGAGATATGATTTATCCTGCAAACTTTAAATTAAGGCAAAGGTACGGCTCGGACATAGTTGAATGGGTTCGCAACCGTCCCGCGCACAACACTTCACTCTGCGAGAGTTCTCATTTAGTTGAGTTCAACTGTTCTTTTTCTTTTATTTTTTGCGCGAGGGAGTTTTAGTATTGTTGTAGCAGGGATCGGAATGCTTTAAAGTTTTTTTATAATGGAAAGGTATAACTCTATCGGCCTCTGTATTTATAGATGTATACAACCAATCATTACAAAATTAGTACAAATTTCGAATTCAAAAGAGAAAGAAGCGGCAAGCTATAGAAAAATCACCCATTATATAGTCTGTTATTAAGCCGCTAACCAAATCAGAACATAAATCCTATGATAACTAATTTCAACCTCCTGGCTCTAGAAACCATGTGCTCCTGCTCAATTACAATTAATTGATACACAAAAATAGCACCTGTAGAGGATGTGTTGACGTTTTTTTTATTAAAAACAATGTTATTTCTACCTAACCAAATTGACCACTATAATCTCGTCATAGCACTCACTAACAAGCACGGCATGCCTTAACTGCTAGCTAGACATCGACCCCATGCTGCCAACAAGCACTGCAGGGCGACGAAAGAGGAAGCGGAGCCCGGTTTTAATTTGCGCCCTGTTTCTGGTGCAGACGAAAGACTGTACAGATCGAGCTTTAGAGCAGGCAGGGAGAATTGAAATGGCTGCTTCTTTTACTGTTGTAAGATGGAGATGAGGTGCCCCGATCCCCGATGGCGCTGATGATCCATGCTGTAAAGCCGAAAGCTAGCTATAATACTGTGTAAAAGGAGGTGTCGAGTGGATCATATGGAGGCGGTGATAATTCGATCGGAGGCAGGTGCACGGACATGTAAATGATGAAAGTGGAAGGCCGACGCGTGCACGTTCTTATGCTAACACTATTTGCTAACGTAGTAGGAGCATTGTACTATCTCAGGGCCCCATGGATTCCTTTATAGTTCCTCACAACAGAGCCTGCTCAGATTATACTTTCTTCGTGTCATAATAAACGATGATTTAGAGTTAAACACATAAATTAAATGTGCAGATAAAATATCACTTATACTTTCTATTTTCACAAATACTTGCTACGTCTGGATATATATGACGTATTTCGATTGGTTAGGACAAGACTTTGGTCAACAGTTACTCTATTAATATGTAACTATGTGACATAAAATTGATGTCATTAGATTCATGTTCAAAAATACTTACTTATGATTATAACTTTGTGTCACATAAACTACATATTAATAGAGTAATTATTTGTCAATGTCTTGTTTTAATTGATTACAATATGCCCTATATGTCCAGACGAAGGAAGTACTACTACTATTTTCAATACATCTACATTAATTGCTCTGCTGGAATAGAGAATACTGAAAATTGATATGGAAATTAATAAAGGATAAGGTAAGACAAGAGTTGGTAAAATTATTTTGAAACTGTAGAATGGCATATATTTTGAGAAAATTTGAAAATTTTAGAACGTCACCTATTATAACATGGAAGGAGTATAAAACGCACCATTACGATTTATGGTTTGCAACCAGAACAGAACGTAGGAGTATTTGCTAATTCTTGCATCGATTGTCTTACTAAAAGAAGACTTCTCCTACGGAATTAAGCGTGTGCGCGCTGTACATGCATGCGTGCCTCATGCATTATGTATCAGCAGCAGTATCTATACCCATGCGTTTGATCTTGTCGCGTTATGCTGGCAAGCTAATAAATTCCTCTTCCCTTAAAGCCTCCATTAAGCTAGCTAGCGAGCTAGCTTGTGTCGTGGATCTTGTAGGGACTAGGAGATCGATCATGGTGTGCGTTACCAAGGGATGCCTCGAGCGAGCGAGGGGAGCTACGTACTGCTACGCCACTAACACCAGCAGTTAGAGCTGCTCGTGCCGGCCGGGTCCCGCGTGTCGCCGCCTCCACCGTGCAGCGTCGCGTGGGCGCGGCGGTACGACGGGAAGTTATTCCCTTGCTCCGTCCGCCCGTGTCCGTGGTCCTCTCGCTAGCTTGCGGCCGGATGAAGCATGCATGCAATGCAATGCGCCTCGTATATATCACATGACATCCGCGCCGTCAACATGTGACATGTCCCCGGTTCTAAGCATATGTGTGTGTGTGTGTGACTGTTTTAAAGATTATATCGTGCTTAACTAATTCGTTATACGTTGCATGTGATGAGCAGTGTTCATTAACTCGGTGTGATCTTTTGTGTGGGTCATGGCAAAATATTCTCCCCGTTTGTAAATAGCTATCCTTTTAGATATTGACGTAATTTCACATCTTTAACTGTTATTTCTAAAATGTATATGTTAGAAAATATATAACTTTATATTTTAAAAATATTTTTATGATAAATCTAATGATAGTATTTTGACCTCATCGAATTTATTCATAGTCAAAGTTAGAAAAATTATATGTATAATATTTAAAACGCTACATGTTTCTAAATCAAGATAGTATTGACTTGTGTATTTATGTACAGAGCTACCGTAACGAGATTACTACGGTACTATGTACACTAGTACTCGTAAGTGGAGTACTATGTGGTCCATCAGGTCGTAATCATCTCACACACTTAGAATCGAAGTCGGGGGAAGATTTCGTTCTTTTCCATGGCCCTGTCTACGGACACATGCGCACACACTAGTGACAATACAGGTAAAGAAGAATAGCAGCTAGCTACGTACGAAGAGCCAGCTGCTTCAGCTAGCTAGCTAGGCAAGTGCATGCAATTACAACAAGCTAGCTGGCCAAAGCAGGTCATCTCCATACAGATCAACAGTAGCAGCAATTAATCCACAAAGCGTACCTCGAGCACAATACCACAACAGAGAATCACTGGTAGAGTAGGAGTAGGAAACTAGCTAGCTAGGATCGAGTACATAAGGAGCTCGGTGGCTTATCACTTGGGTGGGGAGAAAAGATAGAAGAGTTTTTTGCTCTATGAAGTTATGATTTTCTTCTCTAGTACCGTTAGATTCATATTGTTCCATATAGAGATGTGTATTGATTTATAAGCTTTTTAGTTGTATAATTAGATATGTAGTAGTATGTTTATCTAGATTATCTTGTTTTAATTTAACTAGCACGGTGTCCCGCGCAATTGCGCAGTAAATGTTTTAAATTATTTTTATTTTTTTCATGAGAAATATTTTTAACTATCTTTATTTTTTACCTGTACGCGTGATATTAGATCAGTACGGGAAATAAAAGTTCAGATCGTGAGCCAGCCTGCTAGTCGTTGTACTGAGCCGTCTATTTAAACATAGTTATGATAATTTATCGGATGTGATCTGTTTGGGTACAATTATGATGATCTATTGGTTGTTATCTATTTAGGTACAATTATGATGATCTATTGGTTGTTGTCTGTTTAGATACAATTATAAAGATCTATAGGCTGTGATATGTTTAGGTGCAGTTATGAAGATCTATAGGCTGTGATCTGTTTAGGTACAGTTATGCAGATCTATCGGTCGTGATCTGTTTAGGTGCAGTTATAAAGATCTATCGGCTATGATCTGTTTAGGTGCAATTATGAAGATCTATTGATTGTGGTCCACTAATAATAAAATGATCCCTAGATTGACGGTTGGATGTTTTGCTTTTTTGTGAGAATTTCTAACATCTCTCTATTTTTTCTATTGTATTCTGCTTTTAGTATATAGTAGATTTATCTACTAACTAGACACATAATCTCTTAACAACTTCTTAGTGTGTACAATGTTATGGTTAGTATCCGATCTTTTCCAACAATTTTGAACAATTTTTCGATGCATCCCCCCTCTCTATCCCGTACACGCTCTCTCTCACGTCAGGAGACAAACACCAGACATAGCGCGTGCAAAAATGTCGTCGCATCTTTACTTGTACAGTTGCACACTTGTTCTGGCGGATCAACGCCAGGTCAACCCGGCACGGACCACGAGATCCGCTCGCTGCCGTACTTGGGGACAGAACGTTCACGTGGCGCCTGATACGTATGCATGTGTCGCACGGATTGAAGTACACTGGCCTCGGCTCGTACGTGTATGCGTGCGTGCGTCATAGGGGTGGCAGGCACATATCACTGCGCGCAAGTACGAACCCTCAGGGTCTGATCTTGAACCGATCGCCAGTAGTAGTAGCATTACGTACATGGCTACGTCCTGTGTTTGTATATGCATGCTGGGTTAGGGATATGCATTTTACATGTTTACTATCAGTATGTAATGTATTGTAAGTGAGGTGCTAAACTGAGAGCACAATGAGTACACACTGACACTGCAGTAAGCTTATTTGTCGAAATAAAAGTCTTGACCACAAATAGTAATCCTTACACACATACACACTAAGATTTTATATATGCACTATATGTTACTATCTCTATGTCATAATATAGGTCATTTTGAATATTAACACGGTCTATAAGATGACACTTTAATCATCGATTTTTATAAAAATATGTTTACTTTAAATAAAAATATAACATGTTATTAAGTTATTCTATATTAATAATTAAATCTAAGATTATTTGATTTTTACGTGTTCTAAGACGACATACCTTATCACACGAGGGAGCAGCTAGGTGGGATGTCAGAGTTTCTGCCTCGATACTATAGCCCACGTAAGATGCCTCTGCTCGATCGTGACCGTACCGCCGGTAAATCTCGTCGACCGTTTCCCGTGAAACGCCGGACCGCGTGTTATAACGCCAGTATCCGGGTGAGCCGAGGAGGAAACGTCAAAGGCATGAAGCTGCGGAACTGCCGTCCACGTCGTTGCCCCTCGACCTACATGCACCGTCGCCCTCCCCGTGCTACTATTTCAACACCTCTCATTCATTACGCATCAGGTGGCACGCCAAAGCATCAGAGCGGCGCCGTTGCCGCCGCGCAGAGCAGAGGCCATCTGTAGAAATAGACACACGTACGCCAGAGGCCGCCTATAGAAATAAACACAGGTACGTGGTGTTATATACTCCTTTCAATTTAACATAAATTTTTTCTTAAAATATAAGTCTTTCTTTCGATGCGCTTTTAGCTATGGACTCCTAGTTTATCCTTTTAATACAATAAATATTACATGCTCCAGAGTAATTACATTTAAGAAAAAACGAGATAAAAACTAATGAAAAATAATATTATCATTTTACTATCACTCTTAATTTTTAAAATGGGGGAGCATACCGGTGACACTTCCGTGTCATGTGCTGAGGTAACCGAGGCACAACGATTGCCGACTGATTTTTACTACATAGCTCGATGGCCGCATCATGGCTGACGTGCCATCACCTTCGCTGCCGCCGTCGTCGTCGTGATGGCCTGAAGTAACCAAGGCACCGAGGAATGGAAGGCGACGGCCTCCCGTGTCATGTCTATCATTTATTGCGTTGATGGATATATATATATATATATATATGGAGGGCCTGTCTTCTTCTGCAGGCCCTGTCCCTGCTTTGTTAGGTTTCTCGTTAGAAGCTCCATCTCCTCTAACCGTGACACTGACCTAGAAATTAAAAGCCACGGCGGCGTCATGGTTCACTCTAACACATTAAGAGAGCGACCTAAACACTTGACCTGGTGTGTGAGTGAGTGAGTGAGTGGTGAGTTTGTGGCTGTCAAGAACTGCCGAAAATGCCTCGGTTATCAGGGGAGAAAGGGATCAAACTAAGGACCATTCTGCGCAGCCATAGCCATCTGAATTGGACAAAGTGAGAGAGCTCATGGTGCGCACGATCTAAGCTAGCTTCTGGAGTCTGGATCGGACAACAAAAATGGGCTGATCATCCATGATATGATATTTAGACCTGCTGGGTGGTGAGTTCTGTGCCTGTGCTTTCACAAGGGCCCAAACTAATCCAGAGACATGGCCCAAATGTATAGTTGGAACCAGCTGAATAAAGTGAATAGGAGCTTATCGTCGCAATATATATAATTCATGCCTTCGGTTGACAACCTAGCAGCAAACGAAAGTAGGCATAACTATAACTTAAATCACCAACACAAGCATAACTAGACATGCTATTATATTTGAACACGGAAAAAGGAATAACATCACTTACACAAAAATCCACAAATGTAAATTCCAGTTTACTGCAACTCGGGGCCTAGGAGCTCAGTACACATCGATGGCCTTACAAGCAAGACACTTACAATCTTATAGAAGAAGGCCTTACCTTTGACTGCTTCACATATAGTCTGTAGCCAGATTTATGCCATTTGACACTAACATGAGATTGCCGACACAGATGATAATTACCTGATGGCTCAAGTTTTCCGATTGCCCCAGAGATTAGCATATCAGCATCCTAAGTGACACAGACGGGAAGAAAAATTGGCAGCTAAAGATAAGATCAGGGTTGCCTGTCATCCATCATTACTCAAGGAGAATATCACGTTTGTTTAGGAGACGGTAACGCCATCGAGCTCTGCTTGAGCTACTGCTGCACTGATTGCATCGATAACTTCCATCTTTCCATGGGTCACTGCTTCATCCATAGGGGTTTTTTCATGGCTGCAGGATACCAAATCATGCCTTTAAAACAAAATTATTACTTGTGAAAAATCTAATACACGGTCCTGCAAAAATGTATTTGGCAAATAGACCGTCAGTTGTTCAGATACAGTCGTTTACATTGTACGTACCTGTTCAGTGCGCTTACACTAGCCCCGGCACATATCAAAGCCTTGATTACCTGGTTAGGTTATTTCTATAAGCAGTGGTGTCACTAAGTATTTACATCGCTATACAAAAATACATTGATAGAACAGTGAGGCAACTGATTTACCTCTATACGTCCATTGAGGCATGCCCAGTGGAGCGGCGTATTCTTCTCCAGGTTTGTAGAATTAACATTCTGTATTTCAATCGGACATCCATAAACAGTGCTTATCACTATAATATGAGCTTCTGAAGAAATATGCAAACTGTATAAAAGAAGTAGCTTTCTTACTGCTCCATTTTGAATCAAGTACTCCACCACGGCAAGATGCCCATTGGCCGCAGCCATATGAAGAGCTGACAATATGGGGAAAGGGTGAGGTATCTGCCTATAAAATACCTAGTCTACAAGAATGTTTGGTTGAATTAACCATCAAGTCTGTCAGTGGGCATCAGATGAACTTGAAATTCTCAGTTTCCTCACGTTTTAGAGTTTAGACAGTTACTTTATGATATGTATCTTGACATGCAGTAGCCTCATAATAACAACAACAGGGAAAAGATAGCTCGGTACGCCAACGTAAGGCACCTAGGGTAGAAATCAAAAGACTCGTGGACTCATCGATACATTTGGCTTCTATCATGGAGCCACTCTAATTCAATTAAAGCCATAGTCTTCCCAAAGACTATCAATTCACCAAGCATATACCTATTCTACATATACTGTTATATGCAAGTATGCAACAGTCTCCATGACAGCTTCATAGACCACACTGACGTGACAGCACTAAAAATCTGAACAAAAAACTAAGAGCAATCCAGGCAGCTGAACTTGAAGAGTTTTTTTTTGGGGAATCAAAAAAACCTGTTCGGCCTTGCGAATCTGCAGAGTCCAGGGGAACTCCAGCGGAGAAGAGGGCGACGACGTCCTCCAGCTCATCGTACCTCGCGGCCTGGAAAAAGCAATGCAATCAAAATCCACCACACGTGGCCACTAATCGAGCGAACAATCCATCCCGAAAAACAGTAGAGCATAAGAGCAAGCAAAGGCTTACGTCGATGAGATCCTGGGCCTGCTCGGCGGCGGTGGCCACCGCGGCGGGGGTTTGCTGCGCCGATTCCACGCCCATGGCCGCGCACGCGTGAGGAGCTGGCGAAGAGGAGTTGATGTCGATCGCGGTGCCGCCGGCTACTCCTGATGGTGCGGTTTCACTGAAGGCGGCGGCGCTAGCGCTGGTGCTACTTCCGGGACACGACGACACTAAGCGTTACCTCGGCCCAACCCATGTTCTGCGTGGATGAACTTCTTATTGGGCTATGCGCCTTTCTGACAAACATCTTATTTTAACGTGTTCTTTTGGAGAGATTTTCACAGTAATTAAGCTTTGCATAAGTGCCACCAGCTTTCTCTCCAAAAGAAACAAACATAGCACCAGCCTTGATGCTATGTTTCTCGTGTTTACGTTGATGTAACTTTCCTTTTCGTTAAGAGACTCTGTTGTTCGTGTCTATGTTAGTTTTTTTACGCATTATACTGTTTTTTCAGTCAATAAAGTCAATAGATCGCTAAAAGCATAGCACCAGCCGATCGATCCGAAGTCAACAAGTGAAATGGACCGCCGATCAAGAGAGATCGACAAGACCATAGCTCATCTAACAAAGTCATGCATGGTTGCATGTACATGTGCTTGCTACATCGCTTGAGTCATCGGTCACGCACTCGTGACTCATGCAAGGTCCATTGACTCAACCTTTGTACAATATGTAAATAAAATGGAGGCGGCTATGCAACAACGTCGTTGTTCAGTGTTAGCGAGCTTCGTATGCCTTGCTTCCCTGTTGGAACACGTCTAGCGAGCACGAGTACAAGAGTTGTACCTACCAGCTATTACATATATGCATGTTGGTTTGAATTTACTATCGTCATACATACAGAACAGTTAAAAACACAGACATCGGTAAAGTTTCCATCTATTCCAAAACTATATTATATTTATTCTCTCAAACCGTTTATTCGTTTTTACCACTAAATTCGTTCTGACAGGAGGTTCAAAATTAGACCTCACTGAGATATGTTTCTAAGACTTTTTTTCAAAGTAATATATTACTATCTAGTATATTTGAGTTGGTGGTGATGGTACGTCATTTAAACTGGCCTTAAAACTTATATTATTTATGAAAAAACTGCCACCGCCACCCCCATTATCCAATTAAAACAAACAAACCATTCTAAAGATCTCTAACAACCAAACAAGCATTCCTAAAAATCTCTAACAAACAAACAAACAAAATCTCAGATCTTCTCTCCTTCTCCTTCTCTCGTATTCTTCCTTCAAATCCATCGCCGCCTCTCAAGTCCGTCTTCTCCCTTCTACTCGTGTCCTTCTCTTCGAGCAGCACATGTGTGTTTGTCGGAGGCGCCGTCACAAGCGGCTCCGAGCGCAAGGCCACTTTCACTTCCCATATTAACCCTCTCCTCCACTAACCACATTCCTAAAAAATCTTTAACTCCACAAACCACATTCCTAAAAAGTCTCTAACTCCACTAACCACGTTCCTAAAAAAATCTCTAACTCCACTAACCACATTCCTAAAAAGTCTCTAACTCCGCTAACTACGTTTCTAAAAAAACCTTTAACTCCACTAACCACGTTCCTAAAAAGTCTCTAACTCCGCTAACCACATTCCTAAAAAATCTCTAACTCCGCTAACCACATTCCTAAAAAATCTCTAACTCCGCTAACCACATTCCTAAAAAAACTCTAACTCCGCTAACCACATTCCTAAAAAATATCTAACAAAATTACAAACAAACTAACTTAAATATAATAAATACTTTTAATAAATTCACTTAACCACCACCCTAAAAAACTCTAACAAAATGGTGTTGATGATGTGACGAATACCGGCATGAGCAGGATGTACTTGACAATCTTCACCGGGTCAAGCCCCGCAGTGCCGAACTGGAGGGCCAGGTGGTACACGAGGTTGCCACCGACCGACTCGACGGAGATGAACACCTAGCGTGAGTCGGCTGCAGTGACGAGCTACAAATCCAATGTGAGCTGGTCGAGGAGCCAAAGGAGGGAGGCGGCTAGCGTGGAAGTTGGGCCAGGCGGAGGAGCCAATGTAGAATACCCCACTAGGAAGGGCGGCCCCACAGAGCGCACGACCATGCCGTTAAAGAAAAAGGCTGAGCAGCTATAGCACGCCACGACAGTCCTCCACGACGTCTTGCTGTGGCTTCGGATGAGCCGAGGACGCCATTGCATGTACGTGTGCATGTGCGTGCGCGTGAGTCACGATGGGTTGCGGTGCGTCTAAGTGTGCACACGGTCATATATGCATCTATTCGTGTACTCGCTAGAGTAGGGCCACGACAGAGGCCTTGTGGGTCGTCGGCAGGCGGTGCTCCGGTGCGAGGCGGTAGTCGAAGGAGAGCACGACCACGGGAGCTCCGCGACATGGCAGAGGTAGCTGGTATGAAAGCTGGGCCAAGCGCAGGAGCTCGTGCAGAAGCCCCCGCTGTGGAAATAGGCGAGCACGGGGAGCTTCTTCTCGCCATCCTCCCCGACTGTCATCTTCGCCGGCCTGTACATGCAAAGGCTGAGGTCGCGGCTGGTGCCGTACACAATGTCCCTCCACTCAATGTGGCCATCATGGGCGTGGTCATCCATGCCGCTGGACGGGAAGGGCGGCCCCATGGAGCGCACAACCATGTTGCTGCTGAGCAGGTGCAGCACACCATGGCAGTCCTCCACGACATGCGACGGCGGCTTTGGATGAGCCGAGGGCACCATTGCCTGCACGCGCGTGCGCATGAGTGACGATGGGCTGCGGTGTGGAGCCGTGTGCGTAGTAGTGTGCACGTGGCCATATACGCATCTATTCGTGTACTCGTTAGAGGAGAGCCACGACAGCATCCTCGTGGGCCGCCGGGAGGTGGTGCTCCGGCGCGAGACGGTAGTCGAAGGAGAGCATGACCATGGAGAGCTCCATGGCATGGCGGAGGCAGCCAGCGTGGAAGTTGGGCCAGGCTCAAGAGCCAATGCAGAAGCCCCCGCCGTGGAAGTACGCGAGCACGGGTAACTGCAGCACACCGCGGCGGTCCCTACATGAGAAATGAGCAAAGCGGGCCAGGCGAAACTTGGTTGGGTGTGACAACATATCGGGTAGCATTGGCTAAGCCCGGTGATGAAGATTGCGACTTGATATGACACTTCAGTCTCACATGAGCTATTAGTGTGCAAATTTTAGAAATTTAATAAATAAAAATCATGTCATACTAAGATACAAAATGTATGTTCGAAGTGGTTTTAGAGCATGTTAAATGTATTTCTAATCTATAGGAAAGCATGGCTCTACGTGGAGTGATAATTTGTTAGAAAAAGTGTCTTGCATTGCTTGCGTTGTTCAGTGTTTATTTTGATAGGATGTTGTTTGTGCTTTGGACCAGATTTCATTCAAGTAATGAAACCGGGGAGTGATATCCTTGATACTCTAAAATGGGAAGACGGTAATGCACGAAAGGCAGAGCGACATGAAGCGACACAGAGTCGAATGGGGGCGAAGGCATAGCAGTGGCGAAGCCATCACACCATTAGAAGTGAAGCGGAGCCGGGGGCAAAGCTAGCTGATAAGGTCAACGCCGCCATCGCCGAATGCAGGGGATGAATATTGGCATAGTCGTCCGTCCCTCACTTCATTATCCATATTAAGGTGATGCCCATGTGCCGAAATCTCTCGCCAAAGGTGACAAGAACCACGTGGAGATTCATCAAAGTTGAAGAAAACAATAGTGCACGACGGCAAATTGATAGGGAGTGGAGCTCGGCCACATCATATCATCGATGGAGCTAGAGGCAGAGTTGAGGGACTGGCAGTAGAGAGGAAGGGATAAGAAAGATGTTATGTTATCTTCTTACGGGGTGGAGTTGGACAAGAAGACGTGCGGCGGCGATGAAGAAAATATGAGAGATGTGCATAGTCTATGGAGAGGGGCAAAGCGTGAGAAAAAAGCTGGTGTTTGTCGCATCTTGATTAGAAACAACACTTGATGCATGTGTTCACTGAATAAAATGACATTTTAGTCAATGTCTATATATAGCTTTTTATTGTTCCGTAGCAACGCACAGGCACCCTACTAGTAAGCTAGTAGTATGCAGGTTACCATATTAATTATGGAGACTTATCATGTGATAATTTATGAGTTATCAGACTGGTGGTGCACAGTTATATAAAGCTTGGTTTAGAAAAACTTGTTCTATAGTTATATCACTATTTCATTGCACTTATCATATATTTTTTCAATAGTTACCAATACATGTAGTGCACGCCCCCACATGGCGGTCATTGGTAAATGATGTCGATCTATAGTCGTCCGATTGTTTCCACTATTGTTACGAGCATATAATGCTTATTCTCCATTTTCTTAACCTCTAAGGGGTGAATTTTGGAACCTTACATCTCACGGTCATGTGTCCGAAGCAAAGTGGATGTGTGTTGAACCAGTCTAAGAAAAGCTATCAAATACCATAGAACTTAAAGGGAGATTTAACAACTTGATACCATACTGACTATATGTCATAGTGAAATCACTAACAATGTTGGTAACTGATACATTATCAGGTTATAACTAACGAGACAAAAAAATTATCGAACGTACTTGTATATGATCTAATTTTAAAGCACTCGTCGAGACAAACCCAACTGTACGAGCAGATCACGAATCGCACATAACGGTCTGGACTATAAAACATTTTCAAATTTTCAAATTAGCAATAAATGCGGTGATATCAGCTAATGTGTTTGCCTGTTATCTTAATCTTGAAGTCCATTCCATACGCACGTATCTCGTCCCGATCGGATGGCCAGCACTATGCCGTTGTGTACGATTAAAATCTGAACGTTCTAAAATTAGATCTAGCAAAATCCAAACGTCCTAAAATTAGATTTAGCAAAATCTGCCTAAAATTAAATTTAGCGAAATAAAATTACTTGGACCGGCATGCCTTGCACGTTCTTCAGAGTCCGTAGAGGGACGCCGGATGCAACTTTTCCCCCAAGAACCATCATCATGTGAGATCGCTATAGCTAGTTCGTGAACCAAGCATTGACTTCGTCGTGCCAATTTGCTTCGCTCGCGTATACGTCAGGCCTTGCGATCGATCATCTGACCTGTGAAGCACGTCACGAATTAAAAAGCGTATTTTTGGATCCGGTCATGGAAAGCGAAGTTTAGAACGTTCTCCCCTCGCTAGAGACGCCGGCCGGCCGGACCAATACACTACTGGCTACTTGTACTTACCTAGTACTGGTACGTTTCCGTCACTCGATCCGTGAGGGTTTTTTCTGGTGTGTGTGTGTGTGTTAGATCAATAACCAGTGGCCAGTGTGCATGACTTGCCGACTGGATAGCACATGCACCGTCCACGTACAAGCCTGTCCTCAGATCCAGGGCTACACAAATGACACAACCACCAGAGATGTACGTTAGTACCCTCACCGGCACGGCAAAGCACAACCATGCAGGTGCATGTGCCGGTGCAGTTGCAGATGCAGCCGCGCGCTCGCGCCGCCCATGGCACCTCCCACCACGAACCCAACCCCCACTTGCATCGCCGATTTGACGCTCTCGCCGACCAAAACCCCTCAACTTGCACTCCACGGCGGCATGGAGAGCCCATGCATGCCACCGCCAAATCGCAAAAACCCGCCGCGGACTTTGACCACGCACCGACGCCATGCCATGGATGGATGTCAACCGCGATACGTCCCCCTGTGCCGCTCCCGCCCGTACATGTCTGACCTGCACTTGCGTCCACAGCTCGCCGTGGCATTATATATCTAGCATGTGCAACTGCGGGTGTCACCGACCCGGCGCTATTGCGCGACTCATTCTTGACTGCCAGCCGTGCCATGGGAAATGGCGCCTTGCTGTGGTGGCTCTGCGTCGGACCCGCGGGGCGGCGGCGGCGCGAGGCGAGGCTGGTGCTGTGGGGCGGGGAGACGCGGGCTGCGGAGCCCGGGAGGACGGCGGGGGAGGTCATGCTGGAGCACGGCGCCGGCGGCCGAGTCAGCGTGGTGTGCCGAGCCGACGGGTTCCGGCTCGGCCGCCCCGCGCCGGTGCTCGACATCGAGGACCGGCTCGAGGCCGGGCGCACCTACCTCGTCCTCCCCGCGGACCGGCTCCCGCAGGGGCATGGCCGCGACGGCGCGGTTGTCACCGCCGCGTCGCTCGCGGCGCTCTCGTACGACAAGGCCGGCTGCGGCGGCGGCATCTCGTCGTCGGCGAGGAGCCCGTTCGAGTACGTCAAGGACGGCCACGGTCGCACGGTGATCAACGTCACGCAGGAGTTCATCGTGAAGACCGTCACGGCGAGGCGGCGACCGCCTGGTGGTGGCCGTGGTGACGAGGAGCGGAACGACGACGGGTGTGGGGCGCTCTGCAGCACGCCGGAGCTCAGGAAGCACTACGAACAGCTGGTGCGGGCGGCGAGGGGGAGGCCGTGGTCGCCGCGGCTGGACACGATCAAGGAGCGGAAGAGGCGGAGGGTGGCGGACGTCGTGAGCCCCCGGATGCTGTCGCCGGCGAGGCTCCTGGGGTTGGACAAGGGAGTGAGCTAGATATGGCGCCGGTCTTGCGTATGCATGCATGCTGATACAGTACGCGACGAGCCAACAGTAGCCTTTGGTAGTACTGTAGTAGCAGTGTTGTTTGGCTCAAACGATTGATCAGACTTGTGCACACGTCCGATGCGTACATTTTGGTTAATTCCCGTAAAAAAACATGCACATCTGTATTGTCCTGTTTTTGTAATTTGTAAGTACTCCAGTTGTAAATACATAATGATAAACTGCATGAACATGCACGTTTACTTGCAGTTTTTCTCCTTTTTTTCGAGGAGTACTTAGGCCATGTACAATGCAGGGTGCTTATAGCTTAGTGCTTAAAGAGAGAGAGTAGTGTTGCGTCCCAAAAAAAATGTGACTTACAATGCAGGGTGCTTCATATGTGTGCTTAAGTTGCTTTAATATTCGTGTAGCACCTACTCTAGCACATGTTGTCTCCAATGCAGCGCTACATTGTGTGGAGTACTATTTGTGCTTCTTGGAGTACTATTTGCTAGGCACCGGTTGAAGCACCTGTCACCTGCGTCACCCTAAGCACCAGCCTAGCACCGGGTGCTTAACTTTGCTTCCGTCGCCCTTCCTAAGCACCTGTCTAAGCACCTCTCATAAAAAAACCGGGTTTTTTCCTGAGGCACCTGTCTAAGCACCTGCATTGTACAGGGTCTTACATTCATTGTTGCCCTCCGTGACTCCCACTCGCCCACGCCCTCCACGCCACCCGCACTCACGCTCAAGAACAGCTTCTTGGATGATGGCTGCGAGCGCTTTCCCTTCGACGGGCTACTCTGTATCAAGTTGGGTCGGTGTCAAAGCCAAAAGTCTCAATTTTAAGACCCGGTCAATATAGTATAAATAAAAAAAAATTATGATCTACATCGATTTCACGTCTAAGATTTGAAGGAGCTTGAACGTGAGGGGGGGTGTTCATATACATGGCCCTTCTTTCTCGATCCACTGAAGTTTTTGGGTACATGGTTCGGTGTATACAACCCAATGAGGAGGACGGGCAAATCAAAGCAGAGAACGACACATCGAGCAACCAAGGAAGCGAGCAATGAGAGGAGAAGGAGGAGAGGAGAAAGGCGGAAGAGGCGCAACTCCATAGTCGACATGAAAGCATGTAGCGAGAGCGAGAGAAAAAAACAATTACCCGTCATGTGGAACATGCTGACATGGACACCATTGTGGCATGGTCAACGTGCTACGGTCATAGCTAGTGAGGATTGATTTGAACTAAACTGGACCCATTTAACATGGCCAAATATGCATTTTAAAAATGTAGGGACTAAAATAAGCACACCTCATGAGTTGAGGGACCTCCCGTGTATTTTGTGTCCTGTCCTATGTTTCATCACTCATATTTGCACACTTCTCGCTTAAGAAAATTTCGGTTGGTGTTGCCATCGTATTAGTGAACTTACTTTCGTTCGTGTTACATACCAGTTTCGTGAGTGCTAGCTGCTTTGCCGTCGTTCAGGTTCGAGATGAAGAAAGGGTTCTGACAAGCATGGGCTGGAAAGGACTCACTATTGGGCTGAAGCTTGTATAAGGTTATGGGAAGGCCTGGGCTGTAGCACCGGAGAGATCCTTTGCCGGTGACCGCCGGCGAAAGTCGCTGAGACAGCTATGCCTAAAGCTTGTGGTCACCAGCCGGTGGGCGCATGAAAACCGCGCCGCCGCGGCCAGCACCAGCAGCTACCTGTGGCTCTTTCTTTTCGAGCTGCATCTTCAATCGTCATTACAAAATACTAACCGAATGCAGTGGACACATTCGGGTCAACTCTTTCGGACTACAGTATTCACAAGTCAAAACACACAACTATATCCAACGCGTAAATGGAGCGATTAAGTACAAACATTACTGCTACATTATAGCCTTATAGGAGTACAAGGGAAAGGCCTGTCACAAGAGACACAGCCCTCGGTTGTTCTCTGGAAAATATGTACAGCAGAAAGACAGCCGAGGGGGCAAGACACCTTTGCCCAGCCTTTTATTGAAGCTCATGAGAAAGAAGCGAAGCGTAGAGATTCTTACTACCACGAAAGTGTCGCTAACTGCTAGGAAGTAGAGTCAGCTTCGGGGTGAGGCGCATAGCGGATCACATAGAGTTGCCCATACCCACGTTAACTCCGATCCTTTCCGCGACCTGCGATACAAATGTGCCGGTGTGAGCAAATGAATTCTACTGAAAAATGATGCTGATATATATTTAAGAAAAAAACTTGCCAATTTTCGTCAGAAAAAATATTACAAACATCCTTAAAAACTAAAACAGTTTCCAAAGAGTAACTAACCAAGTAATCTGAAATACAACACAGTTGTTCCTAATGAACTGAAAAACAAGAGGTAATAGTGTAGAGCTACTAGATCTTTACTTGATGTGTCTAGTCCTAACTACTGTGACACCAAAATGCTACTCATAGACGCCCTGTTTGCTATAAGCACAATAACCAGTTTGTAGTTCAGTGTTGGAGCAGACAAGAAAAAGAGCTTACCTCCTTAAAGGAGTGAACATCACTGCCCCAAAGCCAGGCATCGCAGCCTGCATCCCTTGCTCCCCATAAATCATTCCTACGGTCATCACCAATATGCACAGCCTCTTCAGGTTTCACGCCCAACAACTCACAGGCCTTCAAGAATATCGTCGGGTTTGGCTTCTCCGCTGCAACCTGTTAGCAGAGGAACCAGAGCACACAATTTAATAGTGAAGATTAATAGGAAAACTGACTTGGGTACAAAGCATGGTAACTACAGTAACGGAGTTTAAATAATAGGCTCAGTTAAACCAGCTCCTCTGATAATAGAAACCCACCTCGGCAGATACAGCAACTGCATCAAACCAATTATCACATTTCAGGGCCTGTAAAAGTGGCCGAAGACGGGTATCAAAGTTGGATACAACAGCTGTTCTTACACCAGCCCTTCTCAATGCTTCAAAAACATATTTAGCATCGGGGTCACAGAGCTGCCAAGCCTAGCAAAACACAAACCACTTTATAAGGTCTAACATACAATAAGATCGTTTCAAAACATTTTGATTACATGGTTTATCTCACCTTTTCAGTCGTATAGTAATGATAAAGTTCCTCAAAGTATTGTAAATCTGAGCAGCCTGTGGAAGAACTGACTATATATTGCCAAAAGGGTCTTCCATCATCAACATACCTGGAGATATTCAGACATATTAGTCTTGCAGCCGCATATTTTTAAATGGGTTTGCAATATTAACATGAAATCTTTGATTGAAACATGGGTCTAGAATGTGAACGACTAAACCACATGCCCGGAGGGCTGCAAGGCTAGCAGGCTCATATTTCTATTTTTGGTAACATAACAACTCCAACAGTTCAAGGGCGAACGTGAATCCATGGGCATGATAAGCTACAAAGGAATGAATGAATGAACCACTACAACCTATCACTAGTTCACCACTATGCAAATATATTGGGGAAAAAATAGCTCCATATGAATTTCAATTAAGATGTTCATCCTGATAAGTAATAAGAAAAGCACCTAATGATGCTTACATGTTACCTGCCAACTGTACAGTGTCTCTAGTCTAAACCGCATAAAAAAAAGTCTCTATTTTTCTGGATACTGCAAGTGCCAAAAACTTCAGAATTAATGTTCCTCCCGATCTGAAACATTGGTTATATAGATTCCTCACAGTTGTTCTCCTGGATCTCGATCTGAAACATTGGTTACATAGAATCCTCACAGTTGTTCTCCAAGGGTCCCTCCACGCTCTGATGCCAAATTTTTTATATTCTGTTGAATTTTACTTTTAGTGGAAGCTTTCTTAGCTCGAAGTTTAACCCCATGTCTGTATGTTCGTATTATCAATTTTCATGAGGCAGCAAAGTGGACGACAAATATTTAGTTCCCTTTTACCTAGTTTAAATTGCACAAAAGCAGAGGTGGCATAAATATCCCAGTCCAAGATGGTATTTTTCAATTCAATACAAGTGCACAAGAACAACATGATACAGGGCCCTCCAAGATATAGCAAAACCACAGGCAAACTCAGAATTGGAACATCAGGACAGTCAAAAGTTAAACGCCATACCTCAGCCGTGATCGACCCCATGGTTGCGCATACGCCTGCCGGTACCTCATCAGGATCTCATCCTCCGAGTACTTCACTCCATACTTTTCGCCGATTGCTCTGTACACCTAAACACACATTCGGAATAATCTACATCAAAACACAGGCATATCCCATCATCACAAAAATAGGGATATTTTCTTCGTAACTCGTTATGCATGAACAAATCCAACCAAACCCAAACCTGAACAGCACAAATAAATCTCTCCATCCACACATGACCAAAATCTATGTATATACGCGAACAGGATAACGACAGATCAGATCGACCCCAATCACGCATTCCCTCATCGTGCACTCCACATGGAAACATGCAGGCCTGAGCCGTCGGCATCTCATGGAACAGAAGGTAATACGAATCGGCGACGGGGGAAGAGAAGGGGTGCATGAGCTGACCTGGGCCATGGGCTCGGTGGGGGCGAGGAGGGTGCCGGCGGCGTCGACGAGGATGGCCTTGTGCGTGATGTCGCCGTAGATGGCCCTCCGGTAGTCGTAGTACTCCCGCGCCCCCATCGGCTCCCACCTCGCGCCCCCGGGCCCCCGCCACCTCCGCGACCTCCGCCGCCGCGGCCGTCCCCAGATACCGGCGCCCCTCGACGCCGCCCGCCAGCGACGGCTGGAGCCGTGCCGCCGCCGCAACCGAGCGCAGCCGGGCCACCGCCATTGTCGAGAGGAGGAGACTCAGGTGGTGGTGGCTTCGCCGTGCCGTCCCAGCGTGCGCTCTCTTGTGTGTGTGTGGCCGTGGGTGGAGCGGTTTATAGGAGGAGACGAGTGGCGGCCGGTGACGCGACGGCGATGGCTATTCGTTCGTTCCGCGCTGCTGCTTTGATGCTTTCTTTTCCTGCTTTGTTGCGTGTGTGTGTGTCCGTTTATAGTCGTTTCAGAGCTCATACAAAGCAGCTTAAATCAAGAACATTTGGTGCGTCTGAATTTCACCGGAATCATGTGAGAATCGAATTGCATCGAGTATAAATATATGAATGAGTTATGTGAAATTTCTGCATTCTAAATAGCACCCGAGGATTCATGTGAAATTTCTGTGTTCTAAATAAGTTGTATAAAGTGCACATATTTTGAACCGCCTCTTAACTAGGTGGTGGAGTTATAGAGGTATGATTTTATCTACTATGATTTAAATCTTGGTGCTTAGATTTATACATACGTATGTTTGTTTCATCTTTCGGTGAGGTGGAGTTATGAGAAGATGATTTTATCTATCAATATTTAAATTCTGATACTTAGATTTACTGTGACATTGTTTCTGCTTAGGAACTGAAGCAAGAGTGAGCTAGCGCTGGGTGTACCCAGGTTATTTTAAGCCATTATTTCACCTTAGCGTACGTTCCAATAATGGGTGGACGTAGACAGAAACCGTTTTTATTTAGCTAAAGCTTAAACCAGTCGCCACCACAAAGCAAAACTCTAGCCAAAAAATAGAGCCGTTTGCTTTGTGTTTCGTACACACGTGTATGGCCTATAGCGTTGTGATGGAAAAGAAATAACAGACTCGTCCACCACAATCTTTAGTACCACTCCTCCATTTGGTCTCATCATTGGCTGGAGGGCCATTGATTCACTCACACTGAATCGTCGTCCATACAATGCTGTTGGCGTTACACGCATGACGCTACAGTAAAAGAACGAAATAGCGCATAAACAACACCAGCTGCTTACTAGGAGAATTCTGTTGGTTTCGCCTTCTGAAATCAAAAGTTTCTTCGATTCCAAATTTCCAATGTATCGTTGATGCCTTAAAATAATTGTAACTACTATCGTTGAAGATGTCCCGGTCCGTCCCATCGACGGGCACAAGTCCTGAGAAATATCGGATACGATTGGCCACTGCGTCAGCCGCCCGACGCGTTAGCCCCATGCATCGGTGGTTTGGTTTGGCCTCACTCGGCCGGCTTCGACGTACGGGCGCGCCGGAGCGACGTGCACAGGAGAACCGAAGAAATTCCTCGGCAGCGAGCGCCGCCGCTAGCATCACCCGCACCGCACGAGACGACGGCCCGTGCCACGCAGCGACCTGCACGCCGCATGTTTTTTCTCAACAAACCTGATATATTGCCTTAAGCTTATACATACATAGAACATTGCTCTCGTAAACAGAGGGCCGAGCAAGACGGCGTACAAAACGTAGTAGACGGAGAATAAAACCGACACACTAGTTGAACATGTAGACAAGAGGCTGCCCTCTCAGCCGGCGACGATCGCACCGGAGACGATCTTGTTGATAGGTAGGCAAGAGGCTACCCTCCTAAATCCAGACCTGAGAAGCACAGCTTATTATAGGAGGTAGTAGGTGTAAGCGGGACGACTCTAGTCATATAAGCTTCCACCGCTATAGTGAGAGGATGACATACCTCCTCCAAACCGGCAGCTATGGCCACCCGATGAACACCAGCATCAGAAAAACACCATGACGACAGTTGCTCCTGAGGTATCTAAAACCGAACTAAGATAATATACATAGATAGATGGGAGCCAGCCCCCCCCTCCCTCACTTGTCCAAATGGCGAAGCCACTGGAGAAGAAGGAGAGGGTGGCCGGTGGTGGCGTGCAGCCGGCGGACCGTGGCTCGACATTGCCACATGCTACGCATGCGTGATGTATTGGAATATAACGTCCAGCCCTCTCTCTACCTGGGACGTGAGCGCGGCACCGCATGCTGCATCCCGGTGGGCTGCGACTACGGCTCTACAACACTTCACTTGGTAGATGATGCTCGGGAACGATGCAGCGGAGCTATATTGTAAGATTTAGAAATTGATATTTTTAAATAGAAATTGTTATTTCTAAGTAGATTTAGAAATTGTTATTTCTATGCTCGCGACCGATGTAGCGGAACTATATCGTAAGATTTAGAAATAGTTATTTCTAAGTTGTTTTATAAATTATTATTTCTAAATCGACGATATTGAACGTTGATTTTTAATCTAATAGTAAATTAGATCATTACACATTTCAGAGGTCATGTACAAGTTTAGAAAATAATTATATATTTTTGAGATTAAAGTTACACAAGTATTTTTATATAACTATAGTCTTAATAATCGCGTACCTCAGTCAAATGTGACTCCTTAACTAGCGACACCACAGGATCAACCCTGTATGCCTGCCTTTCGAAGGAAGGAGCTCACGCACCACACACACTGGAGTATCGTGTGGTTGCGACGCCGCGGGCTCGTGCGGTCCTCTGATTGCGCCTTCGGAGCTGGCACCTGAACCAGAGAAAAATCATGTGTACATGGCGCGCGAACGGCGAACTAAACTAATCATCCATCGTGCTTGTGCGAGACGGCAGTGCGCCCCTCGTTGACAACAGTACGCCAAGCGTAAACGAAAGAAACACAAAGCAACACTAGGTAACCACAGATAAGATAAGCACGCCAAGCTTTAGCTGTAGAGCACGCATGTATAATTGAAGTAGCTGCACAGCTCATTGCAAGGAAAAAAGTCGATCACGAACCATATGGTCGGCTAGAAAAAAAAATTAAAGTTATAAAACAAAGTGCTCTCTCTGATCTGAAATATAAGTAGTTTTAGAAATTGATACAATCTATGAAATAACGCTTTAATTATTATTTTTAAAACATATTATTTAAATAAAAATAATCGTAGATTACAAAAATATTCATAATAGTATTATTTATTTACTTTTACTAATGTTAATAGTTCCTTCTATGCTACTAATTAAACTAAAAAATATTTAACTATTAAAGATTCTAAAACTGCTTATATTCTGATTGGAGATTTCCAAGAAACATGTTACTCGTACTTTGACAGGAAAAAAGAATTGGTCTTGCAAACGGGGCCTAAGACCCTGTACAATGCAGGTGCTTAGACAGGTGCCTCAAGAAAAAAAACCTGGTTTTTTTTTGTGAGAGGTGCTTAGACAGGTGCTTAGGAAGGGCAACGGAAGTAAAGTTTAGCACCCGGTGCTAGACTGGTGCTTAGGGTGACACAGGTGACAGGTGCTTCAACCGGTGCCTAGCAAATAGTACTCCAAAAAGTATCAAATAGTACTCATATGATGCGCTGCATTGGAGACAACAGGTGCTAGAATAGATGTTACACGAATATTAAAGCAACTTAAGCACCCATTTGAAGCACTCTGCATTGTAAGTCATATATTTTTTTGAGACGCTACGCTACTCTCTTTCTTTTAAGTACCGGGCTATAAGCACCCTGTATTGTACATGGCCTAAGCGTGCTTTGATTCATCAGCAAGGAATGGCGACATGCGTGAATTCAGGAGAAAAATCAGCTGCCACGCAAACTGGTGGGTGGAGCAAAGCCGGGAAACGTGAGGAGGAGCGCGGCATCCCGAGTCGTCGTCGCGGCTGCATTCGTATCGCGATCAGATCGTGGAATGAGGAAATGATCGGAGCGTACGTGCGTGGCTGTGAGCGGTCCAGATTCGCAGGCGAGCGGGCAACGATAACGATGGCTGCAGTGGCGCGCAGGAACCGTCACAGGGACAAGGCGGCGAGTCGCTGCTTCCTCCTGCATTATTGGGGGGGTAATGCCACTGCCTGTTATTATTATTAACCTTCTCGCTTGCTTGCTTCCCTTTCAATCCTGTTGGCCTCATACGACGCGAAACGTGTCGCTACGGCGCACTGGATTGCTCGTCAGTTCAGCGGCGGACAACTTCAATTTTTGTACAACGATAGTGTAGACGTAATGAGTAAGATGTAAAATGAAATACTAAATACGCTAAATTCATCGATAATTAGAGAATAGTCTATTTCTGAATTGCTTAAAATTTTAGTATTAACTCTCAGTTATTCTTTTTTAAAAAAATTGATGAACATTTAACTATTCTCATTTTCACCTCGCGCTAATATAACCTATAGGCTAAAAATTACAATCACTTTTTACTCAAATTTGTACACTTCCGGGATTGTAATTTAGGCTAAACCATGTACAATCTTAAGTGACTAAAATTTACGAAAATTTCATACAACTGAAAATTAACAAAAATGATAACAATAATTCGTGTTGGGTTTCCAAGGGGTGAATGAGATAGGGATAGAGGATATTTTCTAAAGGTATGGCAGGTGTCATGGCTCGCCATACTAGCTCCTCCGCCACTGTGACAGTTGGTGAAGTTGCACGGTCATTTTCTACGTTTGCGGGAGATGAATCATTCGAGTGGGCTGATGTATGTACAGAAATAAAGAGAGGCTATGCATATGAAGTGAGTCGAGATGCAGCTGGATGACATCAAACAAACCATGGCATAAGTTGTTAGAAGACCAGACACACCTCAAGTTCTAAAGGAGCGTGTATCAGGTTATATAAACTAGAGGCGAACTACTACCAGAAAATACAAGTTGTCCTTACAAGGAATAGCAGCAGTCAACACACTACTCTGAAGCTGGCCTAGATTTATCAGGTCAAACTAGACCAATAAACACTATGGCACCCTGCGTCAGGACAGGTGGCTTTAGAACTCCAGGATCTCGAGGCGAGACCATTGCACAGCGACGGAGTTGACACTTGGTCCATATTACACTTGAAGCTGTGGTAGCTGTTTTAAATCTGGGAATATTGTGGCATCACCGTCCTTGTCTGCATAGTTTGTCAGAAGGGTATTTCTTAGAAATAATGGATAAAGAAATGGCTCGATAGGGTACTAAACATTGGGGGTGGAACGAAACATGAAGATTGGAAAGTAGAATCACCTTCTGCTTGAGCGGGTCGCACGCCTAACAGGAGCACTGTCTGCTGAATCTTCTAAAACAGGTTCTCTGATTTTATTTATACTTGGTCGTGACACACCTGTATAATAACATGGAACGGTTCCTTGAGAAATTGATTGTCTCATGTGGATATCAGCGCTGGAACTGAGTTACCTTTGCGAAAAGTTCGTGCTGACTGAACCTCTGCGCTATCATCTTCTGATTCTGTAAATGTGGATGGTGTCTGACTTTTGTCCGAACAAATGTTGTCACTGCATTCTGGCATGTTCTCCTTATCTTCAGCATTGCTATCCACTGAAGGATCAATTACCACACTAGTTTCCTCTGTCCAGAACAGACAAATAAATAGGTGAACATCTGTGTACGATGAACTCTCTCTACTCTCTAGTGCATATATCGTAAACACTCATTTGGGTCGTAATGAACTAATATAGAAGAATGGTCAATTTGAGTTAATATAGTCAAATGATGACAGCTACGTAAAATACTCACATGGAAATTAACTTATATAGCAAAGAAGAAAAGGAGGTTCAGAAAGAAAAGAAAATTTTCTAGCTTACCTTCAGCAGACTTTCCATCAGTCTGTCTAACTTCCTTAGTAACCAGGAATTCATCAAGAGAACCGATTCTCTGTTTGTGTGCCTCGGCATTTCTGGTCGTGGCCTCTTGTTCTTTCTTTTCCTGATGAACCTTGCTAACTTTCTCCTCAAATTCCTCAATGCAAACTTTAAGATCTGGTTTCGCGAACTTCTTACACTGATTGGAGCAATTACCATAGATTAATGAAAGCATAGGATTCACAAATTCAGTCTTGCTATATCCAACAAAAGTTAAGCGTATGCAGCCATCCAGGCCATGCAACCAACCTTTGCTATCACATTCCGGAAATGGTTCATCACAGAATCTTCGGATAATGCATGCTCAAACATCTTGAAATTATCGATGAGTTTTTTCAAACCTTTCTCAGTGAAGGTTAGCTGAGAGAGACAGTAAGAAATATACTCCCACTGCCTAACATCTGAAACACAAGCAAAGAAGGAATCAAACATCTGTGAAAGGGGTAATCCCAAAGTTATACAATTCATGCAAAATATAAAAATAATGCATGCAGCAAAGCTAGCTGTTTCAAGAAGACCAAGGATTGAAACAAGAGAGCCGAACAAGTCCGCTGTCTTGCTAAATTTCCATATTGCTAAACTTCTGCAAAGGAACTTAGTGACCAGATTACACTAAAGAACACTAACTGCTGAATCGTAACATTAATTCTCCGATGTGCTCTCGTTTTCTTTGTAATTGTCAATTTCCATTCATCTAAGTTTATTTATCTGTTGGTTTCTTAAACACACAGGTGGGACAGTTGATTAGCCATAAATGAAAACACACACGAAACAACAGAAACATCCAATATATTTCGCTTGCAGACGTAAACATAATACCATTTCCACCAGCAAACCTATTGCAGAGTTTATCCACAAGAGCTTCCATTTGTTTGTCCTGAGATCACAGTTAGAAACGTATAGTTATTGACAGGTAAAAGCCAAGTACACTATTGGCAGGCACAGAAAGTGATGTGTCCAACCTTTTTAATAGAACCAATTAAGAATTGCATAATGCTGTGAAATGTTTCTTCCTTGAGGTGTTGATTGCACAGTCTGCTCAGAATATCCGGAAGAAGATTATAAATTGGATTGCTTCCTTCATAGTCGCCAAAGGATAAAAGAGGTAAATGCATTAGCTAAAGTCAAACATCAGTATTTAAGTAAATCAATTTGACTGACACTTTTCTACACATACCTTTCTTTGACAACTCATGAAAGAAGAGTTTTGCAAGGCTTGAGATCCTCTCATCTTCATCTTCTACCCTCACAGCCATTTCATTGATATAGCCTTTAACCTACATAGGATTTGCAAAGGTGTCAGTAGTAGTAGTAGTAGTAGTAGTAGTAGTAGTAAGAGAGAGAGAGAGAGAGACCTTCATCATATCATTCAATATAAGATGAGAAATGACCAGCACAGCGTTCTTCCTCACAGATGTCGATGGATCGCTCAGTCGGGCATATATGTGCTCTGTCCAAGGTTCTAAGAGGTTTGGAAAGCGAACTGCTAAATCACCAAGGGCTATAGTGCAGTTGGATCGGACAATTTCGGAGGCCGCGCTTTCAGCAACAGTAAATAGGATTTGAAGATTTGCTTCACTGAAAGTTGAGAATATCATAAGATGGAATGCTGTCATAAAATACACATACATTTTGATGCTACCCGTAATATTGAACAAATGCAGTCATGAAATGTAATTACTTACCAGAATTCTGCATCAATAATCATTAGTCTGCAAAGAGCAAGCATTGCAGAAGCATGTAACTCTGGAAACTACATCCAAAAAAGAATATCCCATCATGACAAAATTACAGAGAGCAATGGAAACAAATATTTAGAAAATATAGGAAGCGCGATAGAATACAATACAAAACCTTTTGCAGCAAAGTCAAGTTCCTGCAGAGTTTTGAGAGAAATGGCCCACAATGTCCAATAAGGTTCTTTTCACAAGAACACGAAACAATCTCACTTTCAGCCTTTTCAGCGAGGGACTCTATTGCAATATCTATCGTTGCACCAAGTCCCAATTCAGCATTTATGCCTTGTGCCTGCCAGCATCACACAATGAAGATTAACCAGTTCAAGTCACATGAAACAACGAAAAGTCAAAGTCGAAAAGTTCAAAAGGATAAAGATGTAGCAGCCAAATAAGAATTACCTGCGAACTCTTGGAGGCATCTGCCTGACTATCCTCAGTAGTAGGCTGTGATTTGTCGTTCTTCTGTTTTTGTTTCTGAATTTTCTTAACAGAAGTCTCAATGTAAACCAAATGATTAAGTGCAATATGACTAATAACAAAAAGAAATCTACCCAACTTCATGGCTGATACCGATGAAACAAAGGCACCATTCTGACTTCCAAGTTCAATTCCATTTGACACTTCACCCATTCCTAAGACACTGAATACAGAATTGAGGGACTTCTTTGCAATCTCAGTAGCAAAGATTTCAGGTGCAGGGTGTAAGGTATAGATGGCACTTATAGCATTATCTGTTGCCCCGTACCATATTTTCTCAGGAAGCGAGAAGCAAGTTATCAAGCCTTGCAGTGCAGCAAATACTCTATTACTAGTATTTATTAATTTGACCTTGTCTTCTTCTGATAATCTATGCAGGGCAAGGCATGCAGTTCTAGCAAGCAGAGGCTCCTCCTTAGCCCAGCGTCCAAACCCAATGTCAACAATATCTTGCAAGTGAGTACCCAAAATGCCGGGAGATGACTTTGCTGCCATGCAAAGAATTGATAAAGCTCCACGGCTTTGCACTGGCCTCACGCCGTTGATGTTGAAGCAAAAATAATCCCACAGAGCTGATATCTGCAAGAGGTTGTGTGATTTAGCAAGTATGCTCCTCACAAGCAACATAAGACAGCATGTATCACTAAAATGAGACAATAGCATTCAATAAAATGGGTATACTTAGGTAGTTAAGCTTAATAAATCATTTGTATGGTACAGTTATCAAATGACACCTTCAATAGACACAGCAAATAAATAAAACTACTATTATTAGAATCTTTGAAGGAAAATATCATCTGAGGTGTCCATGAGCTGGAAGCATAATTCTCAGTGTGCATCTTAAATTCTTAATTGCTGCATGTTCTAAAATTATTTCGCTCACTTACACGCAAATTGGTTACCTCAACTTGCACTTCTAAATTACAATGCAATAGCAAACAAAAATAGAATAACCAAAGCAGCATCACATCAGTACATATGGAACTCTATATGCAAGAATGGAAGAGTACTTAGCATCGCTGCAGCTACAAGATCAGCAATCACATATTCACATTCGTAAGGTTGCTCACAGCAAACATTAAAGGGAGAGAAGAGTGCACCGTGCTGGATGAAATCTCTCCTTTCGATACCAGTGAACTAACTAAGCTCTCGAGAGCAGCAAGGTCACCGATGCTGCAATCGATGTTGACGTTTATCAAACTTTTGGCTGTTTCTGTTGGGCTTCTCCTTGTGTATATGGTGATGAATGCACTCTCCACTGCTTCATATATTGACTTATCCTGAGAAAATACCTGTAAAAAGCTAAAAAGAGTCAGGAAAGTGTTAGCAAACACATGAGTTCACAAACCAGCTAGGCTTCCTAGGACATTACCAGAGGTAACATTTTACGGAGTGCAGCTTCTGAACCTTCAACCTGAAATTGTCTGCATCTCATTAGTAGAAGGATGGTGTTCTCAACATCAGTGGCTGAAGATGATGCCAACAACTGGATAAGAATTGGCATTAACGAAGTTATACATGTTGAGAACCGCAGGCCAGCCTCAAGGGATGCAACCAAAGCTCTGATCTGTTCCAAGTTTGTTATATCTACAATCATAGGATCTTGATCCTTCTGGTCTTGACTAGAAGGTAGACAACTATCACTTACACTCTCATCCTGCCCCACAATCACTTCACCCAGTGAATGATCATTCACAAGTTCATCTTCCTCAGGAGATGGAGACTCCATTCCTTGCAATTTCTCCTTGTACTTCTCTAGAGTTGCCTCAAAGGTTGCAGTCCTTAGTTGCGGCCCAAAAGGGTTGTGTTGCAGCATTGTGATGAGAAGTTGTAGTGCTGATTTTCTCACAATTGCACTTTTGTCCTCCAATCTCCCCGAAGCAACTGATGCCACTTCATTCCACAGGCCAATTGAAATAGCGTTTTCTTCACACAGCTCTGCCCATACCTGAAGCACACGACTTCTTGTGTATGCTGACACATCCCTACAACGCTCAATCAAAATTTCTAGCACAGCCTGCTTACTTCGGAGCCGTATGGATTGAGCACTGCTATTTCCATCATGGTCTTTGAAAGCCTTTGCAGCCAGCTTTCCCAAGACGCCAACAAGAGAATTTCTTATCTTGTATGACTCCCCACCAAAGTGTGGTACCAGAACACCAAGATTGGTAGACATAAGCTTTGGCAAGCGATCTGCAAGTTCTACTAGGAATCTCCCGACATTGTCAGCGCCAGCACCATCTCTTGCATAGTCTTTCGGGTCAGTCCGACCTATTTCCCTGATCAGGGAAATTGCCAAGCTACCATCACCAAACTTTTTCTCTGCAGCAGCAACTGCTTCCGCAAGATGCGCGACAGTGAAATCAAATTTATGGATCAAATGCAAGACAGATGCACTGGTTTCAGAAATCCTTTGATGCTTTGTAGCAATTGCACCAATTATCCGGCATATACCATTTCTTGTTTCCTCATCTTTTAACACATTTTGATTCTCAAAGAGAACAAAAGCACACCTACGTATAATAAAGTAATATCACTATAAGAAACAGATTGCTGAAAAGTGTGCCATACCAAGTTTCCAGAATTTACTTTGAAACAAAAGAGAGATATCGTTCATCAGCACCGCCTGGACCAAAAAGTAGCATAAGGTCAACTTCAAGAGAATTAGCAACCAGATTCATGATCCGCCCTCTTTGTGCTTCCCAATTCCAGGCATAAACAGGATTTTTCTTCCGACCATTTGCTGTCACCTAAATCCAAAAGCAGCACAAGCTGATTAATATAAAAAGGGTACAAAAATATGAAAAAATATCATAGCTTCTGTACGAGTATTACCTTAGCCCCCGTGCCACTATCAGCTGAAGATTCCTCTGTGAGGACAATGGAGAGGAGGAAGAAGGAGTAAATCTTGAGGGCATTGCGGTGAGAGGCAATGCGGTCAGTGATAGGGATTCCATCAGAAGGGGATGACATTGAAGCTCGTGAAAGGGAGTCAATATTGGGTAGAAGGACACTGAGGTTGGAGCGCAAGGCCTCAACAAGGTTGAACTTAAGGGCTGGGGGCAGGCAAGTGAAGTCACGCACAAGAGAGTAGATGCTATTAAACACATCCTGCTCCTCGATGCAGAAGAGTTCCTTGTCAGACAGATCAAAAGATGTGCCTTTAATTTAAGTCAAACCAAAAGAAAGAGTTAGTTCATATTGACAAGATACACGCACACATTGACAAAATAAAGAGCTACTAGCATATTCCAACAAATTAGAATAGTCCAGAGAGTCCAAAAAATATGTGGAAGCGTTTGCTAATTGGTTGATAAACTCATTTGACTGTCAATGTGATGCACAAAATCTGAAGATTTCTTGAAGGTCGATTAAGTTAACTGGCTGTAAGGGAAGCTCTTGCTTATAGGTTAAGTTTACTTCAACATTAGTCGCACTTGTTTCAGCCTTGATCATATGGACCAGAAAGCCATCTCGTTGTTTCTTTTTTTGTCCTTTCTTCTTGTATATTTCTACATTTTAAATATATTTTCCAGTAGGGCTCTCCCTTACTGTTTCCTTCAAAAAGAGGGGACAATACTTCCACTATGCAAAATAGCAAGTATTTTGCAAAATAGACCCTGTCCAGATTACACCAAATTAGATGTGAACTAGCTTGCAAAATTTGAACAGTTAGAGCAAATGCAAGTAGGCATTCTTTTGTACGAGAAGAAGCCTTCATTTTACAAAGTAGATATATGTTAGCTCTGGAAACCTCGAGTGCTTGGATGGATGGACAGATGGAAGTGATTTTTCTCAGATGATGATAAGGATATGAGTCTTTGGGTTTCTAGTACAGATCGGTTTCCATCCAGTTGAGCAAAGATTAAACAAAAAATGATTTAATAAATTAAATGCATGACATTACACTCTTTACGAACAATGATAACAACAAAAAACAGCCTAAACTTCAACAGGGCATGACAATTTGAATGTCCACCGGAAAAGAATAAATATTTATCCATGGAGAGAAATGGAGATGAAAAGTCTCGAAAGGTATTGGGAATTTGGATAGACGATACCACTTCACTGCGTGAAATATTTGCAGAATTTGCAGTTGCACAAATGAACTCAACATTCATAATGGTGCTTAATTTTTGATACCAATCAACCCAAATACCCTGCAACCCACAAATTTATCTGGTCTACTGAAACTAAACAGAAAGCAGAATAACTAAACTCCTGTGGGCTTGGGCTGTGGGGCATAGGTTAAAGTCAAACTTATAGGTGTTAGCTCGTTGTCTCGAGACCCCTTTTTGAAAAACGAAGAATACTTTGCTCTACTGCTATGCATGAACTAGCCTAACTTGCTTAAACTTTTCCATATGCTGCAGATTCCAATAGCAGCACATAAGACCATCAGCTTCAGAATAATTGTTGAGAGCAAGCTCAAAATTTTCATGAATCAGGAGAAGCGTTTGACCAACCCAACACAAATTAGCTCAAAAGGGCAATGCAAGCTATATCCAAACCAGACACGCCAATTTCCTAAGAACGACCAGCATAACTCATTTCGAGTGAAATTTTATACCGGAAAATGTCAACCAACAATCCGAAAGTCCGAAATCTTATGACTAACGGTGCTGAGTTCACTGGGGTTGAATTTTGAAATATTTGCGAGCATCAAAGTTCACAAATCCCTTGCGAACTTTAACAAAGAGTAGAGCGCTAGACACGAAATTTACGGGAACTAGGGTTGATAACCTCGAGTTCGAGGCAAATCGGACACCGACAACTGCACGGCCCTCCCTACTAAAACACTGAATTCTACGGCGATAGGGGAGCGGAGGGTCGAGCGGGCTCTTACCTTTGACGAACTCCTCGAGGTCGGCGGCGCGGAGGGACGCAACGGCGACGGGGTCCTGCGGCCGGAGCGACGGCTCGCCGTCGCCGTCCTGCTCCAGATCTCGCAGGCTCGAGGGGAACACGAAGGGCGGAGCCATCTCGCCGCGGACGCCGCCGGCGAGAGGGTTGGGAGGGTTTGGCTTCGGGCTGGGAAGGCGAAGAAGAGAGCGGGGGAGTGTTTTCGAAACCGAGAGCGGGCGGCGTGAAATTTCGTGAGCGAATCCTCGGAGAGGGCCTACATGCCATGACCTAGGTGACACCGATGCTGGAGGTTGTGTTTTCTGGTGTCCGTTGTACAATACGCTGCACCCACTTACACATGGGCCCATCGACCATAGGCTGACAAAGGACCCCACGTAAAACCAACTCAAGCCCTGCCTCCAACTAACCACTCAAGATGATGGACAGTGATTTTATCATGGGACACGGATTTTCTAATGTGCACGGCACATCCGTCCAATGCGTCACTGAGATTCGTGTCATCATTATGGGCCTATTCTTTCACTGGGCTAGAGAACTACAGTCTGAATCTCAAAACAAATACCGGTGGTGGATTCTTTGCCGGCACCTACCGTGCACGGTAGAAATGCATTTCCCACTTTATCATGTTTGCTTTCATTTCTTTTGTCGGATATGTAAACCTGTACGAATTACCTTGGATGTGAATATGAGATTTGGTAAACATCGATGTCCAAAATAGATCTGAATATTCCACACAGAAAAAATAGATCTGAATATAATCAAGAGCCATCCGATATATTTACATTGTTCACCCACTACTAAAGAAACACTAGTGTTTGATCCGATACTTCTAAATTCAGATGTTATCCGTATTTATATATATATCTTACGTCGTAGATTCAAACTTATATCGTAGTCTAGTTATTTAGATTTGAGTCTACATATCCACGGTCAAAAACCTCGTATTTATAGTCGATAAAAATGCCTAACTTTACATGACCCCTACAAGCACATATGAGTTTTGAGGACTTTTTTCCGCATAGTATTGTGTCTTTTACAATTCAATTATACAACATCAACTTTAAGAATCCACATCATCAGTATGATTTATCAACGGCATGAGGCCATGACCAATGGGACAATGACTGGGCACTCCAAGAGAAAAATCGTTGACACATTGCCACGGTGGAGAACTTCACAGGAAGTTACCATGGCGTCACTACTTGAGGAGATGGTCGGCACCTAGAGCTGTTCACACACGAGTTCGTACCACTGAAGTTTGTGGCGCTTGTATGAAGGCTTCGTATTGTCGTTGTGCTATCTCTTTCTAAGTATCTACCTAAACGTTACCTGCATTGGATATGCCCCTAAGGGCAATGTGTTCTTAGGGAGCAGTTGTTGTTTGTACTAGTCAAACTCTTGTGAATGCGGTATATTACAAAGCTGTATCATATTCCATCACCCATAGGAAAACCACTTCCCTTCTGCACCAATGTTGTGGAGTTTTTTTTAATATATTTTTTAGTCTGTTTTTGCAAAAATAATAGCTGGATCAATTTTTTTGCAAAAGTGGACGCAATAGCCATCCCCTGTGGCGATTGGGGCCTATCGCCACAGGCACCGACGATATTTATAGCAGTCACCATGCCCGGTGAAGATAGGCAGTTACTGCTCGCGGATTACCCGCCAACCTCGCAACGGCCCTGCCACGTGGTGTAATCGCCATGGGGGGTGGCGATAACCCCATGTCTATATAAAAGGTCACGCCACGCCACCCAAAAGCAGAGAGAAGGGAGGATTTCCGGCTGCCACGGGAAGAGAGAGGAAAGGGGTTTCGGGTAGGGAGGGAGAAAGGAGGAGGAGAAGGTAGAGAGGGAGGAAATGCGGGATGTTTCTGCAGCGATTTGAAGGTAATTATTTGAATCTTTCTCTGTTTATTGTAGAAATTTTATACTTATAGTAATAGGTACAAATCCATATTACACGATAACGCTCATAATATAGATAACCAGCACAACTTCGATACAAAATAGCATTGGTGTATTCATCAATGTCTCACTTTAAATAAGACTGTATGAAGTCATCTTCGCTATCACTTACAAAGAGCCCTGGATCGGGAGCCTTGAAGCAAAGCAGCTTCAAAAAGTACTCGTCACTACACTCGTTTGGCCCCTTCGTCGATGAACTAGTTGCACCTTTATCTTTCGATGACTCGACATATTTCTTAGATGTTGCGCGACATTTTGACAGAGGAGGAAGTCCACAAACCCTCCTTTCATCTTCTTTGCCTGTTGTCTTCAATAAGTGTCTCCTAGCAGCAAAATAGTCTCCCCAAATGAGGTCTATCTTTTGTAAGTTAAATATCTATTTGTTGGTCAACCATGCATCCTCCGCGTATGTATACACACACACAATGTCATCTAACAAATAGACGAAACATGAAAATGGTACCAAGCTTATTACGAAAGGATCTTCGGTGTGCTAACCCTTATGTGCTGACCGTATTGAGAATCTGGAATAGTTATGAATATACTACCATATTCATCTTTCTTGACCCTTGCTCCAGGAAGTTTTGTAAGTTTGTTTGCCCGCTCCCATATCTTGTGCAACTCCCGCAGACGTATGCGCACCTGCTTGTAGAGCAGCGCAAGGAGATCATGCTTGGGTAATGCCTCTGCAATGAACTTTCTCTCAGATCTATGAATGATTCCTGAAATATCGGATGTAAATAAATAAAATGTTCTATAACTTACTCCCGTCACCATCCATCCGCACCCTTCTTCTTCTCATCTAAAACTCTACACTGCACAAGCTCAAATATTCTTCTTCAATATTTTAGATTTAAAGGTCTGAGAAGCTCCAGGGGAAGAAGACACATAATTTATAGGGGGATGTGAGATAGTGGCGATTAGGGGTAATCGCCATCCCTTGTGGCGATTGGTCCTAATCGCCACCGGTAGTGGCAATTACCTCTAATCGCCATCCCCTGCAGCGATTCCATGTTGAATCGACATCTGTGGTGCTGATAGTAGGCTAATCGCCACGTGGGATGGCTATTGCATCTTTTGCAAAAAAAAATTTGATCCAGCTATTATTTTTGCAAAAACAGAATAAAAAATATTAAAAAAACACGTGTGTCATGCATGGACGCATGAGCACTACATAGAATGTCGAGTGAAAAGGATAGCGAAATTTAGAGTGTGCTTGGTGGCTTGTATGTACCCAGCTTGTATCCACTCATGCAAGTTTGCGGCGTTTTGATAGCCTGTTTCTCCACCTGGGCCATGCCCACTTGATGCAAAAAAAAACCCTCTTAGTCATGCCCGATAGGGATGTCCAAATCGACGACCACAACTCAGCCATGCCCACGTAACATATGCATGTGTGAGGTGGTCTTTTGTGAATTGATGTGATGTGAAGACCAATCCCCTAAATACAAAATTTGACATGTGAAATATGCATGTATGAGATGGTATAGCTAACTCCTTCTATATGCTAAATCTAGACATCACTTTGTATGTTAAGCTACTTGGGAGCTGATGGCTGTGAACTACTTATATATGTAATATGGACATGATGGAGGATGTTGAACTATTTATATTATGTGATATGGACTTGATGGAGGATCGAGGATCATGTATTGTGTAATTGTGTACTAAATATTGTTGTAATGATAAAATGTTGGTGAATAGTTGCTGAAACATGCTATATATGCTGCTGAAATCTTTCTGAAATTCTGCTGACATGTTGCTGGAATTGTGTAGAAATATTGTTGAGATATGTTATTACTTGCTGAAATCATATAGGTTTGTTGCTGGAATTATGCAGAAATGTTGTTGAAATATGTTACGTGTTGCTAAAATTATGAGGAAATAGTGTTGATTTTGTTATATGTCGATACAATTGTATAGAAATAACCCCAAATTTTTTACTTGAAAATGTGCAAAAACAATTTGTTTTTGTTGTTTATGTGTCATACATAATTCATGCACAATGCTTAATAATAAATTTCAGGGCAAAAAGACTTGACCAAAATTTATTTCTCCGCATATCTCATATTTGATGGTATTCATGTTGCTAGAATTGTATAGAAATAACCTCCAAATTTGTTACTTGTTGCTGAAAATGTGCACAAATAATTCAGTTTTACTGTTTACATGTCATATTTGATCCATGCACAATGCTTAATAATAAACTTTAGGGCAAAAAGACTTGACTGAAATTTATTTCTCCTCCTATTTCATATTTTAATGGTATTCTCACCATCATAGAAAGGAGGTAACCAAATTCAGCTCAGATGCACTATCAAACGCACTCTGATTGTCCTCAACCTAGCGTGCCTTAACCGATACTGACAATCAAATAACGTCTCAACTCAATATGTCTCAACTAGTATATGCAACTAAATAAAGACTATTTACATCCACTCAGCATGTCTCAACATATACATATATACTAGAATAGTACAAACCGCTAAACACACCCTTAGTGAATAACTCAGACCAACTTAGGTGGTACAGTTTGCACTTGAAAAGATCACACGTACCTTGCATTATTTACAAAAGGCCATTTTAATTAAAAAAAACTTATGTGCCGTATGTTTATTTTACTTCAACTTTTTCTTCCCTCGCAAAAGCAGTGAGCCAGTCCATGACAAAAGACGCAAATACAATAGCAATTCAGATTGAAAATTGAAAATTCAAAAGGACACATCGACATTTCTACTTGGCCAACAGGCTTTGAACTTGTAGAGCGGCAATTTTCAAGGAAAAATTTCAACCCAGGCCATAAGCACCAACACAAATTTTGAAAATTTCTACTTTTGTCTGCTTCTGCTTGGTTCCATACTTTGTACACACTGAACTGAACAGGGTGCGCGGCTTCTTCAGGCTTCACTCACTCCTCGCTCCCAACCAAGGCCAGCAAGATGTCCCTGTAACCGAACGAGGTGTCGTCGACGACGTCGCGAGCCACGGTGGTCTTGAACCTGACCTTGTACTCTTCCTTGATCTGCTTCATGTCGATCTCCGCCCGCGACACGATCACCCTGGTTAGCATGTCCTCGTACGTCCCCAACCCCAAGATCGAGTGCCTGATCACCTGAAACAACATGCACAGAACATTATAAGTCATCCCTGACGACAGATCAAGACGTCCTGATCTGTTCCTCTATTTCTCTGTCAGTTATTATCTGCGTAGCGAATGTTTTTCATTTACATCTGCAAAGTGTTTTTCAGGCGATGTCAAGCACCAGACGGCACTCTTCAGCGTCTTGGCGAACTGGCTGCTGCAATGGCTATCGATATCCTGAAAGGACATTCGTGAGAATGAATGTTAGTTTCTTCTTTTTCATGTGAAACAATACCTGGCTCGTCCATGATTATCTATCTGATAGATCGTACCTCGACGATAACTGCTCCATGATCATCTCTGTACTGCTGGAACGTCGCTCTGAGCTGGGGCTTGCTCCGACTACAGATGATCCGTATGACCTCGTCTCTGTGCGGCTGCTTCATTCTGATGGCCTCCGACAGCTGAGACGCCTCCAGCTTCACGACGTCCATGTCGACGCGCTCTCCGGCGTAGCGGTAGGAGCTCACGAGGCCTACCAACATCTGCAGCAGAAAACCAGCAAACGAAGTCTCATTTCTGAATTCTGAACGTGCCTCCCCTTCCGGGTGAAAGTAAAATAAGCTTCCAGTCCCCGTTTGGAACGCGAGAGCGTAGAAATTGAACTGTTTTCTGTGAAATTCCTGCGTCCGAGACCGAGCATTGGCGAGTGGCGTCACGGTCCTACCTTCTTGAGAGGCTCTTGGAATGCGGAGCAAGACGCGACGTCTTCCTCGACGGAGCAGCCGAAGAGGGAGCGGTAGGCGCGCCTGACGGCCATGAGATGGTCCGGATCGGAAGCGCACGACACCTCGACCAGCACCGAGACGTAGTCCCCGTCTCTCCTCTTGAGCGCTCCGTGCACCAGGTTCGCGTCCCTCTCCGCCGGGTCCATCGTCCACAGGATTATTGCCTTCTGAAACCAAGAAAATGGAACAGGAGTGAGATAATTTTCCCAGGCAATTCGATCAATCCTGGGCCTGAAACACTCCGTGCGATGCGAAAGTACCCAGAAATCTACGGAGAGGGGGCAGTGGCGGGAGAGCCTGTGGCGGAAGCAGTTGAGGAGGGGCTCCCTGAAGAGGAAGGCGTAGGCGCGGCGTATCGCCGACCGCTGCGCCGCCGTCCGCCGCCCCAGGATCCGCACCAGGGCTTCCTTGTCCGTCCGCCACCCTGCACCGACATCACCAAGTCAGTTGCAATGCAGCAACAAGGAACTGGAACGAACCCAGCAGCGGCCAGGCGAGCAAAAGCATTGCCTTGGAGCGCCTTCCCGAGGCTTTCGGCGTCATCGGAGGCGGTCGGCACGGGGCTCGGGACGACGATGGTGGACATGATCGGAGGCGAGAATGTGCAGCCGGAGAATCGTCTTCGAGCCGCTACAATTGCGATACAAGATATGAAGAGATCACGAACAGTGGAGGGTTTATATAGGTGAGGTGCTCCTGGAACGAACTGTGATAATACACAAATCGTAAAGTGTTCTCCACTTGTTAATTAGTGATGTACGTTCTTCAGTAACGTTATGGGCTTCGGTTGTCGTCACTTCTCAGCGAGGGAAGTTGCTTATGCATTAAGCTTTGTTACGAAACTTCGTTTAAGTACTCATTTGCCACGCCTGCAAATGTATCATTGATCTTCGATTTTATTTATTCAGTTTACTCCACTTTGTACCAGGTATTTATGCAATGACAGTCGCATTAGTTTTTAAATTTATGATCATTTTAGTTAGATTTTAAACATAAAATTCCATTTTACACCATGTTTAGTGCTAGGAGCAAGCTAACATAACGGCTCTCCAGAATAGTTGACGTGGCAAGGATAACACAACACAGATTGAAAACATATTTTGCTAGGGCATCTCTAGCATCGCTGTTCTCCTAGTCGCCCACTCTGCCACCGGCACCGCCATAGAGTATCCTCAAGCCGGACATGGCAAGGACAGTCATGCTTGCGCGTGCAGGCTCCCGACATATTCTGGCATTGTAGACGAGGTGCCTCCCACCAGCACACAATAGAGTAGTTGCTCGTCATGATACCACGCAGGGCATCCCTGTCCACCTTGATGGACACGAAGATGGTATGCGTGTACTGCTCCGGCATTTGCATGCCCAACACTTCGCTGTGTCGTTCCCAGCCAATATGCACGGCATGCTATTTGCCAACACCAGTGTGCCCCATGTCAGCCAACAGCTCGGCGACCAGCACTGCCAGGACGTGCATCACCCCAGCTGACGAGCTCGCCCTCCCTGTCCACGGTGCAGTTGTGGCGGTGACCGGCCACGACCGCCTTAAAAGTCACCCTGTCTGAGGACGGCTCTGTCATGCCACTATAGCAACGCATGGATGTGGTGTTGTATTTGACAATACCACAGAGGAAACCGTGGCCGAGGGCAATGAGAGAGAAGTCGAGGTCTTTAGGAAGGGAGAGTTGAAGCCACTCCCAACAACCGGGGTTGTGGTCATTGGAGAAGCCGCAAACATGGGGGTTGTTGTCGAAGAGCACACAAAGAGAGGCCCTTGGTCTACAGGGCAACAGTGGTTGGCAGCGGCCTCCTTGGAGAAGGACCACCAACGCGCACGCCAGCAAGGGCTACGAGGCCACAGATGAAGTCCTTGAGGATGACGATGCGTTGTATGTGACATTAGCATAGGGATAGGACGGTGAGCTGTAGTGGAGCTTGGAGTTGCCGCCGCAGCTAGCCCCCAAGTAGGCATCGCCTTGGTGGATGCTGAGGACACATACAAGAGTGGCCCGAGAGATGATGACTATGGAGAACAGCCACATCGAAAACGCCCCAACGAAATACGTGCCTGATCTATGGTGTGTTGTCCTTGTCACATCAGTCTGTCCAATAGGGCTATCATATCAGCTCTCGTTCAGAGGTACTAAATCTAGTGTAAAGTGGAACTACATGTTTAAAATTTGGTGCAAAGTGGTTATAATTTTAAAATCTGGTTCAACCTGTCATAAGTGCACAAATACTTGGTGTAAAATGGAATAGACTTAGGCCCCCTTCTAGACAGCTTATGGGGTGGCTTATGGCCCCAGGAAGCCATAAGCTGTCTAGAAGGCAAAGCTTAACTTGAGCTTAAATTTTAAGCACTCCTAATTTCTGTTGGTGGGAGGAAGCCTCAAAATGGGGCTTCCCGAGCTTCCCCCAGCTCTCACGTATGAAAATTACCAAACTATCCCCGCTAGTTCCAAACATTTACCCACCTATGCCACTGGTATATATTAAAAATTTCCTTCACAATTTTCCTCCTCCCCACCTTCCTCCCTCCCTCCCTCCCTCCCCCAATCCTCCTCCAACCCCGCTGGTGACCACGTCCCCTCCTCCCCGCCGGACCAAAGCCCCTTCTCCCCTCCTCCCCGCCGTCCCACCATCCCCTTCTCCGGTCCTCCCCGCCGGCGCCGAAGCGCCTCTCCCCACCGGCGCCGAGGAGACCGGATCTGCCCCAGCCCGAGGACGCGCCCCCTCCCCGCCGCCGGACGTTGCCTCCCCCCTACCCTCGGCTGAGATCCGGCTCGTCCGCCGCCGGATCCAACACGCCTCCCTCCGGATCCACCGCCGCCTCGTGCGCTGCACCCTTGCCGCACCACCACCACCTCCCCGCCCGCACGCGCGCACCAGCATGGCCGCGAGCACGCCGCCGGTGCCGCAGCGCGGGGAGCTCCAGCGCGGGGAGCATCCCGGCCGTCTCCCCCCACCTCCGGCCGCCTCCTCGACCTCCCTGCCCCCAGTTCCGGCGGTCCTCGGTCATCGTCGAAGCTCCTTCCCCACCAGACGGCCGTGGCGCTCCCTCCGCACCTCCTGCTGCGCCTCGCGACCAATGCCTCCCTGACCAGCGCCCCTCCCACCGCGCCTCCCCGACCAGCGCCCCTCCCGCCCCAGTTTCAGCGGTCCTCGGTTGTTTGCAATGATCTGTGCTGTGATGCTATTCTCAATTTTTAGTTGAATTCTTTTTAGTTGAATTCTTTGATACAATGGAACATTCATTGAATAGTTGTTCTTTGTCGATGCTAATGTGTGCTTTAGAACACATGGAATAGCATGTATGCTATGACGAATGTATGCTGTGATGTATGAGGCATGTTAATTTTTGTGAAAAATGGATGCTAGTTTTTGTGAAAAAAGGATGTGCATTGATGATGATGTGTAGTGATGATGTGCAGTGATAATGGATGATGTTCAAAATAGATGAGATGCTTATTTGATGTGTCTGTATGTTCTGCTATGTCTGCATGTTAAGGATTGATTTAGAGATGATTTTGGAGCCTTATCATTCAAACAGCAAACATATAATTCAAAGGGTATAATAGACTTTCTACAACTCACTCTGGCTATAAGCTCAAAACTCAGAAGCCGTCTAGAAGGGGAAGGTGGGGCTTATCAGGCTTCCCCACACCACAGCTTCTCCACACCATTAAACTTAAGCCGGCTTATGCACAAGCTGAAGCCGTCTAGAAGGGGGCCTTATATTTATTTGCCACGCTTTACCAAAGCTTCATAAAGAAGTTATATCTTCTTTTCTTCCTTTGCCTGAGTAAAGCAGCGATACGGTACTAGTATACGTTATTGGTATATAGAGAGCACGATTACCACGATCCGCGAAGATGGAACGGCGCAAGCATCGGATAGTATTTCCTACACAGAGACTGGAAAAACTTAGATCACAGCAAATGCAAGTGGAGAACAACCAAAAGAGGGGGAAGCTTTCTCTCAATCTGTCCCTTTTCATCACCAACCAACCACCTCAACATCCAGGCATGAAAAGTTGGAAACCAAAATACCAAGGCTCCATTTGGAACGCTGATTTTTTTTTCAGATCCTATTAAATTTGAAATTTTTTTCCTGTGAAAATTGAATTGTTGCTGCGGAGTTCTTGAGAAAATTCTGCCTCTCCAACGGGCCTAGTGTCAGCATAAGCCGGCCCATATTACATTTTGGGCTTGGCCCATATGGTTCAATTCTGGGCTGAGAAGACACTAGTGGCAGCGTCTGACGGGTGGGGCCCACAGAGAAGCGTGGAACAAAAAATCAGGGGATCTTCGATGAGAAATCGTGTCGTGTGCCCGTGCTCTTGCCGACCTCGTGAACGGCGGCACCGCATGCCGCAGGAGATGGGCTTCGGAGAGGTTGGGAAGCCGCGGCGCGCGGCGGCGCCGTGGGAGGAGGCGCTGAGCTCGCCCGCGAACAGCCTGGACGACGGCTGCCTCATGCATATCTTCAGCTTCCTCAGCCCGATCCCAGGTTCGATTCGCTTCTCCTCGCCTTACAAGGAGAAATGATTTCGAGGGAAATCGGTGGATGCTGTGCGTTTGTGGTGGCTTCGCTGCGTGTTGGTTGAGGATTTCGGAGGAGAGTTGAAGGGGAAGGAAGGAGAATGGGGATTTTTTTTTCTGGATTTTGACCTGCTTTTGTGAGGAGAAAGTTTGGGGTTTGGGAAGATTTGTTGTATCCTATACTGATTTCACGCAGCTGTGTTGCTAAATTAGTGGGGATTGGGAAAAGTTCTGCTAGACGGGTGCTTGTGCGTACCGTAAGGGGTTGGATGGAACTTGGAGGGTTCGAATTCGATAGTGTTAGTACCTCCTTAAGTTGGTGCCGGATTATGCTACTGCTTGCTACTGTAGTTTTGGTTCATAGATGAAGATGGCATTAAGCACCTTCAGTAGTGAAATATGTCTCGATATTAGATCTTCGATGGGTCTGGACTTTGAACTAAGGAGTGTTTGCTCAAGTGGTTGTCGAGCCAATTTGCCAGGGTTTGGTTTTGCCTGCAGGTCGAGCGACAACATTGACATGCCTGTTCTGTGCAGGCATTCGGATATCAAGATTTTTATCAAGCTGATTGTAGAGCAGGATTACAATTGGACTTTGACGTGCTTTATTTCGTCATGACTGCACTTCACATGCTGCTTTCACATCTTCGTTGGTTAAACTGAACAACAAGTTTATGCGCTTGCTACCACGTGTGAATGTGTAGACATTGAGTATTTGAGTGGTCTTGGTTAGGTTGGTGTGTATTCAAAACCCTTTTCTGACAGGTCTAATTGCATAAAATATACAGTTAGATATTATTCTCACATCTCTATTGTTTGGTTGGCTGTTCTATAAAACATAAGCAACTTGACTGTATGTTGCCCTCGCAGTGGAAATTGGTAGGGCTTTGGTGATATTCCATTGGTGGTTTTGGAAAATTTATCTCGATCATGTTTCTAGAGATAACCAAATCTGTAACTAATTGCTAGTGTGCTTGATTGTGTCACTGCTATCATTTTTGTCTAATATTGAGTCGTTGTTGATACTTAAAATGAGCCTTTTTTAGCATTTCATTTTTGAATCGCAGACAGGTATAACACCGCCCTCGTTTGCCACAGATGGCGCTTCCTTGCATGTCATCCCCGGCTATGGTTGCGTGTTGAGAGGCCAATCAGAGATGTAATAGAGCCTGGAGTTTATCCAAATCTTGAGACTGCTGTTTCTGCTGCTAGGTTTGTTTTCTCTATGTGACTTTTCATTGTGTAATAGAGGACGTAATGGATGACCTTTGTTTGCTTTGTTAAAGGCCTGGTGACACTATTCTAATTGCTGCCGGTGGTGCCCATGTTGCACGTAATATCCAAATAAAGAAGCCTCTTTGTATTGTATGTTCTGCCATCCATGTTCCTTATTGTCTCGGTAGAAATTTAATTTGCTGAAATGCTTCCTGCATTCTACACCATTTTTTTGTTGGTGCAACTGTGAGCTCATATTTATCATTTACTATTCCATCAGATTGGCGGGGGTGAGCTTCCTGATGACACTGTGTTAACATGTTCCCGTGGCGCTGAAAAGTATGACCCTTCTTCTGTTGCAATGTTTTCTTGTTCTTTCTACTGTTTCTGCTAGCCTGCTGCTGCTGCTGCCCGGTCGAGGGTCATTACATGGTGTCAGTATAAGTGATCTATGTTTACAAGACTCATGTTCTCTTGCCATGGTTGGTGACCGTACAATATTAGTGAAACTTCCCTTTCAATGTGCCTTAATAAACCAGATTTGAGGCTTCCTGACAGTTTAACTTTGCCTAGCATGAAGGCTAGGTTCCTCTATCTCAAGTTCTATGACTCCTTGGTGTAGCTGATCACAACTATAAATTAATGATTTAGGTGGTCTAGCAGTGGTGGAAAGGAAAACAATTCCACACACTCCCCTTTGAAACCAATAATTCGGAATGGTGGGAATTAGATCTTCCAGATACTAATGGTTTTATAATTTATATCTCCGAGTTTCTTGAATTTTGCCAGTAAACTAAGGTGGTGCCGTGGTAGTGTAAACTGTTATGTGTTCCCTATTTATCTTTGCCATTTTTCCTCACCTTGTCTCATCCTTATGTCCTTTTGCACTTACCTATGTAAGCAGTGCATTGGAGTTCCTTTCCACCTGCAAGATTGCGAACCTCACTATTAGGGCGGAGCTTGGATGCTGCTTGCTTCATCGAAGCGGTAGATTAACTATCGAGGAGTGTTTGCTGCAGTGCGAGCAAAACCCTCTGGACTATCTGTCCTTTCCGATAATTAGCACGGCTATTGAGTATGACTCATTCTCATCGCTCAAGGAGCAAGGACATGGTGTAACAGTTGTTCGCACCCGGATTGAAGGGGGTGCGAAGGCCGTCAGGACCAACGGAACATTGGTGCTGCAGCGCGTGCGGGCCATCTATGCCCGCAGCTCTGTTTTCTTCTGGTTTGAAGTAGGAGAAAGGTAGAAATGCCTGTAAACTAATAAACTCTTGTATTCTATATCACCTATTGTTTGGCAAACTCTTGTATCATGGCTCTCTCCTGTATTCCTGTGTCATGTCTGTTGTAATCTATGATAAATAGCACTTGACATTTGAATCATTGAGGGTCATGTTGTTCCTTACAAGTGAACTGTGAAAAGTTTGGTAGACTGCGTAACTTTAGCTGAGTCGTCACTAGATCAAAGTTTCCTGGTTCGTGGATTGGCAGCTCGGTGTATTGATTGGCTGTTCGTAATGTTCTTCATGTCTCCCTCTTGTAGTTGAACACTCGGATTTTAGGCCTTGTTTGGTACTCTGAAGCTTCCTCGTAGCCCGCAGGAAATGAACTGATTCCTGTAATATTCTTTTGAAATTGCACGTCCTACCTTATTTGTGCCATCTGCCTGGGGTGTGGTTATTTGAACAAAGTACAAGATGTGAACCATCCCGATATAGTATATACTTTTGTTAAGTAGGAGTCATCATTCTTGTACTCCAACGTTGAAGTGCAAATTGCGTTATATTTATCACATTTCTCTTCTTTAATTGACACTGCAGATGTGACACCGCAAACTATCTGAAGCAGCGGCGGTTAATTAAGACGTGTCCGTTAGTTACTGTTCAGTGTACATGCATAATTACTTCTCAATCACACAACGATCGCTGTCCTTTCATTGGTACTGGATTGTATGTTATGGTACTGACGTACAGTACGTAACGCGCACTGTATTTTGTCCTTGCTTTTTTAGACATAATTTCTCCTTGTTAGAGCATGAGACGCCTGCATAGGAAATGCCCATATCACTGTCACACTAGATAGTGGCTAAGTTCCTGTTTTGCTTCACTCCACAGTGTGGAACTTGCTCAAATGAAGTAAAAAGCTCGTGTAAATAAGGACTGAGGTGAAAGACCAAAGCTGGATCCGCTCTACTACTAATTACCTACTGTAATCTACAGACCCACTGGGCCTGACAGGTACCAATTCAAATAACTTGCAACGGTAATCTCAGACCACTGAGCCACAGTTATTTTCACGTGTACTGCTCTGGTAAAATAATTACTGTGCCTCACTCAATCTTCCATCACCCTGTGCTTTATCGCTTATTCCATTCACCTCCTTGTTTGATGAACAGTTCGGCAACTCGGCGTGCTTCAGGAATTCAAAACTCCTCTCTTTTTTTTTCCTGAACCACTCCCCTGCTAAAGCTGCCTCTTTGTTTTGTTTTTCTGTTGACGAGTGCCAAAGCTGACTCCCACCTACTCCCCCAGACTCTTTCACTGTTTTAAAAGAAGTTGAACTCTGGGCCTTTGGTGTTTTTGCCCCCCATAGGATATGCTGCCTCATGTTTCCTGATGAACTAGTCAGGTGGAGGTGATCTTGGCAGGAGCATCATGCCTTTAAAGTACAGTGCAAATGACCGGAAGAAAGTTAGCGATGCCCCCGAGAACAAATGAGAGAGATCTGAGCATCTGACTTATGTAAGCAGGTTAGAAAAATCGAATCGACACAGAAAAACAGCACATGGCCATGCATGGTTGTTTTTCTTTCTTCCTCCTCCTGTCTCATGTGTTTTGTCACCTCTCGTTTGGTTCGGGACATACCAGCTTCGCAAGAAATGTGACTGTCTTCCTGGATTGCTAGACCATGTTTGATTTATAGCCACATTTAGCCAAATATGACACATACATATTTTGCAATGTCTGGTCGTAGTCACAGTTGCAATGTACCACACTTTATTGATCTCTTATTTCATCTGTCATAGACACATATGCTAACCAATTTTTATCACAAATGTGACGACTAATTTAGCTGCAATAAAAACTATGACTTACTATATGATGGCACGAAAGTGTGGTAGAATGTGGAGGGTAACTAAATATGTTCTTAGTTATAATCTTTCAAGAAAATCGTCTTTGCGAAATATAGTATTGTTCCAAGCTATGTCTAGTGGACGAACTTTTACCGACTATCATGAATCAACCACGTTTGGAACCGACTATCTTCGGATATTCATTGAGTAAATAGACTTATTGTTGAGAATATCATATGTTATAGTTAGACCCTAAACTCTACTGCTTCAGATACACCAATCTCGATCTCGATCTCGATCTCCATTCAGTTTACTGCTCTCCGTTTAACAATTCAGAAATATGGGGTAATTCTTTTTTACCCTTTTCTTTTCAACTCATTCGATTTCTACCGTTGATCGCTGCATGACCCGCAGCATCAAACGGACAGGGCACCGTGCCTTCTTCACCACACTATTAAATGAACCAGCAATGCCCAGATAAAAACACTCCCTCCCTCCAAACCCCGAGGACGAGAAAGAGTGGCTTTAATTCGAACGCGCTCGCCTCCTCTCTCGAGCCCTTCGCCGCTGCAGCATCCGCCGGTCAATCAAATCCTCTCACCGTCTCACGGCTTGGCTTCCCATTTCGATCGCTCCTGCCTCCGCCCTCCTGCGGTATAGCACATTGTTCTCGCTTGTTCTTTTTCTCTTCTTCTAGGGAAATTTTTGGGAGGAAATGTTGGACTTTGTTGTTGTTGTTGTTGTTGGATTTTGAGGTGCGCGTGCGGGTTTCTTTGGTTCGGTCCGAATGTGCGCGTGGGATCGGGGATGCGGGTACGCAGTGCGCGCATGGTGGCTAAAGATTAGTGGGGTTTGCTTGGTCTCGCTTGGGAATTTTGCGAGGGGTATTCACTCATGCCGAGATGTGCTGATTTCTTGGTTGAGGTAGTTTCCCCCCATTGCTGCTTTAGTAGGGCACTTTAAGTTCGAGTTATGATGTGTTCATGTTGCATGTAGTAAACATTCATGATTTGGTTGCTCTACTGTTTCTGCGTCCAGTACAGGCTCATGATTTGGTTTCCTCTACTGTTTCTGCGTTTCCCACTGCCAAGATTCAGGGTTCCTGTCTATTGGCAATCATTAGAGCTCCTGCATGTTGCTTGCATCTCTTTACATAAGGTGGAAAGATGCTTTTATGTGATGAACTGCCTCTACATTTCTTGTTTGGATGGTTCATTGCAACTTTATGCAGCTTCTGCTTTGGGTGCAATACAAGGTGTTGTGGAGGTTGATGGAAGTCCCACCCTCTTTCCTTTCCTATTCTACCACTCCAGCATCTGCCTCTGCTGCCAAATTTCCTCATCTTACATCTTTGCTTTTTTCAATGAAGCACTTGCACATTGATTAGCTCACCAGCATTTCCTTATGTGTCTTTGGTATAGTTGGGGAAGTTCCACAGTGATGTGGTTTTCTACTACGGGCGTTTATTGACTTTTCAGCAGAATAAAGTTGTACTGAGTACTTAAATTAAAAAGTTTGATTCAAAAACATGGATAGAAGCTGAACAAGAAAACCATTAACTGGAAAAGCTGGACCAAAAATACAGCGAAAAACTGAAAGCATTTAAATATTTTGCTGAAAAACTATGAGCATAACGACCAAGCACAACGGCACCTGTGTTTTTTTTTGTTCGGTGTGACAACATTTGCTGCGTCACACCTTAATAGCCTTTTCTGGGGTCCAAGCTCATGTGCTCTCATGGTTTCTACTTCGTTCATGATCATTTTTACAGAACCTTTAAGTGCTATCCAACTATATTATGATTGCCTTAGGACTTGGCAGACAAAATTTATTGTGTGTTCCATAGAAAAGTGAGCTGATTGCGCAGTGACTTATGCGAATAAGAAAAAAAATGTTTCTGCTTTTGTTTAAAGAAAATATCTTTCTCGTTAACCTCCAAGCCTGATTTTCACTCTCTCGATTTCTTTTTCCTTTCAGACAGGATTCTGTACCCATAAGTTTTACTATGGCATCAACTGCTTATCTTGATGATACCGATGCTGACGTTATCGACCCTCCAAAGAATGAGGAGATGCTGGATGTCACTGAACTTGTTGGTGATCTTATCCAGCATTCACCAAAACCGAATGTGATAGTTTCTAGCAATGTGCGTGAGCTACTGGAATGCCCTGTGTGTTTGAGTGCCATGTATCCTCCAATTCATCAGGTATGCCTTGTTACTGAGCTCAACTAATTTAGCTGAAGCATCTCAATTGCATTGTACTGGCTTTGCTCTAGGCTTTAATCTGTCGTGTGTATGTCAATATATGTGATGAGATAGGAATTTGGGGTTGTAGAAGAATATAAAAAATATATTTGATTTACCTTTAATTTAGGCAGAAGATACTCTTTTGTTTGTAACTTTTTCAATGAAGCCCTTTCACACTAAAAGGTGCCCTCCCTTTCCAATAACCACCCCATGCATGCCTGTCAGTAGATCCTTGTAAACATTTTGGACCTACAGATTGCAGTGATCTTCCTTTCCATTTTCGACGTTGTCCGCAATTTCCTGTATATGATCTGGTGTTTTGAACTTAACATTGAAATTGAATATCCTTAAGCTCAGAAAAGCAAGTTGAATATGATTTTGTATGGACATTTTTAACAAAATTTTCACATCTGTGCGTACAGTGCTCCAATGGTCATACCCTATGTTCTGGATGCAAGCCAAGGGTTCATAATCGCTGCCCAACTTGCAGGCATGAATTGGGTAACATAAGATGCCTTGCTCTGGAGAAGGTGGCTGCATCGCTAGAGGTTCCATGCAAGTACCAGAACTTTGGGTGCTTGGGAATATATCCTTATTATTGCAAGCTGAAACATGAATCACAGTGTCAATACAGGCCCTATACTTGCCCCTATGCTGGATCTGAATGCACTGTTGCTGGTGACATTCCATATTTAGTGAGTCACTTGAAAGATGATCATAAGGTTGACATGCACAATGGAAGCACCTTCAATCATCGTTACGTCAAATCAAATCCACATGAAGTTGAGAATGCCACATGGATGCTTACGGTAATTATCACCAACCTCTGTATTTTATGATCCGAAACACTATGCAAAGTTAATGTTACTGGAATTGCACATGTAAATATTTATGATCCAAAACGCTCTGCAAAGTTAATGTATTTAGGATAGTTTTTGTAAACATGAGTTATGGATTTGTGATACTAAGTACATACTTATCAGCGTAATCAAGTAGGGTACTCACAACAGTGCATGCTTGCTATCATCAGCTCCTCGCTTCCTTTATCACGATATGATTTTACTTTAGCTTTTGTCTTCTGCTTTTCTTATCCATAGAAGTGAGAATGCTAGCACTAATTATAGAATATCTGTCCAGGTTTTCAGCTGCTTTGGCCAGTACTTCTGCCTGCACTTTGAGGCATTCCAGTTAGGCACGGCGCCTGTCTACATTGCCTTCCTGAGGTTCATGGGAGACGACATGGAAGCTAAGAACTATAGCTACAGCCTGGAGGTTGGAGGCATTAATCGTAAGATGACCTGGCAAGGTATCCCTCGAAGCATCAGAGATAGCCACAGGAAAGTTCGGGACAGCTATGACGGACTCATCATCCAGCGGAACATGGCCCTGTGCTTCTCCGGTGGTGACAGGAAGGAGCTCAAACTGCGGGTCACCGGGAGAATTTGGAAGGAGCAGTGAACTGTAACCGCTATAAGTGCAGTCGTTCATTTCGGTGCCCAGGAACCATTGTCTCTGAGACGAGCTGAAGGTAGTGCGCAAGCGAATCACCGCGAGAACTTAGGACTAGGTAATCTTGTAGACTGTCTTAGCTACCTCTCTTTGAGTAGTTCAAAATATTTTCATGGTCGGATGGCTCTCATGCGAAGCGAGGTGGTACTGGTGTAGTTGAGCTGAAGGCAAATCTCCCTTTTGCTTTGAACAAGAGCTGGCCATTGAGCCACTGTTTTGGTGAATCCTGATGGTGAGCCGTGAAATGTAAATGATGTAGCTCTCCTTCGTATGAGACTCGTATCTATATCATCCCACCTATGTTTCTGAATTCTGAATGTTGAGCAAACCTGCAGCTGCTCGGTCCCTATGGGGCAGAAGCCATAAGCCCTCTAGAAGGGCTAGAAGCTTTGGAGGTGTGGTTATAAGATGACCTAATTTTATGTGTATTGCTAGAAGCTGGGTAAAGGAGGCTTCCCGAGCTTATCAGACCTCATATTATAGATTTGTCCTCCATGTTGACAGATATTTACCCGCAAATGCCACTCATATATAAACAAAATCTTTAAGTCTTTTTTCTCCACCGCGCTGCCTCCCTGTCTCCCCTCCCGCGGCCCCCTCCCTCCTCCACGCGCGCCTCCCCTCCCTCCGCCCCTCTTCCGCCCCTACTGGCCCGCATTCTCCGCCTCTCCCCTCCCTCCTCCCCTCCCTCCCCGGCTTGGATCCGGCAAGCCCGCATTCTCTACCCCTCCCTTCCCGGCCGCCGTCACCGCCGCCGCTCGAGGCGCCGCCTAGATCTGCCGTTGTCGCTCCCTCCCTTCTTCCCTCTGTCTCGTCTGCATCCGGCCATTCCCTCCCTCCCTTCCTCTGCCCCTTCCTCCTTCGGCTAGCCGCCGTCCTTCGCCCCTCCCCTCCCGCCGCTCCCACCCCTCCTGCCCTCCACTCGTCTGCCGCTCTGCCCCTCCCGTCCCTCCCACTGCTCCGCCCCTCCGCCTCCTCCCCGCCGGCCCTCCGGCCTGCGGCCCCTCCACCCGTGGTCCCCTCCTTCCGGGCAGAGGTGAGTAGATCTGGGCCCTCGGAAGCTCTCATCGGCGGCCTCCCACTCCCTCTGCCCCTCCCGCCGCCCTGGTCCTCCGGCCGACTCCCCTCCCACCGACAGCTGAACCGGCGCCGCCGGGGGTGCCGCTCCCGCCGATGTCCTCCGGTCGGTGCCCCTCCCACCGGCAGCGGAACCGGCCCCGCCTCCCGGCCACCTCCCGCTGCCTCCGGGCCGCGTTCCAACACCGGCCGCCGCCGACCTGAGCCCGCCCCGCGTGTCTCAGCCGTTGCAGCGGAGGAGGCCGACATGCTGCCTCCACCCCATCTCTTCGTCGAGGCCGACGGGCCCGACTCCGCTGTCGACGACTACGGCGACTTCACGCCCACCAAGTGAAACCGCACGAGGCTCTCCGACGTGGTGCAGCTACGGAGTTCATCTATTTTTGGTTCATGCAATTTGTTAATTACAAGTAATGGATTCTTGTGTACGACATGGAAATTGGATTGATTTTACGGATGGATATGAGTAGAAAACATGTGTGTGTGGAGTCTGATTTTTTTTTCTAATCTACATGTGTGTACTAATAATTTCAAGAATGATTATGAAGTGAGAAATTTCTGGATATGAGTAGAAAACTTTATGAAGTGAGCAACAGTACATGAGGAGGCATGAATTTGATACAAATTATCGTTCAAACAGTGATCAAATATGTCAAAGGGTATTATAGATATTTTACAATTTACATCTGGCCATAAACTCAAATTTTAGAAGCCATTTAGAAGGGAATAAAGAGCTTCTTAGGCTTCCCTACACCGGAGCTTCTAGTGGCCATTAAGCTAAGCCGGGCTTACGCATAAGCCGAAGCCGTCTAGAAGGGGGTCTATATGTTGGTACTTGAGACAATTGTTTCTAATGGTGTAGAACTGGAAAATCTTTTACTGATCTTAAATTTGTCCCTTTTTTTTATCGTAATGCCACCTCTTGTGTGAGTTGAATTTTTGCAGGAAGCTTTACTGTATCGAGACCTATGTAACCAATATTCTTGGATCCTTTTATTTTATTTTTTTGGTGGCAACTTGCACCTTATTTGCAGACTGGTATCAAGATTGAGGAGAAGTTTGAATATCTGAATTCGAGGCTGCTCGTGCCATTTCCCTGAAACAAAGATTAAATACATCAAGCCATGTCAATCGGCAGTGGTAGTAGAATCACGAAACCTGGGTCAGCTCGTGCATACGTCAAATTGTCAACATGTACAACAGGGGGACGTGAACTCATGACTCATGAACAAAGGGCATTTTCTTTATGGAAGCATGCAAGCTTGGATACCGGCAGAATCCCCCAAGCCCTGGCGCTGGTGTCGTGGAAAACGAAGGCAAGATCATCTCCCTCCCCGTACGACGAGGAGACAGTTGTTCACTGCGGCGTCACAGATGTGCACCGGCATCGGCATGTAACTGCTGATGCATGGATGATTGATGTACGTTGGTGATATATAAAACACAGAGGAACTTGATTGTATGCGTGATATTGGATGGAGATGGGGCATAAGATTCATTTTGTGGTACTTGTGGTTGCATGCATTGCAGTACCTATCCAGACACGCAGCGGCGAAGGTATGCTAGTCTATTTGACCATGGTGAACTCGAGTAGTAACCAAAATTTCAACTCGAAATTAGTGTTTGGCTATTCTGTAAAATCCTTTGAACTCCCGACAATTAAGTTATTTGCAATTCAAGAAATTTATTGGGAGATGGAGAAATGAGAGTGTAATTTCCCTCTTGCAATAAAAGCCAAAATTTGGTGTGTTATAGTTTATTACGACCAAAGGAAATTCCATGTTAATAAAACCTCCTCCTATAAGCACTGGTAGTGGTAGGTCACAATTCCACAGCTTTCCTAGATCTTACAAGATACAATGAACTTGTAGCTGCATCAGTCAAAAGTTCTTCTTGATGAGTGTGATCAAGGACTCCTTGAAACCTTTCTGTGTGGGACTACTTATCACAAGGCTATATTGATACTTTAGTGGCCATCCATAAAAAGAAGAGGTGGCTCTAATTTACAAAACAGCTAAAGGACAGCATGATTAACAGTTAAGGAGCTTTAAGGTAGTATAGCTGGATGATTTCCAGATCACGTTGTTTCGAGCTATAGAACTGCGCAACCATCTATTCATGAAGAAATTTAATCAAACAATGGATAAGATGAATCAAAGCAAGTAAAGATAAGAGACAAATCAAGAACAAGACAAGAATTAATCACCCAAGCTCAAGTATTTACATACATTAATCAAGCTGATATCGGTGCCAATCTTCCCATACATTTATACACATATACAGTCACCGGTTCTTATTCATCAATCGCCATCACCACATGGCAATCTTGCAGCAAGGAGCCAAGAACAAATCGTTCTCCTGCATGAGCAGCGAATCCAATCCCCAAATGATCGGATGCACACAAATCCAACACCAAGAAACCGAAAGGCGCCTCTTTGATTACTCTACCATCTCTAATCTTTTAATTAGCAGCACGAATCGAATGTGAAAGATTGCATCTTTGGGCGATCAAGAACAGCAATTAGGGCAGCGCACCAATCCGTTCTCGTTGCAGTCGCCGCAGCGGTGGACGCGGTCCTCCTCCTCGTCGAACACCTTACGGCTGCCGCCGCAGGCGGTGCAGGGGACGAACCGGACGCCGCCGCAGGCGTCGCAGACGAAGGCCGGATCCTGGCCGGCGGCGCCGTCGAGGAGTCGCCTGAGCTGGCCGGACTCGTGCAGCTGCCGGACCTCGTCGGCGCAGCCGACGAGACGGCCGCCGATGAGGAGCTGCGGGAGCGAGAACCCGCGGCCACGCGCGGCGAGCAGGGTCTGCAGCTCGCGGCGGAGCGCGGCGTCCATGGACACGTCGCGCTCGTCGACGGCCACGCGGAACCCCCGCAGGATGGCCCGCACCCCGGAGCAGTCCGCGAACGTGCGCCGCACCCCGCGCAGCGACGTCGTGTAGAGCACCACCGCCTGCGGCCTCGCCCGGGGCTCGTCCGTCTGCTGGTGCCGCCTCCACCTCGCCGCCGGCGCCAGCAGCCGGTACCCCTGGTGGTGGCTGTACGTCAGCGACCGCGCGAACTGGTGCGGCTGCTTCCTGCCGCTCGCTCCAACGGCCGCGCCGCAGTCGTCCTCCATCCCACCCACCCACGCCGCCGACGACGTGCAGCCGCGTCAGGGAGGTTCTTGGCTATGGCAGATACCTTGACGAGGAGAGGAAACGGGAAACGAAAGAAAGTGTCGCGAAAGCGAGCAACGGAATTAGCCGTGAAGAGGGGTTTAGTCGTGGCGTATATATTTTTTCTTCTCTTGGTGGAAATTTCTTGATGCTTTTGTTTGGTTTTTCTTGATGCTGAGTTAATGGTTAGGCAACGGCAATAGGTATATATATTCTTTTTGAACAAAAATCGCTTAACTAATTCACTAACTATTTCCTGTGAGCAAGAATGACCTAACTAACTCACTAATTTCTCCAAAGGGATCACTAACTAATTGAGAAACGGAAACTGTTTCGAGTTGGACAAGGAGTGTGCAGTGGTAATAACTAAAATCCTTTTTTGCTCCTTTTCTTAAAAAAAACTATTTTCTATTCCTTTTCCTAGTTTTGAAGCATCCCTAGTTTTCATGGTTAGTTTTTGTAGTTGATAGCTTCTGAATAGACTGGCTAGCTAGTGGGTCTGGGTGTTGGACCCGTTAATACCGAATGAAGGTTCTTGAACATTACGTTGTGCTCAGCCTCAATGAGAGCCTATCAATTTTTCTATCTTCTCGTCTCCTTTGCCTCCAATTCAATTGGATCTAAGTGAAGCATGGCTATTAGTTCACATTTTCAACCAGGAGAGCTCTGATTGGAGATACCATTTAACTGAGAGGCTTTGAGAATGTAGAAAAGTGCAGAGGAAATCATGGTCTGACAAGGTAAACTAGTAGCACATTTTCATACTGTGTACGAGATACCCGAGGCTTATTTGGAACGCAGGGATTTTACAGAAACAGTTCAATTCCCGACGCGATTCGATACGGGACCTCAATGCTGTTGCCTCCATTTGCATGCATTCTTTCTGCTGGACAGGGGCAGGAAAGATGATTGTTCAACTCACATTGAAAGCTGGATGAGTACCCTAACTGTGTCTGCAGCTTGAGAAACACAGAATAGCAAAATGTTGTTCAGGCTCAGGGAAGCATGAAAAGACATATCTACCTAAAAGAACTCAATGCAAACCAGCAAATAAACCAGTTTGGTAACGATTCCATTGTCATGGTCATGGTCCTGGATCATGGACCCAAGCATCCAACTCCCATGAGTTAGTTTTTGGGGCCCCTGCAGGTAATCTGGCATCTTAGCTGTTCTGATAAATGCTAAACCATTGATCGATTGATCAGTTGCTGGTTACGTGGGTGTCATGGCGAATAGTTGGCAGTCGGAGCTTACTTAGGTGGTAGCCAGCAGTATTCTCATTTTGCTACCTTCCTGTCAAGGGAACAAATTATATGTCGCCGGTGTCACGCAACAGTAAATGGCTCCGCCTCTTCGCAAGCGACACGTGCGAATACGAATCCTGTGAAATTGAAGAGAAATTTAAGGATTTAGATACGGTTTATAGAAATTTCAGGACTTAGATTTGGTTAAGATATTGAGTTTGGAGTTTTGTGTTGGTCCTGATGCCGTCGAGACCAAATCCAAGGGATATCCGAGAGCAAAAGAATGAAGAGAAATATCTGGAACCTGAACGTGGAAGGTGTGCTTCAGAGTTTCAGACGACAGCGAACTGAATGAGCTACTCGCACGGACGACGACTGCAAAAAGCTCCATATTTTTACGACAGTTTTGTTTGTTACTATACTCCAGTTGATTTAGTCGTTCCACGGGGTTGCGTTCGTCAGACTTTTTCCAAACGCTGTAACAGAAACCGGCGGGGTGATAAGTTCATTTGTTCTTTTCGCAGAATATTTGGACTTTTTTTAGGGATAAATATTTGGCTTTTGCTTTTTCTTTACTACCTAAAGTACTTACCAGATTACGGGACAGTCTACGGTTGCTATATTGTGATGAAGAATGCTGTAAGACGAATCTTTAGTCACCGGAGTAAGTTTTGTTTTTACATTAAAAAATGCTTTATTTACGCCAAATCACACTCGTACATCATATGGAGCTTAAAAACGCTGAGGTCACATTCAGTTCAATAGCCAATTGTTCTGTTTTCCTACGGCCATATCAATGCAAGATGCACGCAGACCCTGACGCGAGTTCATGTATCACTGTCCAAGGTAAGTCTGTAGCCGTGAGAGTTGACAATATTTTTGAACCATTATCTTTCCCTTGCGATGAGAATTGTAAACTTCCATTTGAAATGTATAACCAAGTGAAGACTCCTTAAGAAGACATTCTTCTGCCTGACGAGTTGTTTAGCTTGATAAATCCTGCAGGGAGAAGAAAAGCATGACTTGTGAAGAGAGTTAGCTACAGGTTTTGGCACAATTTGGTGCATGCCTTGTAAGTAAAGCCACAGAGACCGAAAGATACAGGTTCTTGGATCATACGTTAGTTTCACTCAAGCTGCAGAGCAAGTGGTGGGTAATGGAATTTATTTATTATTAAGCCAAGGCACACATCTCATGTACGTCTGCACGGCTAACCAATCCTGAAGGACAGCCTAATAACGAAACCTAATCTGCTCTCTAGCTGCCTGAGCCTGACACTTCTTCAGAGTAAGATGAGCTATCTCCGACTACTGTTATTGTCATAGGCCGGTCCACATGGTTGAGTACTTTTGAGTTACAAGTGGAGCAAATAATATGTTAAAAGTGTGCGTTTGAGTTGTGAATATCGCCTCTATCCTTGACTCCTCGTAGAGTGATTTCGCCTTCGTGCATCGGTGGTTTTTAACTATAACGACTTTCCATGTTGAATCGGTGTCTCCCGTTCTCTGCAGTATTAATTATCCGCCCTGCAGTTTCCAGTCGGGTGCAAAAATATTTGCCAAGAATGGCTGAAGGCAGTCGGATCATCCAGAGTTTCAGACCAATGTAGTGAAAGTTAGCCAGGCACAATCGATCAACCGATGGAGCCAAGTTCTCCCATTGCTCTTATGGAATTGTGCACGGAATCATGGTGCTCCATGCCTGCTCTCTGCTGCCTCTGCATGCATCGCATTATTCGTTTGGTGGCCTTTAGACTTCAGTTCATCAGTCGTCGTCGCCATCGTCGTGTTGTTACCTGACGCTGGACAAGCAGACAAAGATGTGGACAACTTTCTCCCTCGCAACAGCAAAGGATGGATAAAGCCATGGACACAGGACAGCAGCGAGGAGATCGACGAGAATTAACCAGGCCGGCCCACCAGATTGTTAGCAACCTCTCCGATTAATCAACCCAAGTGACAATATCCGGTTACAGTACTCGGTAGCAGCAAGAAATGGGGATGGGGACTAGAGCCGGGGAATGGGGAAGAAGAAGCAAGAGGTAGAAGACAAGAGCCAATGTCCAGATCCAACAGGATAACCTTTTCCCCTATGCTACAGTGACTTTAATACACAGCGCTGGGACACCCGCATGGGCCTATTGGGCTTGACCTTCCGCCTTGGCCTTCCGTTCTGCCGCTGAGTCGCTCGCCGAGCCTTGCGCCGACTTGCCGCTCCCGCCTGCCGAGTCGCTCGCCGAGTCGTTGTCCGCGCCGGCCGAATGGTTGCGTCCTTGGGCAACCGAGTCGCTGACACAGATGAGAGGTACGGGCCGGTCTAGGTAAACGACCTGCCCAGTACCCGGCCTCTAGGGTTTATGCGCCGCCGCGAAGTCTTTTTGCCCGGAGCAACGGCGTACTCTCCAAAGCCTCCGCTTTTGCCCACGCCCCGCGCGCACAGGATAATTTTGCTTGCCTCTCGTAGCCATGGCGGTGGAGCCGGTGGTTGCCGGGGGTGGCGAGGTGCAGGTGCAGGAACGGGAGCAGGAGCCTAAGGCGGCGGTTGCCCAGGCGTCGACGTTCGCGGAGCTGGGGATCTGCCAGCAGCTGGTGGAGGCGTGCGACGCCATGGGGTGGAAGGAACCCACGAAGATTCAGGCTGGGGCCATCCCCCACGCCCTCGAAGGTACTAGCAGCAGCATGCCAGCATCCAGTAGCGCCGGCGCGCCGGCCATGTAGATAGCGACGGCTGTGGCGAGTTGCTGATTTCGAGCTTGGTTTTGGGTGCAGGGAGGGACCTGATTGGCCTGGGGCAGACGGGGTCCGGGAAGACGGGCGCGTTCGCGCTGCCGATCATCCAGGCGCTGCTCGAGCACAACCAGGCCTTCTTCGCCTGCGTGCTGTCGCCGACGAGGTCTCCTTTTTTTCAACCCTTCCCGGGTTTTTTGTTGTTGTGTGTGTGGATGCTTACCATGCGGCTTTGGTGGCTCAGGGAGCTGGCGATTCAGATTTCGGAGCAATTTGAGGCGCTGGGGTCAGCGATCGGGTTGCGTTGCTCAGTGGTGAGTGGCATTGCTACAATTGACTATCTAATCGTTCTGATGTAACGTATTGCAACAACCAATTGCATGTGGATACTGCCTATGCTTTATATCCTTAGACAGACCATAGTTGTGATTTATCTAAGTGATCTATTTACTTCTTGTGAATGTTGTGATGATGCACTCTTGGTGTAGAGTGTCTGATTGGCTAAAGTTCAGAACTTTGTTGGACTTAGCTTACTCCGTCTGGTCTTTGTGCTGGTGTTCCATTGATTTGGTCAATTTGGGGTTCAGTTGTAGCTGTGACAGTGATCTGTGTTGGCAACTGCCCTTGGTTGGCTTGTTGGAAAATATTTCCTGTTAATCGAGCATAATGTGAAGAGGATGATAATGCCTGCGGCAGCTGTATTTGAATTTTGAATATCTGTCACCTAATTCGAAGTGGTGAAGCATAGTGGACCATGGCTATATCTATAGTTTTAAAGATCCTAGCTAAGCTTCATAAGTCTGTTGCTATATGAGCCTATATTGCCTAATTCATTTGATGACTTCTCTTCCACTACATGGCTGGTTCACTACTATCTCTAATGTTGTTGATTACTTCTGCTCTATATAACTTGAACATGTGATTTGCTTGGTTTTTTTGGATGCATTGGGACGTTCCTTGGTGAACATGCCACTACCTACCAAAAAGAAGTCTTCATTGTCATTGATTAGACTCTTGAGTTGCTTAGTTTTGATCATTTTCATTTGACATTTTTTCCCCTGTTATCAGCTTGTTGGAGGAGTTGATCGGATGCAGCAAGTGTTATCCATTGCAAGACGTCCACATATTGTGGTGAGTATTGTTGATTCAAGTTCAGCAAATTTTTCTACCCAATCCCAACCCAAGACAATATATGTTGCGGATCCTCTGAGCTGTGGAATTGCAACTGCGGTTGAGTAGTATTACCTTGTTTTGTATGCATTTGCTTTGGTGAATATCCATACTCAGCACACTTCTTTTTTAATCCAGAGTGGAAAAGTTTGTGGCGTCCCTATTGGCATATAATCATTCTCTGTTGACTTAAGCTTCCAGCTCTTTTGGCCAAGCTGAAACTCCTTTAATTTGCCAGCTTATTGGGTCTTTCAACTTAGGTTACTATTTATAGTAATTCTTTTAGCTAAGGCTCTAAAGAAGAGATGTGTTAATTGGTAATATATCCAAAATTAATATACTTTAAGTTCAGCTTTATATGCGGCACACATGGGGCTTTGGGTTACAAGTTAAGCCCAAGAAGTTCTCATGTGTACATCAGTAGCAACTAGCAACAAAAAAGAAGCTTGCATTCTCTTCCATGACACTGGAACTTTTAGCTCTGTTGTTATTCCTATGATTGAGAAGTATCTGATATGGCTTAAATTTTGTCTTTTTGTGGACTCAGCTTGTTTTCGTATCATTTCCTTCAAAATGTAGGTTGGAACCCCTGGGCGTCTTTTGGACCATTTGAAAGATACGAAAGGTTTTAGCCTAAATAAAGTGAAGTACTTGGTATGTATCTTTGCATTTTAAGTGCTCTTTCGTTTATTTTTTCTTCTGGCTCTTTGTTGTTGGGCATATTCTGTTGGTAGAATTGATGTACCCTATTGGTTTGTTTCCAGTTGTTTTCTATATGCTTAATTGCTTGTTTTAACTTCTTAATTGCAAGTTTGAGTGATGTTTAAATTCAGATGCTTTTAATTTCACATGTGCTTTATTTTTCGGTTTACTAGGTACTGGATGAAGCTGATAAATTACTTAATTTCGAGTTTAAGGAAGCCCTTGATGATATTCTGAAGGTTATTCCTAAAGAACGGAGAACTTACCTTTTCTCAGCCACAATGACCAAAAAGGTTGGTGGATAGGCAAGTGATTTTGATACGTGCATCTGAATTTGAGAACCACAATGCTTGAGATAGTGAAATGGTGGATAGTTTGTCGTATTTATTCTGACAGATGCCATCCTGCTCTTGTTTTGTGTTATTCCTTGTATTTCTAGGATTACTGCTTGAACATTTCATCCCTATAATAATCATTCTAGCCATCAGTACATTTCATGATCATAGCCTTATTTTTCTGAATGGCACGGCTTTGCTACCTATGAGTTTTGTTAGACCGAAATGCAGAATAACTTATGAGTTTTCTCTGCAGGTAACCAAGCTGCAACGTGCCTGTCTCAGAAATCCTGTTAAGGTGATGACATTCTTCTTTGTCCTCCAGACATTTAATAAGCGAAACATTAATGGATGAGGACCTTTACCTTTTGAGGAGCCTTCTTAATCTTTACTAATAAACTTGCTATTTTCCCTTCTTTCTCGGGACCAGGTGGAAGTATCGTCAAAATATTCTACAGTGGACACACTTAGACAAGAGTTTTATTTCGTTCCTGCAGATTACAAGGTTAATTCTTGGACTTCTTATTTGATCTGTGGCTCTGTGCCATGTGATGTTACCGACAATTCTGCAGTTCGTGTCCATATTACGGACTGCATATGAACATCTTTATTCAGGTTGCTCTGTGGTCTAATCTTTGCATAAATCCATAAGTGGTGCTTGCTCTTTCTATTTTTGCTTTGTATCCACAATTATTGTAGCTCAAACTGCAGCTTAATTTTTTTAATTTAATTACATATGCTATGATCATCATCTGCTCATTTTTGGCAGAATGAGCCTATGATTACACTTGCATTTGAGCGGGTCTGCACTCATGTTCTTAATATAATTATGTTTTTTTAAAAGGAGATGCTCGTTGATACATTTCTGTGATATCCCCCCCCCTCCCCCCATAATGATTAAAATTCCACAACAATATTCTATTATGTGCAAAGCATTACAATATTTTTTTAGATTAAGGGTAATGTTCCATCTTGTTAGGAAATTAGCTTAATTCCAGACATGCTATACTACAAGATTATGTTTCTCTATTCACCATCAAAGTGGACCATAGTACCATTTCCCTCTGTTGTTCGTTCATCATTCTTTTTGTATGTGATTTCAGGATTGTTATCTTGTTCATGTTCTGAATGAGATGCCAGGGAGCATGATCATGATCTTTGTGCGGACCTGTGAATCAACAAGACTCCTTGCTCTCACCTTAAGGAATCTTGGTTTTAAAGCTCTCTCTATCAGTGGCCAAATGAGTCAGGTATTTATTTTTTAACTTACGAGAGACAAAAGTATTTGACCCTTTCATTCAGTTGGGCGGTCTTTTTAGGAGGTCAAATTTGACATGTTTGTTTTCTACCATAAATGATACTTCCCAAGCCAAATAATTATTTTATTTTTCTTTCTCAGGACAAAAGACTAGGGGCTTTAAACAAGTTCAAAGCGAAAGATTTCAATGTCCTTATTTGCACAGATGTGGCGAGCCGTGGTCTTGACATTCAAGGAGTTGATGTGGTTATCAATTATGATATTCCAATGAATTCTAAGGTTTCTATTTAGTTATCTCATTACTTATTGCTGGTCAATGTAGATTGTTCTTATTCGTGTACAGTTTACACTGAGAAGGTCATGCATTTATATTTTGTTTGTTTGTTTTAAATCTCTACTCCACCAAATGCAGGATTATGTCCATCGGGTGGGTAGGACTGCACGTGCAGGGCAATCAGGATATGCTGTATCTTTGGTGAATCAATATGAGGCCCAGTGGTTTAAGATGATTGAGCAGCTCCTTGGTAACAATCCTCCCTGTTCTTTGTCTTCCTTGCACGCATACCTGGAGATTTCTTTCTTAAGCCATCAACTATTTTTGCAGGCAAGGAAGTTGATCAGCGTAAGATAGATGCGGATGAAATCATGATACTTCGTGAGCATATATCCGACTCAAGGAGGATCGCACTAACGGTATGTACTTGTTCTCTATCAATTTCACTCATTCTCCAACAGTACTATCAATTTCAATTGTTGAGTCGTGTCTCATGAGTGTTATGACTGCTACATTGATACTAATTTACAATTATTTGTATATGTTAGAAACTGAAGGAGGACGGTGGCCACAAGAAGAAGAGGAGGAGAGCGGAGGATGACGATGAAGATGTAGAGGATCAGGCTCCAAGGGGGGCTCCAAGGGGTCACAGAAAATCGAATTCTTCCAAGAAATCAACAAGGCGGTGATACTATTAGAGTTAGAATCGGTTAGGCTCCAAGGGGGCTCAAAGGAGTCCAAATGATTTGGAACCTCTTGCCTGATGATGAGTCAGAATCGGTATATGTACCGCTGCACCTTTCGAAGGCTATTTATCAAAATCTTCTCTGTAGTTCGTTCGATGCATCAGCTATCTATGCTAGAAACTTTAGAAACTCTGGGCAATGGCTATTCTTCATTTGACCCAAGATTTAACTTTTATGCTATATATAAATAGTTCACTTTATCTAAAGAGGTCCGGCCATTTTGTCTTTCACAAATCATGCTATATAAACATTTCCACTTTTACATTGAACTTGCCCTTTTATCGATGAACTTTGTGTGTTAGTGGTAACCACTAACACTCGCGTCCTTAGATTTTGACCTGGCGACGGTGAAGTGCCCCTCATCCGCCCACTTGGTAGATGCAGAAGTTGTTCTTCCTTGCCTTCTTTGTCGTCGGCGATGTGAAAAATGGCCTAGATGGAGAGGTCATGGCTCCTGAGGGCGCGGGCGACGTCGCTAGCGACGGTGAGGCAGGAGGAGAGCCAGCCACGGAGCATCACCCACACTGTCTCCACCAGGCGCATCTCCATCCTCCATGGCACCATCTCATCAAGAACAACACAGAGCCGAGGCACCTCCTTCTGCAAACATTACATCACCCGGCGACATTAGATATGATTCATCACAAACAGTTGAAACAACGCACTGAAAACCAATAATGATCTCCTGCTATGGACTGGTACGAAGGAGCTCTTCGTATTCGCAAAAAATAATGAACTTCTGTTAAAGGCACTCACCTCATCTTTCTAAATAAGCAGCAGAGAGATCGTGAAATCCCTAGAGAAAAAATGAAGAATTGAAGAGGAAAAGTAAGATTACTTTCATAGGGCAGGACCTTTCTCTTGTTGCTTCAACGGGCATGAATTTTTGCCATCCTCTTGGGAGTGCCAGGATGACAGGATCTGACAGGGCGGCAAACTAAAAGAGGATTTTTTAGAACGCTCGTAACTAAGCAGAAGAAGTTTGGGAAGATAGGAAGACACTAGCCATCACCCATCCCTTTCACCTTTCATCAATGGGCATAAATATCTCTCGAGTTTTATCCTGTGATATCAAGCTCTACAACTGAGCATTATTCCACTATTGGTATCTAGTAATTTTAGAATACTTATTTTATTTATTTTATCTCCAAATGGGAAGTTCTAGAAAAGAGAGAAGATAAAACACCCAAATAAATCATCAAAAATACTTGTGGAAGTAGGACAATCTAGATGTCCTTCTCAACGTCAAGACCTCACTGGACAACGCATGACAATTATCACCTTTGGCTATGGTTTGCTTATTATGTTTTCTGCTATTGAAATGTTTCGAGGACAGAGCTGAAAGGAACTACATGTGTCACCTTCTGGCTGGTCATGCTATCCGTCGTGATTTGGTCATCTTACCCAGAACAAGCCCGGGCTCCGGGCCAGTGGCGAAGCCAGCCGGAAAAACCTGTGGAGTCATTGCTAATTTTTGGGATTATTTTCTTCACAATAAACAGTAACTGTACAGTAATTTTAGGCTTATTTTCACAAAAGCTGTGGGGTCAATTGTACGTGGCGCCGCCACTGCTCCGGGCCATCCACCAGTGCTCCGACGCCGTTAATACCCGGGAGCTGGGAGTTTTCTCTGTTTTACTATGTCTGTCCCTGACCTCGAGATACTTTATTTCGAAATATCTGCCTATTATAAAAATCAAGTATATAATTATGATGTTAATTTCGGTGTATACCTCTATTACATTGTGTTGTATTATATCATTTAGGGGTATGCATATTTTGTTTCTCAATTCACTTTTTCTCAAAATTAGTGTTTCCCTAGTCTGTGCACATAGTGAACTAAGAATATATATCGTAAAACAGAGAAAGTAATATTTAAGAAACCATAATATTTTTTGAAGTCGATAATATTCACAAAACTTGCATCTGTCGTGACACAATAATTCAGATCAAAATTCAACAAACATATCATCAAGCAAATGACAAATTCAGCAAATCACAATAAACAGTGTGTTAGTGCTATTTAGTACTCCCTCCATTTCAAATTGTAAGACCTATTTTGACCGTAAATTTTCATGCTTTGATCATAAATTTATCATACAGTATTATGCTAATAGTTACAAAATCACAATCATATGAAAGTATTTTTAAATACGAACTAACGTTGTCAATTTTATAAATCATAACCCACGTATTATTAGATTGATTGTTAGTTAGAGTATGAAATTATACAATCAAAATACGCCCTGTAATTTAAAACACAGGGACTACTATTCACGTCCAAATTTATCTTTTTTTTTCTCTCTCCTGAGGTGTGGGTCGAATCTTGACCAGAAAGTTTTTCTTGAACTTTTTCAGTTGTGAACCAGGGACATAGTATACAAGTACACCTAAGCCCCTTAGTGCATAGATGTCACGGAAGAAAAAAATAAATTTCTTTCCAACTGTAGCCCCACATATATAAGAAAGCGGCTGTGGTGCACCCACACATATGCACTCCCTCGTTGTTTTGTTACTTATAAATTTTAAAATATTCTCAAAAAAAATCAAAATGATGAACACAGGTGGGATATGCACACCTGTAAAAAATCATCCAAAAACGACCATTTGTGTTAGAAATTAGTATATCATTTGTCTTTTTTTGCAAGACACATGATCCTATTTTGGATGAATTTCTCATAGTACATCCATCATTCGGAGTTCCACAATAGCTTTCAGAAAAGATACAATTGCCTTATAAGATAGAACTGCAGTTCTGTGCTCTACTTGTAATTTGGACAGTATATGCACACAATAACTTATTATGGAAACTATGCTTAAATTAATAGTCGCAAGAGATGGTTGAACCAGGCCTTGCATTTGCACGTCCCATGGTGGAACAGATACAATTCCTTTTCTCAAAACAAGAACCACCTGAGGTATCAGTGGATTGCATGGTCACGGGATCATCCAGGTGATCGAAGCAAAGGCATCATGCGACGCTAAAACAATGTGATCAGTCCTAAAACACCTCATGACGCAACAACATACTCATCATGGGTAAAACTTCGCAACATCAGAATAGCTTGCTTCGGCTGAATGATTAAAAGTAAGCATAGGACAGCTCGTAACTTACTTTCCGATGACAAGAAGTGCCCACCGTACTGCTTCAACCACAAAAGAGAAAGCATTGCACACGAAGCAAGGATATAAAAACCATAAACAGGGAAAATATCAGACCTAGGCCAATACCGGTTTCACCATCCGAAATTTTAGATGTGTGACTAGTAACCAGCCGGTTACCACTGGGCAAGACAATAACAAGTTTATTTCAAGCAAATACACAAATATTGTTCTCTACATCGTTGCCTAGATAACAAATATTCCATAGCACATATGAAAGCTATCATCTCATTACCTCTTCAATACGGTCTATAGTAGTTACCTTAGCATTAATACTTTCATTAGCTTGCATTCAAGCAAATACTAATAACAGTTTTCTTAGGATTTCAAATTTGAAAATTTTCATACGGACATATTAAAGGTCTAGCTACTGGCCAGTTACCGCAGATTCTTTTTAGCCCTGCGACATCATGCTCCAGGAAACCTACAAAATTGAGAAAACAAATCAGCCAGATTGTACCAGAAAGCTCCCACCTGTAAGACAAGATTTCCTGAGCTCGCCTGCACCACAGGTTCTGGAACAAAAATTGCAGCAACAACGTAAATAAGAACAAGATAGCAAACATTAAGTTATCAAAAAGTATATAGAACAAGATAGCAAACATTAAGTTATCAAAAAGTATATAGAACAAGATAGCAAACATTAAGTTATCAAAAAGTATATAGAACCCCACCCAGTTCTCACACTTCAATATAGAAGCACCACATTCTGCATTGTCTCTCATCAGAAACAGGAAGCAATACAAGTACCCAAACATTTTACATCAAATACTTGAATCATGCCCTCACTACATTGTGTTGTTGCCTCGAAAAGGGAATAATGATTTCTTTGCTTTGTTACATCAACAAAGAACATATCGCAGAGACATCAGGGGAGAGAGAGAGAGAGGAAAATGCTCAACTAAACCATAATTCATTATATTGCAATGTAAAAGATCATACACGTATCGAGGTTGAACTATAGATCATTGTTGAGATGAACCTTCTTAAAAGACCCCAACTGAAATATTCTTCTATTAGATCACAAAACTGAACTGACAAAATTTTTGAGACCCTTCCTCTTGGCAGTTTACAAGGCTCATATATTTTGTTTAGATGTCAGAGGAATCTTTTGTGTACATCTGTTAAAAAAGTACCAGCATCTCCTAAGCGATCCCTGGTGTTTCTTCCGCGCGCAGACCCAAAGCTGTCATTCAGATAAGATTTGGACACTTTATTCCTCTTTCTTGCCCAAAAAGAATTTCAACTCCGATGGAGTTCCACCATTTCTACCTGTGTAGAAGCTGAAGACTCCTAGCAACAATGCTGCTCAACTGACAATGTTGACTACTTCAGCTAAAGCAAAGGCCCATGCCCGGCAGGGAAACGACTAGGGTGAACACCTCGTTTTGGTCTTTCATTGCCATATCGTCTCATTTCGACCGGACCCCAACCAAGAATACCAGCAGAACTGCTAGATTCCTGCAACCTGTTTCCATTTGTCATGATCGGAGGAGGTTGATATAAAGGTTGCACGTCAAATTGATTATCTGGATCAGCTCTCCTCCGGCGCTTCCAGGCTTCTGAATTCCCGGTGTTCTCACCATTATTAAGAGACTCTGGAGTCTGTTGAAGAGACCTTGTCGACCTTTGGTTTCTAGAAGGATGGAGCTGATTTGAAGAACCCCCCCTGTTGGGAGGAACGGACGGAAAATTGCCACCATGTGAGGGACCGACTCCAGCTTCCATTTGGTCCTGGCTAAGTTTCAAATAGAGATCACGCAGTTGCTCCCCGGACATATTTGAAAAAGTTGCCACATAATTCCATAATCTCGTGGTCATACCTGAAATCAACGCAATTATTTAGATAGGCATCTTTTGTCAGACCCACTATATGCCTTTTTAATGTTCCAACACAATGTTCATGAACAAATGCCATTGAGAACGTTCATGGAACAATCTAATTTTAACATCATATATGCTTTCCACAAAAAGGTTAAAAGGTAGGAGCTATCAGACACATACGGGATTGCTTGTAAGATTCCCCGTGTTGCACAACGACTTTTCCAATCTTTTCACCGATTATCTGGAGGTACCTTCGTATTCTTGAAAGAACCTGAATAAAGTGTGGTAAGGTAACGTTAGGGCGGCAGAAGAGCATTTTAAGAATAGATTATCACAATCCAAAGATAAGGCAGAAACCTTTTCCTTTGGAAGATTTACGCTTGTATTCTGTAGCCTATCCAGGCGTTTCAATATATCCTGCTCGTCATCCAAGACTTCAGAGCACCATTCTAGCCACTTTTCCTCCTTGTCCAAACGATATTTAGTCTCTGCTTCAGATTCCGAAATTTCACCTTCTTCTCTTGCTTCAGCTTCCACCACCTTGCGTTTCTGAATGTCATCTTTGTTTGACTTATTATCATCTTTTGGTTTTGCATCTTTTTGTCGGCCTCTCAATGATCGAGCACCACCATTGCTTTCATTATTCACTGTTTGACTAGCACCTCCTTTGGCTTTTGAGCTTTTTCCACTCAAATTGGCATATTCCTAGAAAAATGGAATTTCTTATCAACAGATAAATTGTCAAGGCTGGAAACATGTAGAATATACAACTTCTGAATAAAAAAATTGACACAAAATTTAGATGAAGCATAAATTTATATTTTCCAATAAACTCAACTCTAACCAGAACTACAACAGAGAGTGAAGCAACAAACAATCTTCCCAAAATATTTTAAAATTTATATACCCTAACTACGGCTACTAAGATATTCTGAGCAGAACTGCATAACTAATCTTGATGAATCCAGAGCTTCAAAAGTTTGGATAACCAGGGCATATCAGATGCTAGATAACCATGGCTAACTAATCACATCTAACACCAGACATCCAACCATGAGCAACATAGACACATCTCAGCTTGGTCCAGGAAGAAAGTACCTTCCAATCTATATTTATACTAGCAATTGCAGAGTGCTTCCCCTACACAATAAGCAACGCCAGGTGCACTTGCAGATAAGCACCAGGCAACAACAGGAACAAGTGCACATGAGAGAGGGCCAGGCAGTGTACCTTTTGAAGGAGAGCACTAGCACGATTGTCCAAGTTTGGTGCACGTGGTAAAAATGTCTCTCTTTCACCAAGTGTTGCTGGTGCAATTTTTGTTATCAGACCAAGCTTTGGATCCAACCGTATCTTCTCCCAGTTTCCATAACCATACCAATGAATTCCAAGTAGCAATCTTGCATCATCAGCTAAGCAGATAAAAAAAATTATGAGCCTATATTTTCACACATTTTTTAAAAGAACCAAAGTTGAACAGCAATTACTTTCAATCCATCCACAGCTTGCTGACCACTGTGGCTTTTTGTAAGGTGATTGGATCCGGTATTGCCTAACTGGGTCTTTGTAACGCGCGATGCGCTTTGCCAAACACTGAAGCTCTTCGACACGAGCTAACAACTCATAGGCCTTCACTGGTACACCAAAAAAATCCAGCACCGTGCCCTACATTTGAAGTACAAAGAATTAAACTTACGAAAGGTAGAAAATGTACAAGGTATCAATTGCCATTTTCTCACTGCACAGTGAGCTATACCTTGATATCACTATTCTCTTTAACAGCTTCCTGACAGCCATCAATGAGCAAATCATACAGCTCAATTTGTGCTTCACATGGAGCCTTTGCTATTGCGCCACCAACATCATCCACAATTAAGCCAATTTGGCTCGGATTTCCAAACTTTTTAACCTAAAGTTCACTATCAGAGTGAGATAGATGAAATTGGAAAGACAATACGCCTTACATATAGAGCTTCACAAAACAGTTCAATGCAATCTACACCTTTTATGCGAAACTGTCACCAAAATCAGGAAATCACAAGAGACAAACTTACTACTAGTACTACTGCAGATTTTGCCTTGGAAAAACTTCCATAATCAATGTAATTCTATACGCCTAAATGAGAGTTGAAAGACTAAGATAGCAGCAAAAATGTAACGCCAAAAGCAAATATCTACTTTGATGGTTACACACTGCCACATCTATAACCAAAATGATCTAGAAACTAGCAGCAAAACTTTTCTAATCAGACAATAATAGAATCTAAAATGTGATAACATCTATTCAAGTCAAATTAGAATATATAATATTTTAATAACAGAGGAACTAAGAGACATAACAGCATACTTCTGGATATTTGCAAATATAATTCAGCAGTCAGAAAAGACGAAACAAGTATGCTGATAGTAGGCGCAGATTACCGCTCGAACAAAGCGGGAGGCATCCTTCTTTGGCATATTTCCAAATGACCATTCTCGTACTTGAGCTACTGCTCCATCAATCAATGGTAATGAAACAATTGTGTCAGCTGTTCTGCTGGAACGCCTCCTTGTCTTTTCTTGTGCATCAACCACCCGCCTTTTCCTGCTGCTATTTTTGTCAAGTTGGTGATCTTCAACATAGCTCTTCTTATTACGTGCAGCACGAGGTGCTAAAGTTTCCTGCAGAACATATCTGCCGTTACTCTCTGGAAGTTAACGGAAAGTAACTTTTGAATTGTGGAAAAGTCAGTTTAACTCAAAAGCAGTCGTCAAAATCACTACCTGAACCATATCTGCAGTATCTGGCTGTATTAGTCTACTCCAGAATGTGGCATCATCCTCACCACTTGAAAAGTTGGCAACCTATCCAAAATTTAAAATAAATTTAATAAAATATTAAGTAGAAACTTTAATGTAGATTAATAATTCAGTGCTCTGCATCAGTATATGGTTGTGTGCATCACATGCCTTGAAAGCACTAAGAAGCTCATTTCCTTCCTCCCCTTCAGCAGCCTTTGTTTCAACTTTCTCAGCTCTCTCAAGAATTTCGTCAATGTCCATGCTTTCAAGCTTCCTCTTGGTCTCTTCATCAGTCTTATCTTCTTTGAATAACTCCTCTGCACCAAACCTCAGTATGGCTGAAAGTTCATTCTGCCAAATGGTATAGCTTACATCAGAAACACAAAAGAGAGCAAATACAAAACAGCAAGGGGCTACTAACAGACTCCTAGTGTTAAATGCCCTTTCCTCTGAATTTTAATTATATGTAGCGTATCATTTTTATTTTCACGAAAATATATCTATTGTACCCAGATCGAAGGCAGATGCCACAGGCATGCTATACATGAAAAGTTGGCAAAACTGCACCAAAAGTTGCAAGTTGCATCGTAGAAAAAACCAATTCTTAATTCATAAGTTACTAGTGGTTTCAACTTTCAGCTAGTTATTGTAATACATTAAAGCTAGGTACACCCCAATGTATCTTGTAAAATAGTCAATACCACAATTTCTAATGCAATGTATACCAACCAAGTTGCCATCCAAATTAACCCAAGAAAACTGGACAGCTGATGCAAAAAAAACTACCTTGTCAAACATGGAGGCGCCCTTTTTGGATTCTTTCTTCTCGAGCCTGCCCTCAGCATTTAGCTTCTGAATCACTAGGTGATCAAGAACCTGAATTTTTTTTAAAAAGTTAAACACGGCTCATTTATTTTCATTTAAAACAATATGAGGCAATTCAGTGTCGGCACCATTTTTTTCTTCGCCCGTTCCAATATATCCTCTTCAACACTTTTGCACGTGACAAAACGATAGATGTTAACAGTTTCTTGTTGCCCAATCCTATGTGCCCTACTCATCGCCTAGCATGACATCAGGGGCCCAAAAGAAACATAGGAAAGGTAAGAACAGTCTTCCTCGATAATAAAAGAAAGAATTCCCAGCAGATCATAATCACAGAGAGATCAGAGGACCTGTAGATCATTTTGAGGATTCCAATCTGAATCAAAAATGATCACTGTATCTGCTGTTGCAAGATTAATACCAAGTCCACCAGCACGTGTAGACAGAAGAAAACAAAAGTCATCACTTCCAGGTGCATTAAAATGCTCCATGGCCTGATGACGAAGATCTGCTCTTGTGCTGCCATCAAGCCTCTGAAACTGGAATCCTCGAAGGGATAGGTACTCAGATAGGATGTCCAGCATCCTAACCATCTGCAAGGATAAGATTTAAGAAATCATTTAGACAGATCATATGAGGCGCACATGCTTGCATGTAATATGTAGTGTCCAATATATTGATGTTGGCACAATAAGAACTTGGTTCCGCTAATGTTCTATACTTGAAATATTTTAAAACATAACTAATTTGATCCAACTACAAAAAAAAACCAACTAAAAAGATTGTACACTGTCAGCAAAAAAGTACAGAGATAGTTTTGCAGGTGTGCACTATATAGTTAATAGAAGAAGAATTGGTGATTCTACCAGTAATGATTCTAGAAAGATGTGTCCAAAACTAAGAATAGCTCCAGTAAGTCAATTGCATGATGACATCAAGTGGCAAGGAAACCGTAAATACAAACCTGAGAGAATATAAGCACACGATGATTAGTCTCCCGCAGTCTCACCAACAGCTTGTCCAACAAAACTAGTTTGCCGCTACTCATAATAATGCGTTCAACTTTATTGCGATCGCCAATGCTATCTCCACCATAACCATGATCAGCACTTTCAAACAAGAATGGATGGTTGCAGCATTTTTTTAGCTCGACAACAACATTTAAAAGTGAGACCTGCATATACCATGATCTAGTCAGCCACACAAAATAAGATAACTAACAGTTCAAATATGCTTGCTGCACAAGAAGAGGCATTATGTAAATTCTCTCTTTTTTTTTGGTGTACATATAAAGAATCACCAAGAAAAACCAACAAAATGGTAAGTCAAAGATAGACTAACATACTTAACAACCAAAATTACAAACAAAAAAGTGGCAGTTGCTAACAAAAATTAGACAGTGCATCCACAAAAGCAGCACATGCTGAGAGAAAACAGACTTCAGATACCATCTGAATAAATAAAAAATTGTACAGATATCCTGATTAAAAGAATTTGACACTCAGGATGTATCAAAACCTGATTCCCACGAACTCCTTTATTCAGATTCTGAAAATTCCGCTCTAGAATCCACTTGTAATATCTAGCAAAATAAAAAAAAGGTATATTTAAATGAGGAATTAAATGCTTTATTGAACTTAAGTTAGTATGAAGTGCTTACTGTTTCTGTAGGGGAGACATTTCGATGCGAAGAATTCGCTCAATTTTTGGAGGTAAAGACTTCTCGACATCTTTTATAACTCGCCTTAAAATATGGGGCCTCAATTCCTTGTGAAGATTTGCAAGCTATAAAAAGCCCGAAGCAAAGAGAATTATGAATATCCAAATAATGACCACTGAATAGCATAAGATAACTGTGAAGACAATCCATGTCAAGACAAAGCTATCTTTAAAAAGCCAATACCTCAGTTTCATTAAACGAACTCAAATTTTTGTATCTCTCAACAAATGTATCCTTGCTGTTGAATTTAACTGGATCAAGGAAATGAAGTAGTGCCCTACAAAAAACGATAGCTCAACAACAATGGGAGAAAAGAATGTAACAGCTATAAACATACTCGCATATTGCAGTACCACGTTACATATTAAAGTGCTTATAGATGTATAAAATTTGCCTAGGCCAATTCTACATCAAAAAGGGCATACCACAGCTCTTCAACACTATTCTGCAAAGGGGTCCCAGTTATCAGTAGCTTATTCTTGGTGCTGAATTCCTGCGTGAGAGATTGAATGCACCGTTATCTTTCCAGAGTAGTTACCTAATACAGAGGATCTTATGCTTAGTTCAAGAGAACATTTTTATACCAAAAGAGAAATATACAGTGATGCTTCACAGTTCTTCAACCGGTGGGCCTCATCAACCATAAGATAGTTCCATTTGATCTTGGAAAGAACAGCTTTGTCCTTAAGTATCACCTCATACGTAGTTATCAACGTATGAAATTTTACATGTCGCCCACCCTTCTTATTTGTAAAAAACTCATACTGCTGGCACATCTGCCACAAATGGATTGGGAAAAATGTCAAGGACTTAAGAAGGTGAATATAACCCGTGAGGAAGTGTAGAAGTGAGAATTGTATCCTCTTTTGGTCCTTTAAAACAATATACTCTTGCTAGTGTTAACATTTGAATGCAAAGTACATAAATAGGATAAAAAGCAGGAGCCACAGGAAACAAACAGAGTTCCATACCCTAAAAACAACCAGTACATATATATAAAAAGGAGAATAATAACCAAAACATGTTGTACAATGATGTATATGCAGTTTTAGATGTGCTCAAGACCCATGATAAGCAAAAGGTTTCATTTCACAAGCATTGTGAGATATATCACAACAGAGATCAATTACACCATTCATGAAGAATAGTATGGTAATTTTTTGAAACATTCCTATTCTGCAAAAGGTAAGTCTCAGTAGGAACACACAGATTATAACAGGTTTACAAGTCACGACAAGAAATTGTTGGTTTGATGGTTTCTCAAAAACAATAATCCAGGTAAATGTCATAACAACTAATTATAGTTTCCCTACCAGCACCGACCATTTTTACCTACTTATTTATTTTTTCCGCTCAAAAAAAAACCACCCCCCGAGCCTAAAAAAACAAGACCTTGTGCTAGAGTCAATAAAGTACATCTGATGTTTCCATGGTGTCCAAATTACCAAGGTACACTTTTGTGACTAAAATATTGAAATGAGGTTTCAAAAATCATTCCAGGTGGCTGTCTAGGAGGTAGGTGCCCAATTCTGCTATGATTCTACCATGGTCAGCAGTGTGGGTGCCAGGGACCAGGCAGTAGTGCTACATAATTTAAATTGATCGCTATGAAGAATTGGAGATGGATGAACATGGATCCTGGCATCTTCATATATTTATGTTGAAACATGCAATCTGCACTGTCTGCTTGGCTGCCACCTAGGCGTCCTGCTGCCGTCTGCCTAGAGCTTTCTATAACACTCCAGAATACTAAATATCAAACTATCCAGAGAAGACACTAATCAAGAGAAGTGCTGACAGTTCACAAACTGAAGAGTTTGGGTTTGTGAGCAGAAGATCAAAGTTGTATGAGATAGCAAACTAGCAGAAAAGCAAAGCTGGATGTCTTCAAAGTAGAACACATGACAAACTACACAAGCCAGCTATCTAGTACACAAACGCTTTACAAAAAAATGCCCATTAGTTCCTAGCAAGCTTAAAATATAGGAGTTGAAAGGAAACCCAGTGTGTCTGATAACAAGCAAAAACTTCAATAATAATCAAATAAATTGCCAGTATCAGCTACTCCCTCTGTTCACATTTAGCCAGTTAGGTGACGTTTTAGGATTTGGCACAACAACTAAGAAGAGAGGTGAAAAGACAATACTAGCCCTTGGGAATGCATGCATCCACCATCTACAATTAGCTCATGTACATACTCATTAAGTGGAGGCAAGGGCACAATAGGAACTATGACTAAACATTTGCCTCAAAATTGTAAAATGTCATACATTCTCAAACGATAGAAGAAGTAAACGTCATGTATTCAGCATGGAGGGAGTAATAACTATATTTACCAACTAGAAACATTAGAGATCATAAATAAAAATGTCTTGCCAAAATATGAAAATGGTGTCCAGGTTGCATAAGAACTTCAAAGGAAGCAAAACAGGTGTATAAGTAATTTACTGAGTTTACCTCTCTGCTAGCACGGTTTCCCACATAAACAACAACATTCATGTCAGGTAGCCACTTCCGAAATTCTTTTGCCCAATTTGATAATGTTGAGAGTGGCACAACAACGAGAAATGGACCATTAATTTCTTGAGCATTCTGTAAGATATATATACCAAATGTTGTTGATCAGTAAAAGAATCCTGGTAGCACTCAAAACAAGAACAACATGAAAAAAATTACATGAAGGAAGCCAAGCATTGAAACAGACTGAATCGTTTTTCCCAGACCCATCTCATCAGCAAGGATGACATTAGTGTCATTTCTCCACCTGTTTTACAAACCAATCAATGAGCATACAATGGCAAGCAAGGTGCTTCTGGTATGCATATCTATAGATCTTACATACCCATTAACGAGAAAGTTTAGGCCTTCAAGCTGATAATCGCGAAGTTTACCTCCTTTTAGCCATTCTGGTTGGTCATCAAGCCTCCGCAAACTAGCTGAGTAACATGTAACTTACTATTAGATTAAACTGAAGAATAATGATCCGTTGATGCAAGATAAATGAGAATTCAAGTCCAGACATCATGGATTTGCCTGAGTAAATTCACAATTCAAACAATGACAATTAGTGACGATGCTCCAAATTCACAAGAGGAACAGAACATGTAAAAAGATATCATCCCATCATGGTAGACACAGTACCTATCAAACATTGAGTAACTTCAAGCGAGCAAGGTGGGTAAGCTACAGCTATTTATGTTTTCTGGGCCGAAAAAGAGGAAATACCATTCCACATAAAAGAGAAATCTCCAAATTTATTTATGTTTTCTGGCTAACACGGAGGAAATACCATTCTACAGGAAAAACACTTGTCCTCAAAACCAAGAAAATTACCAAAGCTCACCAAGTCTGATAGCAAGCAAGCACAAATTATGCAGGAAAACTTACCTTTGCTTTTCTTCCTTTGGAAATCAACCGTTTTCCCCAGCAAAGCAGTGGCAACTTCACGGGCCTATCGTTTAGTGTAAACCCAATTACCATACAATCTTATGCACTACGCAACAATGCAGTTACAGAATCTCATATTGATTAGATACATAGAGTGCCTACCTTGTATTCATCTATTGCATCTTGAGCAAATTCAATATCTATATCTTTTTCCCTGCAACACCACAAAAAAGGTGGGCAAGACAAATTAATATTAGCCAACAAAACAACAGCATCCTCATACAACAGAAAAGGCATGGCAACAGCATCAACCAAATAAATTATACATGGATGGCATATCACTTAACATATTCATACCAATTTACATCAACCGAGGTTGGACAGTTGCATTCATTGCGGAAGAATATCCACATGCAAAACATTATCATAACCGTGAAAATGGACAGGTCAGAACCATGTCATGAAAATTACCAGGTTGATTCTGCATAAGGAAGTCCTTGCCATTTGACTAAATATTCTGGCACCAGATCATCATCATCCACTTTGGTCGCCCTATCAGCAAATACCCGTTCAACCTGAAGATTGAATACTTAAACAGGATACAGATACAACAACAGAAAGTGTAAATTAGTAGTCTAAAGTTGGACTTAATGCGAAACCTGGCTATATTGCTTAATCAGATCCAACTCCATTTCCTTGCCCACATCATGCACCTCAACCTGATAGATGAAGAAATTAGCAGATGGTATCGATCTGATAGGAACAAATATATCGAAGTGCCGACATTATGTTAAGACTGGTTAACGTGTTACAACAGGCAATTTTATACACTTCACAATCATTTATGAACAGCGCAGAATATAAACCTAATATTTACAAAAATACAGTCAAATGGCATACAATTATTACTACAAGTTATTAGTAAACATATCATGAAGAATAAAATAAAGAAAAGATATTCCTTTTTTAAACACGCAACACACATTTCTTTCAAGATTTGCTTGTCATAACTATTTATTCTCTGTATACAGAGATGCGACACACAGTTACCATGTTTTGCTTCAGGTCAAGGAATTACACCACAGAAAATGCCAATAGGTCATTGTTTACCTCTTCACGTGACAAGGACCTCTTGTACCTCTGTTCCTCGGAAACTCTTTTCATGTAATTTAGAACCTTTTTAAATCCACTAACCTGTCATTTAAAAGGTAATGAGAACACAGATCTAAAGAGAACCAGGATAAGGAGATAAAGCTCAAACAACAACGATTAAGAACAGCATTTGTAAATAGAAGTAGATATCCAGGTAAGCTCTTACACTATGGAGCTCAGATAATGTCCTCCACTGACAATGTAAGTAAGACTGCCCTTTCCATTTTATATAGAACTCTACATCATCCCACTGTTGATCAAAATCTGGTGCCATGCTCATCACAGTAGGTTGAGTTGATTGGTCATTCCTCAGTGCCTCCTCAGCAACACCCTTTGGTTGATGCCAAATGACCCGTTCAATTGTTTCTCCATCTTCCTCATCTTGGTCCTCCTTCAAGAGCTAGATATATGAAAATTTGTAAGGGCTCTGTCATCAAAATTTGTGAAGGGGGCGCACAATACATATGAAATTAACTTATAGATAGACACAGTTAGAAGCCATGAAACTTCAGGTAACAGTGGGATAACCATAAAGTAAGCACTAAAACAGAAAAGAAACTTCAAATGACAATAATCTTCTTTTTTCTGTTGCAACTAAGCAAGACAATTTTTTTAGTGTCCGACTACTACGACACATAGCAAACAGTAACAGAAAATAATTTAATAAAATCCACATCTCAGTGACATAAATTATTTCACACATAATTCATATCGAACTATCACCTTATGTTGTTTAGTTGACTTCTCCTCACTATCATCGCTTTCTTCACTTTCAGCATATGAGATATTTCTCGACGTCCTCCTCCTCCCAGAAGTTCGGAGCTCATTATGAGAATTGACATTTGAGAAAACATCATTATGGCTCACAGTTTTCTGATGCAACCTATCAGGTTTTTTTGATCGGTGGCTGAAATCATCATCATTGGGTACATCTGAGTCTTTTCCTGAGGAATATTCTTCGTCTGTAAAAGACACACCTCGTTTGCGTTGAGGCTGCATGGGAAGCTTTCTTCGCTGGGAAGTTTTAATTCCCCCAACCTTAAGCCGTTTAGATTGCCTCCTATTCTCAACAAAATCATCTTCATCGTCATCTGAGAGCTCAAGATCATCATCTTCTTCTTCATCATTGGAGTTCTCACTGTCCACAAGCTTATCCTGCACTTCCGAGTATTACAGAGAGAGTGAGCTTAAATAACATAGGCAACCAAAAAGCTCATATAGCTAAACTGCGCTAATAATAACAGGAACAGTATGATAAATTGCCTCATATGACTTGTAGACAAAAGAAAATATCAGCATTTCAGGAGAAAATAATATACACAACTGTTAAATGAGTTCTAAAATTCTAATAATAAACCTAGAGACTAAACTGATTAAGAAAAAACGTATTGGTTAAAAAAAGTAAAAAGATGCACATAAAGTGTCCTCCTCAGATGTCCAAAGTACACCTAAAATATACACTCCAAAATGTTGCTGCAACGTTATGCAATTAGCCACAGTACCGTCCAAGCAAATGCCAAGTACATGAAAATGCAATCATGATGTTCAACTAAGGAAATAAATTGAATTCAACAAATTCAAGATTTTGTTAAAAGTTTATGAATGCATTGATGCAGTTGACAGGGGCAACTGTTATTTACTATTACCTTCTTTCAAAATATGAAAGATAAAAGGGTATCCTCCTTCCAAGCTTACATCCCCATTTGCATCAATCCTTGTTTACACATTACTCTTTTACTATGGCTCTGTGTATTGTCATTCGATCTCCGAATTTTCTCATAGATTACTTATCTGATGCTTCAAGTTATAATTTGGTGTACTTTTGAAGAATCCATCGATTTTGTGTAAATTAGATAAGCTAGGGCACTGTTTTTCATCTTGCTTCAATTAAACAGTTGCTCACCAGTTCATCTTCATGAGAAAATAAGTATGAGAGGAACATACAACTTAGCAGTTAGCAGCGTCATGTAAATCTAAAACACATCAGCAACAAACTTTCACTACACCGGCTAGCCTAAACAATAACATTATGATGTAATGTATAGACAATAATTTGATAAAAGTTACACATCATGTGATAACGAGAATTTAAGTAGGTAAATGACCTTAACAGCAGCCTTGTCAGTTTCACTGTCTGGCTCAAAATCCACATCATCTGGATCATCTTCTGCAAATAAGGAAGAAACAAATTGTCAATTAATGATGAGCTGGATCATCTTCTGCAAAAAAGGAAGAAACAGATTAATTTTGCTGAGTACAAGGGTCCAAGTATAAAAATACCATCTGCGTCTCCGTCGTCGTCATTCTCATCATTAAACTCGTCGTCATCATCATCGTCATCATAAGCACTGTACTTCGTCGACTTCTTCTTCTGTCTTGATGGGACAGGTTTTGCTGCTACACCAGAAGTGGAACAGCTTGGGTGGCTCATCCCACCACGATGCAACGAGTCACTCGGCTCCTCTCCATCCTGCTCATAATAGTCATCAGAAAGCATTTCCTCAGCAGGCACATCCTCATGCCCTCTGTTTGGATCATCATCCTCTCCACTACCATACATGTCATCATGTGAGCTAGCCACAGACCCATCTTCCATTCCCCTATCACTGTTTGGCCGATCTTCCTTTACTTTCTGTGTGGATCTGCAATCCTTCAAAAAGTTTGTACCCCATGGGCCAGATGGGCCACCTACCCTATAGGCATTCTGCCCTGATTTGTTCCCGGAAGAGTTCAGACCTGACTGGCCACGTTCGTATTGCTCCTCTTCACTGTGGTAGGCAGCATCAGCCTTCTCATTCAAGTTCCACTGGCTAGAGTTCAAGTCGACGTCCCTATCCCCAACTGACTCGTAGGCACCGTCATCCTCAGCCTTCTCGTTCAAGTTGTACCCTACGGAATCAGCCCTGCTCCCAGAATTGCTGAAGAATGCCATCACAACTTACAACAACACATGAAGAAACTCTGAGAGCCTCACCAGTTTATCGCTCCCTGCAGTTTATCAAACGAAGCCAATTTAGAACCTCGCTTGAGTAGCTCCTGGCCAATACCTAATGCCCTAAACAGGGATTCCAACTCGAACTCTATTGTTCTTGTGTTATTGATAGGGTTTGATCGTTTATAAACACCAAATGGATCAAACTCTCGAGGGGAAGAAATAACTGTTCCCAGCTCTAATGAAAATCGAGCAGTGGAAGCAGCGCAACACGGCGCTGAGCAGCCTCGAGCGAGCGGAATTCGAATTAGATTCTGAAACCCTAAATCCCGACCGATTCACGCGAGGCCCCATAGATCGGCGCCGGCGGCGGTCAGATCGAGCCGCCCCCAACGCGGATCGGGCGCGCGGCGCTCGAGCCGGAGCGCCCGAGGCGTGCCCACGCCATATAACCAAAAACTTCACAAATTCCCTCAAAAACCCGCGAAGGCGACGAGGAGACGCACCTCGTGCCGCGTCCAGGCGAGGAGGAGGTCGCGCGCCGGGTCTCCCGACAGAAGCGAAGGTTTGGACCGCGAGGAAGCGGTGGTTGGCCCGGCCGGGGCGCTAACAGGCTGACGCGATCGCGGTCGCCGGCAGCCGCGCGGGGGGGAGCGGCCGTTGGGCGGGGGGCAGCGCACACACCCGAATGATTTATTCAAAACTAAGAACACAACGAATTTCAGGGGAATTTTTGCTGTATTTCCGCGATTTTTTCAAAAAAAAATGGGATCGGAGGTGGGGGAGGAGGGTGGCTGGGCGGCGGCGATCGCCGGAGATGGGCTGCCGGGCGGCGAGGGATCGCGCGGGGCCGCGGGCGCGCGGCGGCGGCGGCGGCGCGGGGAGAGGGGTGGTTATCTATCACGGGAGGGGTAAGGGAGATTAGGGGGGCAGAGATAAGTTTTTCCTCTCTGTTTTTCTCTCTACTTCTCTCTCTCTCTCTCTCTCTCTCTCGTTTGTGTTTTTGTTTGGGGTGGTGGTATTTCGGGGGCTCGTCGCCGCCAGATACCCCTAATTTTTCCTGGGTGGGGCCAACAGGTCAGTGACGCGTCGGGTGTTGGGTGCTGGCGATAGGCGGTGTGGGGGGCTGCGCTTCGGTGGATGGGTTGCGGGGTCCGAAGATAGGTGGACCGGCGTGTCAGTGCCCGTGGGGCGACCGTGATTTTGTGTAATACAACGCTGCCATGCGGACGGTTCACGACTTCTCCACGCCGTGTAGAATCGGATTGGATGGATTGTGTTGTGGGGCTTGTGGGCAGTCCAATGGTGCATCAGGCAGTGTGTTGATGTATAATTCAGTAAAGTAATGCTAACCAAAACCGAGTCGCTGCTCGGGTTGTTGTACCCTCAGTAATTAGAACATCTCAAAGATAGTTACTTATTGATTCTTTTATCTTTTTATGTTATCTAAATTTTTTAACAATATTATCTTTAAGCTGACTCTATGTGAAAAATTAATATTAAATATAATAGTGTACAAGAATAAAGTGATTGACTCTAGATGCACCATTCTCAGCTGGTGTCACGTTTTTGTAGATGTCCTTGATATTTCACAAGGGTAGAATTTTATTTCCAGTTTTGGTTCATATGTTGCTATGCTTCCAACAGCGAGAAAAATAAAAAATAAGTGGGGCTTACTTGCAAGTGTAACACATAGAGAGGAAGGGGTGATACTTATTTTCATAATGGGTTCTGCTTTCGAAAGATGGCTTATGTTGATAACTAGAGAGAAAGTCAAATTTAGACATATGTAATTTTGTAGTAACGTGAAAATCTTGGCACCTCCTATAACGTGACACTTCTTTTTTCAGGACACTCTCATGTCTATAAGGAAAAACAAAAACATGTAAGTGCCAAAGATTATATGCCGTAGCTTCATCTCGTTTATACCTATGTTTTGTTGTTTGACATTTTATGTTTTCTAATGTGACATGGCATCGACCGTGGGACGTTTGGATGTGGTTGTCCTGGGTAAACATAATGAAGTCCTACTGTGGAACACACCAAAGACTTATTTAACTAACTTTAAAAAAGTTTATCGTTGATTTGAGTGCTCTCAGTACTTGTAAAGCACGATTCCCTGACTACGACATCAATATTGAAATCACACATTACGATTACTGAAATCGGCTAAATAGTCGAAACAGTATATTGACGTCACTAAAACAGGATATGAAGCAACTGAGACAAGTAGCAAGGACGACGGCAGTACGGCGAGAACCTTGTCACGTAGCCTTAGGGTATTTGCAGGGTAATTTCACTTACGTAAAATGAACAAAGGAGGGGATGGAACAGGGACTGAAAAGCAATGGCTCGTGTGAGTGTGTACATTTTTCCGGTTCCTTTTTTAAACGAGAATCTATGCAGATACACCGTGTGTGTCAATATTGATCCTACCTAATTGTGCTATATTTTGGGATATAAGCTAGGCTGCCTGTGGATTTGGGCAAAAATTGGAAACACAAACAAATAGGTTGGCAAACGAATGCAAGCTTTTACATCTTTATATAAACAAGACAAAATTTAGCGATTATTAATAGTTGCAAACACGGCATGCTCTCGAAACTTGAATGTCGATATATGGACTAAATGAACACATTCTTTCTTCACGTGAAAGGAGTCATGCACCTCATCTCTAACCTCTAAAGACGTAAAAGAGAACGAGTAATAGACAATTTGGTCCATGAATTATCGTCTGCGGCCCAAATTTGTCTTTGAACAAAATTGACTAATGAGCCCCAAAACTGTGAGGTTCGGCTTGTATTAGTCCCATCGACCAATTGACTCAACGGATGGAAGGATAATTTGGATCCTGTTTTGCGTGAGAGACTGCTGAGAACCATCCCGTTGAGTCGGCTCTTCTACTGTAGCGTCACATGGGTGGTAGAACAGAAACGAGACTGAACTTTTCATCAAAATTCAAGAAGACGAAATTAAGCTACAGACGGCGAAACTATCGTCCGTAGCTCGAAAAGAGAAAAAATATCATCATCTGTTCCACTGCTGCTTCGGTCTACGCACGTGAAACATCTGTTTTGGCATCGTGCTCCGCTGGAGTAGGTAGGCCTTCACGTTGCGTTCATGATGAAACGACAACGAACCAAAACGGAACAAAGGGCCTCTTCTTTTTTAGGCCCGTTTGATCTTGGAACGGCATCCCAAATCTAGCACGGCCGCACGGGCCACACCCGCGCTACCGCTCAAAAGTTCCGTACGTCAACCAATCAATTTCTTTCAGCCTCGACGCAGTGTACAAAACGGCTAAGTCAGTACAAGGTACAGACAAGTAGAAGTTCAAAAAAAAAGGTACAGACAAGTTAAAGTTCGGATATCTATAGCACCTAGCCAAACTCTACAAAATTTGCGTTGGCAGTGCAACTCTGCCTGGATTACAACAGTTACAACTCCAGCATCAGTCAGTCACCTGAGGTGTGAAACATTCCGTCTGAGATCTTCGGTGTGTTAGATTTTCTCTGCTGGTGGAGAGGCATTTCGTGCTGAATATCGGTATTGGCATATTTGGGCATGTTTCATATCTGGCAGCCAAGTAAGCAAGCACCCTTGGATCCTTCCCTCCACCAGAGGATGAGCACATCGAGTCACTTCAGGTTCAGAGGACAGTGCTTCAGGGCTGGAATTATCATAGATGGTTGTCATTGTTCAGACCAAGTCGGACTCCACCGAATCTTGCCGCCACCAAGGGACCCCCGCCTTGTGATAATGGCGCTCACCTTCATAGTCCCACGAGATCTCAGATGCTTGCAGGCCGATTACGGATTTAGGTTCCTTGCCATGGAAAGCAATCCAGGCTTCAACAGCAGCTGCCTTTTCCTCTTCGCTACTGTAATTCAAGCCCTCCCTACTGAACGGGTTTATGCTTGGATTAGCCGTTGCTGCAATTGCTGCAGTCATGTATGCTGAATCCCCTACAATTGGAGTGCCTATAGCAGCAAGTTGTGCTCTTATCTGCATATCACACCATTTACAAATTAGACTCTAACATGGTTATAAGCACATTCTAGGCAAAGATTGTACCACTGAATGAAACAACTGCATTTTTGTAACTCATTTGCAAGTTCGAAACACAGAAATGTGGACTTAGCTTAAACAATCACACTGGTAAGGAAAGGCAGGTTGTTAAGATTAAATGAAGCATTCCCCGCATGATTCATGTTGATGTTCTGATTAAATTAAATATGAAAAGAAGAAAGAGGCAAATAGTGCTTTACAGTTTACATCAGAGTATCCTATTCCTAGCCAAGAGTCTGTTGGTTCTGATTAAATGGCTTGATGAACCTTATGTACAGAAAGAAAGCAATTGGTACCAGCATCTTCGGGAAAAAAAGGATTTGATACCTGATGAGTTTTCCCTGTCAAGAGATTGATTTTACACTCATAGGCAGCTTCCTGTTGAGGCCACCCACAGTTGTCCACATTATGGACAGTGCTGATCAAAGATTTTGGCCATGGAACCTTCTTACAGTCTAATATCTCCATTTGACAGAGATACCATCCTCCGATATGATCTGGTTAAGTATAACAAAATCATTAATATACTAATATAAAGATGGCAGATTTTTTTATCTATGCATGCATGGTACCCAGACAATAATAAACCAAGGACAGGCTAGTTCAGGAGTTCAGATGCTACCAGTCAGGCTACATGTATATGCACCTACTTGTTTTAGTCAGGTCAAGGGCTTCTATCTTCTTAATTGTTCAACATCCAATCAGTGAAACACCCTAATGATTGATGAGGCAATATGCAGAAAAAAAAATCTGATGTACAAGTACAATAGGTGGGTCTTATATGTAAAGTGTTGATTCATTATCTTTCATGAATGGTCACAACTTAGTAATGGTGTGTAACTGCATATATGTTCACAAAAAAGGAAGTCAGAGATATTACACTAATATATTTGCAAATTGCAACTACGCTAGAACTCAACCCAACAACCTTAACACCCAACCGTATTAGAAGCAACAAACTGCAATTCAAGGATTACCTTCTGAAACTAGTCTAGGAGCACGATTAACAGGACGCATATAGTGTGTAATTATTCCTGGAGACACAGGTCCTGTAGTAAGCGCAAGATAAAGTTTCTTAACCTGTTTTTCCTGTTACAAAGGGAAAACTAACATCATCACTAGAGATTCACAGTACAACATCATGTTATCGTCAGCAATAAAGAACTTACCCTTATCAATCCATGGAAAACTGAGCAAAACTCCTTGGTTTTAGACAATACCACACTGCACAGTTTTAAGTTAGGTGAGAAAGGATGAGATGGGTTAATTACATTCTACGCTTAGGCATGCGCAGTTTATAGAAGTAAGGTGGTAAAAGACAAACCAGCCTTCAGAACAGTTGTCAATTTGATGAGTTGTCATTAAAGGACTTTCCAATCCTAATGCACGTGAAGTAAAAACCACACATGATTCCTCAATATTGTCAGTTGATCCTCCTACCTATACATTGAAAATCCATGGAAGAATATTAGTTTGGACTTTAGACTGATAAAAGTTTAGCCATAGTGTAATGCACTAATTGGACCTTTTCTCCAACAACCAGTTCCAATAACTGAAAAAAAATCGTTCCATGAATAATCCTGGTCTTATGCTTTTATCAACCCTTACATTAGGGATATACCTGTTCATGGGTGGCCTGGCCTGATGGACCAGGCTCTGATTTTCAGCAGGTATATTAAAGAAGAGGGAACCCCCTGCATACCACTGAATAACGCTCCAATTCCCTCTATACCACTGAATAACACCATACTATTATGTACCCATTAGAAAAACGCCGTTAAGTGTCTTGGGAGCTGTCAGATTTTTCACTGATGACCAGATTGCCACTGCCTCTTCAACCCCCAAAAACAGAGAAACTCATCCCCATTCCCATCCACACTAACAGAGCAAAACCTTCTCAAAAAGAAACAAAACCCTAGTGGAGGCAGGGATGCGGCGGTCTCATCGGAGCCCCTCCTTGGCCGCCGAGTCGCCGGATGGGGAGCCTCCACCCCCACCCGATGGGGCCGCAACTCGACCTGCGCTCGGTGCCACGGTCGCGCTCTAGCTGGCGGCGGGTCGACCCGCGCGAGATGCGGCGACTCGACTAGCGCATGACGCGGCGGTGGCTCAACCCGCGAGCGTGGTAGCGGCCGCACGCCCTCCCCTAGCTTGCTGACCGACGCTCGATGCAGCCGCCGTGCACCCCTCCTGGTGGAGTAGCTGCATGTCCTCCCGATGGAGATGTTGCACTCCCCACAGTGGCGCCTCCACCTGTGCCCAACACAGTGGCGTGTGCCCACCTACGCCTTGTGTGGCTGCGCTGCCACCTCAGCGGACTTGTCCACGCCACAGCAGGCCCCAATGATGACGATTGCTCTACTGGAGATGTTGGTTAGTAGAGGCCCATTAGGCCCATTAGGCCCAAGAGGAACCCTAACCCTACATCCTGAGGGGGAGCTCCCGCTGTGCACGGTTGAGCCGCCACCGCTACAGTGCAGAGGTTAGCCCTAAATTCTACATGGTATCAGAGCCGAGGCTGGAGGGAGGCGGCGCTCGGCGCGGGCGCGGGTGCTGACCGGCGGCGGGGCTCGACGCGGGAGCTGCGGAGGCGGCGGCGGCCGAGGGAGGCGGCGCTTGGCGTGGGCACGGGCCGGAGCTGCGGAGGCGGCAGCGGCCGAGGGTGTGCTCGGAGTGGAGCAACGCCTCGGGCAGCGGCTCGAGCCGGTGGCGCTTGGGCCGACGACGCCTCGGGCCGACGGAGCTACGGGAGGCGGGGCTCGTGCGGGCAGCCAAGGCGGAGGCAGAGGCGAGGCGCTGGGAGCTGAGCTCACGGGCACTGCTTGCGGGCGCGGCTGGAGGCGAGGCTCGCACGGGCGGCCAAGGCGGAGGCAGCAGGCGGCCGGGGGAAGGACGGGCGGCCGGGGGAAAAGGGCGGCGCGGTGCGGGGCTGCACGCACTGCTACAGGCTAAGGAGGACCAACGGGTCGTCGTCATTGTCGCTGATGCCGGCGCTGCTGCTGTTGGTTGCTTGCCGCCATTGGGGTTGAGGAGCAGGGATAACCATCTGATTGAGACAAGAGCTTCGGTGTAGTGAGTTTGCTCTTGGTTTTGGTGTGGAGGAGGACCAGCTATTGAGGCGGTGCTGGGTCGGAAGAGGGAGAAAGCAGAGGCGGCAGCCGTGTAGCTGAAGAAAAGGCTAGAGCAGAGGCTCATGCTATAGAAGAAGAGGAGAAGAAGAAGGCTGAGGCAAAGGCTAAAGAGGAAGCGGGGAAGTAGGAAGAAGTGGTCGGCAGTGAAGCCGGCAAAAGTAGGTGCTGCTGAGCTGCTGAAGGGGCTCTGGTGCATCAAGGAGTTGCTGAAATGGGGACTGAGTTGACCATAGTCTTGGAGAAGCTTGCCCAGCTTCTCACCGCCAAGAATGCAGAAAATCCATCATCTTCTGGTGCCATTGTTCCACAGTCAGAGACAGTCCAGAAACTGGAGCTCATGCCCGTTCTTGTCAAGCTGGAGGGGGTGAGCAACTACCTGAGCTGGTCCAGGCGAGTGTTGCTCATTTTAAAGACAAAGGGGCTAACAGGACATGTTCTAGGAGAGGTTGTTGAACCAACTGACACGAATAGTGCAGATTGCCAGAAGTGGAGTGCCACCGATTCACTGATCTTTGCGTGGATGCTGAACTCTTTGACTCTAGATATTGCAACATCAGTCGAGGCTCTTCCCAATGCTGCTGCGGTATGGGGCTTGCTGTCAAAGAGGTACTCTGGGAAGGGAAATGTGATGCTGATGGCTCAGATTGCGAGCAAGGTGCATGATGTCCGTCAGGGTGATAGGAGTGTGCTAGCATATGTTGCTGAGCTGCAGCAACTTTGGGCAGACTTAGATCAATGTGATCCCCTTGATCCCATCTATTCCCATGCTTTTGGCTAGAATATTATGCTTGCTCATGTGCTGTGACTTGTGATGTATGGTTGCTGCCAAAAAAAGGGCATATTTTTATCTAATAATGCTGTCAAAATTTTGTCATACATAAGGCCCGACCAACACCTATTTTTCTGCCTAACATAGAAAATTTACTCCAACTACATACAACACTTTTTTATGCAGCCAAAGGTTTAGTGGTATGGAGGGCATTGCACTACAAATGAAATCAGGGGCAAAATGGTCTTCTTATGCACTTAACGGAGAGTTTTGGATGGCAAACCAATGGAGTGGTACAGAAGGAACTAAAATGTGTTATTTGGTGGCCGTGGTACAGAGGTAACTAAAATGTGTTATTTGGTGGCCGTGGTACAGAGGGAATTAAAATGTGTTATTCGGTGGTATGTAGAGAATTGAGTGTTATTCAATGATACAGAAATAATTGAAGCGTTATTGAGTGGTGTGTAGGGAATTCTCTCATTAAGGAAAATTCTGAAGTCTATGTGTGACCTTAGAAATCTAGAGCTACAAGGCATATATGCCAACATCGGGAAAAAGGAAAGAAGAGAAACCTACTGATGTCGCAGCTGGCTTATTGAGGACAACGTAGTCATCAGTGACCGCTATTACCCTGGATTTCCAGTCAATTTCATAACACCTGACAATATTTGATAAACCATAGACTCGTTAGGATACGAGCCAATTTGGTTACTCGGCATCACAATACTTCGCACTAGGAAACTCATAACAAACGCAGATGTTAACCATACTAGGAGATAAAAAAGGCTTAACTTTTTACCTGGGGAACCGTTTAGGATGCACATGAACCCGCAGATATGTGCCGGCCTCAAGGTGCTGGCTGGGGTCCGTCACCCTGAACGTCTTCTGCGCCTCCCTCACCGTCTTCCCTTTAATGGACGCCCTCCGGCGCAGGACCGAAGGCTCGGTCACCTCTCTAAAGATCCTAACATGCTCAGGAGCAGCGTATGGAGGCGGCTGCGGTGCGACAAGCGCGTAATACACGGCCCCAAACTTGATGAGATCTGCAACGTACCTTCACGCCCACAATGTTACTCGATCACTCCTACCCCGGCCTATGCATTTCACCTTCCACTAAGAGAGCATGTGAGTGCTTACAGAGGAGGGAGGCTGAGGGACCTGGAGATGAAATCGCCGGCGACCTCGTCTTCCCGCGCGACGAGGTGCTCGATCCTCGGAGGGTCATCTTCCGAAGGGCAAGGCAGAAGCCTATCATACGCTGGATACCTGCAATACAGTAGATACCAACACCATCACTGTTGTACTTGGAGAATAGCAGCTGTTCCTGTTCGGAGAGCACAGGGGCGGGGTTGAGGGGAGCTTACGCGGTGGTTGGTGGGGCTTCGACGGCGTCGGCCGCGGTGGATACTGCGGCGGTAGCCGCGGCGGCGACGTGTGTGCTCGGGGAGAAGCGGAAGCGGCGGCGTGGGATGTGGTGGGTGGTGATGAGCGGGGAGGAGGAGGAGAGGGCACGGGGGAAGAGGGGAGGTGGCCGGAAGGGGCGGTGCCATAGTTGTGGGAGGAGGGAGGCCAGGGACGCCGCGGGCTTCGGCATTCCGGCGGTCCGGCGGTCCGGCGGCGGCGGGGCTCGGCTCTCCCGTTTGGGGGTGGGGGACTCGGGTTTTTGCTGGTTTGCCCTGGGGCTCCTCGTTTAGATAAGATAGAGTAAATATTTTATAAAATGGAAAACTAGGTCAGTACCAGTATACCATAAAAAAGAGCCACTCTTTAGATATATACCATTAAAATATCCACCCTTACATATATACCATCAAAAGATTGCAACGTTATAGCTATCTATTATAGCTATCTACTATTCCATTTGTTTATGTTACTCTCATCGCTATTTTTCATTTTTTTTTGCCGATCGAGTATTTACCTATTTTCGATTTTGCCCCTGTGCCAAAACAACTCAACCCCCAGCAGCCCAACCCGACTCAGGCACGCACCAGAACCCCATCGAACACACGCAATTCATCTCATCCCCGCGCGAAGGAGCAGGCGACCGCCGGCGCGCCTCCCCGGCGCTTGGCGGCGGTTGCCTCCTCCACCCCTTCCTCCACGGTGTGTATCCCAGCCTTCCTCTCTCATTTTTTGGGTTCTAAACCCTAGGTTTTTCCTCTCTCGTAGTGTTGTGCAATTGACTCGAATTTGAGCCATATGGATCCTGCTGAGATTCCGAAAGGGTAAGAACCTTGTTATCTCTTCTGAACCCTCTATAATTTGTTACAATTTGTACGTAGTTCGCTGGTATTGTGGGACGGACACATAGTTTTGTGAAGGGAATAAATGAGTGGATGAGGACCTGATATTGGTCCTTACATTTGTTCTCCCTTCCATGTGTTTGTCATTGCTGTTGCAGGATTGATCCGAAGAGTGCATGTAGAGTAGAGATCACCGTCAGTGCTTACTTCACTATGCAGGACAGTAGAAAGGAGTACAATCGGGGTAGGACAGTAAGCTGGCTTGTTGATTCAGAAGAATACGCAATCATCGATTTGGAGAAAGGTATTGCTCCATATTTTAAATGAGGCAGTGACCAAGAGGCAAATTTCTGGGTTCGAACAGGGGATAATGTGACATGCAAGTTGGCTTCAGATGCTCAGCTTCTTGACTTGTTAAGGGCATCTAGACTAGTAAAGTTGTTCATGACAGTGGGCAGACATGAGCAGAATGTAAGAAATGAGGAGATGCCTGCTGCAGTGATCATAGGAGAGGAGGTGATGCCTTCTGCAGTGAACATAGGAGAGCGGGAGATGCCTGCTGCAGTGAATATAGAAGAGGAGGAGGTGCCTAATGCAATGGACAATGATTTGGAGGTACCAGATGGAGGATTTGCATGGACAAAAGCACATGAATATGGGGAAACAACTGCAAGGCCACCAATGGCTGAAGAGGAAGAGAAGGAGCACTTCATGACTGCTGGGTGTGATCCTAATGGAGATGAGCCTGCTGGAGCAGATGAAGAGTGGAGGTACTTTAAAAATGTTGATCATGTAGTTATTGATCCAATTGAAAATCTTAAAGTAGAGATACATAAAAGAAAGAGGGGAAGGCCTGTTCCAGAAATCAGAGACTTAGATACTAAAGTTGTTCCTGTGATGAGGCTACTATGCTTGATGATTTTTTTTGTGCCTCACACGTCACATGATGAAGAGAAGCCAGTAATTAAGGAGGGAGACACATTTGTAGACAAGAATGCTTTTGTCCACACTATTAGACAGTATGCCATCAGAAATGAGTTTGAGACTAGGATTGAACATAGCGACAAAGATAGGTACAGGGCAAGATGTGCAGATGAAAACTGTGATTCGAGAGTATTTGCAAAGAAATTACATGGTGGTAACACATTCATGGTTATTCTTCTTTCTTTTTAATTTCTATTGCTTCTAACATTTGTTGATTCTATTATTTGCACTATTTTTAATATGAATGTAGCTTCTGTTTTTCCTAACTTTTGTTGTTTCTATTTATTTTCAGGTGGTCAAACTCTCAGAATTGGATGTGAACACTTGTTCCAGCACAAGCACGATGAAGGGCCGAGAGGCTTCCATAGCTTGGATATCTCAAAAAGTGAAAGATGTTGTAAAGGAGGATCCACTTTCAGCGCAAAGAAGTTACAGAAAAGATTGATAAAACACTACAACATTGAATTGTCATATTTTAAAGTGTGGTCTGGAAGGAAGTCTGCAATGGAGGATCTTCATGGTGCTTGGGAGGAGAGCTTCGCAATGTTATAGAGGGCAGTTAGCTACAGCAACTGCAATTGATGGACACATTGGATGTATCCAGTTGCATATGGGATATTTGGCAAGGAGAAGAATTCCAATTGGGCATGGTTCATGGCACAGCTGAAAAGAGTAGTTGGGACTCCCCCTGGATTAACAATCCACTCTGATGCTTGTAAGAGATTAGCATATGCTATCAATAAGGTCTTCAAAGGTGATGTGGAGCATCGTGAGTGTTTTAGACACCTCATGGTTAATTTCAAAAAAAAATCAAGGGTGATGTGCTAAAGTATATGTGGCCTTGCGCATGGGCATGTACAGAACATAGGTATGATAAACTAATGGAGAAAATTGCAATAGCTAGTCCTAAAGCAATTCCCTTTTTAAATAGGCATCACAAGCTGATACGGAGCAGATCTAAATTCTTCAAAGAATGCAAGGTTGATTATGTGAACAACAACATATCAGAATGCTTCAACAATTGGATTAAAGATTACAAAGACCTTCCAGTTGTTGATCTGATGGATAAGATTAGGAAGAAGATCATGGAGAAGATTTACAGAATGCAAGAGATAGCCAATAGAATGGAAGGGCTTATCCTGCCAAGTGTGTTACATGAATTGAACATGAAGAGCTGAGGGTTGCACTATGAAATCCAGAAGAGTGGTGCAATGTCAGGTGAGATTTTAGGAATAACGAAAGAAGGGAAGAATTGGAGAGTTGTGATTGACATTCAGAAAAGAACTTGTGGATGTGGACAATGGCAGGTTTCTGGAAAACCATGCGCTCATGCTATAGCTCTATTGGAAAAGTTAGATAACTTAACATTGAGAACTTTGTGGATGACTACTATTCAGTAGAGAGGTTCAAGATAGCTTATCAGTTTGAAGTCACTCCAATGGGTGACAAGACTCAATGGCCAAAATTTGACCCTGGGTTTGAAATGATTCCTCCAAAGCTAGAAAGGCCAGCTGGTAGACCAAGGAAGAAAAGAATCAAGGCTAGTGGAGAGGTAGGGAAAAGAGGCCCATATCAAAGCAAAAGGTGCTTTCAGTTTGGACATATAGAAAAGGGTTGTACTACTACTCAAGCTAAATTAGAACATGAGCTTCCACCACCTCGTCCAAAAAAACCCAAAATAGCATAGGTATTGTACTATATCATGCCTCATATGTAATGCAATATTTTCATTGCCTAATGCAAGTTATGCTTCCTAGGAAAACCAAATATGAAGTTGTTGAAGCCTCCACAGTTGATGCTGAGCCATCCAAAAGTGTTGCTAATCCAAAACTGATGTCCGGCCCAGATGTAACAACAAGAAGCATGTCTTCTCTTTCTCCAACTAGCCCAGGTCCTACAACAAGAAGGATGGCATCCATCTCACCTGGAGGAATTAATCGGAGGATCATCATTCGCTAGAAATATTAGTTGTCCTACTATAGTTTGTGTGTGACTAATGTGTGCATCTATTGTGCAACTTTATGTGTGTAAATATGGTACTTCTATGCAACACTGTGTTAGATTATGGTACTTCTGTTGTGAACCTGCAAGAATTAGTTATATGCTGCTATTATGGTACTGAAATGGCAACAAAGTTGTGTTATATCTTGCTGAGATGTTATGTTACATACTACTGAAATCTTGGTTTTTATGTCCTGTTATATCCTACCATATTGCTGCTGGAATGGGGGCTGTAGTGCAGCCGTAATGCTACTGGAATGAGGGCTGGAGTGCAGCTGTAATGCTGCTGGAAAGAGGGCTGAAGTACGGCTTGAATGGGAGCTGGAGTGTAGCTGCTCCAATCGTTTTTTCAGCAAGGGCACAATGGTCACAGGTAACGTGGAGTTAACAGAAATGGTAAGCTGCTAAGAAGTGCAATCTTTGATGGTATATATCTGAGTGGTTCTTTTGATGGTACATACGCAAAATACTCTATATAAAACCATAACAATTGAGCTAGTTATAACATCAAATCATAGAGTTTTTTTAAAAATCACATAACCATGTGTTTAGAGGTGATCAGTTGCATCTCGCCCAAACTGGCTCCGTTGCCTTTCTTAACATGAAAATTGACAGGTTAGACCCATAGAGAAGGTATCATGAGCGTAAAGAGGCTACCCAAGCCTGGCCGACTGGAATGGATCCATGCGAGGCAGATATATGCGGCACTGGACGGGTCGATTGAACTGGTTCAACTAGTTTACTACTTTTCCACGAGCGCAAAAAAGAAGGGCGACACTGGGGCGACGGTCGCCGGCGGTCGTTGACCATGGAATGGAGCGATGCCCTCTCTGATGCTCTCCTCTTACTGATTTTTCTCCTAGGTGAATATTTGTGATAGGATTAACCCTAATTTGGGGGTTTCTGATAGCGGCTGATCTCCGTTGATTTTCTTGCCTGGCTGGTCACTCAATGTGGGTAGGAAAGGTAGTTGCTTGGGTGGAATTTTGGGTAGAGTTCGCTTAGTTTTTGTTAGGGCTTATGCAAGTAGTTGCTAAAGGTTGGGTTTATGTAGCTCGTGGATGTTTAGTAGGATTGATGATGTAGCATTTTTTATTTTTTTAGTATCATAATCTTGTGATTTTTGTCATGTACGATTGATGATGAAATATCGGTGATAAATTTCTATTGCGATGGCCACAATTCTATGCAAAGGACAATGCGAAGAACGGACCTGTGCTTTATGAATTTGGTTGGGTTGCTTGTGAATGCCGGGTACTCGGAGACAGACTACATCTATTATGTGAGGGAAGTAGGCAGTGGACTATTCGGCTTGGAGCTCTATTGACATAAATGAAAAGTGGAGGCAATATTGAAGAAGCACGGGAGCTTAAAGCTTGTTAACCTAATAGTTTTGAAGAGAAATAGAGGACAATGTGGTAGCATGTCTCTGACAAAGAATTTTATTGATCCACTTGACTCCTTCACACCAGGCCCACCATGGCCTCGATTGCTCCTTGTCATGTCAACAGCGGCGGCGGTAGTTGCAATGCCAACGGTGTTTTTCCTCTGTGACGTCTTCTTTTTCTTGCGCTAACTGACCATGTAGAAAACGCTCAACAACTCCTTCCCACCCTATGCCTGCGCCACATATACCCGCTTGCACGGATCGATTCCACGTCAGTCATGCCTGCGTGGCCTCTCTATTCTGGGGCTTGATTTGTTAGTTTTCATTTAAGAGAGGCAACATAGCGAGTCTGGGTAAGATGCAACTGATCACTTCCAAACCGTGGTTATGTGAATATTTTGTTTCAAAACCCATGGTTCTGTGTTACGGTTGTCCCGATTGTTGTGGTTTTGTGTAATTTACTCGATAAGATATAATGTTTTTTCTGCCATTTTTTTCTTATCTAACTAGGCTAAATATCAGTTCAAACTTGACTTTTTTCTGTCAAACTTTGTCAAAAATATATATTAGAAGTTCTAATAAATTCTCAAAGAATGAACTCGACTTACCTCAGCGTATGCATTTAAAAATGTGATTTCGCATGCATGCCCTTCTCCACCAATGCCATCACCACCCACAACAACCACGTCCTCCCTATCTGCCTCCGACAACCTCCCCTGATGAACTCTATGCGCACTACCACCTCCCCCATCCCGACGTCCCGCTGCCCCCCACACCTACTTCCCATGGTAGCTAGCATCTGGCCACCCCAAACACCATAAGATTTTGTCAACCTTGGCGTGGACCTATCCGCCGCCCTCCCTTATGCCCGTAGACTCACTCACGCATCGTTGTCACCGTCTACTCCTCCCTAAGTCCAGGTGTAAGGTGAACCACCCGTCCAAGGAAACATAAGAAGAGAGAGAAAGCATGTAAGAGCAGACATAGGAGAGTAGGCAAGAGGTTGGAAGAGGAAAACGATAGATATATGCATTCTCACATCTAACGACTCACGAGACATGTGGGGTCATAAGAACCGATCCTACATATGTGGTCGGAAATTGCAGTTTCTGCCAAAATAATGCTATATGTTTCACGATTTTGAGGTGATATTCCATAAACTTGTAATATTTGAAGATCAAACATAATCGTCTTCTGAGTGTAGGGTCCGTCTAGCCCTTAGTTGACAAGGTTATTTTTTATATTTGATCATGTGGCTACCAGGAGAAATAGAAAAGAAGAAAATGATTCGAACCTATAGAGAAATAAAATCCAACCACACATGGATCTTGAAATGAGATCAGATGGCTGATTGCCAACTAAGAGTTAGTAGTTCCGTTGGATATATGAGAGACAAAGGACTGTCTACCTGATTTGTTTCCTGATTAGACACATTCCATATATTTTGCATTAATGTTTATCCATCTTCATTTTTATCTCACTCCATATAAAACTGATGTATGCTTAATCCATGTCAAATAGAATTTAGAGAATTGATTAACCCCATTAGAAAACTCAAAAGATAAAAATGAAACAAATTATTGAAGAGGATGAACCATGATTGAAATATAAAAAGATACAAAATTGAAGTAACATTTTACAAAAATCGCATGTCTTTGAACTATAATTTTGGACTTAGTACTGAGTAATTTGAGCTGACTGAGATTATGAAAGTTTTGGACAACCCAAAACTAGCTAAAGAAAAGGATAAAAGGAATATAACATAGCTTGATAGTGCAGATCGATGTAGTCACAGTTAACAATGAAGTCAAACATATCTTTCATCCAATGGAAAATTTGCACTTCCAGCCTCCCTATATGGTGCTTTTGATACTTTCAGCCCCCTCCAAACATCAAATACACATTTGACATCGTGATAGACTAGATAGGCGCCACATGTTTTCTATCGCACTATGACACGTGTAGAATTTATCACGGCCGCGAGCTGCAACAAGCCGCCTGTCGCGCCTTCCAACTGCGGCATGCCCTATGGCGCCGCCTAAAGACAAGAGGAGGTTGTTGCCGAAGTACCCAAAAAAAGAAACTACGAAAGCAACATTTTTACCGCCTAAAGACAAGAGGAGGTTGTTACCGAAGTACCCAAAAAAAGAAACTACGAAAGCAACATTTTTACTTGCCAATCAGCATTAGGGCTATGCTCAATAGTGCCTGCATAGTGTCAAATAGTGTTAGGACTGTGTTGAACAGTGCATCAAACTGTGCTTTTAGAGTGCATAATAGTGCGCCAAATAGTGCAATTATAGTGCATAATAGTGTCAAATTTTCGTATCTCCGTGCATGGGAAAAATTATTTACCTCCCATCTCGCTTTGTAAACGTGATATGCACCTATCGTGCACCCCATATACAATATCTACCTGTCACTGCGATACCTCCATATCGCAGGTGTATAGAGCGACAGGACACGCGTGACACCTTTCCAGCCTATCAAGGTGTTAAATATGCATTTGATGTTTGGAGGGGGCTAAAAGTGCCAAAAGTATTGGACTAGGGCTGAAAGTGAAAATTTGCGTGCGTAAACAACGAAAAAACATTCCCCCACCTAGTCAGACGTTCACCAGCTATCTCCACTGTCGATTATGCTTTAAGATTCATACTCTTATTTTACAAAAGACACTCTTATCTCTATTGATTTATCATTATGCGATTTCTACTATATTGTAAAAAGACCATCGGTTCTTTCTCATGTCGGTCTCCATCCCATTCAGTCACGAACATAATGAATGTTCATTTTCCTTTTTTATGTTTCATTTCTTCCATGAACACTTCACATGGGAATTTGAAAACAAATATTTTCATGAACACATTCTATGATTTTTGTTCATCCACAAAATAGTGCACTTCGTGATCATACAAAATCGTAGTAAAAGGAAAATAGAGATTTGATCAAGTATTTTGATAAATAAAATTAGACTAATCTGTATAGGTCTTCCGTAGAGAGATTTGATCAAATCTTGCAGAGTATTTTTTGGACCGCATTGCCATTTCTTATGGACCGTTCTTATTGTCATTTCTTATGAACCGCGTACATTTGTTATGAACCAAAAAATTCCACACATGATGAACAGAACTTTGGAAATGATTAAATGAAAATAAACAAATTTCTGTCCGGATCACCATGATCAAGATTTCAATATCCAACATCTTCAATTTCTCTGGCTTAAACAGCCATGAATCTTTGATGAAGAACGATTGCTGCGCCGTCGATCACCTCGTCACGTAAGCGACGAGCTCGTCCAGGTCCCGGCGCGACGACCCGCCGTGGGCCACGGCGGCGCGGACGGCCTCCCCGAGCGCCCTCGCCCTCCCCCGCACCGCCACCCCTTCCTCCGAGAGCATCGCCCTCTCGATGGCTTCGCGGATGGCGGCCGCCTGCGTGACGTCGCCGCGCTGCTCCCACGGCCGCACGAGGACGCCGGCCCCGAGGTACTTGCACGCGAGCTCCGCGTCCCACGGCTGGTCGCTGTGCATGGGCCACGCCAGGATGGCCTTCCCGTGGCTCAGGCTCTCCACCGTCGAGTTCCACCCGCAGTGGGCTCATGAACGCCGCTGTCGCGTCGTGCGCCAGGATCTCCAGCTGCGGCGCCCACTCGGTGACCACCACGCCCGCGCCTCGCGCCACCACCTCGCCGAGCAGGGACGTCGCCGCCATCACGAGCCGGCGCGCGCCGGGCACGGCAGGCTCCTCGCGCATGTCCGCGCGGTCGGCGTCGCGCAGCACCCAGATGAACCGCTGTTCGCTGTCGCGCAGCGCGGCGGCCAGCTCCCTAACCTGCTCCCCTCGGAGACACGACGTCGTGCCGAACGATATGTACAGCACCGACGACGGCGGCTGCTTGTCGAGCCATTCCAGGCACTCATGTCGTTCCGCCGAGGCTCGTGTGCTCGCGGCGGGGAAGAGCACTGGATTCAGAGGCCCAACGGCGAACAGCCTGTGGCCGTCGGTGGAAGGGCTCTGGGCGAGCACGTCGAGGAACTCGCCCTCGAGCGCGCGGCAGGTGTTCACGACCATGCCGGCGCCGGGCGCGCGCCGGCGCTCCTGGCCCATCCGCTTGGCGAGCGCCACGAACTCCTTCGTCGCGCAGGCGTCGGCGGGGTGGAACACTAGTCCGTGCTCCCGCAGGAGGCGGTGCCCGGGCTCCACCCACCCGACGTTGTACGAGGCGGCGAGGCAGTGCACCCCGAGCGCCTCCCCGTTGGGCAGCCGCGCGGCCTCCCCCGCGGCGAACGCCGCCATGCGGTCGTGCAGGACGACGACGCGGCGGTGAGACGCCGAGAGCTCCTCCAGGAGCGCGGCGAGCGGGGCACGCGCACCGGCGCAGAAGGCCTCGAAGAGGGGCTGCATGTGCACCGGGAACGGCGACGAGGGGTCCGGGTCCGGGGACGCGTGCACGGGGACGTCCAGGGCGCGGAAGCGGAGGGCGAGGAGAGCCCCCGCGCCCCAGCCGTGCAGGCGCGCGCGCGCCTCCCGGAGGTGCGGCTCCGGCGCGGCAAAGTGCACGGGGATCCCCCGCGCCGCGAGCAGCAGCGACAGGTGCAGAAGCTGGTTCAGGTGGCCCTGCGCCGGGAACGGCACCGTTACGACGGCGACGGGAGGTTCCATGGCCGTGGCGGCTTCAGATCGGAGCGCAAGGGTGACTCACAAATTCTTTGTTTGACTCTTCGGAGAAGATAAAAAACCACAAAAGCTAGCTTGACAGTCGATTTAAAATATTGCTGCGTGTCTTCCTTGTTCAGATGAGATGGATTCCTACCAGGTTTCCTCAATTTACACGTGAAATCTTCAGACACCTGGTGAGGTGATGGTTCTGAATTTCTGATCAACATCCCCTTTGTTCAGCTTCAGTGGCTGCAGTGGTTAAACCGGGCTCATTTTATCTCGGTGCAGGTTCAGTTCCACTCCGGAAGAAATTCTGCTCAAGCTTTCAGCTCAGATGCATTCTGTACTAAGAAACCTGCTCATTTGCGGTTCCTAGTAGCTCATCCTGTCAGGTACATGCCATGCTGAATGCCTGCATTTGATCCTTCCTGAATTTCTTAGAATTTGAAACCTTTCTACTCGTGCTTCTCTCTGATCGACCCGACTCCACTATGTGCTTCTCTTTGCTGGCATGTAATATCACCAATTAGCTAGCTAGGGCACATGTAAAAAACTCCGAAGACGTGCATATAAGTGCACGATATCCGCATTACCAATTATTGAGCATGTGGAAACAAAGCAACAGATAGTGCACAAACGACACCACAGCCACATTAGTGCAAGGATGAAAAAGAAGTGCAGCTCCTCCACAAAAACGGCCGCATAAAGGCGAGAATCATGAGAGAGGTCGACGTCAAGAGTACAAAGAAACGGACAAGGCGATGACTCTTGAGACAACGGGAGGGCCAGGTAGGTCATATGGAAACAATGCATGAACACAAGCCATGATTTGGCACAAAAGGACCTAAAATTCCGTTGATTCGATGGTTGAGCTCAGGATCCTGTTCGATTAAAAGGCCACTTTAACAATGCAGTTCGCCTGGACTCATCTTGTTTTCATACGATCATGACCTGTCTATGCTGCTGATGCCGTTGTTCCGCGGCGACTTTAAAAGCCTCGAAGATCTTTCGTCATCAGGCGACGAATCGTGGGATTCGTTTTTAAGGTTCTTTCGTGTATATCGAGGTCAGATGGCGAGCTTTTTCAGGTTCGTTTTATTGGCACGAGTCTACTAAACCTGATCGGGATATGGATTGGAGGAATCGGAGGGGTTGCACGTGAAGATATTTTGTTCTGTCAAGGTTCGACACGTGAAGACAATTTGTTCTGTCAAGGTTCGATTTTTAATCTTGTTTAAGGAAAAGCTTTGATTTTTTAATGAACAGGTCTGGTCTTGTGATCAGATATTGCTGTTAGATTAATGTTAAGATGGCAGATGACAACCGTGCCAGATCTGTGGAGATTTTCTAGTGCTTTTTAGTAGGTCGGACATCAGAGTGCTGCTGCCAGCAATCATGCAGCTTATGTTTGATCAGCTCTTGATCTAATGAATAGGATTGTTGAATTACTTGTTCTTGTCATTGGCACCTGGTCAGGAAGATACCCTTAGCATACAGCCTGCTACTATAATCATTGACAAATAATTTTAGATTTTTGTGATTAAATAAATCGTGATCGCCGCCTAGGATCACCGCTTCCCCTTCCTAGTTCCTAGCTACACTCCATCAGCGTTGGTTCATTAGCTACCCAGTTCTCTTTATGTCTTTTTTCTTATTTCTCTTGTTTTTGCTTTTGTGTATGCGGATTGTGGGCTGTGTGCATCTTAGGGTCAAAACCAAAAGCATATAAATAGGTGTTTTTTTAGTTTTTAAGCCAAAGTCCAAAAGCCAAATAAAAACCCAAACAAATAAGGCCTTAGCTATGCAGAGGCCGGGAGTGAACTTTTAGTTGTTGCATTATCTTGATGTGATGATGAGAGTCAATAAAAACTTCATTTGTAAAAATAAATCGTGATTTTATTTAGACCTTTCACATGGCCCAGTTCTAAGAGGGTAACAGTTGCTCCTGCCTCATAATTAAACTGCGTGTAGCTCTCAGATCTTTGAAATGCTTCATCTGTAAAACTTAACAGTATTGACAGACCAACTAACGTGAATTTTCACCATCTCCTACGTAAATTGAACCTTTTTCTGTGAAATTTCTGTAAATCGAAGAGGCACTTAGCATTGTAAAATCTCAAAAACGAAAACAGAAGAGCGTTGTTTAATCGCATAGCCATAGTGCAAGATACTCAATTATGTGATCTAATGGTACGGTTCATCTACTACTCCCCTCGTCATGGGAAAATGCCCGTGCAGCTTGAAGGCTCGATGTGAAGTGCACCGGAGAATGTCCGATAGCTCTCAATCGTGTCATGCGTCGCAATCTTCTTTAGCGTTAGAAGGTTGTACACGCGACAAGAAAAGACGGAAGATGCATGCACGCAAATGCAAATGCAGTGAGGCGAATTGATGTCGCCTTTTGTTGTGTACCACTCTGTGGCATCAAAATTGTCGCTTTTGTAAAGTCAATAGAACAGTAGAATTCCCCGTTTTACCTCTTGCCCCAATTTTCCCGATAACGACAGAGGATTACTTTTTAACTCGTTGAAGATTAACATTTCAGATCGCTTACTTCAAGGAAGAAAAACAATTAAGATCGTTTAGTAAATAAAAAGGAAGATTCCACAAACTTTGTAGCAATTGGCACTTCCACGGACCAATAATGTTTTCTTTGTCCCTGGCAATTAACCACAAGTTTTATGGTTATACCCTGCTATAACATACCGTGTGGATTTCTCATCTCTTTAGCGACTTGCCTTCCCCACCTCCAACGCATATGTGGAGGGATCCTGGAAAACTCGTTTCTAGAGCCTTAGGGGGCCGTTTGGCCTCTCGCCTTGCGACCACGAGGTCCCGGTGGGTACTATCTCCATCTGGTGGAGTTCTCGATGCGCACTGGCTTAACCAACCTAGCCCACCGGCGGTGTCCCGAACCAGTAATTTTGAACGAAAAGGATCAAGTAACCCAAACCAGTAATTTCGAACAAAAAGATTAAGAAACCTAGACAAGTAATTTCGAACAAAAAGATGAAGGAATGAAGCAAGAAAAAAAGCATTAGGATCATGAGCTACACCGTCAAATAGAAAATCCCTACAATCCATGAACAAATCATTATTTTTTTTGAAAAATTCAAATCATTGCGACCACGAAGAAAACAGAAAAAATAAATCCATGAAGAAAGCATCATGGATCGAGTGACCACGGTATGCAGGTGGCGTAGACAAGTGCGGCGGGGACCGCGCATGCACGTGTTGCAATGCGGGGATCAGTGGCAATGGTCGAAAGCATCGTAGGTGGGTTGTGCAAAGTCATCGTACTCCAGTATTTGAGCACGGAGACCGGCGTCGCCATGTTCGGGCCCATCTTTGACCGCCACGTCATTACCATGACGGTCACGCCTTTGGGCCATGGTTGTCGGATCCAGCCACTCTGTCATCACTCCTCTTGGTGCGTGCATCGCCAGCTACCATGGTCGCCGGATCTGGCCGTTCGAACGTCCGGATCGACAATTTACGAGCTCGGTAACGACGGGGACTGGGAGTTCTGACGCCAGGAGTGATGTCACGAGGTTTGCTTCAGGTAGGACGATGGCGACAATGTGAAGGTGGTGAGACACATGGGGAAGGAGGGTGCTGAGGGGGCACCAACAGCAGTGGCCATCCGACGGGATGGGCGGTAGAGGTGGACGAGGAGGGAGAGTGGGAGGTAAAGCGGCATCTACTGGTGCGGATGAGTCTGCATGAGAGACAGGGGAGTGAGCTGCAGGAGAAGATGGCTGATTTGGCCGGAGCCGTGCGACGAAGGAGGCGGCGATTGAACCGCACGCGAGAGAGAGAGAGAGAGAGAGAGAGAGAGAGAGAGAGGTGTGATGTGGATCAAACCTTAAGATGAGGTTCGATCTATTGTCGCGGCCTGATCTCCCACGATACTCCACCTTCAGTAGCAAAGATAATTGTCAGTTTACAGTTATAGTTATAATGTAGTAGGAGCAATACACCAATCCCTTGAATTGAAGGAATAGCGTAGATGAACCATATATGTTCGGGTAATCTTCTAAACGTTGTAGAAAGTCACACATCAGTAGAGATATTTGTAAAGTTTTCTAAAAATATTAGAGATTTTTAGACAGCTTTCCCAAAACTCGATACGGATATTTCGCATTTATTCTTAAAATCATAGCTTGAAAATTACGATAAGCTGACATGGCTTTGTATCATATCCGTCCTAAACATAGTTTGGACTCCAACAAGAATGTCGCACGCCTAACCAAAGATAAAAAGGAAACAAACTTATTTCGACTCTAGTATGGGGATTAATTGCCTTATTTCTAGAATGCAATTTTTTACTACCGACATCAATTAAACTTAGCTTTGGATAATAGTTCGTTGCGCCTTCTCCAATAACCTGGCTTGGTGACCCCCAACCCGTGTAGCACAGGGATAGAATTTCCCAACGCAGAAATCTGCTGCATGTGTTCGATGTCTCTTCGGGCGGACGTGGCAAACGGACATAAGCTCTGATTAGGATTCTATTACCCGTAACGAAACACGTGCCCGATTAGACTTGGTTCTGATCTGGTGGCCTAGCATGCAAACCAACCAAAAGTTATAGCCTAAATAGCTAAGGAATAGTTTTTTAAAATACCTTAAAATATGGGTCAACCGATGATTTCCTGTAATTTTTGTTGGGATCTCCGATGAAGGTGGCCTGATATAATCATTACGTAGCTCACCTATAGCGTGAAGGACGCTTCTAAAATAGATGCTAACTGTCCCGAATGATTTACAAAAATTTGTTGCAACAACCCTATTCCGAAGGTTATGTCTAATAGTATGCAAAAACATCGCCACTTGTTGCTCCACACTTAAATGTATGCCGTGTTCTAGCAACTTGCGATCCCTCAGTATGTCACACAACCGAAAGAAAGGAGTTCTTTCAAACCTTAACATATTTTTACACGTCACATCGCATTGCCAAATTTTGCTGTTTAGATAATCAAATCTTTGCCGATTTCTTTCATGCATCGGGCCATAAGTAATACGAGCTCTTCTCTTCCTTATTATGGCCCAAACAATTACCGCCATCGCAGCAAGAGCCACAAAAACAGCAGCTCCCCTAATTATCTTTTTCCTTCTATTCATCATCTTGACCATCTACAATGTATGTATGCTGTCAAAAAACACCTATGATGCACAAATAAGTTTTACCAAACAATCTACCAATAAATCATATGCACATACTCATCAAGCATCAACAATCATGTACCAAGAAATGTACCAACGAATCGCTATCCTGTGTTACCTTGATTTGGGAGAAAAAAACCAAATTGCTGCTAGCTGCTTGCTGCCGCTCCTCCCTGCCGCCTCCCTGCCGCTCCTCCTTGCTTGCTGCTTGCTGCCGTCGCCTCCCAAGCCGCCTCCCTGCCGCTCCTCCCTGCCGCTCCTGGCTGCTTGCTGCTTGCTGCCGCCGCCTCCCAAGCCGCTCCTCCCCGCCGCTCCTCCCTGCCGCCTCCCTGCCGCTCCTGGCTGCTTGCTGCTTGTTGCTTGCTGCCGCTGGCTCCCAAGCCGTCTCCCTACCGCTCCTCCATGCCACTTGCTGTCGCCGCCTCCCAAGCCACCGCCGCCTGAGAGAGGTGAGAGGGGCCGGTGCTCCGGTGCCCTAGCCCAGCCGCCACGTGAGAGAGAGATGAGAGGGAGACGAGAGGGGAATGGGTGGTGGCTGATGAGCGAGAGGGAGAGGCAGGTAGGGTTTCGGGGGTGAGAGGTATGCTGCACTGTGATTTGGAGCGGCTTTTTCTTTTTCTTTAGCGCTAATTGGGCCAGGAACCGAGCGATTCCACCGATTCGGAGGTAACGGTGTATTCCGCATCTCACGAGAATATTCGCTTTTGAAGAACCAGTCCGCTCCAGTTCCTCTGTCCAACTGAACACGGGAATGAGGCCTGGGTGCAGGATGGACCCATCCTATTCCACCTCATTCCAATACCAAACACACCCTAAGTTGATTTGCGATGCCCCCATGCACAAGGTGCATATGCACTCCAAGGAAATCTCGAAACAGCGTGCATGCATGCCTCTCTTGATTAATCCCAATGCCACAAGAATAGGCGCTCAATCCCTTAGTTTGATATGGCTGATCCACACATGCAAAATCCATCTTATGCTTATTCTTGCACACTCCGAAGAAATGGAAAGCAGCAGCATGCTGAATAGTAATAGCAACCAATGCTTCCTCGTCTTTATAGCTAAGTCGTAGATACCTCGATGTGTATAGTGATGTATGTCTTGGCTCAAATAACACCAATAATAGTACTAAAGGTAGGCGTAGCTGTATCAGTGCGGCAGTGATGTGTGAGGAACAGAGAGAGAGAGGGAGGTGAGGTAGGTTGGCTAGGGTTAACCCTAGCGCCGGATTGGGTTAAATGGGCCAATTGCCGAGGGAGTGAGAGAGAGAAGTCAGGTAGGGCCGACTCCCTAGCTGTATTGGGTCAAATAGGCCAAGTGGCTAGCTGACCTAATGGGCTCAACCCAAATTTAAAAGCAAAGACTTATTTTCTTTGAACCAAATATATAGTTTAAATTTTTGTAAATTATATGTAATATTTCCTTTGAACCAAATACATTCAAAATATCACTCAAATATGGATATAGTTTAAAATTTTGTAAATTATATGTAATTTAAGCTAAATATGATAGGTAGGACTTTTCTCACGTCCTCCCTAGTGAATTATATTCAAGAGGTTATGCAAGTCAACTAAAATAATCCACATAAAATCATAGAAAATTTAACAAGATAAAGTCATACAAATTATAGATTACATAGAATTCCATGTATACATCCACATCATTTTTATATACGTGCATTTGCAATTTATTTAGAGTTAGTCACACCGAGGAAAAAAAAGAACAATATGCAAGGAATGACTACAACTAAGATTATCTATATGATATGTTGTTATCTTATTTCTTTTAGAACAATAGGTATGACCACTGCCACCATAACATACGCGTGGACATTAGAGAACCTGGCACTAGCGGTCCATGTAAAGCCGATACCGACATAATACAACCCGAGAAAAATAGTTATAAAAAATTGTGAGAAAAATATGTCTCACGGCCAACTCACCCAAACAAACCCACCAACGCAACAACAGAAATTAAGGGCGCATGACATGCCACTGCGTAAGGCCTAGAAAGGTTTACAAAATGTAGCTTGCCGATGTTGACATGTATATGATTGACATTGTAGGGGAGCTATATGACACATCCGCTTGCCGAACGCTTGCTAGAGGCGGCGGCACTAGTAGAGGATATAACATAAAATTTGATTATGGTGGAGTTTTCTTGGCACACTATGCTTTCTAGTAGGTACTCTCTTTGATTCATAATATAAGTAGTTTTAAGATTCTAGCATTTTATCTAAATATAAGTAGTTATATGATTTCAATGCACATTTATGTCTTTTTTCTAGTCTACCTCTCCTTAATTGCTACGGTCAATAGGCTCTTTTCTCATGTTTGCATGTCCTAAAACATTTACTGCAAGAGAGACAAAGATAATAGTGTCATTTGGTACATTAATTAGCTTCTACTTGATTCTTATGTCTATACCTAAAACTACTTATATTATGAATCAGAAGGAGTATATGTGATGTCCAAAACCGGCGTACAAACAGGACTAGTTTATTGCTCCACTAGTTGCGGGAAGGGGAGCCTTGAAATAAAGAGCATGTATTTTAACACAAGTTTACGATAAACTAATATCTACAGCCGGCCGATTGCTAACTTTTTGGTACATTTCTTCCTAAAAGTATCCCTGATCCCACTGATCACAAGTGGGACCAAACAATTCGATTTGTGTAGTTGCTAACCTATACCACATAGCTCCGGAAACCTTACGACCATCCGCTCTGCTAGTCGAGACGTGGTTAGCTATCCTAAAATCGAAAAAGACATTGACGTAATTTATTAAGCTTCTAGAAATCTACACAGAAAAAACTCTGCACACTTGACAAAGCAGTGTTGCCATAACTCCGCGAGGGCGGATACAGGTGCCGGTTTTGCTAGTGCACAATTATCTAAAATTATAATAAATCTACAACAATTTTAAATCTGTCTATTATGGTTTTTATACATGTTGATTCTAGACGATAGGATCCAAACCTAATAAGGACATGATACGTATGGATACAACCACCGCTATACTTCTTCAAGCCAAGATTACAGTATAGGACAAGAGAAGAGGTTATGATGCTTCTTGGAGCAGTGAGAGAAAGATCAGGTACAAGAAGATGAGCTCGAAGATGATGATCAAGCTACATCAAGATGAAGGCAGGACAATATATGAAGATGATGAACTCTTTTCTACCTAATATAAGCAAGTGATGCCATTATGAGGTTATTCTGAATTTTAGCCAAAGTATACATTACGTATCCATCAATATTCCAACCATCTACACTTAAAAAATATTCAGATGTGTTAATTTAATTTTAGTGCTACGACACCTCAATTTAGACCTTGTGTCATGTACTAAAATAGGCTCAAGAGGGGTCTCTAGCCGAAAAACTGAGTTTCTCGACCTCCTTATGGGTCCCTCCTAGTCCTCCCTCTATAAGTAGCCACCAAGCGCCCTTAGATTAGATTGAGTTTTGGTTAGATAAATATTTAGTCTTAACTACTTTTCACATGTATCAATTAGACCATTTGTGAAATCGTTGTTGAGACTCCCTTTATAATATTATCAATATTAAATTTTGTTTCAATATTATATGCAATTCAGATTTTTTTTATTTTGTTCTTGATAGTTCTTAATTGCTTATAGGAAAGAACTTCCGTGAGTCAGATTAATCGTGCTCTTAGTAATATCAATAATCTTTAGGAGTTAGTTTAGCAACTATTATGTAGACATAACGTAACCAATCGTTAGAGCCGTCTCCACCCATCAATTATTGTTTTCGTTAAAAGACGATGACACTGTATGTCGAGAGTGGGCGCGTCCGCGACTATGTTGCGGACCGATATATAGCCCGCTCGTCGCGCGCACTCCTTCCCAAGTCTCATCCCCCAAACACTTGAGCAAGCGCACAAAACCAATCATTCGAAGGCGACCACCGAGACACCGGCCGGAGCAAGAGGAAGTCGCCATGGACGCGGAGAGGAAGGCCGAAGCGGAGGCGGAGATGCGGGAGTGGTGCGTCGCGCTCCCCAAGGTGGAGCTCCACGCCCACCTCAACGGCTCCGTCCGCGACTCCACCCTCCTGTCAGTACCACCTCCCTCTCCCCTCCCCTCCCCTCCCGTCCCCTCTTCCTGCCTCTTGGCTCTTGATATCCTGCATTCGGCTGTCATTTTTGTTGATCTGACGCTAGAACAGTGCAATTCGAGTTTGCGGTAGCAATTTTAGCAAGTTTCGTTCGTGCGCGTCCTCGATCGGGCTCCAAGATCGTTTTGCTGAACAATTTTGGGAGAGGCAAATGTTAAGAACCTGGAACTTCAAAACCTAATTATGCACGCAACATCGGAACTTTCTCAAGAGCTTGTAACTGTGAACATTTGGTTTTTACTTCATAGGAAACATGCGGGGTACATTGCACTCTCTTTCTTTCATTAATTAAATTGTCCCTGTAGGAGAAGAACCTTTGCCTGCTTTCACATTTTTCTAATGGAGCTTTCGGTTCAGAAATGGCCTCTACGAAAATGACTTCATTAGGTGCGGGGAGATAGACATGAAAGTTACGCCTATTATTTGGGTCGAACAAATGGATCATTTGTTACCTACTTCAGCTGAGATATAATATATTTAGTTTAAGGATGTGATGTTTTCCTTTCCCGATTTTATTTTTTTTGCTAGCATTGTTTTCAGCAGATCCTGTTGAATGGCTGGACATAGGGTGCCCTATTTTTTGAACGGCCTTTTAGGTTCCAATATATAGTTCTAAGTTCCACCTTTTTATTCGTTTGAAATTGGTTGCATCTTCCAATTCAACGATTGGTCTTTAGTGGATGCCATGTGCATACAGTCATACAGATACTTTACTGTAATAGTCTGAGATGCACCGTAGCTATTTAAACCACCTACGATTTATCATCCAGTACCAATTTTACTACATGATTTTAAGACGCAATAATTGCTTTGTCTTCAACATGTACAGTAGTATCATATAAAGCATCTGTAATGTTCTTCTGTACCATTCATTTGGCAGTATTATACCTTGTTGTGTTGTAATAATGTTGTCTTGACATGCTATTATGTCTATTGAGATGGAAAACCGACATGTCTATTGGAGGCAATTCTATATAAAAGCTTTTGATATTCTGTCTTTACAAATTCATAATCCTTTTGTTGTCATTTCTTGAATAGAGAGCTCGCAAAACAACTAGGTGACAAGGGTGTCATTGTCTTTGAAGATGTTAAGGATGTGATCATGAAGGGTAAGTAGAAGATTTTGTTGTAGTTTTCTAATGCATGCAGTTACCTACTCATAAGTCATATCTAATTATCTAAACATACTATGAACAAAAGATGGATATTTCTGAAATTTAAACAAGATCATTTTGAACAAATTTATTTGATGGATACTTGGTGCTTATGTTCCTCTGTTGCAAGATTTTTGAGGCTCGAATTCTGTGGCTGCTTATTGACTACGCCTTTTGATTTGCTAAAACAGATGGTAGATCTCTCCCGGAGTGTTTCAAGCTTTTTGATTTGTATCATATACTTACAACTGACCATGATACAGTCACAAGGATCACTAAGGAGGCATGTTTATCATTACAATTTTTATGTTGCTACATACTGTTGTACACTACATTTGCTCAATTAATTATTCAAACAAAACTAATAGGTTGTGGGAGATTTTGCTGCTGAGAATGTTGTGTATTTGGAAATAAGAACAACACCTAAGGTACTATTTTTGAATACTTTTTTGGTATATTTCCTTCACAATTTTATGAGTCTATTCACAGAATAATGTGACTACTTCTGTGTTGTTCTTTTGCTCTCACCTAGAATAATGAAGCTAAAGGGATGACCAAGCAGTCTTACATGAATGCTGTTATTAAAGGTCTTAAAGCTGTTGAAGACGTTGATGTTGTTTTATTTGATTCTAATTTAAGAACAGCTAGAAAATCAAGTAGTACACCTATGAGTGAGTTGGATGGTGACACAAAGAAAAAGAAGATATATGTTAGGCTCCTTCTAAGTATTGACCGTCGTGAGACAACTGCGGCAGCATTGGATACTGTATGTCAATACTTTCCACTTCAGCTTATACTCTGAAGAAAGCTTGGAACATACTAGTAGCAAATAATTTTCTTAATTTTGCCAGGTTAATTTAGCCATGGAACTGAAGGACCAAGGTGTTGTCGGCATTGATCTTTCTGGCAATCCAGTTATAGGGGAATGGTAAAAATATTTTGCATCTGGCTTGAACTGAATGAAAACATATTAAATATTTATGTGCTAATAGTCCATGCTGCTTTCAATATCTATGAAGGGAGACGTACTTGCCTGCTTTAGAACAAGCTAAAGAGCTTGGAATCCCCATTACAATTCACTGTGGAGAGGTATGGAAACATATTCGGACAAGTTCCGAACACATTTCCCTTATTGATCAGTATTTTCTTGCAGCCCCATTTGCGAGTCTCGCCTTATATTACTTGACCAATGAAATTAGAACTTAGTGACAATAGGTAGCGAACAGGAAGGAAATCCAAGCAGTGCTGGATTTCTGCCCTCAAAGGCTGGGTCATGTCTGCTGCCTCAATGATGAAGAATGGAAGAAGCTCAAGTCATTAGCAATCCCGGTGACTGCCTTTCCATCCCTCAATTTTTTTTCTAGGTAATTCTATGCCTGGGATGCTTACCTCCCAAGCCGAAATTCTGCAGGTGGAGATATGTTTAACCTCCAATGTCATGACCGGAGGCACTCCTTCTCTAGAGCTCCATCACTTCGGTCTGTCCCTGTCGATGCAGAACCCAAAATCCTCGCCAAAAACTAGCACCCTAGCAAGTACCTTTAACGTTTTGAGTTTCTGAATTTGTGCAGCTGACCTCTACAACGCGAAGCACCCTCTATCACTATGCACCGATGATTCCGGCCTTTTTTCGACAAGCCTCTCAAATGAGTATTTCCTTGTTGCGTCTACCTTTGGTATGCCCTTTTTTCTCAAAAAAGTAGTATCCAAAAAGTAGGTGTTTATTTGTCGTTGTAACAGTACCTGTGTGCTGATTCTGAGCAATAAATCCATTGCATAATTTGTTAGGTCTTAGCAAGGCTGAGCTGTTTCAGCTAGCTCAGGGCACGGTGGAGTTTGGGTTCGCCAATGACGAGGTGAAGAAGTCTCTGAGAGAGGTGTTCAAGCACGCAGAGAGGAGGCTCACGATGTAGGCTCGATGTACCTCTCCAACGTCTTTTGTGTGTTCGCATAGGTCAGGAGGAGGTTAATAGAAATCTCATGTATGGTGTGTCCCTGTCGGATCAAGTAATGCTCGTGATTCAATTTCCAGGATGGCTTGATTCAACTTTGTCCAGTTTCTTCAGTTTGTACAATCCTGGAGGCCAGAGTGCTAACGGCGGTGCCTCAAAATTCCGATGAACAGGATACGTATAAACCCCGGCCCCGATTCATTCAAAATGATGCCAACAAAATCTGTTGAGCACAAATCGGGAAGATACACTACTGCCAATCTCCAGAACTCGTAACAGTCCGCCCCCTTCCGTATTCGTATCCGAATGCACAGATAACATGGAAACTACTGCCAAAATTTCACAATTCATAACACTTAGCCTTTCATATATCCGTATTCGAATTCCCAAACGAAAGTATGAAACCTATAAGTTGTAAATGGTCGGACCTTTGCCTTTCCGTTACCCAGATCTTCGGGTTTGGGACAAAATACTGAAAACATATTGTAGGCAGGGCCTCTCTTGCTTGTTCTCTCTCTCATTCGTTGCTCGGCGTCGTTGATCCAGGCAATGATGATACTTTGCTTTTTCAGAGCGCTGAACCTGTCGGCGCGAGGCAGTTGCTATGTTTGCATGCAAGTTCCTCTATCGCTGCGCGTTCTGCTTGGTGTCGGGATGCTCGTCTCGTTGATCAATTACATGGTAATTGTGTATATGAGTATCGGGCCTGAGGGACGCTGGATCCTTGTGGTGATGGAAGGTGTTGTTGTTCTGGGTGGCGGATTCCTTATGTTTTTGAACGATGAAAAATAGGAGTCCTTGTCGCTTAAACCATATTTGCCACTCGCCGTGTCTTAAGTGCATTTAGTCATACTTCACACTGGTTTTCTTTTCTAGAAAACCTTACCCTGGCCAATTTCCACTCCAGCTGACACGCCGATCGCACCTGCACTGTCACCCTGTGCTGCTGGCGCATCCACCTTGCACACCGACAAGAAGAACCACGCTGCTCATCCACCGGCATAACTAAGCTTTCACATAACTGATGCAAGCAAAATTCCTAGAAGTCACTGTACATCAGTACATGGTTACAAATATATAACTATATCCTTACATCACAACCCTCTAGAACTCTTCAGTAGCAAAAGTGCAAAACCTCATAACCAAATCTTCAGTAGTCAGTACAAAAAGGGAGCAAAATCAAAGGCTAGAGACAGACTAGATGCACGGGGGGATTTGCAACATTGTGAATAGTAAAGGTGTACATCAGTTACTCCTATTTGAATTAAGCTTTGGGTTGCTGTTAGTATACAAATATGCTGACAGAAAAACAGCCATCAGATGCAACATATTTTGATTGTGCCATGGAAATCGACGAGATGAAGTGTCTCTTTCAGGTGATCATTTGTACCACCCAGTAAGCATGTATCTCAGCCAAAAGCAGAACAGGCATGACAGAGCCTGCCAGGCATGAAGACATTATGAGTTACTACTTCAGATCGAAATTCACACATAAAGAAAGTCAGGAAAATGGACAGTGCGAATTCTTAGTGCAAAATTTTCGATGTGAACATCCATCAGAATAGATACTTGTGCTTGTGCAGAAGGATCTTCGAGTAACAAGTGATATCAAAGTTGAGATGTCTGAAAACTGCTTCCGTTTAAACCACAATAAGAGCAAATGAGTTGTCCAACTCAAATTTATAGCTTGAAAGAAATCTAGTGACCACCTATATCACAAGTTTAGCTGGAAACTTTTGCTACGGAAATATCTTGGGAGTCCTGACATGTCTGTGGTGAACACTATAATGAGGTTCAGCAATAAGTAGGATATCTCCCATACAAGAAGGCGGGCATTAGAAGCAGTTAATCCCATGCAACATTATCATGAACCACAGAAAACATCGACACTATCCTCAACCCCGTGCATTGCAACTCTGCAAGCTGCTGACCAAACTTGGTAAATTGTGTGTCAGAGTTTGTTAAATTTTGGCACAAGTGTCAGCAGCATGCCAAACACCATAGCTAGTGACACCAATATATATTGGACATGCCAGGTGATTTGGATCGAGTAAGTCTCTAATAAGATTACAACTCTTAAATAGTTACACTGAGTTGTGATTTAACCAAGGGGAATCACACATATGAATCAACGGGTCTACACATCTGGATCAACTCTAGTGTCTGGAAAATAATGCAGTGTGCTTGCAAACGTCAACTAGTTCGTGATATCTCCCCAAGTCGAGTAAAGAAATGCAACAAAACTAAATGAGTAGTTTGCACAGCAATGCATTTCAATTTTACCTGAAATATAAGAAGCCTGATGCAAAGGGACTTCTCTGAGCACTTTCCGAATAACCTAAGGAATATGTTAACAAGGTTACCATCTTTGGTACCAGTCAGCAGTCCTGTTTGAGGATCAGCCCTACAGATACAAGCACATTTTCGAATTTTATTAGAAATTCAACACCATATTGCAATAAGTTCATTTGATAGGTTCATATCAAAGAAATACATCAGTACCTTGGCAACCTATGTCTTGGGCAAGGAACAAAGTGAAAGAGCTGCAGAAAATAGAGACAAATTTAAAGCATAAGCAGACCAATACCTAATCAACCAAAAAGGTAACTGTGCCAATGAAGAGGTAATAAAGAAGTCAAATATGTCTCTCCGAACCTGTGGGACTGAGCACAAGAAATTAAGAACCTGAGGTAAAAAGAAGAGCAATAGTGTCTCACTGCAAACAGAAAACAGTTTTATCAGCTGCAGTTATTAATCAATAATGGGTTAAGCAAATTATATGGACAACTAGCATACGCTATAAATATCAGTTGGATGCACATAAATGTATAGACAACACAGGAAAAGTTTGGGTCCACAGGCAAGATAGTTTTTCAATCCTACACAGTTAGGCTATCAAGATATATGGTCAAAGATATGAACACCGAAGGTCAACAGCTATTGTCCACCCAGAGCACTGCCAAATTCCAGCATGACTACCTCCTCCTCCCCACCCCCCAAAAACCCCAAAAAAGAAAAAGAAGATATCGAAGTGCAGAAGAAGCGATCAGAAGTAGTTGGCTACAGAAAGCAGGCTGCTGATTGCATATCAATGCCATACCACAAATAGCCAAATGAAGAATAAGCTGGATCAGCACTCCTGGTTGAAAAATAATAAAATAGTGAAACTTGCAGGAGATAACTGAGGATGTTTACCTGAAATGCCCTAAAATTCCCACCACAGCCAAAGCCATCCCAGCAAAATAGGTGTACGTATCACCAACAAAAACAGATGAAGGATACCTGGCGCATACACATACAAAGTGATGCTTTCTAAAGGAAGGAAAAAATGGTTTAAATAAAGGTACCATGCCTCGCAAGGTCCTTACCAGTTAAAGCCTAGCAAAGCTAATGAAGTGGTTAGGAAAGGCAGGACAAGATAAATAGAGAATGCATGAGCTTGCTGGGATTCAAGGTCTTTAGAAGATCCTATGCGCATTACATTATGTATCAAAACCTGGAAAATGCTATACATCATCAGTAGACAATGGTGCTCAAAAGTCAAGAGTTGTGTACTTGTTCATACCGCAGCAGATATGACAACAGTCTGACCAACTTCAAGTCCATTCAGGCCAGCATGTATATTGATTGAATTTGTACAAAAAACTGCTAACAAGAGCATGAAGAGCTTGTACATCCAACCTGCATGCCAAAGAGAATGAGAGGTCGGTGTATGGGATATCTGGTATGGTAGTCGCCCTGTTTTATATTCTATTATCTAGCTTGTACATCTCTGTCTACAGAGAGTTAGATTTAGAGCAGAACTTGCGAACAAAAGGCAAATAAGTAAACATGCAGAAGTGTATCTCAGCAGCACTGGCTCATAGATCTCTCCTTTCATTCATTTTAATTTTGAAAGTTTTAGGTTAATCATATCTAGCAGTCAACATCCGCACACCAAGCATAAAAACATCGTCGTCACTTGAGGATTTACCTCTATGATATAAACAGAGTCCCTCATAATCCTCAACTTTGGTCCAGGCCCCCTTTTAAGCCCTCAAGTTTCCACGAGTCCCCAAAAGATTATAAATACTTTCCCGCAAAAGCTTCTATTAAGAAGATAAAATTCACTGACCTGCAGGGCACAAGCCCACTTATTATCAATATCGAGGTGCTTATTTGGACCAAGATCCAAAGTTGAAGGCTTATTTCGGATAACGCAAAATCTAAAGACTTATGGGGACCTCGCCCTAACAATGAAGGACAAAATAAACAGCATCAACAGACAGCACTTGCGAGTCGCTACACTTGATACAATGTGGAACTGATACACATAATCACTGATAATCATATTCTTTCTTGTGAGTTATGATTAAGAGATAATGTCTGATAACTGCAGAATAAATTTTTAAAGTAAGATCTGCTGATATTTCCCCAATTATTTTGAAGGATGTAAACATGCATTTGACTGTTGTTACAATGATAAAAGTCATCAGTGCTGCAACCATACCTATATTGTGCAATCACTTTTTCTTTGCAAGGAACCACTTAGTATTCACTGTCTCAAAATTCACTTATTTTGGATTTACAAACATACCTAACTCCAGAACTGCTACTCCAACATAAGATGCTAGAGGCTTTGGAATGATGATAGAAGTACCACCAGCATATGCCATCAACAGAGGAAGTGCTGCAATTGTAGGCAGCAGCAGTTTCCTGTTAAATGTACACCATTCCAAAACCAATTTATCAGAAACGAGAAAGTGATAGCACAGTACTATTGAAATAAACTGAATGACATTCTGAAGAACAACATACACTCTCCATGGAATATCAAGAACATCGTCGATAAATCCAAGAAGAATCATAAAGCAGACTGATGCTAATGCTGCATTATATTCAACAAGCCACTGCAACAAGAAAGCCAACAAAAGTAAGTGAAACATGTTTCAGGACATAACACATAGTTTGTGAATGCCAAAAAACAATAACTGCTTGTCGTAAACATACGACGGAATCCGCTGCGAAGTTGAAATGTTGAAATAGAATGGCAATGACCAAGTAGACAATCCCAACAACAATGCCTAGTGACTCAGGCCTGCAAAACAAGTAAAATGTTTAGACAAGCAAGAATGCAAACTCACAGCTTTATATCTCCAAGTCAGATCATGTTAAGAAATTCGTATGAATGGCATACAGTGGGTATTTTTCAATTTTCAAAATTGCCACTTTGATTTTCAGATATGAATTTGCACACACTTCTCTAGAATCCTAAATGCTATATCTCAAAGCAGGTCAAGAGTTTCTCTTAAAACTTATTTGTTTGTCCTTGCTTTGAAGGAAGGATGTTTTCTTTAGAGAGGCAAGAATTTTTGCCAACAAGAAAAAACAAGCATTTATCGTTCTGAAATATGAGCAATAGTTGATCACCTAATGTATCATTTTGGTTCACACTAAACACAGGGACATGGAATGGTGCATCAACTTTGGATGTAGGTAGGCCAGATAAAGCGAATGCTTAAGCATGGCATCCCTTGAAATATATCAAATCAAAAATCTCAAAAAGGTGAGGAAATATGATTAAAACAAACATTCAGAATTGGAACATTTTACCTCTTCAGTACATCAATGAAACTAGACATCCCGATTTTAAGAGCTTAAGACTCTTCAATCAAGTTAGGTCCACTTTTACTATAACTAATTTACTCTTCAAGCAATTAAAGGGATAATCTTTCCAAAACACACCAACTATGCTAACAATTTCCAAATTTCATATGAACCAACTATTAGCTTCAAATCCTACAAGACAACATCAATTCAAGCGGGATACTTTAATTAAGACAGATTGATTTCCACAATCAACATCTACCAACAAATAAGAGCATCCATCTCTCGAGGAAATTCCATTTCAGCTCTTATCCCAATACAACCTCTAGTCACCGAATTATGAAACTAAAACAAAAAACAGCTAGTTTAGCCCATGCGACTACCCACTATGATGTCTAGTCCCCAATGTAGTGACTTCAATTGAGCTGAAATTGCTTCTAGTACTCCATAGTTACCCACCATGAATCGTAACAGCTACCAATGCAACAATTTTCCATTCCCATCTCTCAAAGAAAAAAAATCCCGTCTCTGAAGCTACATGTTTGCAACAGTAGACCAGCAACAATGAGACCTAAATCCTGACGCCAAACGCTCAAACCGAGTTCAATCTACACCTAGAGCAACGGCATTTGCAACACTACTTCTAAAAACACAGGCTATACTGCAATGTATCGAAATTGTACTCGCGACTCACACTGTGATCTCGCCCAGGGGCAGGCCCTTCTTGTTGATGTCCTTGCCGAACATCCCGCGGCGTAGGAGGTAGCGGGCGGCGACAGGGATGAGGCGGAGCACGACGAAGAAGCCACCAAGGCTCATCGCCCCGCAGATGAGGATGGATCGCCGCAGATCGGCGTCCAGGGGGTAGTGCACGAAGGCCAGGTACGAGAAGGGCGCGAGGAAGAGCGCCATCGCCGCGAAGGCCACGCGCAGGTTTGGCGACCGGAGGACCAGGTCCCCCGGCGCCGGCGCCGCCGACGCCGCAGCAGCGGCGGCAGCCGGCCGCGACCTCGGCGGCCCATCGGCGGCGGTTGCCGCGGGCCTGCGGCGGACGTCCATGGAATGAGGGGTTCGGGGGTTTGGTGTAGTGGCTCGCGGACGAGCTAGCTGTTGGAGACCACGGGGTGAGTACGGTGGCGGCGGCGGCGGTGTCTGCTCGCCGGCGATGTGGTCGCGGGAGAACGGAGGGGTTTATAGCCGCGGCCGTGAGGTGACGTGGAGGGTTCGCATTGGCTGCAGTCACGTGTTCGGGGGGCAGTGGAGGATCTTGTGTGGAATCGAACCCCGTAGTGCGTTTCGCGACTGATTCACTATTGCTGAAACAGGGGATGCAGAACCATGGGCTGGACTTTTCAAATGTCTGTTTTGCTATGGCGGAATTGAAGGTTTTTCTTGAGCAAAATTTTGATCAGTATACCTTTGTTTTCGCCAATAGAAATTGTAACAGAGTAGCTCACTCCCTAGCTAATTATGGGAGTTCTCTAACCTTGTCTGAAGATTTGCAAACAGACAATGTTATTCCCCTTGTACTGGATGTTGTGGCGAGCGATTTGACTTCGTCCAGTATGTAATGCAATCTTGTGGCATTGTTGTTAAAAAAAAAGAACCCCGTAGTGCGTTGAAGTGGTGCATCTGCTGCTGTTGTGTTCGCGAGAATGGTCAGGAGTTGGTGTTCGGATAATTCGGTATAATCGGTTCGGTTTATTTTACTTTGGTTTTTAAATTATCTCAGAGAAATCCCACACCTAACCTAATTCACCAAACTAATTGGATTCGGTTAACTCGGTTTACCAAAAAACCGATATGGTACTTGTTTGTGGTGGGAATACGTCAAGTGTCGAGTATGACATCGACTAAGAAGCACCAATTGGACAAATGATTGACCAAAGAACAACCAAAGAACAATCAATGGATTAAGAGATAAACCAAAGAAACACCAATGGTGAAAGACATTGAAAAAAGCAGCACTTGTCGACCAATACAGGGTAAAACAAACACATAATCCTGCACACATCACTGATGACTCGTACTCTCGGTTCGACGCTCGTCACATGACGTGGTGGAGGCTCATCGCAGGCCGCCGCTTGCATGTCGTGGTAGCAACTGCCGCTGGATGGAGTTGCCGCACCGAGGCCTCAAAGTTGGTCGCCACCGTCGCCGCCGCGTGTTCGGGGCAGAAACAAGACACTCACCGTGTAAGGTCGTGGACTATTACTGCTTCAGCTTTTTCGACGAGGCCGAGTTGGGCTTGGGCCGCACAAAGGCCAGAAAACATGGACGTCGGAGACCAGGCGGACACGCAGCATGTCGGTGTCTTCGGTGAATCTCTTTTGGAAGAGCAAAACTGATTGACACACCGAACACTGAGTTACTAACGAAACTAAAATTGAATAATAAATCGAAGACTGAAAAACCGACAATACCGGTTTAATCGGTTTGATTTCGGTTCGGTGTTTGGTTTTTGGTTTAAAAGTACCCGCCCCTAGGAATGGTCTCCGAGAGATCAGCAAGTTTAGGTCCCCTTAGGGAATTGGAACTAACAAAAACATAGAAGTTTGTAAAGATTCATTTATTTCTCTTCAAGAGACTGTTTAGTTTGGAGTCAAAATTTAGCTAGCCAATTTTTAGACAAGGCTAAAAAATTGGAGTAGCTACTAATTGAGTGGTTACCAAATTACCTTGTTAATTTTTAGATAGTCTAAAAAGGTTATCAACTTTTGACAAGTTTTAGCATTGTCAAATATTGGCTAGCCAAATTTTGACTACGAACCAAACAGCCACTAAAAATTTCTAAAATATCGTGGCATTTAGTGGCTCGAGAGAATGTTTGGATACATCAAAAAAAACTTTCACATAGCTTGTTTCTTAAAAGAGAAAAAGAGCCAAGAAACTCTACGTGTTAGTATAGTAGGTGAGCTCCGCAGAGCATGTTTTAGTAACAAGACAGTTTTGTAGAGAAATAATCAAAAAGAAACTAGGCGAAATAATCGTACACGCTTAGTAGAATGGTAGAATCGTCCACGCAATATCTGATTGGGCCATCAATTGAGCTTCTCTTCTCTTGTCACATGTACCACCAAGGCACCAACATGAGATCTCCCTCGTGGATTTCCTCTTCGTAGGCTCTCCTTTCTACCTTCTCTTCTAGTTGTCGCCAGCCCTCACCACTTCGTCCTTCCTCTGGCCTCTCTTCCTCCCTTCTTCGGTGGCTTCAGCTGTCAGAGAGGAGAGAAAGAGAAGCCCAGTGGCGAGAAAAGGCAGTTGGATCCACACCTCCTTCCTCTCCCCGGAACGTTGCCATGCTAGCAGGGTGACCAGCAATTCAAGGAGCGCTCTTAGTGACAGATATGTGCCTCCCGCCTCTCCTCTCTTGGGTCCATGGCGTTGCTTAGGTTTGGCTAGCACTGCTGCCACTTCTCCTTTTGTCTTTGCTTTCTACAAAATTCAATGTTGATTCTTGTTGGGTTCGTTGGTGTTCTGTTCTCATGATCTTTTTCACCATTAACCTTTTGTTGGAGCTATCAATCTGCCTCCCCAGTTGATGGAGTAGATCTAGATGAAGCAGCGCATGCTTCATTTTCTTTCTCATGACGCCGGCTCCTCCATGCTAATAGAGTTCATTCCTTTCTTATGCGTCGCCGTGATGCTGGTCTCGTCCTTCGTCCCTATCGTGCAATCTCCAAGGTCTTCTTAACCTCCCCTTTGGAGGCCCACTTCGTGGTCCCGGAGCACGACGATGGCATGGTGGTCTTGGCGACGGCGCTCTGCCTTTGTGGTGGTGGCTTTTGCCCATTGGTCTTCATTTTTTGCGAAGTTGAGTGGGGTTGCTTCACAAAATATCTCAATGCGGAAGGAGTAGTGCTCGACTTCGGCGGGAAGTACAGCTTCAGCTCTGTACACCAAAGAGAAAGGCGCACGCCTGGTGGAGCGGTTGATGGTGGTGCGTAGCTCCTAGAGTATGCTTTCGAGCTCTTCAACTCATTTTCTTTTCTTGGTGGAGTTGCCCTCGATGCGTCGACAAAGGCCTTGGACAATGAGTCTGTTGGCTTGTTCGACGGCCCTGTCACCCTTGGGGATGCTATGGAGGCGAAGTGCAAGGTGGTTCTCACGGAGCCACAGAACTCTCTGACTAACAAAACATAAAATTGAGTTCCATTATTGACGGTAATGCTTTTTCCAAAAGAAATTGTGTGCTTTCCACGATAGGTGCGAGTGGTTTGGCTTCGACCCTCTTGGTGAAGTAATTGTTTGTCACCAGCACATGTTGGTAGCCCCCTTTGGTCGGTGGGAATGGTCCCAAGAGATCCATTTCTCATCGGGGCAAACAACCACGTGATTGGGGTGTTCTTGAGCATCGAGACTAGCGTATGGGCGAATTTTGCAATCCTTTGGCATGCCTTGTACTTCTGGAGCATATCGATGGCATCTTGGAACTGCTGGGTGTCTTCATCGTCAGCTTCACTTTTGATAGCTTGAATGAAAGGTGACATCTAGGATGGGCGACTAAGTAATTGGTCGATGCGTGGAAGATGATGTCATTCCTTCAAATACACTTTGTCGGGCTTGGTGAAGTTCTCACCCATGCGTCACTTCCCATTCGCCTTCTTGATTAAGACCAGGTAGGCCAACCATTTAGGGTGCCCCACCTCTCGGGTGAGACTGATCTAGATGAATTCTTCGACTTCTTTTCTAATAGCGTTGTTTCTCTCAAGGGATAGCTTCTAGAGTTTCTGCTTCACCGGAACGCGGTCAGGCTTGACGACAAGATGTTGTTGCATCTCTTTGTGTGAGATACCTTTCATGCCGGAGATGAGCAAGTGAAGGCATCAGAGTTTTCCTATTGGAGCTCTTCCTAGAGGCTAAGCCCCCTAACATGATGCCAACAAGGTGGTTGGATTGTTGAAAAGGAAGATCGTTCATATCTGTGCTCGGCTCATTAACAAGCACTTGAGCTGGGAAGACCGCTCTTGGACGAGGAGCTTCGTGCTGCCAGTGGACCGATGAAGCGCGGGGCTCGTTCTGTGACATCTTCTTCTTGAGTGTGGATGTCACAACATTTGTTCGTCCGGTGACCCTCAGACTATGAAAGACGCATCATCTACCTTTGAGCTTCCCAGGCTCGTGTTGGCGAGTTTGGTTGTCGTATGATCTTCTGTTCCTGTGAATAAGGGTGGTTCTTGTTTCAAGAGTTTTTCTTGAAAGCATTTTTGGTCCTTTCACCCGACGGGACGTCATAGCTACATAAAGATGGCTCAAGCTTACTAGTTTCGCCATCTTTGCCTCGCGCATATCCTGCAGTTTGTGGTACATTTCCTCGATAGTTCTCGGAGGGTTCTGATTAAGGACTCGATTTACTTCTCCAGGAAGTAACCCTTGCATGAATGCGTTAGTGATCATAGTGTTTGGGGCATTGGCAATTTGGCTCCGAACCTTAGAGAATCGCTTAAAGAGACTTCACAATAACTCATCTTCCTTTTGCTTGAGGGTAAAGAGTTCGTTCGATAAAAGGGTTGCGTGAAGTTTCCTTGGAATTTCCAACGAAGAATCCTTAAAGATGTTCCCATGCCCTAATGGAGTTCCTTCTTTGGTTGAAGAACGAGGTTTGGGCCATCCCGGTCAGTGCGAAGGGAAAATGTTGCACATTTTCATCGATCCTCCTCCTACGGCTCGAATGGTCATGGAGTAGACCTCCAAGAATTGCAGGGGGTTGGAGTACCCGCTATATTGCTTCAACGTGGGCAGCTTGAACTTCCAGAGGAAGATGTCTCCTTGGATCTCTATTAAGAAACGGTTGCAAGCTTGCCTATGGCCTCTGTCCCCTCGGTGCTGATGCTGTTCACTTCGGGTGTCACTCTCCTCCCCGGAGGACGAGCTTGGTGAACTACCGCAGGACCTCCTCAACGAGCGGAAACGGTCCTGTGTTGGTGCCTCCTGGAAGTTGTGGCCGCTTCAGACTCTGCCACCTAATCCTCTTGGTGCGTGCATCTTTGTCAATGGTGAATTGGCTGTTGACTTCCTTAGGGGTCGCTTCCAACTTGGCGGAAGTTGGCGGTGCCCTACTCACACCCTTCGTCGTGTGTATTCTAGATGTGACTTTCTTGAAGGGTGGTTTGGCTTGGTGATTTTGGGCATCTTGTGACGCGATTTCCGGACGTGGACTTCTTCTCGTCTTAGCACTCTGGGGAGAGACAGCCTCATCGTGGGTGGTGCATACCTTTGGGGTGCTTTGGCATATGTTGGCTCCCAGTAGGGGTTGAACCACAGAGCTCAGTTCATGACAACTGCGTGTGCCATGTTTGGTAAGTGTGAAAAGTAGGCCGTGTCGAGGGCCGACGCTCTTATGTGCGTGAACTCGGATTCTCGTGATGCCGCATGATCCACCCTGATGACGTTGGATGGAGGCGTTTGAGATTGTGGGACTGGCGAAATCACGACTTGGCTCTGGAGGCATGACTTGATAGAAATCTCTGCGGATTTATTGAGGAACCTCAAGCAATGCTCGGAGTGCTCCGAAGTCAGGGAGTTCGGTGTTTGCGAGTGTCCTCAAGTTGGTGATGAGCTTGTCGGACCTTATTGAGGTATCATTGGGGATCCTTGAGACATCATGGTGGGCTCCAGGATGGACTCCTTTGAGGAGTTCACCGCCTTCCGGTATGACAGTTAGTGCGGTAGCGAGGGGGTCGGTTTGGATGATTCTTTCCATGTCCTTGATGCGTTCGACGTCTGAGTAGTTGTCCTCGGTTATCTCCGAGGTGCTGCCTTTTCTCTTGGAACCTCGAGTTATTGCGCATTTACTCCGGGCGAGTGATGCCTCGGATTCAACAAGGTTTTGCTTAAGTGGGGCCATAGCTTCTCATGTTGACTAGGTTCCCCACGGATGGTGCCACTGTTGTCGTTATGGAAACAACACAAAAGAGATGGTATCAATAGCTCGGTCAAGGTGCAACAGTAATTGGCCGTGTAGGATGAGCACACTCGACAATATGCGACACTTTGATATTTTTTGAATAGGTTTAGCCACCTCGTAGAGCATGACCTACTCCTATGTCGAGGGAGACACCTGATACGGAACTCGACTAGCGATTTCGGCCATTCGGAACTTCCCAAAGTCACTTCTAGAGCTCCCCGTGCGGGACTCGGAGCTCTATGTCTCCATCAGTGAGATTTTTCATTTATGGATGGATTTACATACTCTCATAGGGGGTTTATACAGTCAATAGCCCATTAAAATGACCATGAATATCCTTGAAGGGGGAGTGATAGAGAGATAGACGTGAAAAATGGTCTGCGAGTCCATGGTGGACTAGGAGGTGGAATGGTGCATAGTTTATGGTGGACCAAGTCCTCTCATACACGTCCTAAAATGGTTATCGTTTCTTTGACTTGTTTTGACTTCAATAATGGCTTTGTTGACTTGGTCTTGTGCCACATATATGCTCTGTATATTCTATCCAATAAGCGTGAGAACCGCTCCAAGCTACCTCCAGTGCCATCCTTCTCCGCCCATCCATCTGATATCTCCTTCCCTTTGACTATCATTGGATTCTAAATCAATAGGATCAAGATCCGTGATCTACAAATAATTTGATGTTTATGATGGCTAGACTATACGTCTATAGTGGCTAGATGTAGTTTACACCTAACATCAATAAGCTTTAGATAGTTTACACCTAACATCAATAGCTTTAGATAGATATACCACCCTCTATTCGAAGACGAGTACAAACATCATACAAATCCAACACAAGAATTCTGGGAGAAAATGGAAATGGGAAAGCACTGCGTTGGACGAACACCGAGTCAGTTCACCAACCCTCTCGCATAAAACCGCGCAGCGCAGCCCGTCACAAGGCCATAAAACCCCACACAGCCCAGCCCACGGAGTCGCCGCCCACACTGACACACACACGCCTCTCTCTCCCCCACGCACGCCTCCTTCGTCCACGCGCCCCCCCCAATACGCCTAAACCACGCCGAATCCAAACCCTACACCCTCGCCTCCGCGTCCGTCTCCGCCGCCGAGCTCGCGCCTCCATGCCCGGCCAACCCTCCCGGTGATCGCCTGGTTCCTCCCCTCCGCGCCCCACCGTGCCGTTCCCTGTGGCTGGCGGGGTAGCGCGGCCGACACCTAGGCCCGCGGCCGGCAGCCGTCTTTGATGTCTCCCGCCTGCCGCCTCGGCCTCCTCTGCTCCCAGGAGGGTCCCCGCGCTGTCAGCTCCACCCCCACCAGCGCCGCTCAGCCCCCGGTTTCGTCACCGCAGCGGAGATGAGCGGCGCCGACAAGGTATACCATCTGCCCGCCCGCGTGTGCACATTGATATTGACTACGGCGTAATTTGCGCAATTTAACTCTCGGTACTGCTGCTGCTGGTATGCCGTGACGCATTAAAGCGGGCGGGGCTGTTGTTGGTTGGGTCTGTAAGTGAATTGATGCGGTTTTGGAGTACTAGCCATGCTGATGTAATGCTACCGTGTGTGTGAAGCACATGCTTGCGGTAGTAGAAGGCATAACACTGATGATGTCGACTTAATTATGGGTTAAGTACATGATCGGTGCTTAAGCTGTTGTTGCTTTGAAGGTACGCGGGGCAGCGAGAGAAGGGCATTTATTCAATTGGGATTCAGAGTTGAAGCTTAAATTTTCCTTAGACCCAGACAGCTCCTCCTGAAATTAGCCTTATATAGAAAGGGTTACCAATACAAATATTTTGATATAGTTGTTGTTTGGATGCGCCGCAAGCTGTGTTAATGCTCAAAGTTTTTCAGGCGGTCCTTTGTTCTCATCATAGTTTCTTCTGTAATGCAGGTTGTCTTGTTTGGGTCGTTTACGGAGGACGAGACTAAGTTGTTCCAGGGGCAGCCTGCTATAATTGATACTAAAAGTGAGGAGAAAACATGGGAACTACCTGAGATCCAGTTTGGCTCGCTGAATTTTTCAGTGTTAAGTTTAGAGAAAGCGTCAAATCCTATTACTAAAAGTGCTGTTCATCCTGCAAAATCAACATATGGCCAGAAAGTCGTTACAAAGGATGATGCACGCAGTAATAAAAAGGAAACTGTAACATCTAGCTTACCAAATGGTAGGCCAGTGCTGTTGAATGGATGTCCCCCTGCCAGTGTTTCTCCTAATAATGGTGTTCTCAAGAATGTAAAGAAGACTGAAGCTGTGGTTCCTTCAGCTGTGCCTGTCAAGAATGTAAAGAGGACCGAAGCAGTGGTTCCTTCAGGTGTGCCTGTCAAGAATGTTAGCACAACACCACTTGCAAGGCCAGAGGTGCACCACGATGGGGTCAAATGCACTCAAAGCAGCAGTTCAGTTATGGTAATAACTGAGAATGGAAGCACAGATGTCGATGCACCCATTATCACAGCTCCAGTAGACGAGGCCATCACAAGCTTAAATAAGGAAGCCTTTCAGAACAAGCCATTGCTTCCTCACGGTTTGAAGAATACAGGAAATATATGCTTCCTGAATGCGACCTTGCAGGCTTTCCTTTCATGCTCTCCTTTTGTTCAGCTTTTACAGGACCTGAGGAATCGGAGTATGCCCAAGGTACTGCCACCTAAACAAATCAGTTTGATGTTCTGCCTGTGCTTATTTCATTGCCTTTTTTCTGACTACTTTCATTTTAGGTTGGCTACCCTACTTTGAGTGCATTTGTCGAGTTCATCTCTCAGTTTGATGTGCTTGATGAATCCAATATGAAAAATGAGAAGGTTGCTATGGTAGCTGCAAAAGCACTTAATCCTGCCATGTTTGATCAAGTTCTGAGAAATTTTACTCCAGATGTGCCGGCCGGAACATCTGCCCGGCCAAGGTAAGTACTTACTGTTGCTGTTCTTGGCTATTAGTTTTTGAAGTGAAATTCATTAAACTGTGAATGCTGATGATTTGGCTGTTCTGGGTACTAATTGGTGATAGCAATCTTTTCTTTTCCAGTTCATGCGTATTCTTTAGCATCATCTAGTCCTGTTAGTGCTATCTTTTGTCCTGTCTATCCTTTACTGGAAACCAAATTTAACATATTGGGGTTAGAAGCAATGCTTATGAGCATGATCACATGAATACACGATGCTTCAGAAGCTTCCCAGCAATATCGTATCCTTGAAACCGGTGGATAAGGGTCTACTTGTGGAACATGAAACTGAGCACAGATGTCATCTTGGCTTCAAGTTTATTTTCAAACAATATATTTCTCTGCATCGCACCATGCCATGGACATTATGCCTGCTGCTCTCTGTTGACTTCTTCTTTTACTGCAAATATCCAGTATTAAGTGTTTATTACCCTAGCAATGAAGCTTCTCGTTTCAGTTTGTGATGCAGTGATGCTATGCATTTCTGCAGGCAAGAAGATGCCCAAGAGTTCTTAAGTTTTGCCATGGATAGAATGCATGATGAACTGTTGAAGCTTAATGGCAATGGTTCAAATTCAAAGGAGGGTATGGTCGTTTCTTCTTCTGATGATGATGCCTGGGAGACTGTTGGAAGGAAGAACAAATCTGCAACCATGAGAACACAGAGTTTTGTCCCCTCTGAGCTAAGTGCTATTTTTGGTGGTCAGCTACAAAGCACCGTGAAAGCTGCAGGTAACTTCCTTGTGCCGAGAAATCGCAGTTTTTTTTTGTTGAAAACTCTGACCTTGTCAACTAGATCCGCCTCTGAGAACTGTGTGGTGCTTTTTGGAAATTTTTTGTTTTCTCTTGATCTTGGTATGTTTGTGCTTGTGTCATATTCCCCCTGAATCCTAGTACCTTAGCTTGTACTGTAAATGATGTTTCTTAAGCACGCATATATGTTGTCAAGGAAAAAAAAACATATTTGCTTACGTTTGAACTAAAATAAAAAAGTATGTATATAACTATTCATTTGTCCTAAGAAGTTGCTCATCATTGTTGTCAAATCCTGCAAGTTATCATAAGCAAATACTTCTATGTTTTCCAACTGGAATATGAAATTATGATTAGTGCTGTTGGGCAAATCATTAGCCATTGGGTAAAACCTATGCTTGAGTAGGTTCAATTGTGCAGTCTTCTATCCTCCTGATGTTGTATGCTCTTTTTGGATCTATCAGGTAACAAACCATCAGCCACCGTTCAGCCTTTCCTGCTGCTCCATCTTGATATATTCCCAGATGCCGTTCAGACGCTTGACGAAGCACTTCATTTGTTTTCCACGCCTGAGTCTTTGGAAGGATACAGAACAGCTGCTGGAAAGGTTCTTGTTGAAATTTGTGTTCGGTAGTTTGAATCTTGTAACTACTTAAATCATTGGAGAATTGTTTATCTTCTTTTGAGAGTTATTTACATACAAGCGACACCATTCGTTTGTGATGCATTTATAGATTGCCTTACTTCATTGTTGGTCGGTTGCTTTGTCATTTGAATGTTAGCCTTCTGTTGATGTTGCTATAAGTTGAAGTTAGGTGGTTGAATTATACTTCTCCGTTTGTTAAGTATGATTCTCTTTCATATCATAGATACACTTATTATTATCTTTCTTAAACCAGCTATAATTGTAATTGATAAAACTTGATCTTGCAGGCTGGAGTGGTGACAGCTAGAAAACTAGTGAAGATACACACTCTTCCAAAGATTATGATACTACACTTGAAGAGGTTCAGTTATGGAAATCATGGGTGTACTAAACTCTACAAGCCACTCCACTTCCCTCTCGAACTGGTTCTTAATCGTGATCTGCTGAGCTCGCCATCATCAGAGGTGATAATTTCCTGGATACGCTCTTGTAAATTTATACCCAATATAAGTTGTTGCATCTACTATTTGGTCAATGATTTAGGGCATGCTTTTATCTCTCTGTTTTCCTTCCATAGAAGCAATTTTGTCTTGTTTATCCTGATCGTGTGGCATGTTTCTTTAAGCTTGTGTTTAAGTTTGTACAACCCTCAATATTTCTTGTGGCGCCAGTATGTTCTAATGCATTGGAGGGAAATTTTATGTGTCCTTAACCCAGATTAGAACAGGTGTAACAATTGTTTCTCGGCTACCTTTTGATCACTTGGTCTAACATATCGCCTTTCATCGCATACAGAGAAGATATGAGCTTGTTGCAACCATCACTCATCACGGGAGCGGCCCATCCAGGGGGCATTACACTGCTGACGCGAAGCATGCCGGTGGGCAGTGGCTTCGATTCGATGACAACATGGTCATACCTGTGAATGTGAACAAGGTCTTGCATGACCAAGCATATGTCCTGTTCTACAAACAAGTATAAGTCTGGGATTACCACGCAGTTGATTAGCTCTTCCTCTTATTGCTAGAACAGTCCAATATACTGTCTATCTATCATCCTGTTAATGTAGCTGCCGTGTAACCGCAGAATCTTGTGTTAAGTACCCTGGTTGGCTGACTATTTATATGGTTGATCACATAGTAAGGGGGATTTTCCGTTCAGCCCATTTTTGAGGTCCTGTAAAATGCAACTGCTCATCTTGGTATGACCAGCAAAGTAACCATCAGATGTCATTCATATTGTGTGTTGTTTTATGGCGATTGGCTGTGTAAACTTTTCGCATTTTAGGGCAAAGTAATAATGCCTCTTACGGTTGGCGCATATAAGAGGATAGAGCTTTTCGGGATTGGATGAATGCGGGCATGTGCTTCAGCATGGCCAGATGACATGTCTTCTTTATCAGGGTTTTCAGGGCAAGTTTAGGTAGTGTCAATGCCTTGCAAGCATCATTGGTCAGTTTGGAAAGCTTCAAGTCATTCCTTTTCAAGGTGTTGTGTCCCTGTCATTTGGTCCTACTTGACGGACGGCTTGACCCCACCTCATTTGCTGCTGATATTATCCGACATTATCGTCTTTTGTCTGCAAATATGACCTGATGCAGCCCTACTCATATTTTTACAGAAATTTTTAACTGCTATATTGGGTATGCTGAAACAAATTTTACGCAGTCATTGAAAAGCTGTGTAGGCAAGAACTAAAATGAGCTCGTCATTTTTCCTACTGAGCCGATCCCTAAACATGATATGCAATAATTATGACGGTCAAAGGTTTCTTGTCTATTTTTGCCTTGTGGTATTGTCAACCAGCCAAAACTCAGACTTGCATCGGTATTATCTGTGATTTGTTGACCTGTATAGGATACTGTGAACAATGACGTACTGACTTCGTTTTTCCCCCATGCATGCAGACCACTGACCCATTCAATCATGTTATCTTGTAATTACTTCATTTTTAATAGCCGGCATAATGCTGTCCTTGGCTTCATTGGTCCTTAATAGTTCAAGCTTCTTCTTCTTCAAAAGAAAAAAGTTCAAGCTTGACTGCTGTATGGAGTAAATTTTCTTTCAAGCCAACACAGCTTGTTGTAACCATCTTCATTCTTCTCGCTGCTGCGTATTGCTTTCTTTACCATATGTATCTCTTATTGCATCTTGAACTACTAAGTCAATGACGGTGTCACATGATTAAGCTGTGTGCCTCTATTTCCGAAGCTGGGATCCTCTTCATTTCAAGAGAGGCCTGAAATCGATAGGCAACCTGAAGCATGAAGGAAATATGTATTGGAGCAGACTGTAAACACCTCCTGCACTCAGAAATTAATCTGAAGCAATCCCTGTGTAGCACCAACCTGTTACACCTTGTACATAAAGCTTGGGTCGTAAAAGATGATTTCTGCAAATGCCATTTCCTTTCTCAAAATGCTGCATCATGTTTCATGACCAATCCAATGGAGCTTCCAATTCCCTTTTGAACAATGGGACAGTGATGTCTCTCGGAGACTTCATGTTATATCTCGCCGTGCACCATGACTCATCATCTCTTTCAAAGGACCAGGAACCCCAAATTAACAAGCTCTTGATAGCAAAATCCGACAAAATCAGCACCATCATTCATCAAAAGTGGCGAAGAATTATGCTTCCAACTACACCACTTATGTCACAGGAGAGGAAATGAATCCCGAAAACAAGATCACAGTAGAAAGCAAAGGTCTTGCATTAGACTTGATTGCCGTCTTATATCCAACATTAACAGGGAGAAGGAGTACACAGGATTCTACACCACTCTAGATCGACCTGGACAAGAGAAGCTAGCACAAGGGAAATCACTAGGCACCTGCAATCTTTTTTTTCCCCTTGGTTTTTCAGCTGTATACACAGAATCAGAGAGAGACTAGACTGAACTGGAAAGTTACACTACACAGCTGCAGCAGCAAAGGCGGCTCCTTTAGCTCTGCACGGCCAACACCACTCACCATGGAGACTGGCTCTAGCGAGGCTGGTGGATGGCGCGGCGGGCGCCACTGCCCTTGGCGCCGACGTACTGTGCCGGCTTCTCAGCGTGCCTCGGCTGCGCCTGCGCCAGCGCCACCGCCCCGCCCCTCGGCGAGTTGAGGTTCAGCGTCCTGAGCACGGCGTCCACGTCGTCCCCAAACCCTGAAATGATCACTGCTGTCATCTCCGGTGTTCTGAAGTTCTCGTGCGATCCTCAATCCGAGGAGGAGATGATGAGTAGTACTGTACCTGCTGGTTTGTAGTGGTGGAGGTCGGGCTGAGGAGGGGCGTAGAAGAGGTCGTCGGCGTCGAGGAGGTCGACGGAGTCGTCGGGGAGCAGGGCGGCGACGTCGTCGACGTCGCTGGCGTCGTTGACGAACTCCTCATAGAGCTGGTGCTGGTGGAACCAGTGGTCGCGGAACCAGGCGGTCGTCTTGACGAGCTCCCACCACTCGGGCGAGTAGTCCTCCACCCTCCGAAACGCCGCCGGGATGAACATCGGCGCGTCCGGGTTCAGCGACGACGCCGCCGACATGGCCATGGTGCTCATCCTCCAAATCCACCTTCCGCTCCCTGCACACACCCAAAGCAAGCAAGAAAGCAAGCAGCTTCAGTCACAATTCTCGCTGCTGCGTGCGATCGGATCACCCGAGCGACGTACGGAGCCCGGCTAGCTTTTGCTCGGATACAGAAACGGATGCTAGCTACTTCAAGGTTACAGATCTGGCGATCGATCGAGCCGAGAGGTTCCCGTGTTCTTGTGTACCTTTGCCGCGATGGCCCGGCGCTGCTGGGGAAGGACGCGTGCGTGGTGGAGACGGGGAAATATCTCGTGCGGGAGCGGTGTTTTGGGGGTGGAAACCGTGTGATCTCGGGGTGGTTTTGGGGTGCCCGTGCCGCGGTGGGTGGGGTGGAGCGGGTGTTTTGAGGGGTGCGGTGGCGAGACGTGTGCGGTGGGTGGAGGGCGGATGGTGACTGGTCGGTTTGGTGTTTTCTCGGCACGCGGCGTGCCCAATGGGGAGGAGACTGCTGGTGTGGTGGGGTTGTTTTGGGCTGGATTTTCTGTGCCCGCCGCGACGGTGGAGAGTGAAGATGGAAGTGCCGACCACTCAGCCGCTTCCTGCAGTCAGACGAGTCACATGCAGGGGCGGGGCCCGGAAGAAAATTTGAGGGGACTCTTTTTTTATTTTTTAGGGAATTTATATATTTCGAAAAACATAGAATTTTTTTGTTATAATTTAGAAATTTGATTCAGGGAGTATGCCTCCACTCATCTTTTCTTGGGTCCGTCCTTGGTCACATAGATCGACTTTTCAATTTTCAATTTGTATATTTGAAAATTTTTAAGACAATAAGGGGGAGAGAGAGATGCCCATAGTTTTATACGAAAAATGCGATTTGAGAAATACTGTATGTCTCATGTATTCTAAGGAAAAATGTGGCCCACGGCACGTTGATGCATATGCCCATCGTTATTATGTATCCTAAGGGTCAAAAAATGCTAGTCAAATAAGACTGATGGACCAAGACTGATTTATCGAGTTAATTACCAAGGTCGTTGCATACGGCGTCAGGAACTAAACCCAGTACAGATTAAGTAGATCCAGAAGGCTTGTTTTTAGGTAGAAACAAATTAAGACGTCGCGATCCGAAACCGGCACGTCTCGCGCATACTCGATTGCGGCTTGGTCTTGGTGAAATGTTGTTTTATGCCACTTGGGGTGGTGGCAACAAGAGAAAGTAAAAATAAAGTAGTGGACATGATCGAGCAAGAGCAAAGTCGCTCGTATGCTTGTAAGAAGGAAAATGTTAACTTTTTGTCTCAAAGTCTAAACTTCATCCCTTAACTTTATATTAGATATTCTTGATATTTTAAGTATCAAAACTATCTAGATTTAATTTTAAAAGAATTTAGAAAAAATCAAGAAAAAATATATTTAAAAAATATTTTAAATGAGAAACAAATATGAAAATATCATATTTCTTTTAGGAAACTATTTTTTGAAATGGAAATTTGCAACAAAAAAAGGAAAAAAATACATAAAATTTACATGTTAAATTTTTTTATGACAAATCTAATGATACTATTTTCACCCATCAATCTAAATATCTTTTAACCTATTAATAGTCATAGTTTAGGGTAGACATCCATTATTAAGTTTGAGGAATTATTGAGAAAAATTCTTAAGTTTTGAAAGAAACTTTAGAAAGCCTCTGCGTTAGGTTGTAGATCCTATCACGCATATAAATTTACTCATCAAATCTATATAATTCACCGTGTTGTTTTCTCTATCTAATAGAAGAGTTGGTGTATTCTACTATTATTGAAAGTAAAGTATAAATAAAGATCGTATCGTGAGAACCTCGAGGTTTGGTTCCTCCGTGTCTCGAAATGTGGCTTCTTCTTGTGTGAATTGTGCGTGCAGTGAGATTCAGCCTCATTTTCGTCCTACGAGATCTTTGATTTCAAAATATGTTCCATGTATGAAACTTGGGAAACGTCGTTAGCTTTCCGAATTGGGGTTATGAGCTCAATCGAACGAACGGTTTGTTCATAGCGTTTGATTTCGTGATTACTGTCCAGAAAATGTCATGGTGGTAGAGGTACGGTTAGGCTTTAATTTTACATTGCTACTCATTTTTATGGGTGTGAACGAACTTATAAGGCTAGGTGATGTATCCCTCAGATTAGATGGCAAGATAAAAATATGGAAAAAAGTTAGCATTAGGCGTCTGGACGTGCTCGAACCATCGGACGGTCCATATACCCGCCATGCACGCATATGCGCAACGGACGATGCAGATTAGCACCTTAAAATATCCCGAACTTCTTATCTACTCCAGCTTTCGAGTAGTTCCATCAATTTATTGCTCTCGTCGCTCTCTTTCCTCTCTCTGTGCACGCTACCAGCGAGATGTTTGTGTTTGTGACGTTGCAGTTTGTTTTATCCATATGCAGCGATCATGGATGTTGCAGTAACTATTTTCTGACCTTGCATTGTGTGGGTCTACGATGTTGCAGTTTGTTTTATCCACGTATCACACATGTAATCCTTGATGCTGAAGTTCTGTACCGTATAATCAAGCGATGTTGCAATGAATGTTGTTTCGCTATTGCAGTGAAAGCCATCTATGTTAATTGCGGTGCGTGCTGTTCATTCATTGCACAATACTTTTTCTATATGTTGCCGTAAGTTATTTTACAATGTTGCAATGCTCTTTTTTGAATGTTGCAGTGTAACTTTTACTTATGATATACCCTATATGTTTAGAAATATAAGTCCTATTAGTATGTGTCTAGTCAATGATTTAAAAACTCTGGTCACTAGTATGTGCAAAAATATATAATTAGCTATATAAAAATGATATTATTATATTTGTAATATGACTTTTTTACGTTATATATCTTTTTACTATTTTTAGTAGCATATTACAATTGAAAATCACAGTAAAAATCTCACATCAAAGATTGTGAAAAATCAAACACATACTGCATTTTTGAACGAGAGAGTAGTAAGTTCTTTGTTGACACTGTAATTCTCTATTCTCACGTGTACGTTGCACCAACAATTCATCAATGCGGCACATGGTTTATCCATTTTGCATTTATTGAATTTTTTTGCCTGCCTAAGGGCACGAGTGAGGGAGGGGTGGAGGGACAACAGGAAGATGAGCTTGGTGGAGGGAGGGGAGGAGCAGGAAGACGTGTGAGGTGTGTGGGCACGGGCTCGCCGTGTGCACAGCGAGAGAGCATGGGCACACAAGGTACGAAGCAAATACAGGGACGAAGGGAAATAGATAGTGTGCGTCGATTGAATTGTGGGGTGGGCCAGAGATGTTCGATCCTATCTCGAACCAAACGTCCGACGCCTAAAGGTCACCTTGTGCCCCCTTGTTTTATGTGCCAGTTGGGTTGGTGGCATCAAGACGAAGTAAAATAAAATAAGTAGTGGCAGTGATCGAACAAGAGCGCATGAACTACACAAATGAGTCTTTCTTTTAAATATTATTTTTATTTAGAAATTTCAGAAATAATACTATATCTAAAAAATTTACAAAACTGGCCTCAATCGTCACCAGCCGTGGCAATTAGGGCACAACCGCCACGCTTCGTGGTGATAAGGGTCAATCGTCAGCCGCACCGACGATACTAAGTGTTATCGCCACGTGGGGGTGGCGATAGGGTGCAATCGCCAATCCTAGTGGCGATAGGCAGTTACTCTCCGTAACCGTCAGGACACAGGGGGCTCGTGGCGATAGCGCCCTGGCTATATAATCAGAGGGGCCAATCGCCACATCCGCTGGCGATTTAGGCCCAATCGCTATCCCCTGTGGCGATTACAGTCAATTGCCACGCGGTTTGGCGATTTCATACTGAATCGTCGGTACGGCTGGCTATTGGCTCCTATCGCCACAGCTTGAGACGGTTACGCCCTAATCGTCAGGGTTGGTGGCGATTGAGGTCAGTTTTACAATATTTTTAAATATGGTATTATTCCTAAAAATTTTAAATAAAAAATAATATTTAAAAGAAAAACTCCTACGCAAATGCCTCTCCCTTTCAACCGCAATTCACCCTTGGTAAAAGATAATGGTAAGGATGCCGACTCACAGTGGTAACCATCTTATACCAGTCTAGAGATAAATGATCACTCTGATATTGGACTTCAAAAATATTGGATCAGAAAATTCAGAGACGGCATCTTTAGAATTAAGGGGGAGAAATGATAACAAAGACAAGGGAACGGAGTCAACGGTGCAATATCGGAGTGTAGAACCGAGATGGGATTTGAGTTGCATGGTTGACCCACACCGGCTTTGCGGGGCATGCGAGACGTACTCGATTTGCAGCCGGTGCCACGCCAGATTACCACTGATAGTCGATAGAGCACTTGTTCCATTCCAGTACGTGTTCAAGGAAGGATAAATTATACATCCATGCATGCTTGATTGATCGATTGGTTTCGCCCGTCGCCTTCGGCGGAACAATGATGAATTGAATCGAAATGTTTATCGCGAGATGATCTGGCTGCGTAGGAGCGATCGATCCATCGTGCTCCTTTCTTAAAAGCGCGCAGAGACATTATCACTGTATATGAAAATGAAGCTAGTGGGCACCTGGGTGGTTGATTCCCTCTCTTTTATGGTTTGGTTAATTAGTCGTCGATTGATACAGCGAGAAGTGCAATGATGAGTTTGGGATGATTCGAGCTTTACTTTTTGTATGAACTGCAGCACACGTCCACCTGCATGCAGGAAATGTTAACAGTAGAAACAAGTTTATTTTTGAGAGTGAATTTTGTACATGTACATGTGGGTACATGAGTTAAGGATTTAGGTCAATTCTCATATTTATGCATCTCAAAAAATTCTCCAAAAATTCATAGATGTTCATCATTTTATAATGTACAAACCCACAAAATTTCATGCAAAAATATAATCAAGAGTGCCCTACACAAAAAGATAAAAAATTATTGCTGCATTGTTTTAAAAATAAGTTGAATTTTTTGTCTTTTTTGTGTAGGGCACTCTTGATTATATTTTTGCATGAAATTTTGTGGGTTTGTATAATATAACATGATGAACATCTATGAATTTTTGGAGAATTTTTTGAGATACACAAATATGAGAATTGAACTAAATTCTTAACTCATGTACCCACATGTACATGTACATTTGTTTTTCTCTTTATTTTTATCTTTTAACTATTTATTGAATCTAATTTTAGTCTCTAAACTCTAAAGTTAAATAAATTTAACTTTTCACATTAAAATGGAAAAATTTGACCCCTCATTTTACTCAAAGTGGTTTCATTAATGATGTTACGATGATTTGCAAACTTGGCACAAAAAGATCAGAAAAAATCAAACAATTCAGAAATGTCTAGGAAAGTAGAAAATATCGGATAATTTATTTTAAAGACAAGGAAAGTTTTCCTGAAAAATCAGAAATTTTGATGAAACCTTATTGAAAAATACAGAATTCTTGAGAATGGAAAAAATTAGAAAAATAAAATATCAGAAACATTCTGAACAAACCAAGAACATTAAAAAAACCAGAGAAAATGTTTATTTTTTTATAGATATCCAAAAATTAATTTGTGTGATATCATAGAAAAATAATTTTGAATTCGAATACAGTGGTATCACTTTTATTTCACATAACCTACTTATTATTAGTCTAATTATTAATTAAATTTAAATATTAGCGTGCAAATGCAGCATGACTTGGAATCATCATCACGCATGGCAAGTGACTCCCAACTAATAAAAATACTATCGCACGCTAATATTTAAGTTCTCAAAGGAAGCCTTCGTCAATTGCTCCCAACTCCCGCACGCGTAAAACGTTTCGGCATGAAGCAAAACCTAAAGAATGCTACTACTAGTGGTAGCACCAAAGCAGAAGCGCGGGCGTGATTGCACGAGACATCTGAGGTCACGTCGTACTATACCCGCCGTGCATGTCGTGTCCCCACGCAAAGGCGCCGCCGCGTCGGGAGCTGCGCCTCCGCGCACATGGGATGGGGCCGGGGACAGGTTGCCCACCGGCCGCCGCTAGCTAGCTGCAGGTGGGACGCGTCCGTCGCCGTGCGCCCCTCTTTAGGGCTCCTTTATTCATAGGATAGGAAAAGTGGAGGAATAAGAAAAATGAAAGATTGCTATGTCCTGCCTATTTGAATTTTATGAAATTGAAAAACATAGGAATTGACACAAGTGGATGTTTGATGGGAGTATAGGAACTTAGAGTATTATAATATTATTATTTTGAAGGGTGTGCTTTCAAACAAGTCACTAAGCTAGCCGTTAAGCTATAGCAGGATATATACTCAAGCACAAAGTTTCTTATTTACAAGCTCTGCACTTCATACAACCGTAAGAACAAGTTTCGATTCATATGCACCACATCGGTTACATGCAAGTCTTTTGCTAGTGATAGCTGGAGTTTTCCTCGTACTTGCTTCATCGTCTCTCAAAACTGAGGTCAGTTCTTCTCCCGTACATGTTCCATTTGCCGTCGCTGGCCGTCCAGTGCGTATCTAGCAAATCAGACAACACCATGGTTTTTTTAGTTCCTCGGGTACAATTTTCATGCTAGCCGGCCACCCAAAATCATCATGTCACCAACAACCATCACCATGAGAAGCCATATTCTTTTTTACTTCATGCATTCTGTAACAGATTCAAACATATACAGAAGTAAAAGGCAAGGAAAGAAGTATCACATTAGTTGTCCTAATATCATCACCCACTTCAATGATTTGCACTGATCTGTCAAAAAAATCCAGAGTATGACCAAGTTAGTTGGGATCGCGATGTGACTAGCATGGCAGAATTAAGCCTTGTTGATCGACCAATAAATTTACTAGAAGTCTAACAAGACTAATTAAGCAGTTTATATTTAAACTTGTAATTACGTACCTGGTCATGATGTAACTCACTAATTTTCCATAGGCTTGTTTGTCATAACATCCAATGGATCCGAGCTATCGCCGTAGATCAAAAAGTGAGGATGAGTTTGCTCTTTTTGTTCTTCCTACTTTAGGAGAACACTCGTCACATTCCTCAAGAAGACCTATGCACACTTCAATACTTACAGGAGCACGGCGTGTAAACGAAATTTTAGATGGACATGAAGACCTATGCAAAAGGCACTTCAGAATGGAGACTGACATATTTCAAGCTTTGGTTCAAAAACTGCGCGAGAATGATCGCCTTGTTGACGGAAGAGATGTCTCAGTAGAAGAACAAGTTGCTATATTTTTGTATGCATTATCTAAGAATGCAACAAATGATACTTTAGCAGACTGGTTTCAGCATAGTGGACAAACAATAAGTTACTATTTTGGAGAAATACTTAATGCAATTACACAACTCTATTCTGTATACATACGTCCACCTTCCCTACACCCGCATCCAGTCTTGAGTAAACAGAAGTTCTACCCTTTTTTTATGGTATGTATACATGCTTATGATCAAGTTCAAATAACATAATTTTGAAATTTTACAGAGAAGATTATATGGCTTATGTACTTATATTTATGCAGGATTGCATCGGCGCTATAGATGGTACACATATTCCATTGAAAGTACCTGTTCATGAGCAAGAACCATATCGCAATAGGAAGCAAACATTGTCACAAAATGTTATGGTAGCATGCGATTTTGATCTAAAGTTTGTGCATGTGCATGCTGGTTGGGAGGGATCGGCTTCAGATGCAAGAGTCCTACAAGATGCACTTAACCATGGTTTTCAAGTACCCCCCGGAAAATTTTACCTTGTAGATGCTGGTTATGCAAATACACCATAATTTCTGGCTCCATATCGTGGTACTAGGTACCACTTACAAGAACAAGGGAGAGTTCGCCAAAGGCCAAGAAATTACAAGGAATTATTCAACCTACGGCATGCACAACTCCGAAACCATATCGAGAGGATTATTGGTATACTAAAAATGAGATTTCCGATATTAAGAGTGGCTTCACATTACTCGGTTACCAAACAAATTGACATATCGGTTGCTAGTTGTGTGCTGCACAATTTCGTACGTTTACATAATGGAGATTTATCTTGGCCTGAGAATACTACTGTGGAGATTGATCAAGAACAAATTGTTGATGTGCCAAGTAGAGACCACAACTATCATAATGATATACATGCATTTAATTACTCTAGAGAAGTTGGGAATCAAAAGCGAGAAGATATAGCACAACAAATGTGGGCACAATATGTATCACAAAGATCTTAGAATATGTAATATGTTATCCAAGTTCAGCTACCATTCATCTCGAATATGTAATATGTAATATCTTAGAATATGTAATATGTAATATCTTAGAATATGTTTTGCTGCATGCCTAACCAAAAGTCTCTCGACATACCTACCAAAATATACTAACCATCATGGTGAGTTCTATGACCAGTTGAACTAAACAGAAGTATACGAAACCTACAGACCAAAAGCTTCCTTAAAATATAACCTCTGATCTTAGTGGATCACCACAATGGCTAATTTTGATGATCTGTTTGGGCGCGTGCAATCTCTCTTTTAAGCCAAGCCAACCGTCGTTCATTAGTAGAGTATGATAAGAAAACTTCCCTGTTCTCCTTGCATTTGAAGATATCCAATGCCATCAGCATATCTCCTAGTTGTAGACCTTCCAACCCTTCAATTGCTGTGATGCACTTGTTGATGTTGTAGGGGTCCTCTAGCTTCTTCTCCTCAATGGCAGCAAATCGATCAATTTCTTCTTCAGTTTTAGATATTTCTCATGGAAGTCGTCATTAGCGGTTTTTGTTTTTTTCCACGGCTAGTGTCATGTTTCTCCGTTTGTGTGGAACTTGGCGGGGCTTGCTCATGCTGAATAGGTGTAGATAGATGTGGGGGAGAATCCAAGTTGGCCTCCTCAAGTTCTTCATCTAAAGTAAACCGCATATCTGACTCACCGGTAACTGGCATAGTAGGTGATGGTGATTGATACAGATCATTCACTTGTGTCGACTGTGACAAGGGAACTTATGCATGCTTCCTCTTGCTAGTATAATGGTCCATGCCTTGACGAGTTCTCCCTTCAGCATAATGACCTAGAGAATAGTTCCAGAGATTTGTTTAGAACAATTAAACCTTATATGCAGAGTGTAGGCTACAAGGAAAATAAGCTACAATGGAAATGGGAATATTATGTTAAAGTCACCTTCATAGAGTGAAGCCAATTCTTCATAAAAGGGGAATGACCTTTCTTTCCATTGGAGGGCATCCTTGCTGTTCCTACGAGCAGCAAAGCTTGACCAAACACTATCAGGTGCGTCTACCATTTTCCTGTCCTTATCCCACCCAAAGCCACTTTCATCCAACAAATCTTTCACACTACGATAGTCTCTCTTCAGATCTTGCTCCTTTTGTTTGACTTGGTTGAGAGTAAATGATTAATCAAACCTTTGATTTAGTCGAGAAAGAATATTTGTCCATGCCTCCTTGCTCCAAGCATTGTGTGTCCGAAAACCAGGCACGTCGTGATCTTTTAGGAGTCTAATAAGGAACAACTTCATTTGGTTACTCCATCTGGCTCGAGAATTACCTTTTGTGATTCCTAAATATTCAACATAAGTGGACAAATTTAGTTTCTAAATCAATAACACATCACAAATAAATAAAATTGCACATCTGAGTTTATCAATGTCACCGAAACATCAGAGCATACCTATTTCTGGATGAAGACCTGCAGTCCCACCATCAACTTCAAGATCAATTGCCCCATTTGATTGTAGATGATGGCCTTGTCACTCTGAAAAGCAACGTCGATCAGCCATCTACATGCATCAGATTGTTAGCATACATTTTTTCACGGGACTGTTAGCACATATGCAATGGCACCAATGATATTTGTGCAGAAGAGAATCCTTGAAAGGGGAAATTTTAGTGCCTTGTGCACACAAAAAAATTACCGCATTCCCATATATGTGCATTGCAAATTAACTCAAATGTAAGAAAATATGATAGATCTAATAGCTATGAAGAAAATGGTCTCACGCTGCTCATACAGTGGCAACGAACCAGAGGAAAAGTAGCAATACGGTGTAGCATTAGGACGTGGTCGCACATGTCAACCGGACATTAGCGAGTTCGTAGTGAATTGCAAATTAACTCAAATCTGAGATTATTTTGACCTAATAGCTGCAAAGAAAATCCCCAAATCCTAAAACAATAAGCTCGATCTAAAAAAATCAGAGAGAATCTACAACAGGTTGCAAGCCAATACTAATCAAAATCAATCTAATCTATATGTATAGTAGCTAAAAATCATGGGAATTGATGCCGAGCAACAAAAGAAAAAAATTAACTATTATATGAAGCAAAGGAGGACCAGATCTAGCTTTTGGAGTGGCCTCCAACGTACCTTGTTGCTGGACATCGAGGGCGGAAGAACAGAAGCAAGGAGGCCGGCTGAGGAGTTGAGCAGAAGGCCGCACGGCCGGCCGGCCGTGGCGCAGCACGACTAGGTCGATGCGAATGGGATGGGGGGAAGCGGTGCTTTAGGAGAAGGGTTGCTCTTTTCTTCTGATGGGGTGTTGTGAGAAGGTACACGAAGCGTGTTATTTGCCGCGAAAACTGAGCGCGCGGGTGAGCGAGCGGCGCGCACGCGCTTTTCTTCCCGCCAGGATTCTTTCTGAGAGCTCGGACCTCTTGGAAAATTTTCTATGGAACAGACTAGGGAAAGTTCCATAGGATTGATTCCTAAGGATTGCATTCCTACAAATCAAACAACCACCACAGGAAAAAAATCCATAGGATTACAATCCAATGAAAATCCAATGAATCAAATGAGCCCTTATATGCTCTAATGTTGTTATTTTCGCACAGGCCACAGAAATGCATGCTTTTACAGAAACTTTGCAGCTGCATGTGATACTTAATGATTTACGTGTGTGAATTTTTCAAGATTTTAGAGCTTTTTTTGCTTCCCATGCTTTTCTTTTTTGTATTGATTGCAAACCAACTCATTCTTTCACGAAAATCAAATACATAGGTCATTTTTTCGAATTTTTTTGAAACTCCAGAACTCAACTTTTGAATTTTTCAAAATAAGGAGAGCATGTGTGCTCGGGCGCAATAAATCCACATCCATCACTCCTGCTACCGTGTGATTGCGCTACGAAGTCAATAATAGCGGATGGCGTAGCACCTGATCCACTGTATCAGTGTGTCCAGGTTCTCTGCAGGACTGCGATGTGAATGAACTCATCGAATTTAGAGAGAAAAAAAGGCATCGTTCCCAGCTGGTCCCAACGGTACGGTCGATGCTACTGCTTTTGCGCCCCATACATGCTAATGCTGGGTTTGTTGCCAAATTTGCCAGGCTAAAATCTGGCGAATTTGCTCTGGAAAGATGGCATATTTGTAACAAAACTCAAAATTTTCAAATCTTTAAAATTTCGAAATCAATCAACGGGCCAAATTCCTTTCCCCGGCCCAACCCACTTCCTCTTCCGCGGCCCAACCAGTCCACCATCTTCATCTCCTTCCTCCTGACGCCGTTCGGTCGCGCCGCCCTTGCCACCGCCCGTTGCGCCACTTGCCGCTTAGTCCTCTGCCCGACTCCACCCCCGAGGCCGTCCTTTCCACGCGTCGCTCCTCTTCTTCCTTCTCTGCTCCCGCCGCTCATCTTCCTCCTCGCTCTGCTCACCACCTTACCCCACCTAAACCCTCCGCCCCGCTCACCGCTCGGTTATAAAACCCGACGATGCCGAGCCTCCCCTTTCTCTCCTCTCTCGCGCCAGAACACCTTCTTCCCCACACACCCGAGCTCCCCACCTCCTTTCCGAGCAAACTGAGCCTCCTCCCTTTCCTCCCCGAGCTCCGCGACCTCGTCACCATCCTCGGCAACTCCGGTGAAGTGAGAACCGAACCCACCTCACCGTCGCCGAGCCTTTTTCCCGCAGCATGTCACACCCTAATTTTCGAAAACCTACATGCCAGCATAACCCGCATATAATTAGGGCTCCTTCATCTAAACATGAACTTATTATCCTTGACCCCGCCACACACGCATCATCCCGAGCTAAACCCTAACGCGAAAATACATTCCCTCCCAGCAAATACACCATATACGCAGTTATATTCACGGCACCCTGCAACCGACCAGTCCTAAGCCGAGGCGGAAGACTTCCCGAGAATTCCCATACCCTCACGACACTTTGCCACACCACCGAAACCCTAATTCCAGCTCCCGATCCTTTTCCCTTTTAAAGTCCAAATTTCTCCTCAAACCCTAATCAAGTGATCTAACGCTCCTCGGCCCGTCTAAAAATTCAGGAAAAATTTGCGAGACAACTTACAAATTATCCTCAACACAAATATAGCATAAAATAGAAATGCCCAATTCAAAAATACCTGAATATAAAAATAATAAATGTTAGGGCAAAAATGAGCATTGAACTGCAACCCCTAGGAATAAACCTCGGAAAATTTTGGTTAAATTCTACAATGATCCTTACATCCCCAGAAACCTAAATATGCAGAAACATGAATCCCTCATGTTCAAAAATTGGCAGCCATAGTCATGGGACACATTAGCCCTGAAGAGTTTTCCACATAAAATCATGTGCACAAATAAAGTGGGAGCATCGAATCGTGTTTATGGAGATCCTATTCCGTCAATTCAGTCCACCTGCTTCTTAGTTCTCGGCAACAAGACATCTTTTGTCCCTTTCTATTCAAACCCTAGCTAGTGGCTGCATTGGCATTCGAACCGTTTCTGTTGCTAAACACAAATCGGTCCCTACCCTTGATGCAGCCCATGTACTCCCCACCCTCTCATCCCTGGCGCAGCAGGCACACCCATGCGCACCTGAGCAGGCCAGGACACGCCCATGCCGCTTGAGTACGCGTGCAGAGCGCGCCCTGGCAATGCCACAGTGCGCATGGGCAGTGGCAAGCCGCGCCGCTCGTCGGTTAAGCCACCGTCCACCCTGCCGACGTGCGCCATGTCACATCTCGATTTTCTAAAACCCAAAAATTAGGGCTTACAAAAACTTTTTACGCTAATAAGTGAGGTCAACCATGCTTTTATCAAAAATTTCTTGTACCAAACCCTAGCATGACCACATATGCGCGTGTATGCCACATAGGATTATGCCCTTCCTTTCGCATTTGGATTTTCTCAGTGTTCTTGGAGCATGGCATATTTTCGATTGCATGTGCATCTAAACCGAAATCAGTGCCCGACCCAAACCCATATACGTGTGCACACACCAACCCTAATACCTCTCCTCTCGACGAATTGGCAAAACCCTAATGTCAACATGCAAGCATATCATTTAAACCAAAAGTATCCCCATCCGATCAAAACCCTAACTGCTTATTCGCGAGCCCTTTTTGTACCCTGGGTCACTATTGACATATGCTTAATGCATGGCACCACCTGAGATCAGGTCATGCCCAGCCGAAACCTATATGAGCATAGCTTGCACATCGCGTATACCCGCATACGCATAAACGCTAAACCTAGAATCTTCCTTCTCGACAAATCAACAAACCCTAACAGCAAGGTTTAATCTCCAGATAATTAATCATCGGATCTTGACCCCTCCTTATCTCTGACACAACATGTATATATCACCTTTCCTCAAAACCCTACCTTGGTATATACACCATATACACAAACCCAAATGTCACCGTTTCGACGAAACGACACAACCCTAAAAAGCAGAATCCAACCCCAGAACTCCGATCAATATGTCATAACACCTTTGTTGTCTCCGACATGGCATATACCCTCCCACCTCCGGAACCCTAATTCTGAGTTTTGACCCCTTTTCTTCCAATAATCCTTTTTCCGAAGAAACCTAATACTAAGATCACGTGTGTTTTCAATACCCCTAAAATTCTAGAAAAATTCTGGAAACACCTTAAAAGGATTTCCAACTTTGATATGAAATAATATGGGCCAGCCCAATTCAAAAATATTAAAATATTAATATACTTAACCATAGGGCAGAAAAGAGCATTGAGCTACAACACATCAAAATAAATTTCAGAAAAATTTAAGTAAATTCTACAACACTCTCCTCGGCTCAATATGCCCAAATATGCAAAAATATTTGCAACTTATATTCAGAAATCCAAAACAAATCGTATCAAACACCTTTGATCAGATTTTCTTTTACATAAAATCATAACGACTTTACAAGAAATGACCTCCCAAATTTTCTGGTAGCCTGCTACCTACTAGCTTAACTCAATTATCCAGCAACATCCACTGACCAAGTGCTCTTTTGTCCCCTTTCTTTTGAAGTCTTGTTATTGGTATCTTGTGGGATGAAGGTTTCTCCTGGGTAGTTGGTGCCCAGCTCGCTTTAAATCCCTTGTACACGTTTCCATCCATCCTCTGAATCCTGCTGACACAGCTAAGCACCTCCTCGCTGCCCTATCGTCACTTGCTCTACCCCATGCCGCTCATGGCATGTGCAGAGTGCGCCCAGGCAGAGTTCAGAGCGCGGCCTCAGTGCCCTTCTCATGCCGCTCATCGGCATCGACGTGTTATTCGCCGTCTGGCCACCGTCCCCTCCCCAACCGTGCGCCACCCACTTTCCCTCGACTCCCCCTACCTCTGCACAGCACCGAAGTACTCCACGAGCTAACCTGTCCTGTGCCCGAGTGCAAGCAGAGCACTGGATGCTGGCATCGGCGCAATGCTCGTTGGCACCGACACCTTTGCCCCGCCCAGCTGCTGCCCGCGTCAGCCGTCGACCTTTGGCCGCTCGGCTTATCACCCTGCGCCAACACCGCCCTAGCCCATCCCCTTCAACATAGCGCTGCTCCCCTGCCCGATCCATCACGTCGTCCTGACCACGCGCAGCGGCATGCGCTGTCAATCCTACGCCGAGCGAAGTCCGGAGCACCGCCCTTTTTATCTCCGTGCGCCACGACATCCCTCCCTGGTTCTCGCAACAATGGCATCACCGATTCCACCCCTTGCGTCGTCTCGTCGCCCTGCCCGAGCAAACAATGCGCCGCCCGCCGTTAAGCCCCGCGTCAACCACCACCGCAGCACCGTCCGTTGCTTCCAAGTACGCCACGATCACCTCTGCCCTCTCCTACCACCCCGGAGCATCGATGACTGATTCCCGAGCTGCCCCATCATCGCGCCCAGCGTCAGGCGCACCGCTCGCTGACATTGCCGCATTGCATATCATCTCCAGCAGCCGTCCCTCGAACCAGAGCGCGCCATGGTGACCTCCTCGATCCGCCCAAGCACAGCACTGCCTTGCTTTGACCCTGCATCGCCATAATGGCAAGCAACCACAAGCACAGCGGCCGCGCCATTGATGCCTCTGCCGGGCCCCTAAAAAATAGCTGCCCTGGACACCACTCTTCACATCAAAAACCTCCCTCACTTCCCCTCAACCCCTCCTCCCTCCCTCCAACGGTCAGCACCTTCAATTCCTTCCCCCGAGCATTTTCTTTTCCCCACGACCGAAGCTTCCGCCATCCAATTCCGCTCCCCCAAACAACTCCTACACACCTTGCGAATCAATTCGTCCACGTCATGAAACTCCCCAGCTCGCCCTGAACAAAAGCCCTCATTCTATTGCTCTGCAGCCCACCCAATCGTCGGAAATTCCAAACCCACCGGAGGAACATTCCGCCGGCGTCCTGTGTTGGTGCTCTGTCCGAACGAGGGGCACACTCGTGCACTGGATAGGCCGTCCCGCTCGGGATGGCAAGCACCGGAAGATAGGCCCTCAAGGCCACTGCCACGTGGACCTCAAGCCAAGGTGCGGCCCACCAGCAAGTAAGTGGCCGCGCCCCAGCAATTTCCGCCTTCCCTTCCTGAAAACGCAAAACCCCTCTGAAGAAAGCGTAAACACTCTAAGCAGCCCGGTTTTCTGTTTAAATAAACCAAAAATTCACTGGTTCGGCCGGTTCAAGGGGTTAATGACCTGTTTTTCAACTTTTTCTTCCGGTACCAGGAGGCTTAGATTATTTAGAAGCTTTTGACTCAAGCATTTTTTTCCAAATTACAAAAACATTCAAATAGAAACAGAGAATAGGAATAAAAGCACATGTGATTCAAATTTCAATTAGATTCAGACGCTGTTTAAAAATTATTCCAAATACCCGCTGACCTAAACCTCAATATTTCTCAGGGCTTAAAATCTTGACTTTCCCATATCCAACAAGAGAGGGTATTTCTTTTGATTGATAGGCTTAGGCAACAGATAAGTCAATCGCATTTTTCAGGTGCATAAAAAGGTTCCGAGTGTTTAACCCTAATTCCGAAGCCATGAAGGCACATACCTCATACTTAGGTGCATCCCCAAAAACCCTAGGGATTCTGCAAGCTCAATAGGTCAAAGGTGCCAATAACTATAAGCAAATCCCTATTCATGCTTAATCAAAAACCCCCATATCTCATGCTAGGATGGTAAGTACCCAGGGTTCCTTCTTCTTCTTTCTAAAACCTAAAACCCTAGTCATGTCTTATGAACCTTAACTACTAATTGAACTAAGTTATCTGAAACCCTAAAAGTTAATGCAAGCATACACCCCAGACAACCCTAAAACCCTAGCGGCAAATGTAAGCATATAATCTCCGAGAACCCTAAAACCCTAACTCGTTATCACTTATCGAACCACTCATCTGGTCGACATCATTTCGTATGCATGTCGTGATTTCTTGGATTTAATTTGGACCTTCGGTGCATGGTCTTCATTCGGCGCTTTTACCGTGTAGTTGACGGAGTGACGTACGTCCGCGAGGAAAATCCAGAAACGCCGCCATCTCAGGATCAAGACCAAGAATTGCCAGGCAAGCTTTCCTCACTTGACCGTGTTGAAACCTATATGTGACAAGTATAAATTTTCTGTTTGCCAACTTGCATGCTATGTTGTATCAATGCTATGTCAAGATAAGGTTAGATATTCCCCTATAGTTGCATGGCCTAGGATCTGTTATCATGTGCCCTCGTAACCCTAGCTTTAAGACATCGGACATAGTAGTTTTGGTGGTATACTAGGAATATAGGCCGTAAGCCGAGCTTAGACCTGCTATAGTAAAAATACAAATTTCCCACGAATGTTGGAACACTACTTTCAGGAGTCGGGAAAAATAAAACCCTTGGGGTGACGTGTGTCACCCAAGGTGGAGGTTGGAAAATGTTTATCGGAACAAAATCAAAATGGAAATTTTTCTGATTCGGGTGAGAATGGTAAGAGGAGTATGGGAAATGGTGTAGCATGTGTGACATGGATGAAAAGTGGAAACGTGGAGTCCCTCCCGAATCAATCAAGGACCGAGCCTAAGTGCCGCTGAACCAGATCCACCTTCGTACGTCCACATGTCCTTTATGGGAAGGACTTGGCTTAGTATCCCGTCAAATACTGGAATATGGACCCGTGGGAAGTAGGGAGTATGTGACTAGGCGGTTAAAGTCCTAGAGGGCCTCTACCGCTTGGCGTAGGGAGTTGTCCGACACAAAGATGAGAATAGTCCCATTTTAGGATCTGCGAGGCAGGAATAAAGTTGGGTAAAACATCTAGCGGGTCCAGTTCTAGTATGGAAGCGGGCGAAATGTCTCGTTGTAATATCCCTGTCAGTATACGTTGCGAAGTATACCCAGAGTGACATATATCTTGTGGGTAAAGCGGTACAACCTCTGCAGAGTGTTAAAATCTATTCAAATAGCCGCGTCCTCGGTCATGGACATGATCTGGCAAAGCCACACACTGGTTAGACTGAGTTTTGTTTGCAAACTGTGGGCAATGGGATTAAGGACGTGGGCACGACGTGTCCACAGGGAGCAATTTACGCTACAGTCTGGTAGCTAGGAATTGCGGAAGATGGTCCGTGCCGTAGTACGAGGGTATTACAGACGGGACCCCGGGGAAAGAATGAAAAGGCGATAGATGGAGCTATCGGCCTTAGAATAGAAATGGTGGCAGGTGCCGCCGCCTGTGATGTTATAGTTGAATAATTTAGTATTGTTTTCTAAACCGCTTTTGAATCTATTATGCTATTGTTCAACTGAAAACTTACTTTCCGCACAACCCACAACGTAGGATAGAGCTCCTTCTTGAATTTCCATTGCATGAAATATATCTGCTATCAATTTATGAGGAAACGCTTGCGAGTACATTCAATGTACTCACCTGGCTTGTTGATATGGCCAGACGAAGAAGAAGAATTCCTCGACGCCGACGACAGCGACTACGAAGACTAGGGTGTTACCCCAGTCAGTTGCCTGTGGGATGGGCATATTGACGGGTTTATCCACGTGTTTATTTTCGCTGCAGACTTTTATGTAGCCAATCGGCTTTGTATGTAATTGAGACCATAATGGCTCTATTTCTGTATAATATACGGTAATGTATGACTATGTTATCAAGTGCTTGTGTGTACTAGCCACTGATCATGGGACTAGTACGGTAAACACAGAGACTTATCCGGTCTTAAAATCGGGTACGTCACACGCCACGACCTCCCTCTTGTTCCCCTCCTACCTCACTGTGACATTAAATTGTCACCGAGCTGTCACATCCATTGCCGAGCTCGCCGCAGCGGCCGCCCCCTCAAGACCACCCTCGGGAGCCTATAAAACGGTCATGCCCGAGCCCTCCCTCCTCACCAAGTCTCCCTCCTTCCTCTCTAGAGCAACCAGTAATCGCTCACTTGCCCCCACTGCCCTCATTCCCCTCCATTACTTGCCCCCCTCCCCTTGCCGCCTCTGCCCTAGACGAATTTCCCCAACGCCGACTGTTTGAGGTTGGTTCTTTCCCACCATTAGCCTCCCCGACCCTCTCCGAGCCGATTCCCATAACCAATTAACCCGGCTGAGCACCAGCACCAAAACCCCCAAATCCCCTTCGGCGGCGCCGTTGCCACCGGCATCTTCTTGTCCGGACAGCGGGTGACTCGCGTGGAGACCGCCCGAGCATAGGCTGAAGGGGTAAGGCGTTAGCATCTGACAAGCGGGCCACGGGTAAGGATGAGGCCCACTGTCGGCTAAGTGGTCACGCCCCACTCCACTCCCCGTCTCCGCTTAATAAAAAGCGTAATCTGCCCCAAAGGAAAACGTATTCATTCTTTGAGTCCCGGTTTTCTGAATTAATCAAACCAGTGGTCTCCGGTTTGACCGGTTCATAGGGATGTTCGCACGAAATTGGATCCGTGGAACACCTAGGTGATGGGAGTCGCCAACCGCACTTACGTGTGCGATAACCGGATGCTTTTCGAGCAAAGCAACAAAGGATAACTATCGCACTTACGCGTACGACGAGCGATTGCTTTCCGAGCAAAGCAACAAAGATCTTCCTACTTACGTGAGGAAGAACCGACTGTTTTACAGCGCAAAACAGCAAAGATCTACTACTAAGAAAAGGTAAAAGATAAAAGATAAAAGATTGATTTGATCGATTGTTGGATGATTTCAATCGGCCGTCACCCTTACATATTTATAGGGCGGCTGGTCTTCCCGTAGGAGGTCCGGACTCCTAATCCTAATCTGATTACAAACATATCTCTTTCCTTGCTTAAAGAATCTGGATTCTACCGTACATGTAACTTTCCATACAAACCAAGATAGCTTTCCAAATCTTAACTGCTTCGGACGCCGACATCCGAACTCTTCTCGGCGCACGGGATATCCTTCCTTAACAAACTGGATAGACTTCCAAATCTTGTAGGACTCTCCTTGATTGCCTCGCCGCGTTTCTTGCGCCTCAAGCTGAAGTCTCTGGCGTCGAGTAAGTCTTGAAGGATAGTACTGCAATTCAGACTTGCTGAAGATGGTCCTTCGCGGGTACTCGGGGACGAACTTGGACCGCTCGGGAATCCGCCGAGTGCTCGGGGACGAACTCGGACTGCTCGGGGATGAACTTTGTACCGCTCGGGAGTCGGCCGAGTACTCGGGAAAAAACCCCTCGGGGCTGGAGACCTTCTCGGGGCTGGGCCACTCGGTATCACCAGTACTCGGGGCCGATGTTGCTCGGGGCCGCCACTGTTGAATACCCAGAGGTACCGCTCGTGACTTGATGGCGTAGTGCTCGGGGTGTGGACGCTCGGGGACACCTCCAACTGCTTGGGTCTTCGGGAACTTCTGCGAGCACCTTCGCACTTGGGATATGATGACTACTCGGGATGCAGTGAGCACTCGGGGGCACTCGGAAACGCCGCGAGCACTCGGTATCAAGTATACCGCGGGCGTCCAGGCCACTCGGCTGTATTAATCCTGCATGTAAGAGTAAATGCTGCATCCATACTGTTAGTTTCATCATCTCAACTTCCAGCAAACCTAATACTTAATTTGGCCCACTGAATAAACCTTCAAGCCAAATTACGCTGTAAACACATGCCCCCCTGCTTTTTAGCATAATTGCATTTGCCAAAAATACCTTGAACTACATCGTTGCTCAGGGCGATATTTTTAAAGGGCATATCGGCCATAGATTTTGTTAAGCTACTTGCCACATACTCGGGTAATACTTCTTCAGATATTTCCCATTAAGAGCCCTAGATAACCATTCCCCTTGCAAAGATTCTACAAGATAGGAATTCCCGGGGACTATCTCGACAACTCTAAACGGGCCCTCCCAACTCGGCGACCATTTGCCGAATTTGTTGTCCCGAGCTCCAACAGGTAAAATCGTTTTCCATACTAGGTCTCCTATCTGAAACGATTTTTCCTTTACTCTTTTGTTGTAAGCCTTGGCAACTCTCAACTTCTCCTTCTCGATTTCTTGTAAGGCCTTCAACCTCTCTTCTGGAACATCATCTATCTTATCTATCATCAAGTGGCTGTAATCTTCAGCCGACAAGTTGTCTTGCCTGGCTATTCTAAGAGCTTGTAGTTTAACTTCCACGGGCAACACCGCCTCCTGCCCGTACACCAACTCGAATGGCGTCACTCGGGTGGCTCCATGCTTGGATATCCTATGGGCCCATAATGCTTCCGAGAGGACCTCATGCCACCTCCTCGGATGTTCCTCAATTTTCTTCTTTATTAGCTTGATCAAGGTTTTATTGCTGGACTCGGCCTGTCCATTGGCTTGGGCATAATAGGGCAACGAGTTCAACAACTTGACCCCAAAGGACTCGGCAAACTCACTGAATTGGTGAGACATAAAGGATGCACCCTGATCAGTCGTCAGAGTTTGAGGGATGCCGAACCTATGGATGATATGTTCCAGAACAAAGCTAATCACTTCCTTATGAGTCATATTTCTTAAAGGAACTGCTTCGGTCCATTTAGTGAAGTAATCTGTAGCTACCAGGACGAAACGATGACCTTTCGACGAAGCAGGATGTATTTCCCCAATGAAATCTAAACCCCATCCTCTAAATGGCCACGGCTTTATAACAGGTTTCATCTTAGCCGCGGGTACTAATTGTATGTTCCCGAACTTCTGACATGCTTCACACCCTCTGTAATACCGAAAACAGTCTTCTAACATAGTCGGCCAATAGAATCCTGCCCTCTTCAACAACCATTGCATCTTAGGGGCCGACTGATGTGTTCCGCATATCCCTTCATGTACTTCTCCCATAGCTACCCTTGACTGGTCGGGACCTAAGCACTTCAATAATACTCCATCTATTGTCCGGCGATACAACTCGTCGTTAAACAAGATGTATTTTATGGCTTGCCGCCGAATTTTCCTATCTCTTGTTTGACCCGGATTTTTCAAATAACTAACTAAAGGCACCCTCCAATCATTAACTTCCAAACCGCTTGACGACTCGGCAGCCTGTGTTAAACTGTTGCCCCCCGAGTCGGAATTGGATCTACACGAGTCGGCTTCGACTTCCAGTAAGTCGGCCCGGCCTTTGACAGCAACGAGCATCGGTTCTCTGTATACAAAAAACTTTCCTCTTCTGACTTGGTACCCGGATGCTTGCTGTGCCAAATAGTTGGCTCTAGAATTCTCCTCCCTGGGAATGTGACTGATACTAAAGGTATCTAACAGCTTGACTATATCTAAACATCGGTCTAAATAGCTATTCAGCAACCCATCGAAGCATTGAAACTCTCCATTGACTTGCTGAACTACTAGCAATGAATCTCCAAAAGCATCTACATCTCTTACACCCATGTCTATTAAGCTTTGTAAACCAAACAACAGTGCCTCATACTCTGCCTGGTTATTAGTGCAAGGATACTCTAGTCGGACCGATGACTCATAGATAACACTATGTGGTGAAACTAAAACACTGCCAATGCCTTGCCCACTTCTACAAACCGATCCATCAAAGTAAAGCTTCCATGGACATATGCTAACATAATCAACATCTTCTTCATCATTAACCCTATGATCAACAACGAAGTCGGCGACAACTTGACCTTTCGTGGCACGCAACGACTCATATGTCAAATCAAACTCTATTAAAGCATAAGCCCATTTGCCAATCCGTCCGCTAAGAATCGGTTGTTGCAACATATACTTGATCACATCGACTTGGCAAGACACTATGCATGCACTCGAAAGTAAATAATGCCGAAACTTGGTGCATGCGTAAAACAAGGATAAGCATAGTTTCTCGACGAACACGTACCGACTTTCGGCGTCGAGTAGTCGGCGACTTATGTAGGCGACGATGTACTCCTTCTTGTCGACTTCCTGAGTTAGCACTGCGCCGAGTACTTTATCTTGTGCAGCAATGTATAGTCGGAACGGGACTCCCGACTTGGGTGCTCGAAGTACTGGAGGGCTCGATAAGTATCTCTTGATACTATTGAAGGCGTCTTGCTGTTCTGCCCCCCAAGCGAACTTGGCTTCGTTCTTTAGCCGGAGCAAAGGGACAAACGATTCAATCTTACCCGCCAGGTTAGATATAAATCGTCTTAAGTAGTTTATCTTCCCCAATAGACTCTGCACATCCTTTTTGCATGTCGGCTCTCCTAACTTCTTAATGGCCTCTATCTTCTTAGGGTCAATCTCTATACCTTGCTCATGAATTATGAATCCTAAGAACTTTCCAGCCGACACACCAAACGCGCATTTGAGCGGGTTCATCTTCAACCCATACCGACGCATTCTTTCAAAGGCTAGTCGCAAGTCGGCCAGGTGGTGTTCATAGCCGTCTGACTTGACGACGATGTCATCAATATAGACTTCTAACACAATGCCTAAGAGATCATGGAAGATCAAGTTCATAGCACGCTGATACGTAGCGCCTGCTTTCTTCAAACCGAATGTCATGACGACCCACTCGAACAACCCGACAAAACCGGGGCAACGAAAGGCAGTTTTAAACATGTCCTCTTCGGCCATAAAGATCTGGTTATACCCGGCATTGCCATCTAAGAAGCTAAGTACTTTGTGTCCGGAGGCGTCGTCTATCAACATGTCGGCTATAGGCATAGGATACTCATCTTTAGGTGTGGCTTTATTCAAATCGCTGAAGTCTATGCATACCCTAATCTTGCCAGTATTCTTCTTCTCGACTGGCACAATGTTTGAAATCCACTCGGCGTATCTGCATGGCCGAATGAACCCTGCCTTTACCAGTCGGTCGACTTCTTCCTTGATACGATCATACAGATTAGGGTTGAAACGCCTAGGCGGTTGCTTGTATGGTCTGAAGCCGGTCTTGATAGGTAGCTTATGTTCGACCAGACTTCTACTTAATCCGGGCATCTCTGTATAATTCCACGCAAAGCAATCTACGAACTCTTTGAGTAGCGCACATACCTTATTCTTCTGGCCGACTTCCATATTGGCGTTAATGAATGTTGGCCGAGGCACGCCTCCATCGCCAATATCGACTTCTTCCAGTGGGTCGGCCGACGAGAACCCTTGTCCGAGCTTCTCCATGTCGTCGAAATCTTCGATAGTCTCATGCATATCGTTCTTGCCCAAACGATATTCCTCGGTGCGCTTTTGTAGTCATTTAACGCTATCTTCTTTATTCATTTATAAAGATAAATTATTTAGCCGAGCTATAAAAGCCGGCTGTGCTTGTATCGGTACAAATCCGTCCTTACCGATACTGACGTAGTCGTAGTCGGATAGGTTCCTACCTGACAGGCACTTCATGTCACCGTGCTGCCAATCGACTGTAGTCTCGGCTAAAGCGATGCAAGCCGAGTTGTCTGCTTCAATCACTTCGACGTACTCATCTACCCACTGGATTAAGCACTGATGCATGGTAGAAGGGATGCAATAATTGGCATGGATCTAGTCTCGCCCCAAGAGCATGTTGTATCGGCCTTTGACGTCGACTACGAAGAATACAGTCGGCAGGGTTTTGCTTCCGACTGTAAGTTCTATCGACAATATGCCCTTGGCTTCGGATAGCTCCCCCGAGAACCCGCTGAGTCCCATGTTTGTCTTCATCAACTCGGACTCTTTTCGGCCTAGTTTGGAGAATACCGAAAGTGGCATGATGTTGACCCCAGCGCCGCCGTCGACGAGCATTTGGCCAATCGGTCTTCCGTCGATGTGGCCTTTGATGAATAAAGGCTTCAGATGCTGCCCATGCTCCTCCGGCTTCTTGAATATGGCGGCACTCGGCCCGAGCAGAAGCTCTGCGACTTCCGACTCAGGAGCGCGGAACTCGATCGGTAGTTCGAACACCATATTGATGTCCATGTCGGCGGGTACTTCTCCGACATCCTTGCTGGCAGCCTCGTCTTCTTCCTTCGCAATGCGCTTCTCCTTCCAGGTCATCTTCGCGGGCTTCATTGGTCGGGCTTGGTTGAACCATTCGTCGCGCTTCTTCTCGACGAGCTCCTCCCTGAGCTCGAGGGCTCGCAGCCGCTGGACCCTCCGCTTCTGAGAGTGCGTGAGTCCTGTGGGGCACCATTGCGGCTTCAGTTTGGTTCCTGGTTCAACCGACTTGATTTTCTTCGCCCGCTGACTTGGCGTGGATTCGACGCCGGGTCCCGCTGCATTGCTGGATTCTGGCTTGTCCGAGTCGTGTACCGTGCCGAACCGTACACGCCGAGTCCCTGCTGGTGGAGCCGAATTAATTTGCGAGCTAATTAACACGGCTGACCGTTGTGGTCGACTTCCTTCTGAGGCTCGGCTGATGCTCATCTTGTTCGACTCGGGCCGGGTCGTGGTGTGCTCATCAGGTTTGGACTCGGCGTGCTTGACTGGTACCCAGACTTGCCTAGTCGGCGAACTCCTTGGGGTCGCCGGTCGACTTGGTACGTCGGGTGCCTTGCGCCGAGTGGCGAGTCGGTTCCATGGTCGGATTCCCGACTCGACCCGCGTCCTCTTTCCGTGGGGCCGCTCTCCGAATCCAGACGGGATCCAGTTCGGCTGAAACATGCCGAGTGGTCCAGCCGGATGCGGCGCCCAAGGGTTGAAACCCCATGGAGGGCACTGTGGGTAGAAAGTGTGTGCGCCTCCCCAGTACGCCGGACCTGTTGCTAAGTATGGTGGTTGCACGTATGGGCCCCCCGCGAGTACTCGGAACCACCGAAACCTTGTCGGGGAGGAGACCTGGGGCGCTTGGCTCCTCCAAGCGGAGTGAACACATTGTTGGTTGTGTATTTGTTCAGCAACTGTTTCACTGTCGGCTTTGGCCTCGCGGGCTGACTCTTCCCTCGATTAATCTTCCAGACGCCGACTTCTGGATTCTTTGGCTTGATCATTTTTGGAGTCGGCGAGGAGTTCGAGTCGGTTGTTTTCGGAGTAGGAGAGGGACTCGACTTGATCATCTTTGGAGCAGCATTGTCGTCAACAATGACGTTCTTTCCTTTTGTGGAATCGGCCTGATGTGACCGAATCAGTACTTTCTTCTTCTCCAAATCAATCACGTTGATTGGAAAAGGATCACTGTCGAGCTTCATCTTGGAGCTTTGAGCAAACGTCAATCGTCCGTCGTTGATGGCCGATTGCACCTGTCGGCGAAACACATTGCAGTCGTTAGTAGCATGAGAAAAAGAGTTATGCCACTTACAATATGCTCTTTTGCCCAATTCGTTCGCCGACGGGAACACGTGCCCTTCCCTTACTCGGATCATATTCCCCTGCAGGAGCATGTCAAAGATTTTGTCGCATTTACTAATGTCGAAAGTGTACCGCATCTCCTCTTTCCGAGTGGGTGTAGGTTTAAGAGCTGGACAAGCAAATGGTTTTGACTTGGGAGTATTAACCCACTCGGCAATGCATATGTCAGCGTCGTCCTCGCTGTCCGAGCTGTTTTCGTACGTTATGACATTGATTGCCGATTTTTCTTTGGCTTTGCCCTTAGCATCTCCGAACCGGCTGTATGTTTTGACGTCCTTAGCGCGGTTCTCTTGTGCTACAGCCCTCTGAGCGACTTGGCTAATGGTTAGGAATTCTTGGCCCTCTAATCTGTCCTTAATATGGGCGAGCAAACCTGAAAAAGCAAGGTCGGCAAGATCTTTTTCGTTTATAGTTAAACTAAAGCACTTGTTCTTAACCTCTCTGAATCTTCTAATGTAATCACAGACCGGCTCGTTGTACTTTTGTTTAACCATCGTCAGATCCGAGAGCCTGAGCTCGGTCTCACCACCGTAAAAGTAATCGTGGAACTGCCGTTCTAGATCTGCCCAGGACGTAATAGACCTAGGGGCAAGCGAGGTGAACCAAGTGAAGGCAGTACCCGACAATGACAAGGGAAAAAGTTTTATTCTGTAGATATCCGACGTGCCGACTTCACTACTCTATGCTAAGAATTGCCCTATATGCTCGAAAGTCGACCTATTGTCTTCCCCTGTGAATTTGACAAAATCAGGAATTCTAAACCCGCGGGGGGTACGGCATTGTGTCATAGCACTCGGGGTATGGCTTTAGGTAACCCCGAGAGCCATCTTTAGGTATTACGCCGAGTTCTCTGAGCACTGCGGAGAGTTGGTCCTTAAAGCTCATATCGCACAGCGGGGTACGCGAAGTCGGCTGGGGTAACTCGGGTTGGACTTGCTGCGAGTTAAAATATGTTTCTGGAACCGGCCCATGGGGGACTCCGGTACCGAGCGGTGGGATAGGTGGTGTGCTGTACGCGACTATTTGGTAGTATGGTTGTGGGATATTCGCGCTAAGGCTTAGACTTCGGTCGTTGTTGGAAGAACTCTGGGGTACCGAAGTCGGATTGACAGAAGTCGTGATCACGGGGGCGACTTCTACCCGATGATCGACTCTGTCATGGTCAGGGTACATCGGCTGCTTATTCCGATGATCGTTATTGACTTGTAGGGCTGTAGATCTAACCTGACCCGGCAGACTATTCTGCAAATCTTTAGCGAGCTGTTCTTTCAACTCGTCAAATCGGCTATTCACTACTCGAGCGAATAATTGCGCCGATTTATCCATCTCGGTGCCATACCTGCTGGCTACCGACACGTCAATTAGATTAGCGATTTCATCAGGACTAGTCGGTTTACTCACCTCGGGTTTGGGCGCAGGAGGTGGACTCGGCACGACTACCTTTTTGATGACGCCGTTTCTCGTCTTCTGGTAGCCGGCCAACTTTTGCCGGAGTCGCTCCGCCTGCTCCTCTTCAAGTTGTCGTTCAATCTCCCGCCGTTCGTCTTCAGATAGATCGTCGAGCATGACGGCGATGATGTTCTCCGGGTTGACGATGCTTCCGTCTTTGGAGTCGGGATTCATCGGGTAATCTTTGCTTCTCGTCCCCAGCGGAGTCGCCAATTGTGTTCGCACGAAATTGGATCCGTGGAACATCTAGGTGATGGGAGTCGCCAACCGCACTTACGTGTGCGATAACCGGATGCTTTTCGAGCAAAGCAACAAAGGATAACTATCGCACTTACGCGTACGACGAGCGATTGCTTTCCGAGCAAAGCAACAAAGATCTTCCTACTTACGTGAGGAAGAACCGACTGTTTTACAGCGCAAAACAGCAAAGATCTACTACTAAGAAAAGGTAAAAGATAAAAGATAAAAGATTGATTTGATCGATTGTTGGATGATTTCAATCGGCCGTCACCCTTTACATATTTATAGGGCGGCTGGTCTTCCCGTAGGAGGTCCGGACTCCTAATCCTAATCTGATTACAAATATATCTCTTTCCTTGCTTAAAGGATCTGGATTCTACCGTACATGTAACTTTCCATACAAACCAAGATAGCTTTCCAAATCTTAACTGCTTCGGACGCCGACATCCGGACTCTTCTCGGCGCACGGGATATCCTTCCTTAACAAACTGGATAGACTTCCAAATCTTGTAGGACTCTCCTTGATTGCCTCGCCGCGTTTCTTGCGCCTCAAGCTGAAGTCTCTGGCGTCGAGTAAGTCTTGAAGGATAGTACTGCAATTCAGACTTGCTGAAGATGGTCCTTCGCGGGTACTCGGGGACGAACTTGGACCGCTCGGGAATCCGCCGAGTGCTCGGGGACGAACTCGGACTGCTCGGGGATGAACTTTGTACCGCTCGGGAGTCGGCCGAGTACTCGGGAAAAACCCCTCGGGGCTGGAGACCTTCTCGGGGCTTGGGCCACTCGGTATCACCAGTACTCGGGGCCGATGTTGCTCGGGGCCGCCACTGTTGAATACCCAGAGGTACCGCTCGTGACTTGATGGCGTAGTGCTCGGGGTGTGGACGCTCGGGGACACCTCCAACTGCTTGGGTCTTCGGGAACTTCTGCGAGCACCTTCGCACTTGGGATATGATGACTACTCGGGATGCAGTGAGCACTCGGGGGCACTCGGAAACGCCGCGAGCACTCGGTATCAAGTATACCGCGAGCGTCCAGGCCACTCGGCTGTATTAATCCTGCATGTAAGAGTAAATGCTGCATCCATACTGTTAGTTTCATCATCTCAACTTCCAGCAAACCTAATACTTAATTTGGCCCACTGAATAAACCTTCAAGCCAAATTACGCTGTAAACAGTAAGGACGATGTTATCAAGTTCTTGTGTGTACTGGCTACTAATCATAGGACCAGTACAGGAACCACATGAGAGTATCCAGCTTAAAAACCGGGTACGCCACACAGCACCAGCACCCCTTCTTCATGAAAACGAGTTCCTCAGCTCCTGTAGATCCTCCCCGAGCCTCTAATTCCTCTCCGGCGAGCTCCCCGACGACCAATTCCTCTTCCCCGCCGCCAGCGACCACCCTCCCTGCCTCCCCTTCTTTGTTTCTCCCCATCCCGACCAGGCCGCCGGCCTTCTCCCTTCTGGGCCGCCACCCTTCCCACTAGCAGGCCGGCCCAGTCCTCCTCCTAGGCCAGTCCCGAGCCACAGGCCGGTTCGCCCGGCCCACTTTTTTCTTTTTCTTTTATTTTTATTTCCTTAACAGGCGGAGCCCGATAACAGCCCACGACCCAAATCCAATTGAGCCCAAATAGATTAGGATTTTAATTTCTTTTTATTTTTTCTGTTAGGGCTCAAAACCCAAGCCTAAGCCATGTTCAACCCAAATTCAGCCCAACCCAAGCCCATTTTCTGCCCAACCCGAGGCCCTAATGGGCCCAATCTGAGGTCGGGCCCGAAACCCTAAAAACCCTATTATATACCGTTTCGATCGTCTCGACGACGTGGTTCCAGTTTTCCACTCCATTTCTCCAAATTTCCACTTTTTAAGACCCGACAACCACAAAACCCTCTTAACCCACATGTATCCCGACTTTTCTCCGAAACCCTAATCCGTGTCCTATACCTTCCTTCCGTCCTTTCAACCCTCTGATTTCGATCTCTCACCCCACATCCTATTTTTAGTATTTTTTTTAAATTAATTTACATTTTGCTCCCAACTCACATTTATCGAGCCCGGACTTATATATGTTTGTGTGTATGGATCTTTTTGCAACTAGAAAATGATAGTGACGATCCATGTCGAACCCCAGAATTCATAACAGAGAGGCTTAAGAGAAACCACCCGCTAAGTCGAAACGTCAACCCCGACCTCAACTCCTGGGTGTCAATTCCAAGAGGAGTGGAGTGATATGGCTCCGAATAGCCCGAGACGGCAACCCCGAAGCTTACTCTGGCGAGAGCACAGAGTAGTAGGGTGATATGGTCTCCTCACTCTGTTCCTACTGAGCCGGAACATCAACCCCGAACTCGTCCCGGCAAATTAATGCACGGCTGGAGTAGGGTGATATAGTTCCCAATCTCTCAGTAGTAGAGTCGCTTCACAGGGGTGATCAAACTTAATGACTCTATGATATAAACTCTAAAGTCCTACCCGCAACATGCGCTTCATCACATACACGCACGGCACATGAGCAGGCGAAAACAACCAGATCTCATAGCAGTGGCTCTACGACAGAAACTGCAATATTATAAGTTTGAAACTTAACAAACATACATACACACAAGGATCCGAAGATCTAAACACACAGCGGAAGAGTATTAACGGCTACGAAGCCAAACAGTAGGGCCAAAAGTGGCAACGGAAACAAACCAAAACACCAACCCAGGGCAGGATCACTGCCTGGGATTCCCAGCGTCTAGGCGTCGTCGGTATCAATCTCTAAATAGAAACCACCCTCCGAAGGGGTGGGTTCCTCTGCAACAAAACAACAACAACAGCAGGGTGAGTACAAAATTGTACTCCGCAAGACTTACAGTGCGGAAATAGTAGTGATTGTGCCAGGTATCAACAAAAGGGTAATTGTGGACTAATTTGCGGAAAGCCAAGTTTACCTTTTCAATAACCATAAGTAGATTGAAATTCGACTACCAGAATACCTTTTCAAAGGGGACGAGTCGACACTTCGCGAATATTCCTTACTGCAGATCACCACACCTAAAAAAAAACCCCTCGACCCATCCTCGACCACCCTGGGAGGAAGCTGTCGCTACACCATCCTTAGAGTTGGCAAGTTTTAGAGTTGGTTATAGTTGTCTAATTCGATGCAAAATCTTACCAAGTTGTCCATAACCGCGGACACGGCTGTTCAAACAGTTCAAACCCTGCAGGGGGGGGGTACATCTTTACCTACACGCATTGATCGTCTCTTAGTGCTAGGCCAATCACACACTTCACGAGGTGTGCTAGCAGAGGGTGATCAATCACGACCTTTACAATGCTTTCGACCTAGGTATGAGCCACCCGTACGGGCTAGTCCATGTGCATCAGTCCGGCCGTAACTGCGACACGGTCCCATGCGTTGTGAATCGAGGTACATCCCCGGTCTCCCAGACCGTGTGTCCACCCCACCCTTATATGAGACCACACACCACATCCCCTTTTTCACGCACACGCAAATGGAAACGGCAAACTAATGCAGCTCATACACTAAGTCTAAGCAAATTAGTGAGTCGTGGGTGGCCCCATAATCCACCCGTGTAGAAGTACGCGAATCTTGGTTCGAAGGGACACCGGTAACCGGTCCTTGCGGGAAAACGAGACAACCCACCATGCTCCCAGCCATGGCCTCTCGTCTAAACCCAGATATGATTAAGCCAATTCATTAGTTATCCCGGTGAACACCCACCTACCACGTAACCCATTCCCAGTGTTGATTCATCTGCTAACCCAGGAATTACGACTTCTACAAGTCTAAGCATGTCTAAGCGTAAATAGCATAATAGCATTCGAACAGTGGATACTAGACTATGCTAGATAGGTTAGGTTAGTAGTGGAGCTGTTCAAGCGACAAGGTGAGTCTTATTCATCGGACTAGGGCTTTTCTTAGCGGAAAAATAGCAGTTGAACGCATGTAATAATGAATTTGAAAACAACTAATACTTTGCAAATAGTAGGAGATTTGCAACGTGACCAAAGGGGCTGCTTGCCTGGTTGCTCTGCAACGACACCTTGCTCTTGATCGAAACTATTGCTCTGCGGATCTTCCGGCTCTATCGAGGAAAAACAAAAAACACCAGAAACAAGGGCATACTCGTAAATATCAAAATACACAACATCAGCATGAGATGCAATGCATGCCATGACGTAGAGGGTGCAAAAAGAAGACTAATGCAAGTGGAATCAATTTAATCGGAGTCCGGACGCATAAAATGTCGCGATCCGAAAATCCTCCGGCTAATCGGAAACCCTAGTTTGAGTTTTTAGCAAATTGTATTATCCCTAGCATGCAAACATGGATGGAAATGATGTTTTTGAATAGATCTCCTTTTTCTGAACATTTTGATATATTATTTGCATTTTTCTGATTAACGATGAATTTTCATAAATTTTATAAGATCTAAACCCTTTGTTGTATTTTTCTCAGGAATATTAACATTCAAATTAATTCCTAAACCGGAAGTTCCGGTTTTTCCAGAGCGATTAAAACTGGGGTGACGTCGGAACCTCCGGTCAGGTCGGATGTTCCGATATTTATACGTCGGAAGTTCCGATCCGATTGTTTTCAGCTCCACTTTCATTCAAACACATTTAACTAGCTCATTCAATGAGCTGTTAGACATTAATGAGTTGGTTAATAATAAGTGCAGGTGATTAGTACTTAATAGGGTTGTTAATGTGTCTGATAGCCTTGATTGCCGATGATTACCATTTAACATGCCTTAACAGCAATAATTAATTACTTGTAGCATTAAACATGTGTTTGGGTTTAATTAGAGCATTTAACCTCGGTAGACTAGTGTTAACTGAGCTATTAGGACACATTCAAGGGGCTGCAATGCTCTTAATTGAGCTGGAGCTCGGAGCATTCGGGTGAAGCCGGCGACAAGCGACGGCTTACCGGGGAGGCGGCGGACTCCGACGAGTCGGGGAGCGGCAGGCGACCAGGGCTCGACGGCGGCGTCCCTCGGATTGGCGGCGGCAAACTCCGGGGCAGAGACAAGGCGCGGCGGCTTTGGATCGGGATGGAGCGGCGGGCTCGGGGAGGCAAGCTCCGGCGAGGGGCTTGGGGTGGGGCGGATGGGAGGAGCTCGGTGAAGGAGCCGGGCGGAGGAGAGGGAGGGAGGAGGCGGAGCTAGACGGCGGCGGCGCTCCGGGGCGAGCTCGGGAGCGGCGCACGGGAGGCTCGGGTGGCGGAGGCGCGCGGTGGGGGATGGCGAGCGGCGGGAGCTCGGGATCCGGCGAGGCAGGGGGCGGCGCGGCGAGGGAGGGAGGGAGCTCGGGTGGAGGCCGGTGGTGAGGGGGCGGAGCAAGGGGGGGCGGCCTAGCTGCGGTGAGGGGCGGGGTGGTGGAAGGAAGGGCCGGCGGCGGCTTGGGGACCCAGGGGAAGCGGCGAGGTGGAGCGGCCGGGAGGAGCGGGGCGAACGGCGGCGACCGGGGAGGCGAGCTTTGGGGCGGCGGGGGATGGGACGGCGCTCGGGATGAGGAGCGGCGCACGGGAGTTGCTAGGGGGGGGACGGCGAAGTGCTAGGCGGCGGGGAAGGAGCTCTGCAGTAGGGGAGAGAGAAAGAGGGAGGCGTCGGCCGGATAGGATAAGGGAGAGAGAGTGAGGGGCGGCAGGGGATAGAGATGAGGGGGAAGCTTCAAGAGGAAGCAACCGGAGAGAAAATAAGAATTGGGTTTTAGGTTTCCTGATTTTGCATTTTCAGTTTTAGATTCTTTGGAACAATTACATGCTCTCAATTGCATTCAAATAAATTTGACCCAAGGTTTGGAATTTACCTTCAACCCTCATGTGATACTTGAATACCCCCTCAAGCATTGTAAAGATTTCAAAAACTTAGTCATTTTCTTAACTTGATGATCATGCCATGATGCACATGATGCATATTACAACGCTATCAAACTAGGGATGTTACAGACCTACCCCCCTTACGAGAATCTCGACCCCGAGATTCGGATCAGCTGGAAAAGAGGGAGGGGTACGCCGATCGAAGATGATCCTCGCGTTCCCAAGTAGCTTCGTCTTCGGAATGATTAGACCATTGAACTTTGAAGAACTTGACGTTCCGTCTTCGAGTCGTCCGTTCCATCTCATCGAGAAGACGAAGAGGGTACTCTCGGTAAGACAGATCTTCTTGGAGATCCAGAGTATCAACTGCCGATTCCGGGATTGGATCTTTGCAGCACTTCCGAAGTTGAGAAACATGGAAGACATTGTGGATATTGGAGAGCGACGGAGGTAGTTCCAACTGATATGCGACTTCACCTCGTTTGGATAGGATGCGAAAGGGACCAATGTAACGAGGTGCCAACTTTCCTTTGATGCCAAATCGGCGAACACCCTTAAACGGAGTGACCCGAAGGTAGACTTTATCGTTTGGCTCAAAGTGAATCTCACGACGATGGAGGTCGGAGTAGCTCTTCTGACGAGATTGAGCAGTCTTTAACCGCTCTCGAATGATTCGAACTTGATCCTCCGCTTCTTTGATCAAGTCGGGTCCAAGAATTTGTCGTTCTCCGGTTTCGGACCAATTGAGTGGAGTTCGACATTTGCGTCCATAAAGGACTTCGAAAGGGGCCATGCCTAGGCTTGATTGAAAGCTGTTGTTATAAGAAAATTCAGCGAACGGAAGGCACTTCTCCCATTTAGTGCCGAAAGATATAACACAAGCTCTAAGCATATCTTCAAGGATTTGGTTAACCCTTTCGGTTTGTCCACCGGTTTGGGGGTGATAAGCCGTGCTGAACGAGAGATGAGTTCCCATAGCGGCTTGGAGACTTTCCCAAAACCTGGAAGTGAATAAAGCACCTCGATCGGAAATGATCCGCTTGGGGATCCCATGGAGAGATACGATCCGGGAGATATAAAGATCGGCCAAATGGTTAGCGGTAATCTTCTCTCGGACAGGAAGGAAATGGGCAACTTTGGATAGACGATCAATGACCACAAAGATGGAGTCATTTCCTTTTTGAGTTCTTGGAAGGCCGGTGACGAAATCCATGCCTATTTCGTCCCACTTCCACTCCGGGATAGGTAAAGGTTGGAGTGTGCCAGCGGGTCTTTGGTGTTCCGCCTTAACACGACGACACACATCACACTCGGAGATGAAGCGAGCGATCTCTCTTTTCATTCGGGTCCACCAAAATCTTTGTTTCAGATCCTGGTACATCTTCGTACTACCCGGATGAATAGACAACGGAGAGTCATGAGCTTCACGAAGAATAGATTCTCGAAGATCATTGTTCTTCGGCACAACTAAGCGCTTGCCAAACCAAACAACGTCTTGATCATCGATTGAGAAGCATTTAGCAACTCCGCTAACAATGTTCTCCTTAATCTTGCGAATACCCTTGTCTTGCTTTTGAGCAGATTTGATTTGATCTTCAAGCGAGGATTGGATTTCAAGGGTATTAAGGAAACCACTTTGAACGACTTCAAGATTAAGCCGTGCAAATTCCTCGTAGAGGGGCGGTTGAGATTCTTGGATCATAAGATTATTGCAGTAGGTCTTCCGGCTAAGTGCATCCGCCACGACATTAGCCTTACCGGGTTGGTAGTGGAGACCTACGTCGTAATCTTTGATCAATTCCAGCCATCTTCGTTGCCTGAGATTCAGGTCGGGCTGGGTGAAGAGATACTTCAAACTTTGATGATCGGAATATAGCTCGCAGCGATTACCGATGAGATAATGCCGCCAAATCTTCAGAGCATGAACCACCGCAGCAAGCTCTAGGTCGTGAGTCGGATAGTTGGTTTCATGTGGCCTTAGCTGACGAGAAGCATAAGCTACCACATGCCCTTCTTGCATCAACACACATCCAAGACCTAGGCGAGAAGCATCACAGAAGATGTCGAAATTCTTGTGAATGTCCGGAAGGACAAGCACAGGAGCGGAAGTCAATCGGCGCTTTAGCTCTTGGAAGCTTTCTTCGCACCTTTCAGTCCACTCGAACTTCTTTTCCTTCTTGAGGAGCTCGGTCAACGGTTTAGCATGTTTGGAGAAGTTCTCGATAAAACGGCGATAATAGCCGGCCAGACCGAGAAAACTCCGTACTTGCGTGACCGACTTGGGTTGTTCCCAATTGAGAACAGCTTTTACTTTGCTAGGATCCACGGCGACACCTTTCGCCGAAAGCACGTGGCCTAGAAAAGCGACTTCTTCGAGCCAAAACTCACATTTAGAGAACTTGGCATAGAGCTGATGTTCACGAAGCTTTCCCAAAACGAACTTCAAGTGCTCGGCATGGTCTTCTTTCGTCTTGGAGAAAATCAGGATATCATCGATGAAGATGATCACAAAGCGATCCAGACATTCCATGAAGATGGAATTCATCAGCCTCATAAAGGTAGCAGGAGCGTTGGTTAACCCAAAAGACATCACGGTGTATTCATACAACCCATAACGAGTCGTAAACGCCGTTTTTGGAATATCTTCGGGTCGGATCTTGATTTGATGGTAGCCCAACCTCAAATCAATCTTGGAAAAGACGGTTGCTCCGGTTAATTGATCGAACAGATCATCGATCCGTGGAAGCGGATATTTGTTTTTGATCGTCACCTCATTAGGAGGCCGATAGTCAACACACATCCGCAGGCTTTTGTCTTTCTTCTCCACGAATAGAGCAGAGCATCCCCAGGGAGAGGAGCTCGGTCGAATGAAGCCTTTTGCTTCTAACTCCTGGAGTTGCTTTCTCATTTCCTCCAATTCATCTTGAGTCATCCGATAAGGGCGACGATAGATTGGAGCGGTCCCGGGAACCAATTCGATAACGAATTCAATATCTCGATCCGGTGGTACACCTGGAAGCTCGTCGGGGAAGACATCCGGGAAGTCACAGACTACCAGAACATCTGGAAGATCAGGAAGGGATTTGCCTTCAAGAGCACAAAGGTGGGATTCGACGAACTCTGGAGTAAACCGAACGGTTGCACCGGAGGGATGAGAAAGAACCACTGTCTTCGTCGCACAATCAATAAGGGCTTGATGTGCCATCAACCAATTCATTCCAAGAATGACATCGATGTCCGTGGAGACCAAAGCAATTAAAGTGGCGAAGAAATCCAGATTGCCCACCTTGATACAAACATCACGGCATTCTTGGGAGGCTCTCATTACCGATCCCGGAGAGATTATAGCCAGGGAGTTGAGCATAGTCTCATAGGGAATATCATGCTGATCCGCAAACCTCTTGGATATAAACGAATGCGAAGCCCCTGAATCGAAAAGAACTGATGCTGGAACTGAATTAACAAGGAGCGTACCAATCACGACATCGGTTGCCTCTTGAGCTTCTTCTGCGACCACGTGAGTCACGCGACCGCGGTTTACGGACTGATGCTGCGGGTTCGCCTTCTTGGCGGGAACATTGCCTCGAGGTTGACCTTGCGCTGGAGCAGGATTCGGCGCAGGGTTCTGTCGCTGAGGACAGTCACGAGAGAAGTGACCAGACTGGCCACATTTAAAGCAAGCCCCAAACGGAGGTCTTGGAGCAAACTCAGCAGATTGTCCTCCCATTGGCCTCGGCTGGAAACTGGGAGCTGGAGGACGAGGCACAAAGCCGGAGGGTCTTGGAGCAGGAGTAGCGCGATTGAATGCACTAGCAGGAACCCAAATACGCCTCTTTTGCGGATTGGAAGAAGAGGGCTTCACTGCATCTCGAGCACGCTTTCTAGATTCTTCAAGAACTAGCTTGCCGTGCTCCATCTTAACAGCCTTGTTCATTAAAGCCTGGAAGTTGGCGAAGTCAAAAGGAAGCAGCTCATAACAAAGCTCCGGATTCAAACCTTTGCGGAACTTCTCTTGTCGATCCGCATCGGTGGTAACATCACGAGGAGCATAACGCGCCAAGTGGTTAAAGGAGTGGAGATACTCGGTGACGCTCTTTCGTCCCTGAGTTAGATTCCGGAATTCTTCCTTCTTGATGTCCATGACACCTTCGGGGATATGAGTTCCACGAAAAGCATCGCAGAACTCCTGCCACGTAACCACGTGACCTTTCTCCTGAATGGTGAGGAAATTCTCCCACCATGATGCGGCGGCACCTTCAAGCAGATACGCCGCAAGATCCACGCGATCCGCCGTGGGGATACGCGCGGTCTCCAATTTGCGCTCGATGCTGCGAAGCCAATCATCAGCTTCGATAGGATCTTCTGAACGGCTGAATGTCGGAGGCTGCGTTCGAAGAAAATCTGAAAGTCCAACTCGAGCTTCGGGTTGGGGAGCAGTATTCCAGACTAGATGCTCCAAAAGGCGAGTCTGGTCCATCCGATTCCGCTCGATCTGCATCAACACCTCTGCCATGGATGGCGGTGGAGGAGGAACATTATTGCGACCAGAGTCACGACCTTGATTACCAGCAGCAGGCTGGCTACCTTCCGGATGTTCGGCCATCTGAATCAAGAAATAGATATGCCACAAAAACATGATCAGATCATAAAGAAACTTGAACGGAATTACTCGAATGAATTTCACGATTTACAAGATGAACAGAATCTGAACATGTCAATGGAGTAATCGGTAGAGTCGGTAATAACCAGGACAAGGTAAGAGGGAAGGTAAGGATTCCCTGCACACGTGAAGTCTAACTTTTGAACGAGGCAAGAAAATAGTAAAATCGTTTTTCAACCAACCGAAGAGGTAAGAAGAAGGACTAGGATCGAGAAGGATAAGGAGAAAACAGAAGCACTACTTATGCTTTTCGCAAATCTTTTTTAAGTTCAAATAGTTTTTGCAACTTCTAGACCCAACAACGGCCAAGACAAAGGTCATCCTACAGTCAGTCCTGCTCTGATACCAAAGCTGTCGAACCCCAGAATTCATAACAGAGAGGCTTAAGAGAAACCACCCGCTAAGTCGAAACGTCAACCCCGACCTCAACTCCTGGGTGTCAATTCCAAGAGGAGTGGAGTGATATGGCTCCGAATAGCCCGAGACGGCAACCCCGAAGCTTACTCTGGCGAGAGCACAGAGTAGTAGGGTGATATGGTCTCCTCACTCTGTTCCTACTGAGCCGGAACATCAACCCCGAACTCGTCCCGGCAAATTAATGCACGGCTGGAGTAGGGTGATATAGTTCCCAATCTCTCAGTAGTAGAGTCGCTTCACAGGGGTGATCAAACTTAATGACTCTATGATATAAACTCTAAAGTCCTACCCGCAACATGCGCTTCATCACATACACGCACGGCACATGAGCAGGCGAAAACAACCAGATCTCATAGCAGTGGCTCTACGACAGAAACTGCAATATTATAAGTTTGAAACTTAACAAACATACATACACACAAGGATCCGAAGATCTAAACACACAGCGGAAGAGTATTAACGGCTACGAAGCCAAACAGTAGGGCCAAAAGTGGCAACGGAAACAAACCAAAACACCAACCCAGGGCAGGATCACTGCCTGGGATTCCCAGCGTCTAGGCGTCGTCGGTATCAATCTCTAAATAGAAACCACCCTCCGAAGGGGTGGGTTCCTCTGCAACAAAACAACAACAACAGCAGGGTGAGTACAAAATTGTACTCCGCAAGACTTACAGTGCGGAAATAGTAGTGATTGTGCCAGGTATCAACAAAAGGGTAATTGTGGACTAATTTGCGGAAAGCCAAGTTTACCTTTTCAATAACCATAAGTAGATTGAAATTCGACTACCAGAATACCTTTTCAAAGGGGACGAGTCGACACTTCGCGAATATTCCTTACTGCAGATCACCACACCTGAAAAAAAAACCCCTCGACCCATCCTCGACCACCCTGGGAGGAAGCTGTCGCTACACCATCCTTAGAGTTGGCAAGTTTTAGAGTTGGTTATAGTTGTCTAATTCGATGCAAAATCTTACCAAGTTGTCCATAACCGCGGACACGGCTGTTCAAACAGTTCAAACCCTGCAGGGGGGGTACATCTTTACCTACACGCATTGATCGTCTCTTAGTGCTAGGCCAATCACACACTTCACGAGGTGTGCTAGCAGAGGGTGATCAATCACGACCTTTACAATGCTTTCGACCTAGGTATGAGCCACCCGTACGGGCTAGTCCATGTGCATCAGTCCGGCCGTAACTGCGACACGGTCCCATGCGTTGTGAATCGAGGTACATCCCCGGTCTCCCAGACCGTGTGTCCACCCCACCCTTATATGAGACCACACACCACATCCCCTTTTTCACGCACACGCAAATGGAAACGGCAAACTAATGCAGCTCATACACTAAGTCTAAGCAAATTAGTGAGTCGTGGGTGGCCCCATAATCCACCCGTGTAGAAGTACGCGAATCTTGGTTCGAAGGGACACCGGTAACCGGTCCTTGCGGGAAAACGAGACAACCCACCATGCTCCCAGTCATGGCCTCTCGTCTAAACCCAGATATGATTAAGCCAATTCATTAGTTATCCCGGTGAACACCCACCTACCACGTAACCCATTCCCAGTGTTGATTCATCTGCTAACCCAGGAATTACGACTTCTACAAGTCTAAGCATGTCTAAGCGTAAATAGCATAATAGCATTCGAACAGTGGATACTAGACTATGCTAGATAGGTTAGGTTAGTAGTGGAGCTGTTCAAGCGACAAGGTGAGTCTTATTCATCGGACTAGGGCTTTTCTTAGCGGAAAAATAGCAGTTGAACGCATGTAATAATGAATTTGAAAACAACTAATACTTTGCAAATAGTAGGAGATTTGCAACGTGACCAAAGGGGCTGCTTGCCTGGTTGCTCTGCAACGACACCCTGCTCTTGATCGAAACTATTGCTCTGCGGATCTTCCGGCTCTATTGAGGAAAAACAAAAAACACCAGAAACAAGGGCATACTCGTAAATATCAAAATACACAACATCAGCATGAGATGCAATGCATGCCATGACGTAGAGGGTGCAAAAAGAAGACTAATGCAAGTGGAATCAATTTAATCGGAGTCCGGACGCATAAAATGTCGCGATCCGAAAATCCTCCGGCTAATCGAAAACCCTAGTTTGAGTTTTTAGCAAATTGTATTATCCCTAGCATGCAAACATGGATGGAAATGATGTTTTTGAATAGATCTCCTTTTTCTGAACATTTTGATATATTATTTGCATTTTTCTGATTAACGATGAATTTTCTATAAATTTTATAAGATCTAAACCCTTTGTTGTATTTTTCTCAGGAATATTAACATTCAAATTAATTCCTAAACCGGAAGTTCCGGTTTTTCCAGAGCGATTAAAACTGGGGTGACGTCGGAACCTCCGGTCAGGTCGGATGTTCCGATATTTATACGTCGGAAGTTCCGATCCGATTGTTTTCAGCTCCACTTTCATTCAAACACATTTAACTAGCTCATTCAATGAGCTGTTAGACATTAATGAGTTGGTTAATAATAAGTGCAGGTGATTAGTACTTAATAGGGTTGTTAATGTGTCTGATAGCCTTGATTGCCGATGATTACCATTTAACATGCCTTAACAGCAATAATTAATTACTTGTAGCATTAAACATGTGTTTGGGTTTAATTAGAGCATTTAACCTCGGTAGACTAGTGTTAACTGAGCTATTAGGACACATTCAAGGGGCTGCAATGCTCTTAATTGAGCTGGAGCTCGGAGCATTCGGGTGAAGCCGGCGACAAGCGACGGCTTACCGGGGAGGCGGCGGACTCCGACGAGTCGGGGAGCGGCAGGCGACCAGGGCTCGACGGCGGCGTCCCTCGGATTGGCGGCGGCAAACTCCGGGGCAGAGACAAGGCGCGGCGGCTTTGGATCGGGATGGAGCGGCGGGCTCGGGGAGGCAAGCTCCGGCGAGGGGCTTGGGGTGGGGCGGATGGGAGGAGCTCGGTGAAGGAGCCGGGCGGAGGAGAGGGAGGGAGGAGGCGGAGCTAGACGGCGGCGGCGCTCCGGGGCGAGCTCGGGAGCGGCGCACGGGAGGCTCGGGTGGCGGAGGCGCGCGGTGGGGGATGGCGAGCGGCGGGAGCTCGGGATCCGGCGAGGCAGGGGGTGGCGCGGCGAGGGAGGGAGGGAGCTCGGGTGGAGGCCGGTGGTGAGGGGGCGGAGCAAGGGGGGGGCGGCCTAGGAGCGGTGAGGGGCGGGGTGGTGGAAGGAAGGACCGGCGGCGGCTTGGGGACCCAGGGGAAGCGGCGAGGTGGAGCGGCCGGGAGGAGCGGGGCGAACGGCGGCGACCGGGGAGGCGAGCTTTGGGGCGGCGGGGGATGGGACGGCGCTCGGGATGAGGAGCGGCGCACGGGAGGTGCTAGGGGGGGGCGGCGAAGTGCTAGGCGGCGGGGAAGGAGCTCTGCGGTAGGGGAGAGAGAAAGAGGGAGGCGTCGGCCGGATAGGATAAGGGAGAGAGAGTGAGGGGCGGCAGGGGATAGAGATGAGGGGGGAAGCTTCAAGAGGAAGCAACCGGAGAGAAAATAAGAATTGGGTTTTAGGTTTCCTGATTTTGCATTTTCAGTTTTAGATTCTTTGGAACAATTACATGCTCTCAATTGCATTCAAATAAATTTGACCCAAGGTTTGGAATTTACCTTCAACCCTCATGTGATACTTGAATACCCCCTCAAGCATTGTAAAGATTTCAAAAACTTAGTCATTTTCTTAACTTGATGATCATGCCATGATGCACATGATGCATATTACAACGCTATCAAACTAGGGATGTTACAATCCAATGTTCGGCAAGGACCCCGAAGGCGAAGGACTTTCCAAAAGACTTCGATACAACCGACCTCGGTGCAGTAGGCAAGTCACACTTCTTGTTCAATTTGAACCCACATGCCATGCTATTTACTGTACTACTAGTCTAGTTACTATTTTTCGCATGTTAATTTCATATGTGCTATCTTTGAATGACATGAATGTGTAGTTAATACCTACCACCCCCACAGCCCAGTTAATTTATGTAGGTCATATTCACCTTAATAACTTTAGAATGAAAATAAGTCATATCAATGTCTTTCACCGGCGTTAGTGGCTAGACTAGACAATATTCAGGGATACTGATAATCCTAACTTAAACTCGGAGTAGGTGTTTTCTTAAAGAGAAATTGCCGACGGATGGGGATAGAGAAGATGGGGCCCTTCATGTATTGATTGCGCAGCCACACCCCTCCCGTGGAGTAAAGATAATCGGGTGGACTGCCTTACTCGGGGTAGTTAAGGACGAGACCCTTGTGCTTAGTGATGAACATAGAACCGCTCAACTACATGTTCGACTTGTCGAGTCTGGCCTAGTAAATCTGCTCTACCTGCTGAACGACTACAGATTAGCTTACCGTTCCACTTCCCTGGAAGGCCCGCAGAAGCGGATGAGGTGATAGGCCATTTATTGGGAAATCATAACTGGAACTCACTCGACTCCCGGATCACGAAGTTGACACTGACCCGTCGACTCCTGGGAGAGCGAGTGACGTAGTGTTCCTGGGTAGAAACTTCAAAAGATAGAGCAGATAAAAAGCCTTATTAACCTACCTCTATCGACACACCGAAGGATGTGTGTATAACTGCAGTGACATCAAGAGGTACGGGTATCATGTGGTTAAAGCTGAGCCGCTTTGCAGAGTTAAAACAAAAGGTATTCGAATATACCGTGCTTCCGGTTAATGAAGCTATGTTTAGAGGTGATTCCCGATATAAGGCACAAGTAGAGATTGTTGATGTTTAGTTGAATTTGACGTTGACCCGACAAGGTTACTAAAAACAATGATTTGTAGTTAAAAAATTTTAATAATGAGATTTTAATCGCTAAGGCGGAGATTAGGGTTATGCATCCACCAGACATTAAGCCGAACACCCCTTCTTGAAATCCAAGAGCATATAGTAGTAGCATAAATTCCCAATGTGGCTTGCTGAGTACGTCGCGTACTCATTACTGCACCAACCCTCTCTGATGGACAGGTTAATGAAGACGAATCATTTGACGAGGAAATTTTCGACGGAGACGGATATGAGTTTTAGATCTTATCCACGCTCGAGGCGCCTGTGGGATAGGTCCATTTTGTTTGTAATATAAACTTTGGGCTCGAATGCCCCAGTCCTTGTAAACTTAACTGCTGCTAAGCATAATTTTCCAGTTCTATAATAAAGTTTGTTTGTTCATTCGTTGTGTTGGTGATGTAACTGCTCTTCGTCCGTAATTAAGAAACTCCTGGACAATTGCGGGCATATCTCGCGGCTCCGAAAATCGGGTCATGACAATATTGGCGTATCCTTGCGACTTGCAAAATCAGCAATGGCTATGATCTATACACAGCAAGCGTTGTCCTGACAGATTTTTGCTTTCACCGAGTGTGGTCGAGACAAATATTTGGCAGCGAACTAAACACGGCCAGAAAGCCAGTACGGCCTGGGTCGACGTTCAGAGGTGTCAAAAATTCGCATACTGATGAGATGTAAATGAATTGGCCTCTGGCCATATAAAAGTTCTAAACTAACGGGCGTGTATGTGTAGCCTAGAAGGCAAGCTAGCTAGCAGTCTAGCAGAGTGGCACAATTTGGCAGGAGAGGAGAGGCGCGCGCGTAACTGCTGGATAGCGGCAGATGCAACGGTTCTGCGAGTAATAAAGCATTGATTGGTATCTGTACATGCAAGGTGCAACTCCAAGTCAGGGGAGTCATGTGAGCGCATCACTGCTCGTCAGTTAGATGCTGCCGTACCATGTGGTGATGTGGTACCAACCACCACCGGCGTGCCCAGAGCCGTTGCTACAATCCATCGTATCACCGACCCGTGAACAGCCGTCTCTGGCGTTTGGCCGCGGTGGCCATCGTACAAAAGTTTAACTCCACGGCCATGGCAGCACGGCTGCATGCGTCGGTGTTTCGTGGCTGTTGATGAGATACCACCAGTTGGCTGTGATATGGACTGGACTGCAGGCAGTCGTAGCATGCTACCATGGCTGCTTTTGCTAGAGAGCTTCGCCGGGACGTAGTACTTTGTTTGTGAAGTACGTTAGTGACGGGTCGTTGTTGCTGATAGCGGCGCCGTCCGATTGATTGACACGCGAATTGGCGTGTTGCCTTCATCCTTGGACTGACGATGATGGAACGAAGGGAAAGTTGCCGACCGAGGCCGACCAGCCGGCTTATGATGGACTTCTGAAAGTGACAGGTAGATAGAATAGTAGCACATCAATCTATGATGGAATTCATGCATGTCATTGAGGGCAAATGGAAGTGGTTAAATAGTAGTGCCGCCAGCTCTGCTTATCCAGCGCTGAGTCCGTCATCCGCAAAGAATGCCCCTTCACGTCCGCCGTCTGGAGTTTGGTCAATCATTGGCTTGGAAAACTTGATAACCCCTCGGCCAATGGTTTTGCCTCCATTGGAGACCGGTGGGATTTCTTCTGCTGATCGCTGATCCTGTTAGCCGTTGCAGCCGTAGCGGTTTCTACATGTCACATGGAACGTCCAAAAAAAAAGAAACAGACACATCTTTAACAACACCGGACTAACCTATTTAGAAGTTGCGGCCCGTCCTTTAGAGGACCTTAACATGTATAGTACGAGTGGCGCTTCCTGTTGGTAAGTAATCCACACGTGGATTGTTTAGGTTTTGGGCCTGTTTCTTTCATAAACGGGTCACCTTGTAATTAAAAAAAATTCGTCTTAATTAAAAGACAGTGCTGCTGCAAGTTCCTCGAAAAGAATTGTATGTCAGGGTTACGAGACAACATTAAGGCCGAGGCCTGAAACACATGCCCATCATGGGTAGGGGCATGGATAGCGGCTGGACGCCTCCATGCACACAGCGGCGCCACGCGCGCCGGTGACGGTAGAGCCAATCTGGGGCGCATCTCAGAGGGGTTGACAAGCCGGCACGAACGCCGCTGATGCCCAGATCCGCCGCGCTCTCGGAGGGGTTGACGAGGATGCCGGAGTGCATGGTGCTGCGGACTGATCCGTGCGCGCACCCGCCATGGCCATCATACGCCCGTAAGGGGCAGTTGGCCACGCTCACCGCATCCCGCAAATTGCATTCGTCCACTGTCCACAGACCATGGTCACTCCCCAGTCCCTCACATGCGCGCGCCACCGATCACGGCTTCTGGCTCCATGCCGTGTCGTCGGCGTGCAGGAAATATGTGTCTAAGAGGAAGAGGTCGTGCACTGTGCACAGCCAAATTCAAGTGAGAAAGGGGATGCAACCTTCGATTATGTCAGAAATCACACATCTGCACTGCAGGCACTTCATATATTCAGGTCACTCCACGGTCCCACACGCCCAGACAAGACACTATCAGCACCAGTTCTGTTTTTGCACAATTCTAGGCCTCGTTATGCCTTAAAAAATGGCATGCTTAAACTTCGTGCAAGTACGCTGAACATCAATTAACTAATTTAGCAAAGAGCAGCGGCGATGATTGACAGAACACCGTAAGTGTAAAGCAACCTGTCTGGAATCAGATGGGCCACAAATTGGACACCAGCCTCCCCTAATAACTGGACAGCGGTAAAACACCAGAGCCGCTTAAATCACATGTGCAGCACTGTCGAAGGGACTGAAATTGATCTAACAATGAAATTTACATCTAATAATATTGCTAGTCTGTATAACACATTGCTAAACTAGAATATAACCAGCAAGCACAATAACAGCATTGTACACATCTGAATCTAACTGTCACATTGCATGAGCTTTTTCCCTATAACCTGAAGCCTAATGGAACCCTGTACAGAATAAAATAATGAGTCGAGATGAATTCCTTCGCGACATGTACAGATAGCGCTTGCAATGGACTGTTAGAAGCACTTAGGAAGACCAAAAATGAATCATCAAGATGCCTGGTCAATCTGGTACAACATCTAAGAATGCACAACGGAAATCATGGAGGATGGGAACGCCTCATGCTTGGCAGCGGTAGTGAATGCTTCATCTCTATCTCCTTCCTGTTTACAGGGAGAATAAACAAGATCAGATACATAGCTGAGTGCCAACTGGACATAAAATAGATTCCCCAACATGCAAAAGGGAGAACAAACAGTGCATTTGCCAGATTGCCAACTTGATATGATACGATATGGAATTAATGCTGACCACGGAAAGGGTGAACTAAATGGTAGGCAAATCAGCAAAGGCACAGTTCATGTTCCCAATGCTTACAATTTATTACTTGTTCTGTGTAAAAAAAACATTAAGTACCTCATGTTTTGCAACTTCAGCTTCCTCTCCAATAGAAGATATTAATAAACCCATAATGGTAACAGAACCCACTTATGTAAAACTAACATTACGTTCTTCCTACAGCAGTATTTTGATAGCTTTTGGCCTATTACCTATAACATGGTTAACCCAGTATAGAGAGCTTAATGTGAACCTTAGCTAGACCAGAAAAACACACAGAAGCCAGTTCTGTATATCATCACAACAGAAAAAGAAACATGTTCAATGTTCTTTTCTTTTTTGCAAGAAACATGTACGACATTCAACACAAACAGATAAGGATATGTAAACAGAATTGAGCCGCACCTTATACATTATGAGTTAGTGCAGCGCAACCAAAAACCAGCAGCTTGTACTAGAAGAAATCCCAATCAGTGCATAATCTCATCAAAGTGCCAAATGAATCACAAGTTCTGTCTGGAAAGCATGGGCAGGAAAAGATACCCAAATATTCCCTATGTCAGACCTACCAAGAATGTTAACCATAATAAAAGTTGTACCAGATATTATGCTTACTGCATGTCATAGTCAATAATTCCAACGCTTCGCTTGTCAGATCAGCAAATTTCCCTAAGGAAACGACCAAAATATGAAGAATCCACAAAAACATATTTTCCTTTTTCTAGATTATTATTGGGTTGCATCACCAATGTAATATCCTATAGCACAAAACTAAGCTGTCAGGTAGCTCAACAACCCACACCACTAGTCAGAATAATTCTCTACCAAAGCAGCAGCAAGACTGAGCAGTGGAAGCTCAGGCAAACTCATGCTGGGCTGCACTTTCCTTTTGATTGTCCACATATGCTATAAAGTCAATAAGCCCAGGGGGACCTGAAGATCAATCTCATGCTCAGAAGGAACAGAATTATCCTTGAAACTATCCTTGGATTGCAGAGCAATAGACTCCTTCACTGAACCACTTTCTGATGTCATGAACAGGGCTTCTTCGCTTGATATTCTAATGTTGAACTGATCATCTAGAAAATCATCCTTATGTGTTACTGCAGCAAATTTGCCATCTTCAGCACTATGAAGCTCTTTTAGACTTTTGTGATTGTCAAGATCCTTCACACAGTTCTGATTATCAAGCTCTTTTGGGGAGTTATGGTTATCAAGCTTTTCCAGACTGTTATGATTGTCAAGCTCTTTTAGACTGTTATGCTCTTTTAGACTGTTATGATCATCAAGCTCATCCAGACTGTGGTGATTATCAAGCTTTTTTGTACTGTTATGATTAGCGAAGTCTTTCAGACCGTCATGGTTGTCCAGCTCTTTCAGACATTGTGTTTCTCCAGCAACAAACTTGCTATCTTCAGTACTACCAAGCTCTTCTCTACTGTTCTGACTGTCGAGATCTTTCACATTGTTATGATTGCCCAGTTCAGTCAGACAATTATAATCATCAAGCCCTTTCTCAGCCCAATGATTGTCAAGCTCATTCAGATTGTTATGATCCTGAAGCTCTTTCAGACCAGCAGGAGTGCCCAGATCTTCCGGGCAGTTGTGATCCTCATCCTCTACAGGCCCATCGATGCCACCATCTTCCCTCTCTGATTGATCCTTAAGAACTGTATCAGTTTGTGCATATGGACAAACAGGTACAGCTCTCAGACGGCATCCATGGCACTTGAAACCTATGAGATTATTGACATTTTCAATGGTAATAGAATAGAGATCCCCGTGGAACCAATCTGCAAGGAAGAACTAGCACAATTAGAACTATGATAGCTTCTCATGGCATGAAGAGCCACCGAAGTGAATGTCACTACACAGCCAACATATGAAATTCCAATGACAATTGTTTGGCTTTCTGCAACATAAAGCATCGGTAGCTTAGGAAAGGATATATGTTATGTAGCTTAGGGTATAATCCATGGGAAAAAAGAAAGTAGTAATTACTGTTTCCAGATGACAGACAAAAGTTGAGAGGGGTCAACTGTCCTTACTTCTAAGGCCCAAAAAATGACAAAGAAGAGTTTCTAGCCCATGCAATTGTCAAAGTGACACAGTATAAGTTGGTTTGAAGATCACAAAGATGTATACCATGAAAGTAAACCTAGCTTACCTTCACAATTCTCACAAGCAATATAAATAGCATCTCCTCTGTAGCATTTCTTACACAAACAACATACTGGGCTGACTTCTGATATTTCAACATCTTCGGATGGAAAAACAACTCTTTCTTTCCTAAAATTTCTTGCCCGTTCATCATCTGTGTTTTGTGTCCATCGAAGGCCATCTATCCAGTACGAATAATGCAAAGCTGTCCTCTTCCTCTTACGACAGCTTGCTGCATGCTCAGATATATTTGAGTTGCCTTTCATGTACTTGTCATATAATCGTTTTGATATACGTTTCGCCGGTTCATTCTTGAGCACATTTGGTGATTGACTCTCAGGCATCTTTAGCGATTCATTCTTCGACACACTCAATGGATTCTTTCTAGGCCGGCCACGCTTACCGTTCTTCCGGCCAGCTTTCTTCTTGAGGTTGATAACTATCTGATTTCTTCTTCTTACAATCTTTCGTGGTTGCTTCTTTTGCTTCTTTTTTGGAGAGCTCTTCTTTGATACAGCCTTTTTCCGTGGAGATTTCACCGGTGAGACCTTTTCAGCTAGGCACTTGTTGCAAACGTAAACAGCATCAACAGCACCTCTAGGAACCTTGAAATGTTTTCTATGGAAAAGTGCTGCATAGAATGAGAGAATATTGCAACTGAGTCCCAATATAACTTCAAGCATCAATATTCAAAGTAAAAGGGAAAACTTAATAGTTAATGATTGATCAACCGAGAAATTTCTAAGAATTGATGAATTTTTTTAGTAGTCATAGTCAAGGCATACATAAGACACCACAAAAATAAAGATGGCATATCGCAGACATAATAAACACAAGAATTTAAGGGCTATATTGATCCATATGCAATAAGAAAAAAATGTATATGTAAAACTGTACATACCTTCACAATATTGGCAGTTCACAGCTTGACTGTTTGAAAAAGAGAAAGAGGGAGTCAAATAACTTGCCGAAAAGAATATATCATTTAACAAAAAGAAAAAATATTGGCAAAATTGAGAATAGGATGTAGAAGTTACTGAATTGTATTTGCAAGCTAAGTGTATTGGCCTTACATATAATTACAAGTCAAAATGCTAAAGGCTTGTTCCTATACCATCAACAAACTTTGCCAAAATATTAGCCAAATGTAACTAGCAATTTCAACTGTGTGACATGTACAGGAATAGCGCCATCAGTTAGATTGGCAATAATGGTATATACCACAAAAAGTTAGGGAGATCAAATACTAATAATAAACCTAGCAAAACCCAATCATATAAGAAGTTTCTTACTTTCTTTAGCTATTGGCTGTTAAACACTCTACAAAGCCATAAGGAAACAGAAAAGGTCCATACGTGATTGGATCTATCCGACAGAAACAGTTGAGTAAAGTATAACTGACTCACTGTACCCACGGACATAATCAGCAAACCAGCAAGACATACAAAGAACAAGAAACATAGCAAAATCCATAATACATTACACAAGAGTAGATGAGGAAAAAGAACAGCCACTCCCTTCTAGCCAACGATGAAAATAAGGTCAATCCAGAAATGGTGAAAACAAAGTTAATTATACTTGATTATTGCAAGGTCACGTATGCTTATACTTGCTTTCTAGATATGATAACAGAAAAGCCTTTAGAGTCATGCTCACCAAAACTCAGTTATTTAACCATCGGATTGACCTATTGCATTCTGTTAGCACATAAAAAAAGGGTTGCAACAGCACAGTAATCTATTGTTTTTCATCTTAGCCAGTTGCAAGAGACAGTGCCATAACACAATAATCCAAATACAAACAAACACTTAGCCACTCTAACCCTGTAAGTACACAAGATTTCAATGAAATTCACGAGCTTTTGCTAGTTGGTATCAATAACTGATTCAGTGGGAATGTTCTGGTTGAGAGAAAAAAAAACATGCAAGGAACTGTTAAAGACTTGATTTACATCAATAAAAAACCAAATAGCTTATTTAACATACCTGGCAATTACTTCTTTGTAACACTGACCACAGAGCCTGCTGGGTAGCTTTTTCACTTTTTCTAGGAGGTCATCAAACACTGATCTTTTCGGCTCTTTGGGTTTGAAGTCGCTCATCTTCTTAGGAAGCTCATCGGTATCTTTCTTTTTCAGTAAGCGAGTTATTGCTTTGGCTTCATATGCCTTCAAAAGACTCAGAGGGACATGACCTTCGCTCAACCAGTACCTGTTCCTCTCGCTAGAGGGTTCCTCAAGTTTTATTCCATGTTTAGCAACAACAGGAGGAATATTCTCCCTCTTTCCAAAATCAAGTAGATATTCTACATTCGTTGCTTCTATGCGTTTTCTGCGAATTATAACTTTCTTGAAAAGCCTTGCTATTTTCTGGGTTTCCTTTGTTGCAAGGGCAGAAGAGAGAGTGCTCAATATCTCAGTCCACTTGATATTCAATTCAAGCTCTTTAATCTGAAGGTGCATGAAGAACAATTCAGTGGCCAAATTTTATCAATTGCTTTCCAAAACAAAGAGAAGGTATTACCTGCAAAATGAGCTGGGACGGATTTTGTGCCATTTCCACAGCAGCTCGCCAAGCTATGTATTTGAACCTCCTGGCAAATTGTGAACCATCGGGATACAATATGGTGGGAATTTTCTTGCGCCCCGCTGAGACGTACAAGATCACAAAGGTTTAATACAAATATGAGATAGCATATCTGAAAACTGACAGAAGATTGGAGATATAACCTTGCCGAGCAGCTTTGCAGGCCAATGACTGAGGCAACCTCTTCCAATGGAACACTTGACGAGACAATGTTCCACCTCTCCACCAATAAACACCAACATCACGGGAGTCAACTTTGAGCTCACCATTGGATAGCTTCCTCCCGGGTTTTCTAGCACTTGCATAACTTAAGGATTTATTAGATGAACGGACCAAGATATGAGCTGCAGACCCAACAACTTCAACAGAGTCTGCTGGTTTTTGCCATTCCGCCGAGAAGGCAACACGTCGCAGGCTGGACTCTAACTGCAGAGTATTAGCAGATAATCATGTAATAAATTTAGTATGTGCAGATTAAAAAAGCATTTAATAAGAAGAAAATATTCAACAAGTTATACCGTAAGAAGAGGCTGCTTCAATGACAATACATCTGAAGCCCTCAGAACTGCCTTACGCCAATAAATGCTATATTGTGGGTTTTGCCATGGACCAGACAACAAACCATTCAGACGTTCTTCAAGTGACAAAATGTGATGCATAGCAAGGATAATATGACTTTCTTTATTCTTTTCTGGCCAAAGGCCAACAGCACATGGCTTAGGACTTTCCATACACTTAACATCAATCACTCTGAAAATGCAATCACTACCACCACTGATTTGGCAGGAATTACACCAGCCACATTTTTCTTTTAGAAGCTCTACGGATAACTTTTGATCAGTCAGCGCAAAAACATTAACATGTTTCTTACATATTGTTTTTAGCCGGAAAGAAACTGCATCCTGACCATGCTTCTTTCCTTCCTCGTTTTCAGACAGCTTGCGCTTTAACTCTGCAGCAGCTGATGCTGCTATTTGACCAAAACTGTAATAGTTTATATATCTAGCAGGGTCAGAATGGAGACAACAATCACTTACTTCTTTTTGAGGTGATGGACCTTTCTGATTCTCTGCAGACAAACCATTAGCATGTAAGAGAACTTCATCTTGCTGAGAATTGCAGGTATCCTTGTTGGTACTAGAGGTGCTATGCTGAGATGTTTGATTCAGCTTCTCATTAGCAGTAGTTTCATTGCCATTTTGAGAAATAGGTGCAGCTCTCAAGGTGTAATTCTGGTGTGAAGTATACTGATCTGAATTTGAGGTGCAAACTTTCCTGGCACCCACTTGTTCATAGGAGCCATCCTTTTCTATCTTATACTGTTCACATTCACTATGTTGCTTCAGTGGTGACTGCCTGCAGTCTGTCTCATGGTCAGAGGTACTACATTCCTTGTTATTCTCATACCGACCATTGAAATTAGATGATTCAATAGCAATACCCCGAAACAAAGAGATCACATTTACAATTGAACTGTACGAAGGATGACACGGGATTAACACTGTAACAAGGGAATGAAGATCGATCTGACCGTAATAATGACATGGAGAGTCCACACCACATGAATCAACCCTGAAAGTTCATAAGGTGATTTCTTTATTAATGCAACAAGCAACAATTCAACTGTGGTACATACATATAGGATCAATTTCCCAAGGCAAACAAATCAAATAACATTTCTGTAATATATATTTCATGCTTCTGTGTAGCCTTGATCAATGGGCATACAGAATCACATGAACTGGGTCTTGGTAAACCAGAGTATTGCAGGCATTTCCTTGTTTTATTCCAAAGAATTGTAATCTTACTTGTCCTACTATAAAAAAAATCATAACCCGTTACCACTGGAAATTATGTTTTCTATCACTATGGTCTGACAGACATGAAGATATGTCCATAATCCATATCCCCAGGAAAGCACACTTGAACTACAAAAGAACTTATCAAACAGATCAGAACTCACTGGCACATGGGCACAGGGAAATCTGCGGCCAACATATGAAATTTGTGTGTAAAGATCTTTTGGAGAAATAAATAGCAGAATTTAAGTAGATGAAGTGCAAGGGAATGAGAACTAGATGTTACAGTGGAAAATACTGCAAGCGCAATTGTTTGATCTGAATGCATAAGTGACACAAATCCTATGTGGGGATGTAACACAGAACTCTAACAATTGATGGATAGTAATGTCATGGTGCAATCACAAGGAATGGCACTCAAGCATACTCCTACAACAAATATTTTGACTAGTCGTCACAAAGCATAAACAATCACAGAAGAGCTAAAGAACTCTCAGAAAGATATACATATAAGTATAATACCAAAGGAAGAAGTCTATACTGACTTACACCAAAAGATAGCCACAGGAGCCAAAGTATAGTCGACCATGTGGATCAATTCCCAGAACTTCTGCTCCTCTGGCAAGCTTTGACATATTTCTGGATCCATTATTCTTCTGTATCAAACACTCAGGACAATACCACTCTCCTTCAGGCAATAGATCCTCCACAACCCCCACACATTTTGAATGAAAAGCAGCAGGACAGCCATCACAGCATAAAAGGTTACCATCCATACCACAAAGATAACACTCATCACTGTTACCATCATCCATATCATCAGAGCCTTCTGGAGGCAGAGAAGAATCTGCTAGATCCTTGACAGAAGAACCTCTCCTTTTTCTTCTTATACAAGTGCTTCTACAGCCCTCATCATTTCCATCCAACTCAGACATCCTTGAACCAAGTTCAGAACGTACAGCCTCAATCTCCAGAACATCATCACAGAGTGAGCGCAGCAGCTCGAGTTTCACTGTTGCCGGCTGCCTATAGTACTCTGTATTCAACAGCTTGAGATCTGTAAGCTTCATATGAGACCTCAGTTCTGAACCCCGAGTTAGTAAGTACTCAGCAAGATAGATTGGCCAAGTTGCTAGGTCCAAAAGTTCCCAGTTAAGATTCCTATACAGTTAACAGTAGATAATTAAAAGACAAGTCTTTTTGTAATTTCAAACCCTGTAAGCTTATCTTACAACAAGGAATCAAAGACTCTTACCTAATACAGTGTATTGCTGAAGGGTCTCCTTCATGGGCCAGATCTTCCAAGTGGCTCTTCAGAGATCGCAGCAGAGTGAAATGCATCCAATCGATCAAAGGGTTCACATATGTGCACCGCAGCGCAGCCACAAATATCTCCAGTGAAAAAGGGCTCAGGAAAAGCTGCCTGCTAAATGATCTCAGGAAGGAGTAGACTTGAAAGACATCCAGAACAGGGAGGCCTTCCAAATCCAAACCCTGCGATGACGGTGGCAGCTCTGGTTTTTGGGGCAGCCTATATAGCGCAGCGTCCTCTAAATCCCTCGCAACCGAGCGATACCGACCGCTACCATTTGCAGGCTGACGCTTCCTCCCGGACTGCTGCGGCGTAGCGGCAGCCGGAGCCGGGGCCACAGCCTCAGCCGCTGCAACCTCAGCGTCAGCAGCCGCAGCAACAGCAGCAGCAGCCTCCATCTCCGCCGCCAGCGCTGCCGCCTTCGCTTGCCTCGCGCTCCGACGAACTGGCCTAGCAGAATCTGGCCCAGGATCGACCCTCCGCTTCTTCTCCACCGTCTCCTCCGTCACATCCCCACTTTCACCATCCCGTCTCCCCTCCGCTGGCGTCGCGAGCGCAGCGCCGTTCGACAACCCATCTCCATCCGCGGCCTCCACCACCACCTCGACGTTCCCCTGAGGGGACTCCTCGTCCCCGCGTCGCCGCTTCTTCGGCCGCTTCCCCGTTGAACCCCCCGGAGTCTGCGGCTGCGGCGGCATAGGGGGACCAACAAGGATGGCGGCCATCTCGGCCCCGTCGACCTCCTCCGAGTCGCCGTCCTCGTACAGCACGCGGAAGTACCCCGCCTTGGCGTCGTACGACTCCACGAGGCCGGTGAACACCCCGAAGCCCGGGAACGCCTTCCTCACCGCCCTCCCCACAAGCTCCTCCATGCCGAAGCCGCCGCCGCGGAGGGCGGAGGCCCCGCGAATTCCTAGGGTTTGGTGGGCGGGGGGAGGCCGGGGACGGGGCCGCGGCGGATCAGGGCGAATTCCTAGGGTTTGGGGGCGGATCGGGCGGGGGATTTGGGGTTCCGGGTACGAGGTTTGAGGGGCGTGAGGAATTCTGGTTCGGGGGGAGGAAGGGGAAGAGGCGTGGTTATATTATGGTTTTGGAGTTGAGACCCTTCCTTGGGTTTGGGGTGTGGAGAGAAGAGCAGTGATGCTGCGAGGAGACGCCACGGCGTATTTTGGGAGGGAAATGGAAATTGGCTGCAAGCAACATGAGACTTCTTCCTCTGATTTGAAATGAAATGTGCAGAAAATTGGCCATCTGTAGTGCTAATGGGTGTAGGATGTATTGTTCTCGCTCCGGACTCGGCTCTGGCTGGGTTGAACTGTTTCCCTTTGAAATTCCTGCGCAATTTCTACGTTTCGAAAAAATGGTGAGTTGGACAGAAATGAAGCACGGTACTTAGGATAGTTGGGCAAACTTCTTGTTTGTCCATTGTTTATCGCTGGTGAAAAGGCGAAATTGTGTTTTTAAAAAGTTTGGTGTTTTGGTGGGAATAGTTTTCCTCCATCTGATAAAACTTTTGGTGCTAAATCGGTGGCAACCCGGTGCCTAGCGCCTACGGTAGCCATCCAGTCAGTAGAGCAATCATATTCAAAGTAAAAAACAAATGAAGTCTCTAAAGAAAAGATCAGATCAAGAAGAAGCTAAAATGATAAAGGAGAAAAAAGACATGCACCATGTCATGAGTTTCGTCCAAAGCATGCCTCTCTTTGTGGTTGTATGTACTGCACCTTTATCGGCTTTCTTCCATTGCAACCTCTCTCTTCTCTTCCACCATCTCTCCCTAGACTTTGTAACTGAGAGGATAAAGTAACGTAGTTGGAGGCATGGAGGGAGGTGTATTCCAGTAGTAGGACATTTGGCAAGGGAGAGGAAGAATCATGCACAAGAGTTGGAATCAAGGTTGATAGGGCAGGGATCGACCGGTTCAAATTGTTATAGAAACCTTGTCAAGTGTTTCTAGCTGCCATGTGGAGATCCGCCTAGATACCTAGGCGAAAGCTTTTACCCCTAGCATTTCGGACGGGGATTATGCATGAATCATGGTGGAGGATTGATGCCTTGCGTCTAGTGACCGCTAAAGTTGTTTTCTTGAATCTTATTTATCATATTTGAAATCGTGACGATTTAAAGTGAAATCAAATAAAGGGATTTGCTATAGCACATGAACATACTTACCTCCATATCTCTTGTGCCTCTTCAGACATCTTGATCTGCCCTAAGATCTGTATGCCCTAGATCTTAGTCTACAAGCAACTCGTTGGAAGATGCCGACTAATGTGACGAGGCAGTTGGCACTCCAATAACCACAAAATCATTAATACACGACATTGATTTGGTGGCATATGGTATGCAATGAAGATGATGCTAGTCGAGGACGATGTGATTGTCAAAGGAGAAGGTGGTGAGATAGCAGCAATGGTGGTTGTGATGACTACAATCGAGGAGGATGGTGATCCTTAGAGTCGACAGTTGTTGTAAAGCAGCATCAATGGACCTCGATAGCTTGTGCAAGATAGTGGGGTTTGGAGAAGATGCATGCGGCGGTGAAGGGAGATACGGAGATGAAAGAAGGGATATGAAGCGACCCTGCACACCACTGCATGATATAGTGTGCTAGTCTTTGACATAATATAACAAAATCTCATCACATTATATTACATCCATCAGAATGTACAGCAGAAGCATTGGTGGTCCAACAACTATATTATTACAAACTCCAATATACAAAATTTTACAACTCAACTGTAATACAATAGGATACGTTCGATTGAAAGTAACAACTGAAATATAGAACTGAAATTAAATGCAGAAAACCATATAAAAAGGCTTTATTTTTACTATGATTAGTTCTATACTATCATATTCTTATTCTATTTCTATCGCTTCTTGCTCCCTATAGTCGATGTAGTAATCGACTCATTTGATTTCTCCAGTCAGGTCCGGCTCCTCTTTTCCTTCCAGAATTTCAACTTCCTCGTATTCAACCTCTAACGGTTTAGAGTCTAATAAAAGAGAGTTTATGTAGGGGATGAGTACAGAAGGTACTCAACAAGTCCATGAATAGCAAAAGGTGTTTGAATAATTATTTCTACTAGGATAACAGTCCTCAAAGAATATGCATTTTTCCAATAACATTTCTGAACAAAAGTCAAGTTTTAATTTTTCTATGTTCAGAAGGCTTCACGGGTTATTAGAACCTCCGATGGTTCCTTTCCCGCAAAGATCGCAGTTCATACCCAGAACAGGGAGTGACAATACCACACTTCAATACACTCTACAAAGGTGTGCTACTTTACCCACAAGTGTTACTTAGCCTTCACGTCGGGTACAAGACCCATCACACTCCCATTGGTGCGTGGCCAGGTCTAAGGTTTTGAGTCTTTTCACCATTCCCTTGGGCAATATCTCCCTTTACGTAGTCGATCCAGTACCGACTACCCACCTCATCATTATAGCGTACTTTTCTGAAGAATTCCGGGGACATAACGCCTCCCCAAGCATAAATTCAGGGTTAATCACTCCCCTGGGCGAGGGACATAATGCTTCCCCAGGCGTTACGGTACATACGTTCCTGGGAGATATGCAACAAGAAAGTATTACTTGACTCGCCTGTCCCATAACAGGTCTTGCGGTTAACGCTATCTATACGGCGTGAGAATGCCAACTGACATTTGTTATTAATCTTATTGTGATACCATATGCAATGGAACCCTAATCACCCCAACAAGTTCCATACCGGGGTTCCACTACCCACCAATATATGATTCAACGAATTATAATGCAGTCTATTTATTAATTATCACGAGCCAGGTGATAAGAAGAAAGGAATTTTGCATATACGTTGGTAGAAATAAATTCTCAAATATGGACAAGAAATAAACTTGCCTTGAGATGGATAAGAAGTGTAGTGAGAGGTCTCTTCAGACGAAATCGGCAGAACTTCGGGATCTGAAGTGGAATAATTATCCGGTAAGGACTATTTCCAAAAATGGCAATTGTATATGTACATATGCATGCTTATGTTGATGAGGTTGATTTATAGAAATTTGGATTATTTGGATGATGTGGACTACCTTGTCGAAGACAATACAATAGATGATATTTATTATAACTTCCCTGATTTTTTTATCTGCTCTATCTTCTGAATTTAAAAAGATTATTATTAACAACTTCACGGGTGTGGTGCAGTTATTAAAGAATTGAAATCTATGAATTTCAAAGTATTTAAGGTGATGTAAAAATCTCAAATTTTGAATTTGCAGGGAGTTATTAGGTTTTCTCAAAAAGGATATGTATATATATATTTATACGTATCATTTAGATTAAAGAGTTCTTATGAATTATTTAAGTTAAAGACGGATTTTAGATCATTTAAGTTGATTTGAAGTATAAATCTTTTGTTAAGATTTTTATTATGGGGGATTTTCTAACCTTATGAAGAGAAAGGAAAACAATAATAATAATAAAATTCGGCTACCCTTAAATTGCGCCGGCCGTGTCTAAATCTGGCCTAAGGCCCACTTAGGCCCGCTTGGTAACCCGGTTAGGGTTTACCCTAACTGGTCCCGGCTGCCACCCCCATTCCTCACACTCCACTCGCCGACGCCTCCCTCTACTCCCTTTCTCTCACTCTTCCGACGCCTCCCAAATCGCCGCCGCCCTTGTCCTTTCAGATCTGTCGCCGGCTCCTCTAGGTCTCACCTCCATCGCCTCCCTTCTTCAGTTCCGCTGCCTCGATGTTGCGCCACTCGACACCTTGCTGTCTTGCCGCCTCGGCGCCTTGCCGTTTCTCCCGCCGGTTGCCCCTGGAACCCACCTTGCCTCCAGCCCCGTCACGATGCCCAGGATGGTCGGGCCTTGGCGTCGCAGCCCCGGCCTCACCGATGCTCCACCAGGGTCCCCTTCCCACCGGTGATGTGATGTGGTGCCGGCTGCCACCTAGTTCTTCAATCCATCGGTAAGTAACTCTCTAAACTCCTTCTTCTTCCTCAACCCTTGCTCTAAGATGGTGAAATTTCTTGAAGGTGATGGTTAATCTATGATGTTCTAGGGTTCACGAATGTACTGGATATTGCCTTGTTTAATTGATAAGTTCAATTGCTACACTTATCCTTAGCCTGAGTGTTAGAGCAGAGACTATACTAGCTTTTAGGGCTTATTCTAATGTTGATATTAATTGATAAGAATAGACACTACATTTGCTCTTAGTTTCTCCCTTATTTTGTTACATAAGACTGATGAGAACAGAAAGCTTCATTCTTTTCTTAGGTCATATTTCCTGATTGGTTTATTTCCAAGATATATCTTGTAATGCATAAACAGATGCTACCTTGGTTCTTGTTAGAAAGATTTATGATGATGAATCTTTGATTCTGATTTGTGAAGGATGAGAACAGATCCTACACTATTGACCTCTATGATGAACACTAAAGCAAAATATATTTGCTTTAAATCTGAGAGTACTACTTATATATATATATATATATTAGGTATTCTACTGGCACGAACAGATGCTATACAATTTTTAGTTTATCTCTTCTCTTTTCTGATTTTAAACTGACAAGAACAGTTTACTCATACCTAGTTATTGGGAAATCTTTATTTAGCCTAACACAGGTTCTGTTTGCTGAAGCTGGGCATTACTTATCTCCTTTTAATTATTCAACTCTACTCCTATGTGGCGTACCCGGTTTTAAGGCCGGGTAATCCCTTGTGTTTACTGTACCGGTCCCTGGATCAGTAGCCGACACATACAAGTCAACCTGTATATCATTGTCATACACGCACATATCAGAGTTTTAGTCATATAAAGGCCGTCTAAGCTGAAGGTATTGTACCTGTAGCCCAACGGCTAAAATCTTTCAACGAAAAATCAATCGGTGATGTGGCTCATCAGTATACCATACCCGACAGGCAACTGACTGGGGTTACGCCCTAGCTTTCATGAACATAATCATATCCTCGGAGTTGTTGTCTCTTTCGTCTGACTAAATCAACAAGCCAGGTGAGTACATTGAATGTACTCGCAAGCATCCCATAGGAGAGTATAACAGATATATATATTTCATGCAAGGTTTGTTCAATAAAAGAGGCTCTACCCTATGTTGAAGGTTTAGCGGAAAAGTAAGTTTTCATTTGAACAATAGCATAATAGATTCTAATACAGTTTATAAAATAGTATTAAGTTGTTTGATCATAATATCACAGGTGGCGGCACTTGCCACCCTTTTCACACTGTGGCCGATAGCTCCGTCTATCGCCCTTTTCACTCTTTCCCAGGTTCCGTCCATAGTACCCTTGTATTACGTTACGAACCATCTTTAGCAATTCCTGGCTACCAGACTGTAGCGTAAATTGCACCATGTGGACACATCATGCCCACGTCCTTAATCCCATTCCCCGATTTCGCAACCAAAACTTAGTCTAACCAGCGTGTGACATTTCTAAGTTGTGTCCATAACCGAGGACGCGGCTATTCGAATAGATTTTAACACTCTGCAGAGGTTGTACGGCTTTACCCACAAGATGTAAGTCCCCCTTGTTGCCGAACGTTAACAGATACACTTCACGAGGTGTATTGACATGGTTATTACAACGAGACATGCTTATTCTTAAAATTCTCTCATTCCATAGTCAAGGGGGAGGCGTGAAGTCCCTTGATGACTATAGTGCCAAAGGGGGAGAAATAGTGGTTTCAATCATTCCCTTGGCATATTTCTGCAAGATAGGCACGTGTGTGCATTTTCGAGCTTGATTACGAATGGATGTTGCTTTGATGTGGAGTAGATCATTGACATGTGGTTTATAGGAGTGAGGGGGAGTTTCAGTGATTATGTTTTGCCTTCACTCATATTTCTGGATCTTACTCTTGTTAACATTCACTTGGCCCGGTGCCTGCTTTCTCTTTCTTTTGGCCAAGTGTGAATTCTTGCAACTCGATTGCTTTTAAATCTTTAAACCAACTCCAATGTGTTTGATTGAGAGATGTTGGCAATATATTCATTAAGGGGGAGATTGTGAGTCATGTGATGACATAAACAATATATATGATGAATATTTTGCCATACTTTGTTTTGTTGGATTTGAATATTTGGTTGCATGAATTCATTGATGTGTGGTTGATTGAGTTTCTCAATTTGTCTCAAGGAAAAATTGAGTGGATGAAAGATTTTTCTCGACTGACTTGAGTCAAGTTGAAAACTTGTGCTCGCAACGCTTTGCTTAGTCTATTGTGTGCAGGTGCGAGTTGGGTGCGGCGATGGTTCGGCCATATGGACCGGCATGAGGCTTGGAGGGCTGAGATGCGGTCAAGGAGGTGACGACGACATCGTGCGGCTTAAAAGCATGTACACGGAGGACAAGAAAGCGTGTGGAGACGAGACGTGAGGACCAAGTCAGTGCGATGGCGTTTTGGTAAAAACGCGGAATCTACTGAAGCATAACCAAGAAACTGCGACGGCGGCCCGGAAGCGGTTTAGGATTAGTTGCTTAGGGTAGAAGGGGATGGATGGCGGATGAGTCACTTAGACGCTTTGTGATCCTTGCTAAGTGCTCATGCCATCTAAGTGGGCTTTAAGGCTCAAGTGGTGGGAGGTATGCCTCCACCACTATAAATAGAGGGATAAGATGTGCTTATCTCTTAACCCTTTTGTAAGCATTGTGAAAACCCTTGTTAGGGGCTGCTCAAGAGAGCTTTGGTCTAATCATGAGAGGCCTTTAAAACAGCAAAAAAATCCACAAAAATGTAATACAAAAAGATTTTCTCAATTTCTTTGTGTTCTTGAGTTATTTCCTTCATTAGCTCTTTTGGATTTTCGTTTTCTTGCTTTTCCTGTGGATTGATCCGTGGTATGGCAAGTAAGTAATGGGGAGATCATCTCTATACTGATCCCATCCAAGCATACCCAAGGATTCAACCTTTCCCTCCTCTATTTCGAGTTTTCTTGGAAAAGAAGCAAGAAATGAGTTTTTCGTGATTAATCTTTGTAGATGGTTTGATCCTGTGATTTGGGGTTTAGAATAGGTTGCTGGGACATGTGAGATGATACCATATTGATTTGAGATCAAGATTCCTCACGAGCTTCCTTTTCTCCCAAAATTTCTCTTTTTCTCACTTCTAGGGCTAATTGGAGAAAAGAGGGTAAATGTCTTGACTTGAGAAGTTTTTATGGAGATAAACATTTGATTTAGACTCACAAGACCTTCCTACACCTCTCTGTCAAATTTGGTTTGATTTGGTTGGGTAGATTTTGAATTGGTTCAAAAATTGGATCAAAATCACAGTTCTGTCAAATTGGAGAAAAGAGGGTAAATATCTTGACTTGAGAAGTTTTTATGGAGATAAACACTTAATTTAGACTCACAAGACCTTCCTACACCTCTCTGTCAAATTTGGTTTGATTTGGTTGGGTAGATTTTGAATTGGTTCAAAAATTGGATCAAAATCACAGTTCTGGACTAATCTGCCTGTCACACAGCTATCACCTAGCTGTGTCACCCAGCTGTGACACTCAGCTATGTCACAGGTATCACACAGCTGTGCCACAGGTGTGAGTTACTGCTGCTGCTTCGGACGTGCAATGTTTTGATCATAACTTTTGCGTCCGAACTCGGAATTCGGTGAACTTAGACTCGTTTCAAAGCTATCGACGAGCTCCACGTCACCAAGGACATTTGGGGATTTTTCCGCCGAGCCAGCTGTGTCACCCAGCTATGTGACACAGCTGTGTCACCGGTGTGAGACACTGCTGTTCCAGTTTTGCGGTGTTTTGTCGAGTTATTTTCGCTGTGTCTTTTTTGTCACTTACAGTAGTACCTCAGTTGCTATTTGTATTTGAATTTGAAGAAGAATTTTTAAGAAACCGACATTCACTGTCGGAAGCCACCGATCCAACAAGTTTCATCTGGCAATCCGAGGTACATTGTTATGTTCGAATTATATTCAACCTGATCTCTGGTTACTTTTCAAACTTTAAGAAGGTGATACTGGTAGTTGGTGTTGAAGTTGTAAGGTTACAGGGAAAAAGAGTCGTTTCATTTGGCATTTTTCTAAGGGGTTATGCATGGTATTTGGGTTCAATATATAATCAATCTTCCAATTTCCGTTATTTTGGAAGTTCTAAAAATGGTGCTTGTGAAGAGCTTATGACCTTTTAGAAACTTAGGAAAAAGAAATACCTGGTTTGGACCATTATTTTGGGAAATATCGGTGTCTGAAGTTTTGCTATGTAGAGATCGCGCACTATTTAACTAGGCTGAGATTTTAGGGCTGATGTAGTTGGCGGATTTATGAATTGCGCTTTCACGTTCCAAAGGTGTAACCAAGGGGTTCTCAGAAAGGAATACGTCTTCATGGAATCGAAAGCGTAAAACAGAAAGAGCTAGGGGAGTGAGGCGCTTTCCAGTAGCGGACACGTACTCGAGGATCCACACCTTCACCTAATGAGCTAATGGGGAATTACGTTTTCCTAGAGCGGAAGGCATAAAGGGGACATTGCGCATCCACCTATGCCGACCGGCAGTTGAAATAGCTAATTGATCCTAACCGATTTATGTGTGCGGTTGGATTGGTTTAGAGTTTAACCTAGCTTAGAAGGTGATTAGGGAGAAAACGCCCAGGGTCCTTACCAGTGGCGACGACTGCGTGCTAGGTGACATAGTGCCCGGTTGAGGCCATGGACTAAGGAATGATTCTTGGAGGAGGGGGCCGGAGTGGCACTGGTCGGAGCGAGGCGAGAAGACCCCGACGGCGACGCCGCGTCTTGGCTTGCGGGCGGCGAGCAGAGGCGTTTGGCCTCAGGGAGAGCAGGGGGATTGTGGGGCTTCTTGAAGGTGCGGGCGCGAGGATGGCAAGGTAAGGGTTGGCGGCTTGCCGAGCAAAGCGGTGATGCGCCGGTGAGTGCGGCAGGAACCGGAGTTCATGTGGCCGGGTTGGGGCTTGGAGAAAGAAGTTCGGGGTAGAGCTTGAATGGGGAACGGAGGAGAAGGAGCTCAGTTTTAGGAAGAAAGAGTAGCAGCACGGGGACGAGAAAAAGATAGAGGAGCTCGGCCGCTATGGAGGAAGGGGAAGAAGTGAGGGGAATGCGGTGAATGCGCTTGGGAGTAAAGATTGGAGCGCTTAGGGGCTTAGACCTGAGGGCGGTCCTTGCGCACACCAGGCACATGGGCGAGCAGCGCGGCGGGTAGCGGAGCAGCATCGCGTGGCCGGTAATTCTAGAGCACATGGGCTCAATCAAAGGAGGAGGGACAACTCATCTAGCAACGATGCAACTGGAGCGAGTCAGCAGCACCTGGACGTGCTGAGCTCGGTGCCACCGCGCTTCAGTGCTTGGTGGAGGGGTGTGGAGCGAGAATCCCGTCGTTTTGCAATAGGGGACATCAGTGGGGAACGCTCGGCTTAACACAGAGGAGGGCCAACCGGATGCGGCAATAGGAGGAAGGGCCGTGCAGAGGGCACTGGCGTGGTCGGGGAAGGAGTTAGGCCAGGAGGTTGTGGTGGAGTTAATGGCCGGTGGCAGCGAAACACTGCATTGCTTCAGGTCAAATGGAAAACAACACCGGCAGTGGCGGGGATCCAGGCGAGGGGCAGCGCTACGTGGACATGGAGAAATAGTACCCATGGTGTAACAAGGAGAGAAAGGAAATGGGGAGTAAGGGGAAGAAAGAGTGCTCGGGTGAAGGGAGGAGGAGGAGGTTGGGGAAAGGAGATGATGTGTGGGCCAGCGAGTCCACAAGGCAGGGAATAGAAATGTAGATCGGTTGGTAGCCTTTTGATGTATCTAGCAAGGAAGGAGCAGCTGACAGGAGTAGAACAGGGGATGCAATTTATTCCCTGATTTGTGACCTCGTGCTTGATTTTTGTAGAGCTCAGGAGAGGTTGAGCGACCGGGAAAGAACAGTGCCAAGTCCTGATATTTTGATTGGGGTTTTGGGGAAGATATCTAGCAAAGGGACATAGAATTTATTGTAGGAAGGAACTAGACGTGCCGGGAGGATGCTTTACGAGGGTTTGAAAAGTTGATAGCTTAAGATAGTAGGAGTTAGACTTGGCCCGAATGCAATTGAAATGAATTTTTGAATCTCGTTGAATTCTTAAAACCACTAGGATAGTGACCATATTTTTGAGGTATATATTCCTAACTACGTCCCCCATGGTCTTTGTGAGATTTTAGGGGGGCTTGGGATTTAGGAATTCAATTAAGTTTTACAAATAACTCAAACTGTGTCGTAAATTTTCTTTGAAAATCCTGAATTGTAGGTCCCCATACTATCGTGTACCTATTCCCAGATGGGGCGAAAGATGGTCATACGATAGGTCGTGGCAGACGGTGGGGATCAGCATCACATATATGTTTGCAACCATATTCACGTATCCAAAGAGTCAGGGGTAGGCAAAAATGTTGGCACACGCACATGTACAGGGTGTTGTACCTATGCACATACCGAAGGATGTACCAACTGAGGAGAGATAGCTAGATAGCAAGCGCGTGGACAGATGAGAAGTTGCACACGCCCATAGAAGCGGAGTTTAGTAGACGATTTCTTGGGGAACTTTCGGAAGGAAAGGAAAGAAAATGGTATGGATTCCTACAGAGATGTATACCCATATTCGAGGCACGATCGAACATATGCACAATCATAGAGGTGACCATACGACGGATGAACATACACGCATACACCTATTGGGATATATGCATGTAGTGAGCTACAGGTGCGCGTGTTTTGGATACGCAAGAAGTTCGGCGGGAAAAAAGTTAAACGGGGATTGCCTTACGCCGAAGGACACAAGGTTGAGTTCGGGGAAAAATTAAACGAGATGGAGGTCCGGACACAAGTGTCGAGAGGGAAAAGAGAGATCACCCCGATAAGTATACCTGGCATTGATGGAGCTACGATGGAAACGTCAGGGTTTTAATTAGGTACATTTTGAGATTGTTATTATTGTTAGCACAAAAAGTTTTTGTTAGCCCTAATTTTTGGGTTTCGAAAGATCAGGATGTGACATCCTACTTCCTCCTTCCTCATCTATTTTTAAGAACAGATACTACCCCTGCTTAGCTTATTCTCTCTTTCCTTGAACTACATCTCTAAACTGATAAGAACATATTACTTTTGCTTGGTTTGTTGGATGTTTTCATCTGCCCTAACGCAGGTCATTTCCTACCAAAGCGAGCATTACTTCTCTTTTATTAAAACTTCTATTTCCTCTAATTCTTCCTACCTTAAGCAAGCTGAAGCTTGGTCTTGAGGTATTCTGAACCTTGCTTCTTCAGGCTACGCCTACTCCTCCTTGCTATCTTGCTTTTCCTTCTACTAGATGATTTCTTACTACTGATATGGTACTGTTCTTGGGTGGTGTTGGATGGAAAATAGAGCACATAAGGCTCTATTTATAGGCTTTGGAGTGCTGGTACACTAGAACTTCGAAAATGGCTGGAGTTTGACACCTATTAAGTGACTCATCTCATGATTGAGTGAATAAGCTATTTACATGGCAGCTCTTACTTGATCCTTATCTTCCTCAAGCTTGAGGTGGCAAGGCTGCTGCCACCAGCAGCTTGAGGCTGGTTCATCCCCCTTTGGCAGTTTGAAGGTAAAGTGGATTTGGTCACATGCTGCCTATTGCTGTTGTATGTTGGCTGTTGCTAAGATCAAGATATTTAGCTTTTTTTTGAATGCTTAGGTCTTGCTGGATTACTACTTGAAAGCAGAACTTAAGTTCTTTTTAAAACAAAATCAGTTGCCTAATGGAGGTTAGTTTAAATAGAACTTGACTTAAGGAAATTAATCTGTTGCCTTGGTTGCCTAATCGAATTCAGATGCCTAAACACTTGTTGCCTTATGTTCCAGGACATGTTGCCTTAAGATTGATGCCTATTGCTTACTATGAGCTGTTGCCTATTGCTTAATTGAAGATTAATCCTAAGTCAATTTAATCCCATTCGAATTCAGAACCAGTTCTCTGGATTCACAAAACTAGCCTCCTAAACAAATGCATTTCCTTTTTGGAAATGCAACATTTTAGCCTTAACCAATATTTTCCTTTTGGAGTTTCTTCTTTTGTCTATGTGCAGGTTGGAGAAAAGAATTTGAAGATGAAAAGAGTTGAGGAAAAGAATGAAGATGAAAGATTAACAATAGCTAGGTCTTTATTTTTCTTGTAACATTCATGATTTGTAACATTTAAATCATTTGTAAGTTCTAGTTTTGGACATTTATATTTGTAACTGAGTTACTTGAATATATATATGTCTCCTCGAATTGATTTATGATACTCATGTATATATTAGAATTGTGCAACTTATTACTTTTACCTATATGTTTTATCTGATGTATCAATTTTTTTAAAAAATTCACTCAAATTTTTGATATGCATGAATGCAATTAATTCAATCTCCTAATCTTAGTGTTTAGATTTTAGGAAAATATGGGTCGTCACAGGATATGATGGGATTATATAATAAGGTTTGGTAGTTGCACAAATCTTGAGACAAAATCAGTGGGTCCAAAATGTGACAAATTCGTTGATAGCAATTATGGATTACCCCTTATGTAGATAGTCTCGTCAATCAAAAAAGGAAGGATATTAGGCTAGCTAGATTACCATTTATTATGACGATTTCATATCCAGATATAGTGTGTGAGCATTTAAAATCTAGTAAGAAATCTTTGATGGGCTTTCTTGGTGATAACTTCCAAATAAGAGATTCGTAGTTTTACAATGACATCATGGTATTTTGGCCCCCTATTCAAATTGTATACCTTTCATACTTCTTCTAGAATGGTACTACTATGTTGTGTTATAGTAAATTTCCAGCCAAGGCAAAGGAGAAAAGATGAGGATGATTTTGTAAAAAGAACTAATAGGCATGAGAACTACCTGTTATATTGATAAAGACGGAGTAAAAAGTAAAAGACACATACATCATAGACGGGGTGGAACCCCGTCCAAAACATCTGCACCGCCCACGCATCTAAAGCACACATCACAACCAAGGAAAGGACAACACCCTCCCACTTCTGGCATGCTGAAGCTAGTAACAAAACTGAGGATGAATGTAACTAATCGTGTAACATATTAACCCAAGCAATATGTTATCTCTGAGAAAATAAGCATGTAATTTGGTACAGGAACTGTCACATGCTATAAGTATAGCTTGCCAGCGCTAAGTAATGATATACTTTTTTGAGAACATAAGCAATCACACATGGTTGTGTGCAAAGTTTTGAGTATTGCTCGCTACAGTCAGGTGAGAGATGTCGTTATGTTGTTAGTGGGTAAGCGGCTAGTATGGTTTGTGTTGTACTAGTGATACCGTTGCACACAAGGGTGTCATACCAACACCCGAATTCCATGAATCTTAGCGATAGCGGCTGTGCTAGCGGCACGACTGATGTATTCTCTCTCTCTTTTGTTTCTCTCTTGTACCATGTGTAAATACATTACACATGAATGAATGAATGATATTGAGAGTTATATCATTTATCTTGATATCAGAGTGTTTTCCTGATCCACTCGAGTTCCCATCAGCCTCATGGCTGACATCTACCTTACTCTCACACTTCCGGACATCGCTTACGCAGCTCAACAGATTTGTCTTTTGTGCGTGCTCCATGTGATCATCATTTCCAGTAGGTCAAACACATCCTCCGCTACATCAAAGGCACAAGTCATCTTGGCTTGCAACTATATAAGTCCAGATCTCAGGATCTGGTCACTTATTCCGATACTGATTGGGTTGACTGTCCAGATACACGCAGGTCCACATGGGGTTTTTGTGTCTTCTTGGGTGACAATCCCATCTCTTGGTCATCCAAACAATAACACACAGTCTCAAAGTCCAGTGCAGAAGCTGAATAGCAAGCGGTTGACAACTCAGTCGCATTGAATCCTATTGGCTTCGTCGACTCCTCACTGAGCTCCATTAACCACCAACACAAGCAACGATCATCTATAGTGACAATGTTATTGCTATGTACTTAATTCTCCAACTCCATGCAGCATCAACGCACAAAACATGTAGAGATAGACCTTCAATTCATCTGTCATCACGTCGCACTTGGTGAGTGCATGTTATTCGTGTACCATTGGCATATCAGTATGTTAGTATGCCAATATCTTCACAAAGGGCCTATCTTCTGTCGTCTTCCATGAATTTCGTGATAGTTTGCACATTCAGGAGCATCACGCACAAACCGCGGAGGGTTGTTGGTCTAGTAATACCGCTGAACACAAGACTGCTGTTTCTTCGGGTGTTAGAAACAGCAGTCTTGTGTGCAGATCTTAACGATAGCGGCTGTGCTAGCAGCACGACCGATGTATTATTCTCTCTCCCTTCCGTTTCTTTGTATCATGTATAAATACATTACACGTGAATGAATTAATGATAAAAAGAGTTACATCATTTATCTGTTTGTGTAGCATAGTAGCCGTTGCAGGTTCAAAAGCAGTACGAGGCGAAGACTGAAGATGGGCATCCGGTGTGCTCTTCGTTCTCTTCTCCTTCGTCCTGCCACCCACGGAGAGCTAGCTACTGTTCAGACTTAAAATCCCTGTCTTCCCGCCGTGCTGTGTCGAGAGTACATGAGCTGCTGTGGCTAGTGACGGGCAGATGACTCTGTACGAGTCGGTGATTGCCAGTTTATACTTTAATTCTTCCAAAAGAAAAGTTTATACTTGAAATGTTTGTTCATGTTTTTGTCAGTCCATTCGCATCCAACATGCTAAGCTGACAATACAAGATGGATAATGTCGTTGGCAGTAACTACACGTAAACGAATCTTCTGCAATCGCAAGATAAGAGGCAAGCAGGCATGGTGATCGTGCGGATGATCGAATCGTTGGTGGAGGATCTGGGCTCGAACCCGAGACATCTCACTTCTTCTAAAAACGAATTGCCATAACGCCTGGCCAATACTTGAACTAACACATGAAGCAAAGTACACATCAATTGAAGCATGTGTTTTGTAATCCCCAGGTGCTCGCCACGAGAAAACTGAGGCGGAGTCTTCCCACTTCTCGCGTGCAAAACATGGCAAAAATGGAGGATTGACATGCAACAGATCAGACATCTATTTCAGGCTACCGTGCCAGCTCTGACACTCCAGCGACCCTATGTGACGACTTCCTGCAATTGACGGCTGCCTCCACCCACCACGAACGAGTAAGTGTCTGCAAGGACGCATGAAATCGATCACCAAAAGCACGCCGTTGTGCACCGCACATTCAGGTCTCGAGGAGCAGCACACACCATTATGCTTGCTACCGAGCCGCATATACTCATCCGCAGGAATTTCACAGGAAACGGTTCAGTCCCAGTAGGAATTGACGAAAATTATGCGTTCCAAACAGGTGTCAACTGCTCAACTACACAACATGCAACGAAGCAGGTGCTCTTAGAATGGCATTTCCCCCTGGACATGCATGGGCGAAACGCTTACCATCAGAGTCAATGATTCGTTACTTACAGACTGAAGGCTTCAGATTTTCCTAACCTATGACGAAGGACGTGCCAGTGCGCACACACGGGATACAGCTGAGAACGATTTACATATGTACCTTACATGAAGAGCCTCCCCAGCGAGCTGCTTAGAGCTTTATAAGCACACAGCAAGAAGCGCCCAGGGCTCCATAAATGTCTACAGCACTAGCAGTAGGACACCAAGAAATAATTAGCATGCGAGCAGAAAGTCACTTTATGTGGGGATCGTAGACGTCGAAAACAGATTCAGGGATCACGGTGGGCAACTTGTCTATGTATATGAAGAGCCGCCTCAGATTCTCTCTTCGAACCGTTGCCATGTCCACTATATCCTTGTTATCAGTGTATATCCACAGGTCAGCGGAGTTCACTCTCTTGAGGCTATCACGGCAGAATGGACAAGACTGGGACCTTGATCTCCTGCGGTGAGACCACGCTTAAGAGCAACAGAGATATAATAGAAGAATCGGAAAGATATCAGGTCATGTAGACAGTTGATTGTCAGATTGTGACACTAAGAGAACTATGTGCCAGGACCGCAATGACATGTTAAGAACCAAATAAAAAGCATCTCCCTTTTAACTCAGTCCACATTCCGACTAAAAATATTTCCACTCAAAGATCAGTTTGAGCTGGTATACAAATGAATACTCAAGCTCTGTTGCAGCGTCAGACAAAACCATAAATCAGGGCTTTTACCCAATTACTATCCTAATGTTAAGTGCCAGGGTACCCAGAAAAGTGGGTTTAAATCTCTTAGCACAGCAAAGGAGGTGTAGCCAGTCCCGATAAACTTTTCATGACAAGTGAGAAGTGATCTCACACCAAATCTCAGTCCTTCTCCACATCACCTGAATTTCTCAAGGATTAGTTTTGCTTCTGGCTCAAGGGGGACCTTTTTGAAACCCAGATTCAAGCAGGAGATGACATGACATATTCTAAGCAAACCAGGTCAGAGCTATTGTTACATATAGACATCCTGTGGCTATCCTTCAGGCTGAGCTAAGACAAGACCACCTTAGATGGACCTGGTCTCTTATGTTGTTCTAAACTCGCTATCTATCTGACTTTGGCTGCCATGAGCTTTGCTAGCACCAGTATTGCCTTTTCTCAACTGAGGTTAAACTAATCTTACTAGTCAAGTCTCCCATTCCTGAATTTTTGTCTCAAGGCAATATGTGTATTAAACACTGCAGAACAAAGAAAATTAGGAGGCATTTGTTCTGGATGAAGTGATGAACATTATCTCGAGGATTTCATGTTCAATTGAGCTCCATTTCTACTTCATATACCAGGATCTAAGATTATGATGATTTCATGAAGAATAATAAATTTGAAGGGGCAAGAATGCCAGCTGAAAGCAACTAACTATTCAATAAGGAGATCTGAAATGGTTCCATTACCGTTTATTGCCCCATCTAGCCTCCTATGTAGACAAACTGATCAGCAAGGCAGCAGCTTATAGAACATGACCTAGTACCATGGCGGCAGCATAATAAAGCAGACCACAGCAGTTAGCAAGCTAAGGTAGTCCTTGGCCCTTCGATCATGCTTTAGGATCAAGAGTTCATGAGGACCTTAAATGTGAATCCAAGCATTACTTCATGACACTTAAATTAATCTCATGTGTTTCATTAAACTAAGGCCCATCGTTTCATCTTGATCATGCAGAAGTGTTTTATTGTGACAAGAACATAAGAGAAATGCCGTCTGATACTGAATTTCACTAGACAATACAAATACTGCAGAGAGAAGAGAGCAGATGTGTACCAGTCACGGTAGCATTTAATGCACATAGCATGGCTACAAGTTGGAAGGACAACCTTGCTATTTATCTCCATACATATGCCACATTCCTCCTCTATATTATCATCAATCTCCGAGATCACCCTTTTGTGATCCTCATCTCGTCTTCTATACCTCTCTATACAAATTGCCTTTTGTTTCTTGTCCTCCACTTCATTGATTCCTTCATGTAATTGCACCAAAGAAGGAAATATGACAGCTGCCAAAAAGAAGACCTAATGAACAAACCAGTTAAAGAAAATAAATGTGTAAAACAATTGCAACTGCACCAAACAGTTACACTATACCATAGAATTCCCTAATGCTTGCTTTCCTTTCATGAGTGGACATGGTGGTCGTCCCATCAGCATAAACCTGCAGATTTAAGATTTATACTAATGTTAACCCTAGCTCCAATTCAACCAAAAAAATAAAAGAAAGAAACTGGCTCTGAGACTGGAGTGCTCTCAACCTTATAAATGAGAATCCTCAACAGCCCAAGTGCACCGGCAAGGTTGCAGTCTGTCCACTGCACAAGAAAAAGGAAAAGGTGTGCAGCTGGGCAGTATGACATCCTCATCTGAAGACAGGCACCATCATATTCCCTTCGAAATTCAGAAGCACTGCATTTCACAAACAAACATTGAGCAATGTATTCTCGAGGTGCAAGAGAATGGAAGGAAACCTCAACCAAAACAAAAAAAAATCGCAATTATGTTCACTACTTTATCAGGGAAGTGGACATAAGGTATGGATACATGCTGTAAACAATATCATAGTCCACAGCACAAATTAAGGATAACCCTAATAGCCTTACTACTGTCAAATGATCTTTTTGTACAACTAGACCTAGAACTTTGCCTGACCAAATTTATGAGAAAATAACAGGTCAAAAATGAATCTTTTAGGAGCTGTGATTAATATCTCAGGTGAACTGCCTGCCAGGTTGATCTCCACAGTGAACAAAAAGATATGATTTCCTTTTAGTGTCATCATATGAGGTATTATCCCAGTTGCATGGATATGGCTGAAAAGTGCCGTATCGCGTATCCCCGCATAATTTTCTTCTTTTTTTGGTATTTTACCTGTTTTCTTCCTCTAATTTGGATTTAAAAATAATTTAAGAAATTTGGATATGACGGGGATCCTTTAGGGGACATTGCGGCCCAGTAAAAACTTGATCCAAAGCCCAATTGCAGCCCAAGAGGAAGAAAACAGGTAAAATACCAAAAAAAGAAGAAAATAGGGGGATGCATGCCCTAACCCTTCTCTGCCCGAGCGTGCGTGACAGGGGAGGATCCACGTCGCCGCTTGCCAGATCTCAGCGTCGCCGGTCGCCAGATCTCCACACCGCTGCCACCCAGATCTCCACCGGCTGCAACCCAAAGCCTCCGCACCGCCGCTCAGGTCTGCGCTGCCTGCCTCCATGACGCTGCTGATTCCTTGCTGGCTTGCTGCTATTCGTTGGTACGGTAGGGTAATGGCTTCTAGTGGCACCGGCAACCAGTCGTTGGTTGGTAATGGCTTCTAGTGGCTCAAGCATCAATGAAAAGGAGGCAACAAAAATACAGTAATCTCATCCTCTATGGTATTTGTTTACAACTTTACAAGTTGTGTTTTTTCTCTAAATACGTACATACTCACCATATCCCCGAACTGTTGTTTCTGTGAAATGCCGTATTCCCATATCCCCGTATCTGTATCCCCGTACCGTGCAACTTATATGGTCAAAGTTAAAAGAAACTGGTTAAGGATATGATTGTGTACCTACACTGTAAGTACAGTTAGCAAACTCTATAGTCAAACAAACCACTGGACATCAATCTCTAGGAGACTACAACTAAATTCTGAAAATTATATCTTGTACACAGATGTCTGACTCTTGATTTTTCGCATGTGTTCTCTGAAGCGAATGCAGCAATCACCTCTGCAATCAGTTGGAGCCCCATGGGAGTCAAAAGCAGTCCTACAATGTGCTATAGCAAGATGGTATACTCTATTATTGTTTCCTGAGAAGGTACTAAAGTTGGAGGGAACCCTTAATGGTGAACTGATACAGAACAGCTAATGCATATGTAACTAGGATGGTAAACAAGGCATGAACCATAACTAAATTCATGTCAACAAGCTAGTTGGCCAAATGATATCAGCTCCCAGTGTGTAACGTTTGTTTGTGGACAAACAATTTCCGTGAGGATTCACAGAAAAGTCCATGATGACAATGATGAAGAACCACCAGTGTCACTCGAGCAGAAATGCATGGTACACCGACAAGAGGGATTTTGTGCTGGCAGCTCCAAAGTGCTATATTACAGTGCTTCAAGGCCCAACGGAGAGGAATTTGGCAAAAAAAGGACTATATTTGTCGACAGGTGCCCAAGCAGAAAATTTTAGTCGTTCACACAAAGCTGAACATAATACAGCAATATGCATACCCACAATCAAAATGGAAGTAATAAACCTGGGGGAAATCCTATCCAAGGTGTCAAAACTCAAACGCCAAATCATATGCATATTAAGAATCGCACGGTCGCACCGATCACCCATCCAGAGTGAATAAGGCAAACGATAGCTTCTAACAAGCTCCTCAGTGCTGATTGAACGGAAACCGCAACGGACTAATCTGTACTGACCCAAAAAATCACCATGTGCGATTACATTGCGGATACAGCAGCATACCAAAGTTAATGGGAAATTTGACATTTTCCTAGTTTTATTCTTCCTATCCTACTCCAGACCTCAGATCAACACAACAAGCTGGACATACTAACACCACACCCAGTTCAACGTATTGGGAAACAGCAACTACCAATTTCTTAGCATGCGCCGCAGGACCGTGAGGCCAAAGTTGGATTCGGTAGCAAGAGGGGAATGACGCGAGGAAGGGGTGAGCTCACAGCGAGTTGGCGTGCTGGATGTCGGCCTCGAGCAGCTTGAGCGAGTCCCTGAACGACCTGCCCATGGACGATACACGCCAGTAGGAGCACTACTCCAGAGCCCCGCCGCCTCGACCATCCAAATCCCAACCGCCCCTCTCCCCTCAACTCCCCCACCAACCGCTTGGCCGCTCCTGCTTCTGCTCCGCTCCTCCACGCAAAAACCCCAGCAAACCCTACCCTCCCCAACCGAGCAGTTCGTGAGGTGGTGTCTGCTCCGGTGCGGCTGAGCTCACGGGCGGTGGCGGCGGCGGTGGATAGTGGCGAGGGTGATTTTAAAGCTCACGCCCTCTCGCTTTCGGCCCCGGGTGCCTTGCGTGCACGGGAGGTAGGAGTTTACAGTGACGGTTGCGTGTCTATGACAGGTGGGGACGGTCCTCTTAGGGCCCACATGTCGGGGAGCGCGGGTATCATACAGGGGAGCGCGCGGTGGGGCCGGAAAGGTTGCCACGTACGTTTTCTGGAAGGTGCGGTGCCGGTGTGTTCGCTAGCTTAGCCGTCCCATGACCCGCTGCTTACAGAGTAGTGGTACACGTATAATTGCGTGGCACCATCACTGTTAAGCGTATATTTTTGTATGATATAACGTGGTTAATTAACTACTGTGATTTTTGCAAATGGTGTTTATCTCCTTGGCTGCTTTCGTTGTCATCTGTGAAGGATTCGTGTGATAGATCTGCTTGCACGCAGATGAATCTATGGCTCGTTGAGTGCTGGTTTCCCTTGCCGTGAGGCTAATGCTGGTCTCGGCATCGGGCCGACGTTAGGTGCCAGTTTGGGGTCGTTGCTTCCTCGTACTGAACTTATTTATAACACGTAATAGAAAAAATATGTACTAATATAAGAAACACGAGTTAGATTAAGTCTAATCAATTTGAACCGTCTAAAAAGAATTGATCTAATGGACGAGAAAATAAATTAGAATCTTGAACCCAATAATCACCCACACACTAGTTACCTTCTTACTTGCACAATTACTCTATTACTTGTCACCAAATAATTATTCTTTTACATCTCCTTGATGTTTCAAGTTATATCATACTCTTCCTCGATGGTGAGCACTCGATGCGCACGTTGAACCTGAGATGTTCGGCACTCCCACTGCACCTATCGTCCCCAGCACTCACCATGGCGTCTTGACATTATGCTTTGGACACGTGTGTCGAACTCGAGATGCTCGACGCTCCCTCCGTGTTCATCGGCTCCGACATCGAGCTCTCAACACACAAGGCAGACCTAGGTGATCAGCGCTCCTGCCACATCCGTCGACCCACGGCACTAGGTACGATCTTGGGAAATTCACGATGGTCTAGATCGCTAGTCGAGTTTCGTACGAGTTTTCTCTCCTGATATAGGACTAGGCCATGCTCCACGAAATGGCCGAACCTATTCAAAAAATATCGATATATCACATAGTGTCGAGTGTACGACGACCTTCCATTAACATCGTGACATAGCCCTCAAGTTATCAACGCCCCCTCTCTAGTGTTGTTACAACGACAACAATACTCGGGAGCAAGCTGGTGTATTTTTTGTATTTCTTCGACTCTGCTTTTTCATTCCTAGACCTGTCTAGCCTAGCTACCATCGCAACCTTGTTAATTAGTAGGAGCATGTCAGCTGGGTGGATTACGCACATGGTTGCTTGTTATAGCGGAAGAAAAATTCGATTGACCATGTAATTGTGTTCAAGTTGTGCAGATATACCCCAGCTGCACATACTCTCTGCTGTGCTGGATTAAGGTTTTATGTGAACCGTCCATCGTTAGAGCAACACACATTTCTAGTGCTCAAGACCATTAAAATGGAACTCAGTTGGCTGTGTGCGTCCTCGGGTGGGGTGTAGAGGCCAAGAGGTAGGTTACCTTTCACTCTCTAAAAAAGGTCAAAATGGAACTCAACATTAATTTGGCTATAAATGACCACCTCATTTTAGCTGCACCGTGAAATACAAACGGCTTACAAATGGAGTCAGGTGAAAAATATAGGATTATATATTTATATCACCATTGTTCAAGTCAACAATACATAGCTTTAACCAGACTCATCAAGATCACAACAATAGTTTAAGCTAACTTCAAGAATGATGTCAAGGCCAAACAACAAGACTGAAGGATCACCTACAGCTCTCAAACTGAATAAATTTGACTTCAAATCCACCTTATCAGGCTTCTATCTAGAATCTTGCCTCTTTTATTGCGCGCATAAGATGGGCGATACGATACTGGAGCTTCTCGTTCTCCATTATTAGCTTCCTATTCTACAAGGTTCGATAATAGGAGATGTGGTTATATTAGGATCAGACAGTTGTATGACGGTGAGAGCTTCAAACAAAAATATGAATACCTTCTCCTTCTCAGCAAGACATTCTGCACTGGCTGCATCAAGCTTTGACTGCAGATCTTTCATGGCAGATGAACCTGTCCTCGGATCCATGGTTGAGACCATCTAACGAACCATGTAAAGAAGGAATGAGGCATTTCACTCACCAACAAGCTTCCCTGAAATACCTAACCATATTAAATTACCTTTGTTCAACAGCAGGGCTTCCAGCTTTGCTAAGCGTGTCTGCAAGATAAAGGACAACCATAAAATAGAGAAAACATCGAGAAGACCACCTGTATCTATTAAGCATTCGTGTGACTACTCTAGTCTAACCAAGCATGACAAGTGTGCCACTGGCTTCCATGTGGCTGGTCAATACATCAATTCAGGTTGAATAGTTCGGTGTCAATAAAGAAACATAACAGGCAGCATCCCTCCAATGACAGCTAACAACAGTAGTTATCCATAGAGCATAGCTGGTGGCAGGTAATAGAGCAACATGCCAAACTTACTTAAGTTAGGCACTTGCCATGACAATACGTGTGGAAAGCAGCCAGCCACAGTTTGTAAATTTGTGGAATATAATTATCCCTCCTATAAAAAGATTGAAATTTAGGATGTTAAATGTTGTAGCATTACACCCTTCGTGCTACAACAGTCAATACGTTAGGTTGTTACACACTACATTGGATACTTAAGAGTAAAGTGACAACTTTTTGACGATTGTTTGGGTTTGCATAACTGAAATTCAGTCAGTGGTCTCGTGGATCATATTTCTGCAGACAAATAACAAAAGTAGCCATCTAAAAGATGCTGCGGTAGTTGGTTGCTCACTGATCCATATCGATTTGAATTTGCTCCAAATCAAAGCCCAACCACACAAACCTACTCCGGTAAGTTTGCCATTGCCTTCCATGTGGCTGGTCAATGCATCGATTCATGTTGACCGTCAAGTGTCAACAAAAGAAACATAACAGGAATCATCGCTCCTAGGACAGCTAACAATAGTTATCCATAGACCATAGCAGGTGGTAGGTTATAGAGCAAGATGACAAGTTACTTAAATTAGGCATTTGCAATGAAAGTATGGGTGGAAAGCAGCGGACCACGGTTTGTAAATTTGTGGAATTACACTATCTCCCCTGTAACATATTGAAATTTAGAATTTTAAGTGTTGTAAACATTATGTCCTCCCTAGCCCAATAGTCGATATGATAATTAATGCGTTAGACGATGCATTGGCTATATAGAAGTAAAAGAGATAACTTTCGGAAGATTTGTTTGGGTTTGCATAACTGAAATTTCAGCGGATGGTCTCATGGATCATAATTCTTGCAGACGGAAGTAACCAAAGTAGCCATCTAAAAGCTGTTGAATCTACACTGATTTGAATCTGCTCCAAATCAAGCCCAGCACACACAAACCGACTCTGCTATGTTGTAATCCTGAACAAAAGCACGACCTTAGCACTCCAGCCACTTCTAAACAAGGGCTAACACTCGGGGACCCGGGAACAGCACAATCAATAAGCACCACCAGTTTCGATCACTTGATAACCTAACTCTAACCACAACGAACGAAGCACAGATGGTGAGGGGCTCAGGAGACAGACGGCGCGAACCTCGGCATCGGAAGCTCTCTCCACGAAGGGCTTTAGGGCTTCCTCCAGCCCCGCCGCCATGCTCGCCGTCCGTCCGTCGCCTCGACCCCTCTCGTGCCCTCGGAGTCGGAGGAGGCTTTGGGATTGGTCAGAGCTTTTCGATTCGGAGAAGCGGAAAGAGATGGATGGATTCACAAAGCCTTCGGAATTGTGGCCCAAGATAGATCGAAGGCGTATTATCTGCAACTGCTACAAGCCCATCAAATAGATGACACTGAGATGGCTTCCCAGGCCAAAATGAGCCCGCCGGTATGCTAGCCCGAAACCTAGCTTTTCGAACCCTTCTGGAAGAAACATGAAACCTTCGATTTTGAAAGTTACGTCCCGAATTTGACAGCGTAAAACATTCAACCTAAAATTTGAATTTTTTCGAATTGAACATTTTGTGTGAGGCAGTGGAAGGTGGAAGACAGCGGATTGGAAGAAGAAAAAGTCCACAAACAAGCATGGCTGAGTTTATGAGTCCGAGTCTTAGATTAAGTTCGATCATTAAAAATTATCTCTTAATTACATACTTTTAGTTACATACTTATGACACAGCTACTCTTCTAATCAGTTCCTTCTACTTATTTCTTAATCATATACATATGTCTTATGATTTAACATGCGATTAATGCCAGCTCTTTTTAACTCGAGTTTTCTTCAAAACAGGGACAAATTAGCTTTAATCTATTAATTTAGCTGAAAAAAGGTCTCCAACTAATTAAATAAAAACTGGAAAAAAATCAAGATGACAATCCCATCAATCTAACCACCTAAACACACTAGATAATGCTAATGAGAAGAACCATCCGTCAAGACATCCACAAAATCATCATCATCCATTGCTCCCAAATCGGTGACTCAGACTCCGTCGCAGATGGCCACCAACATACAAATTTGCAATGATTGTACCAAGCTCAAGCCGACCCTGCCAAATAGTCATCGAACGCGTTGAGGACAAGAAAACTTCAATTTCGGCGACAAAGCTTCGTAGAAAAAATATGCAAGTCTCGCCTCGACAAAGCCCATCACAACAGCTGAGAAAGTTGCCCGCCCTTCACAAGTCATCCTTGCCACCATATCATCCCACGACACTACAACTCCAATTTTACCACACCACAGTGGAAACAAACTCAACTGGCACACCGAACCGTCGACGTCAAAAGGCCATGGCGAGACCCAAACTATGCTTGCCTCCGTCGTTGTTGTCGTACGAATCGCAACGCTGAAGAGCCAGGGCATTGCCAATTACCGGTCCCCCAAGCCAAAGCCGTCTCGAAGGAAGAAAATGGTGTAGAAGCGCCGCCATTGTATGATCCAAGAAAATCCAAATCTAAGCTCCCCTCACAGCCTAGACGACAAGAAAGAGGACAGGACTGCAACACCATGGCGACGCTTCCGAGGAGGTAAATGGTGCCCATAGGAGTCGTCGTCGTCGGTTCCCACCAAGGCCAAACAAGGTTTTCGCCTAGAGTTGCCCGGACCTCCTCTTACCTGCATCGACCGGTCCACCTGTAGCCTGCCGTGACAATCGCAAATGGCCACGTTAGAACTAGCTCCACTAGCTCAGCAACAGCCCGCCGTCACCGCTGCCGCCAAACCATGAAAGCCGCCTTTTGCCGCTACAGCACCGGTGAAGGGCCTCCGTGGCTCAGCCCCCACCCCATGTGCCGCCAGATCTGGCCAGATCCGCACGCCACGCACCCCCAGATCTGGCCGGCGGAGCCAGATTCGGATCTGGCCACGGGGCCACCGCAACAAACCTCTGCCCAACACCAGCGTGCCGAGGAGCCAGCCGTCGCACCGCAGCAGCGCTCGATAGCCACCTTCCACGTCCTGCACCAGAGTCGACGTTAAACATGACCTTTGCCCCAACTTCCTCGCCCTGCACCAAGAACTTTGCCCCGACCTCCACGCGTCAACGAGCTGTCCGCCGCGCCGCAGCTCCCGCTCGCGCGTTGCAACAGCACCCCGCGCCCAGCGAACTCCCCCTCACCACCCATGGGGGCCCGCCGCCACCTGGCGGTTGCCAATGGCAGCGGCGCCGAGTGGAGGCGCTTCCCCACGCGGGTCTTCAATTAAAGGGCAAGACACTTAAAATTTGAACCTAAAATTTCGCCAATTTCACCGTAATATTAACTTAGAAAATTTCACCTCTTTGTACCCGGTAAAGTGGTGTACGATGGACCGGACCGATGGAGCTGGAGTGCCATCCACGACGAGGACGGGCGGCGCCTTCGCCAGTACCAAGTAGGAGCAGGGGTTTCGACGATAGAGCAACAACAGAGGCGAAGGGGCTGTAGAGAAGAAAAATTAAGTGGAGGTGGAATGAAGGCCGAGAAAATGCGGTCCTATAGGGTATGATCCGTGTGCATGTAGTATCTATTTTAGAAACATTCATCTGACTTATGTTTATAATTCCCATCACCATCAGCGTGCATGAACTCCCGTCACTGTCCCGGTGCCGGCATGTTAGGCACCTTGCCGACCGTGAACCCGCTGTCGACGACAAGGTTGTGCCCGTTCACGTACTTGGCCTCGTCGGAGGTGCCGCTGCTCCCGGCTTTGTTTGAACATGACGTCGAGGTGGCTGTGGCGCGCCACGGCGAGGTTGACGACCGCGGCGACCTGCGCCTCGTCGGTGACGTCGCAGCGCGTGTAGCAAGCCGCGTCCTGGCCGAGCTCCGCTGCGACGGCGCGGCCGAGGTCGTCCTGGACGTCGGCGAGGATGACCTTGGCGCCGTTCCTGACGAACTCGGCGGCGGTCGCCTTGCCGATGCCGCTGGCGCCGCTGGTGATGACGGCCACTTCCGCCAAACCTGCAAACCGATCGATTCCGCATAGCCAGCTCTTCCATGATTCAAGCCAGAAAGCAGACATATGCATTATAATCCAAGAGCGCGAGGGGATGACGAGAACCTCTGCGAGTTGGAAGCCGCCGAGAAGTGGTTCGCGAAGGCAGACAATGCTGGCTCAGCTCGGCTCTTCGTCCTCCTGACGACGTGCTTCATTGCTCGGAGCATCCTGCCACGGGTGCAGTAGTGTGATCGTGCTAGAATTGACCTGCCAGATGCTTATGATCCGAAATCAGTGTGGCTTAGCGATCGAGGAGCCGAAGACAGAGCAGCGGCCCTACCCTAGAAAATAGCAACGTTTGCCTGGCATAGCATTAGATTATCTTGCGTGAGATATGCGCAGACAAGCACAGTGCACCACTTGAGCTTAATTAGGCAGGAGGCATAAAGTCAGAGTGCGGATGCCAAACAGTGCGGCTTTGGATCTTGCGGGCTGTGGCGATTATTTTACTGCGCGGATTGCTGCCCGCGTATTAGCACAATACTATGTCATAGATTTCGAACTATCGCTAGGTGCAAAACTAGTTTTTTAAAGGGTGAGCGTGCAGTGCGTGATGGAGCCTGAAGTGAAATATTTAGGGGCCCGATGAAGCTCTGCCCCTGCTCACAAGACATAACTAAATTGCTTCATAAGGAGGGGTTAATGTAGTACGGTATCATCTTACCCTTAAGTGGTAAAATTAAAGACTTTATTAAAGTTTTTCTAGGTTTAGAGGGGCCATGGCCCACGGGAGAAGCTCCGCCTCTACGAGTGTGTATCACTCAACTAAGTTTTCTTTACATTCGGTTAAGATTTCGTAACTGCTGGAAAGCTCTTCCCATTCCATCCACTTTACATATAAACATACTCCGAGCTACCACCTCACTAGCTCTTCGCCCCGCTAACACATTCTAGCTATCAACATAAAATTTGAGTGGCTTATCATCACAACTAACCATAAGCTAAATTTTCTAGAGGGTTTATGGCTTCCTGTGGCTATAAGTCTATCCATAAGCCCTCTAGAAGGGAGCATCTATGATCCCGCCCACACAATACAAACAGCTGCTTCCACAATACTCGGTTAGAAGCGGCCTCTACTCTCCGCCACCGTTCACCAACTTAACCCGTCACCCACCATCACCGGTTCGCTTACAGAGTTACAGTTGGTGCTATCGGTACCTAAATTATCCTCCACACTTCCGCTACCTACACCCTGCCAACCATAACCTGCAGCATGGCGAGAGATAACGCAGCATGGTGAGAGAGAGTGAGAGGATGGAGTGGTGAATGAGCTGAGGAAGTGGATGAGGTGCTTTTTACAAAATAGAAAGGACTATAAAATGTGAAATGGAAAGAACTAGAGGTGTATTTTATAAAATAGCTATAGATCTTAAAACAAACATAGCCGGTCTGGATAGTAGGTGGACACGTGGTTTTATGTCTGTTCAGACATAATGTAAACATGGTGAAAGAATCTTTACTGCAGCTAACACTGTTCATATCGAAGAATCGTTATTGCGATTCTGAAGAACATGAATGCTCGATAATTGTTGTAGTGCAACACGTCGCACCTAAATTAACTTATTCCACAATCTCGCGAAGAAACCATGTATTCGTTCGATCGCCGACTCCTTAATTACTGCGCCGGTGCCGGCATGTTGGGCACCTTTCCCACCGTGAACCCGCCGTCGACGACGAGGTTGTGTCCGTTGACGTACTTGGCCTCGTCGGACGCCAGGTACAGCGCCGCCCTCGCCACGTCCTCGGGCTCGAGCACCACCCCTTCCATCTCGTTGATGTCGCCCTCCACGATCCGCCTGTGCTCCTCGACGCTCTCCTTGGGGTACCACTCCGCCAGGATGCGCATCACCAGCGGCGTCGGGATGTAGTTGGGCGAGATGGCGTTGACGCGCACCCCGGAGCGCGCCATCTCCCCGGCCACGGCGCGCACGAGGCCCACCACGGCCGCCTTGGACACGCTGTACGGGTGCGGCGTCACGCTGCCGAGCACGCCGGCGACGCTGGCGGTGCAGATGATGCTGCCGCTGCGCGGCGCGGCGCCATGACGCGCGCGGCGTGCTTGACCCCGGCCATCACGCCACGGGTGTTAATCGCCATAACGGTGTCGAAATCGGCGAGGTCGAGCGCGCCCAGCGGAGCTCGCGCCAGAGACCCCACAATGCCGGCGTTGTTGTGCATGATGTCCAGCTTGCCGTGGCGCGCGACGGCGAGGTCGACCGCCGCGGCGACCTGCGCCTCGTCGGTAACGTCGCAGCGGGTGTAGCAGGCCGCGTCCGCGCCGAGCTCCGCCGCGACGGCGCGGCCCAGGTCGTCCCTGGACGTCAGTGAGGACGACCTTCGCGCCGTTCCTGACGAACTCCGCCGCGGTCGCCTTGCCGATGCCGCTTGCCGCGCCGGTGATCACGGCCACCTTCCCAGCCAACCTGCGAACTCAAATCAGTCAGGAGCAGCGAAAACAAAGGAGCCGAGCGCGCGCGATGACCGGCGAGAGAACGAACCTCTGAGAGTTTGAGGCCGTGGAGTAGCCGCAGTGGTCGACGATGCCAGGCATCAGCGCCGGCGCCCCAGCCGGGCTCTTTCCCCTGAAACACACACACACACACACAAGAAAAAGATTAGCAGCTAGGAATCCATTAGCAAACAATATATCTGTGCTTAATCAAGAACCATTAGCGTACTACCATTCCTACATACCTGAGGACGATCTGCATCGCTCGCAACATCTTGCTGATCGATCGCTCTGCGCTTCTCCCCGAGAGTGTGTGTGTGTGTGAGTGACTCCGGGAAGGACAGAGCAACCGTATTTAACAACTGGATCAGATGATCGCTGTGGACATAGCCAGGCGCTATGACTTGGTATCGCGTTACTCCCTTGTACCGAAAACCGGAGCAAAAGAAAAACTGTTCATCTCGCTCGCGGCCGCATGTGGCAGCGCCAGAAAGAACACAGAAATATCAGCTCGCACGATGCGTGTTCGCGTAAAGAAATACAAGATTAGTACTACTACATCGCACCGGCAGATTTAATCTGATTTTCTCGTTGGGCGCGCGCGACGCGGCACACAATATGCGGCCTCGGAATAGCATGTGCACAGCACAGCTCCGCGCTCGCCGCATCGATCCGCTCGCGACCATGCCGGGGCGCGCCACTGCTCTCGCGCGCGGCCGTGCGTGTCACGTATTCACGTCTAGTGGTTAGATGGGGATGGGCACCTGCAAACCATTCAGAATTCAGATTGCATCTATGCCACTGCGTGTGACCTCAATTATAGTTTTGCAAAACCACTGAAATTGGACACCTTGTCTCCGTTTGCCACTGAATTGGGCTAGCTGTTAGCTCTCGTTTGGATAGCGGAAGTAAACAAGAGTAAAATGGATCTAGAGTAAAATGCATCTTGGGGAAGGATTCTATTTAATCACTGTATTTTGGAAACCTTAATTTACATCATGTTTGATGAAATATTCCACCTACGGTTATTATCATACGATTTTTCTGACGTGGCACACTGTGACCGGCCACGGAGGCAACGACTGGCCACCAAGACACCTGACATGGCCGGCTTCTTCCCTCTCTCTTCTTCTTTGTATACTTCTCTCCCGCGCAGGACGTGGCCGGGCGCCTCCGCTCAACAGAGTCCCAGTTTAACGATCAGGACAACCATTTACGACCAATTCCTCTATTCTTCCCGTACTAAAATTTTGCATTCCTCATTTTGCGGGGAAAATAAACCAAAAACTTGATGCGTTTTTTCTCTTGTTTCCCAATTAGCAGAAGTAAAGAAAAACTTATATTTTGCGCACTTTTAATTGATCAGCAGAAGCGAAACTTCATGTTTGAAGCTATCTTGTGTTTGCAATTGGTTGCAACAAGTCGTGCTGCTCACATCCAGCCGGCTCTTGCATAACTGATTCGAGCATGCTTGGGAATAAATATGTACAAAGTCATCTCATATGTAACCTCACTTACACCGTCTACGATAACTCGTCTCAGTCAGGCTGATGATTGCTTGTCTGCGTTGACATCTCACATTAGGCATTACACGTGCCCATCGTTTATGATGATATCCCACATCAGGCATTACATGTGATGACTCATCATAGACGATGACTATCCAAAATCAATCAGTCAATTCCAGAATAAGTTATTACGGATGGCTAAGTTTTTGGCGTTTGTGACACTTGCCATGTGCCCCTCTTGCCGACATCCTTGTTTCAGTGGCAAATGTGCAAAGTCAAACCAAAATAGTGACATAGTTGCAAATCTTCATTCAGAAATAGTGAGAACGTGCGGGGACACTCGTCATCATCATTCATGGCGCGTCTCTTTCCCGGAATGGAAGCTGCCTACGTGACGTGACCTGCTGCTCAGACAAGATGTCGTGGTTTTCCTCGCCGAAATTTCAACGATAAGCACTTGCCTTGTCTGTATGTAAAGCTGTATATCGTGTTACTGTACGACGTCGAGGAACTCTGCAAAATGTAAGGGTGAATGGAAATACAACGTGTAGACCAAAGCCATCCATATTCCATTAACACAAGTTTTTTTCTTGGCATATTCCATTAACACTAAATCATAGAATTTTAGCAGAACTCATTTTTAGCACTTCTTCTGGTTAGCAGGTTTTGCTGAGACCGGCTCATCTGCTGGGTCCACCGCAGAGATTGATGTGCAGAGCCAGTAGGAGTATGACGTGTGCTGGTGACCCACTACCCCTAATTAAATAGACATAATCTATTTATTTTATTTTTTTCGAGAGCCTTAAAACAGGAGAGTTGCTGCAATTCATTATAGAAGAAACGGTTAATTAGAAAGAATCGGACGAAAACCATATATAAAGGGTGCAAAGACCCAAAGGGTCGATAAAACGACAGACTCCAAAGACAAATGCACCTCACACCAAACCGACAAAACAACGAAAACCGAAAGACACCAAAGCCTCAAAGCAACACAACTCTGAAAAGGTGAAGTCGTGCTCGCATTCAGTCGGCGGTGCCCTTCACACCTCCCACGGAAAGAGCCAGCTCCATCATTGACTCCACCACGAGAAGAAGAGAAGATATCACCAACTATGAGAAGCACCAAGCCACGCCATCGATAAAGAATGGGATAGGAAGGACTCCGCTGGGAACCGCTGTCGAAGAAGACCCCGCAACACTGTGGCCACCTCGCAATCCACTGAGCAGGCTTGATCTGCCGTGACCTCGTTCTTCCTTGTTGCTTCGCACGAGAGGCATCGCAACACGTTAGGTCATCGGCACCAACGAGCTCTGGGCAGTCCGTTGCGTAGTGCACTAGCCCCGGTTGGTGGCTACGGGTCGATGACCCATCACGGTAGCCACGCTTGCCAACCTGACATGCCTCCTTAAGCTGCAGAACATCCTTCCACCAGTTGGCACCGGCGCAAATGCCGGCACCGCTGTAGGCAATGCCACTTTCTTGTTTGCGCTGCCATAGCTGCTAGTTGCCTTTTGCTACTATAGTACAAGCGGTGGCGGTGAGACAGCCAACCAGAGGAAAAAGATGTGGATGTATACATATCTGATCGGTTCGTTGTAGTTATCATATTATTTATTTGTAATTGTCAACACATAATATTGTATTTCCTACGTATTTATAAGGTAAATGGTGTCAATATATACTTATGTGATCGGTTCACTATATTTATCACACTATTTTTTCATAGTTATCAACACGTATTATTGGCTACCATCTCATAATTTTAAGAACATCTAGGAAAGATGAAACCTCATGCAACATCGCTATCTTTCTATGTCGGTGGTCGAATTGTGAACCCTTAACACCTCCCCATCCTTTATTCTAAACATAGTGGAGATGTATTGATATCTAATAAAACATATCAAATATATTAGATATAGGAGCGAGATTCAACGACTTGATAATTCATCATCTAATAATGTGGTGACTAATATATTATCATGTGGTAACTACCGAGATTGAAAGAAATATCTACATATGATCTAGTTTTATTGTGCTCGTCATAATAAGTTTTAATAGTGAAGACGGATCATAAACCAGATAAACAATTTGAGTATAAAATATTTTGAAATTTCGCTTCATAACTAATGCATATGATGTAAGCTACCTTGTCTTCTTGTTGTATTAAAAACACCCAAGTGATGGAGCTTGTTGCAATTCTTTTTCACGTCTCATCTCACCCATCATGCATTTATCTAACGGCATCAACGCTAGGAACTGGTTAAGGCTAAAACTTATGTATTTTAGATTCTCGAAATATTAATCTCATTTAGTTAGGGATAGTGGATCCAGGACACGTGGCATTCCCTTATTGGCCCTGCACACTAGTCCCTCCGGTGAACCCAGCAGGTAAGCCGATCTCGGTTTCGCTCGTGTGACGTTTCCTACTTGGTCAAAAGGAACAGTAAGGTGACCATTTAATTTGATTTGATTGCCACGCAATACAGTGCAAGCTGATCGCGAGATTCCCGTTTCTGAAGAGCCGAAGATTTTCGAGTTTTTTTTTAATATTATTTTTTTTCAGAAATTTCAGAAATAATACCCACAACTGAAAAAATTTCAAAAATAGTCTGCAACCGCCACAGGTCATGGCGGTAGGGTCCAGTCGCCATGACCCGTGGCGATTTCTCCGTAACCGCCACGGGTGGTGGCGATTTCTCCGTAACCGCCACGGGTGGTCGCCGCGGGCCGTTACGGCATTAAATCCAATCGCCATGCGTCCTGGCGATAAGGGTCCAGTCGCCACGACTCGTGGCGATTGGAAGTTAATTCCGCGCGGAATTAGGTAACCGCCACGCCACGTGGCGAAATCGTCACGACCCGTGGCGATTACGGGGAAATCGCCACGAGTGGTGTGCGATAAGGCTCGGGCCTATATAAGCGCGCAATCGCCTGCCGACTGCGGCGTCGGTGGAGGGAGTTCGGGTGCCGCGGGAGGAGAAGAGGGGAGATTTCGGGGAGAGAGGAGAGAAAAAAATAGTGAGGAGAGAAAGGGAGAGAAAGGGAGAGGGTATTTTTGCACTACTTGAAGGTATATTTCTAAATTTTGTAGATGTTTTACTAGATATAGAAATAGAGGTAGATTAGAGTATATTTGTATATGATATAACTTAGGGTAGTTAGTATTTAGACATTTGTAGAAGATATAACTTAGGGTTTAGGGTTTAGATATTTGTAGAAAAAAGAACTTAGGGTTAGGGTAGATGTATTCGTAGTATTTAGAGATAATAGTAGATCCAGAATCGTCTAGGGTTTAGTATAGATTTGTAGGAAGATGCAATTTAGGGTAGATCTGTTAATAGTATTTAGATCTCGTAATGTGTAGAAATATGGTGATATTTTAAATAGAAACGTTTGGTATATTGCATAGGTAATTAGTACAGAACAAATTGTACCCAGTCGTACTGTACTTAGAAATAGAGTAGACTAAATTATTTAGTCTAAATTGTATCCAGTCGTACTGTACTTAGAAATCGAGTAGACTAAATATTTACGCACGGAAAATCTTAGACTGTGTAGTCTAAATTATTACGTTTGGATGGCAGGAATGTCAGAAGTAGTAGAATTTGTAGTCTACTACGGTATTGGTACCGTCCGTATAGATGAATCTGGATCCGTTGATCTTAGTAGTTTCCAACAAACGACACTACGTATGCGAGATCCCCACAGATACCACATCAGTAATATTAAAGAATGGTTCACACGGGCCTTTGGTCTTGATCCGAAGGTCGCAAGTGTAACCTTGCAGGCGTATTTTAGCAAGTCTTGCAAGCATGTCCGGTGGGATTTGTTCCCGCTCGATCTGACAAAAGACTGGCAGGCTTGGTTGAGGGCAAGTAAGAAACGCACGGTTCCCATTATCTGTTGGTTCAGGCGGTACCTAAGCAGGTGTCACATGAAGAAGGCGGAAGCGGAGGCAACGAAGTTGGACAGAACAGCGGAGACGGAGGCAATGAAGAAGGCGGAGACGGAGGCAATGAAGAAGGCGGAGGCGGAGGACAGAACAGCCCAGCGGCGGAGGAAGTTGTTGGCGAAGAAGGCACTGCAGTGGAAGTCGGTGGAACTTCCGCTGGACCTTCCGCGACAGGAGGTACTGAATACGTGAGCGGTTCGGTGGACGAGGGGGAGATACGTCCTGAACTAGTGCAGATCATGGAGCATGATGATGCCGTTGCTAGAGAGGAACAGGCGAATGTCGAAGACGGTAGCAGCGAAGAGGACGAAGATGAGGATGAAGAAGGAGGCGTCGATCCGATTCCTAGTATGTGGAATCTTGACATGTCCAGCAGAATGAATCTCGAGGGCGGAAGTCACGACAGGTATCCGTACAAACCCAACGATATTGTCCAAGGCGCATTCTACAATACGAAGAAAGAGGTGAAAGAGGCGGTGAAGCTTTGGGCGATGTCGACACAGAGGACATTTCGAGTGCAGAAAAGTTGCAGGGATCAGTACTCAGTGAAGTGCAAGTCTGCTGGGTGTGAGGGCTACGTGCATGCGTCCATGAGGAAGTATGAAGTGCAGTGGGTCATACGACGGGTCGTGCCGCATACATGTGTGATAAGCGGAGTTCCTGACACCCATCGGAATATCAGTGCTGAACTCGTGGCTGGGTTGATGTATCACGAGATAGTGAAGAATGTCTGCATTCCAGCACAGTTCATACAGACATCTGTAGAGAGCAAATACCAGTATAGCATAAGTTATTCCATGGCATGGAGGGCTAAGCAGATCGCGCTGGAGCGGCGGTTCGGGACATTCATCGATTCATACAACAATTTGCCATATCTTCTGGACACATTGGGCCAGAGGAACGACGGGACATTTGTTGGCCGTCTCTTACTGCCATCTCCGGACATACCTGGAAAACTTATGTTGAATGGTGCTTTCTGGTGCTTTGGCCCCGTGCGCAGAAGCGTTCAGACATATTCGGCCGGTTATTTGTATTGATGGGACATTCATGACAGGCCAGCTGAAGGGGACACTCTTTACCGCAATTGGGGCAGACGGAAATGATTAGTTAGTGCCACTTGCAATGGGTTTCGCTGATTGCGAGAACTACGACAACTGGTTGTGGTTCCTTCAGTGTCTGAAGCAAGGTCTTGTGAAGGATCGACCAAACGTGTGTGTTATCATGATCGGCATGCAGGGCTGCTGCTAGCAATTCGCCATCTGCAGCAAGGAGCGGCGAAGACTCCGGAGGGGGAAGATTTGCCATTAGAATGCAGTTGGTACGACATCCGGAGTAGGTGGTGCAGCCGTCACTTAGCGGCCAATTTCTATCGCCAGTTCAAGAACAAGCAGTTGATGAACCTTTTCAAAACGTTATGCAAACAGAACCAGTATCGGAAGTTCGACGAGTACTGGAGGAGACTGGACGAGTTCACGAAGAAGGAGGTTAGACAACGTAACCCTGGGGAGGTAACACACAGGCTTTGTGATCTTCTGGGATTTGATGAACCAAACACTAGGAGGAAGGCATCAAGCAGGGTGAAGTGCTTCTCGGACTGGATAGTAAGGAACCACTTGAGCAGTGGTCGCTCCTCCATGACACAGACGGCGCTAGATATGGGATCATGACTAGCAATCTTGCTGAGGTTTACAATTTTGTTCTCAGGGGGGTACGAGGTTTACCCCTGGTCGCCATCGTGGAGGGTTCGCTCTCACGGCACAATGAGGTACTTTCAGGAGAGGCGTTGCAAAGGCTGTACTGCATATGGAAAAATTCGGTGGAACACCTTACTGTGGTAAGACTATGTTGTACATGGAGGAGAAGGCCAAGAAGGCGCAAATGCACAAGGCAAGACGCACGGGTAATGTGCAACGTAGGTCGAGGTATGTTTGAAGCAGAAGAGCGGATTCGGGGTTTGCGCACAGGAGATTACTCAGGAGGTTACTTTCCATATGCAAACCGAATATCTCTGCTACTTGTACGTGCAACAAGCCTATGCTTCTTCACAAGCCTTGCTCTCACGTCCTTGCTGCGGCTGCCAAGACGAAGATGGACACGAGGCCGTTCGTGTCGTACTACTTCACAAAGGAGGCTGTCCGTGATACCTGGACAGGGGAGCTGTATGGTTACCGTGTGGTGGATAATTTCACGCAGGTACATCCAGACGAACTGGTCTATGTCCCCGATTTTAGCCTCCTCCGAGCTTCTGTGGGACGACGCCGGACTCGCCGTATTCATAACACGATGGACGAGGCGGAGGCTGGTGGACCAACCAAACAGTGCAGCTATTGCAAGAAATTCGGCCACCGCATGAAGACATGTCCGAAGATGAAAGATGACAAAAAAAGAAGGGAGGAGGAGGCGGCGGCTAGTGGTGCCTCTGGGTCAGGCCATTAGTACTATTTGTCGCACTCTTTGTATCATATAATTTGCTAGTGCATTCGAACTTCGTGTCGTATTACTTCGTGTACTCCATGTGATTCGTGTACTTCGTGGACTGTTGACCTCGTGTAATTCGTGTATTTCATGAACTTATGTTGATGTATTCGTGTTACATTTACTTCGTGTGCTGCATGTATTTCATGAACTTATGTTGATGTATCTTGTTATATTTACTTCGTGTGCTGCATGTATTTGATGAACTTATCTTGATGTATTCGTGTTATATTTACTTCGTGTGCTGCATGTATTTCATGAACTTATGTTGATGTATTCTTGTTATATTTACTTCGTATGCTGCATGTATTTGATGAACTTATCTTGATGTATTCGTGTTATATTTACTTTGTGTTACTTTAATGTTTACTTTTATCGCATGAACAGATATGGCTCGCTTCGAGCTCATAGATGAGCGAGAGGACCGAGAAGCACCGGGCTAGGCTGCTGGCTTCAGGAGACCGTGATCTCGGGGTGTTCCGTACTCGTACACCTGATCACGCGTGGAGGATTCACGAGTCGTGGATCGAGAGGTACATTATTTGGTTCTATCTATATCATCTTGTTTCAGTACTAACTGGACCTTTTATGTGATCTGACAGGCTCGCGTGGTCCGGTTTACTACCACTCGCACGGATGGTCGAGGCGGTGGGCGACGAGGACGCCGGACAGCCGGCTGCTGGAGTGGGTCGTTCCAGGAGGTTTCCTTTCGATGCCTCCTTGCTGACCGCACTTGTGGACAGGTGGCGGCCCGAGACCCACACCTTCCACTTTGCCTGGGGGGAGATGACGGTCACGCTGCAGGACGTGGCCTGCCTACTTGGCTTACCAGTGGCTGGAGCAGCGGTGAGTCCGCTGCGCTCCTGCTAACTGGCCTAACTCACTGGCGGACAGGTTTGGCGCAGCTCTACCACCTGGGCCACCTGAGGTTGAGGTGGTAAAGGCCGGCCAGAAGCACGGTCCCAGGTTGATGTGGCTTCGTCAGTTTGAGGTACGTATGTAGTTTAATGATGTTCGATATCTTCGTTCAGCAATCATCATATTTCTGTTATCTGCATATTCGTGCAGCTGGACACACTGGAGCACAGATTTCAGGGAGACCTCAACGTGTACCAGCTGACCGGGACTTGAGGCGTACGTGCTCTGGCTGCTTGGGTACGTGATGTTCACGAGTGCCCACGGAGACACCGTAGACGCTCGCTACATCGGCATAGCACGGCAGATCGCAGATGCTGAGTCGGCGGATCAGCTCCCTCCCACGAGCTGGGGGTCTGCGGTGCTTGCGGGCTTGTACCAAGCGCTCTGCGGCGCATGCAAGAGGAGGTTGGCCAACGCCAATCTCACAGTGTGTCCGCTTTTTCTCCAGCTGTGGTTGTTCGAGCGCTTCCCGGTCGGCCGACCATGGGTTGACGACTCTGCTTACGGCGCGGAGTTCTACCGTGGAGGAGGGCCCCAGTTGCTGGAGGACGGACCGACTTTCGGGTCCATGTGGACAAGAAGAACAGTGAGTTACTTTGTCTTCATCAGCTTGTATTTGCTTATAATATTCGTAAGTTCATTGAGTATGACTCGTATGATGTACTTCTTGCAGCCTCAGTGGGCGAGGGCACAGGTACGAGGCTGTTACCTCTCTTTCACGGAGCAGTTCCAGCACCTCCCTGCGCAGAGCGTCATTTGGGAGCCTACTCCCCTGATGCGTTGGCGCGACGTGCACTGCACCGGGGGATGTCTTCACTGTGCCGGCGGGACGAGACCTACTGGAGGACCACTTCGAAGATTGTCTTTGACATCTTCGTGGAGGACCACTCACCACACCGTGTGATGAGGCAGTTTGGCTTGTACCAGCAGTACCCGCCTCCACACGTACCACTCGTCCAGCCGAACGCTCACACGTAAGTCAAGTTTTAGAATTTGATATAGATTTCGAATGGCTATTCCTTTTACGAGATACAAATTTATTACGTACACAGGTGGACCCGCAAGGGAGGGGGTACTAGGGACACACAGTGGGCATCACGGCTGGCCCCTTTTGTTGTCGCGTGGGCCACTGCTCTGGACAGCGTCCTGCCCGAGGAGCGAGCATTCAGGTACGCGGACTTCGACGCCTACTTGCAGTGGTACTTGCCACGTACACGCGTCCACCTTATTCGTGGAAGCGAGGACCTTGAGGAGGGGGGGGGGTTAGGTTGAGGAGTTTGTGGTGGCGGTGAGAGGCCGTTGTGAGACTGTGGCGGCTGGGGGGGATGAGGTGGGGGCCCGGCCGGGCGGTAGAGGGGAGTGGTGTGTGTTTTGCCAGTGTGGGGAGTGGAGTGGGTGGAGGGGGGGGGGGAAGGGGGGGCCGGCGTGCGGTGCAGAACACCGGCGAGGCGGTCGGCGGGGGGTGGGGGAGGAGGAGGGGGGAGGGTTTGGCGGGGGGGCGGGAGGCCGAGGTAAGGCGGGGGGGGGGCGGGTTTTTTTTCTTTTTGTTTTTGGGCCTTTTTTTGGGCGGCCGGCGGCCAGCCAGTAGGTGTCGGGGGGACGTCCCGGGGGAGGTGGGCCGAACGGTTGGGAGGCGTTGCCGGGAGGGGGAAGGACTGTGGAGGGGTTGCGGAGTGAGTGCTAAGGTAGGCTGCCCTGGACCGGTGGGGGGGAAGGTCCACGGGGGCCGGCGGGCCCCGGCCAGACGACAGACATGTACGATCCTCGCGGTGAAACTCTAGATTGTGCGATTGTTAGTGGAGTTTGTGCTCCACTTCTCCGTGTCCTGTTTGGGTACCAACTTAGCGTGAGCATCTATGATTCTCACTTTTCAGGGACAGTCGGGCGACATCGGCAGAACGCGGAGGTGACTAAGACTGCTGCAGCCGTCACCACCCGGCACGAATGACCACGCAGCTTGTCCAGGGTCGCGGATTTGTAACTAGAAGGATCATGCGTGTTCAGTGCACGCGCACTGCTGACGTCGTGCGCTAAGCTCTAGCCGGGGATGCACTACAGACCACCGCGTCCTTCACAGATGACGCCCGTCAGCCATCCTACCTCCCAGCCACGGGGCCCACATGAGCGGTGTATCTGCGTTCGGCAGCAGAGTGTCGGACATTCTCCATGAGTGCACAAGGTAAAACAAAAATTTTCTCGTCTCGTACACACCATTATTCCTTGACGTGCTCACTAATTCCGGTTATATAATGCAGGTCACGTGCGCTTGACCGTGGCAGGTAGTCCGTGTTGACTAGCATCCTGCAACAGCCCGACACTCAGGGCTTCAGCTTTCAGTGGACGACGACGAGGCGGCCAGTTGACTCCATCGTGGCCGTTCGGCACGACGCAGCAGCTCAGCCACCAGCGCCCACGCAG